>JAYMDH010000014.1:0-600000 GCA_036872985.1 Pleurotus tuoliensis
CCTAACCCTAACCCTAACCCTAACCCTAACCCTAACCCTAACCCTAACCCTAACCCTAACCCTAACCCTAACCCTAACCCTAACCCTAACCCTAACCCTAACCTAACCCTAACCCTAACCCTAACCCTAACCCTAAAGCAATTACAAGCCGCTGTCCCGAGATGAAGCGTTTACGATTTATTCGCAAAAACGGAAAGAGATACTTGACGTCTCATCGTTGGTTGATGATGTCCTGTATGACCCCCAGCTTGCTCGGTTCTTGGTTTCCAAGCTACCGGCGGACGAGGACCCTCTTAACATGGGCGTTATCCCGGAGTTCTATGGCATTCCCAAAATGCATAAACGACCGGTGAAAATGCGACCAATCGTCCCATGTCACTCGAATATCCAGGCTCCCGCCGGCCTTTTCGTTGCGAAACAGCTACGTCTACTGCTTAACAAAAAGCGAGGCTTCATGATTGATGGAACCAAACATCTCGCGCAAGTCATAGACCGTACAAATAAAAGAATCGAGTTGTCACCGGTTCAAGCTCGTAGAAAGCGTTGGATAGTTAGCGGCGATGTGGTAGCTTTTTATCCTAACATCCCTACTACTAAGTGTCTACTGCGCATTAAAGCCTGGTGGTTAGAACACATAGGATGTGAAAAAGACGCAGCCTTTTGTCAGGCATTTGAGAAATGTCTGATAATCGCTACGAGGCAACTCGTCATTGGTTTCCAAGGGGAATTTTATCAGCAAAAGCAAGGTTTGGCTATGGGCCTAGCTCACAGTCCAGACCTGGCTTCGTTATATGCTGCATGGCATGAGGAGAAAATATTTGAAGCCGTCTACGGCGCGTCACCAAATAACCCTCTATCCCCCGAGCTAGCCCGCTTTGCAGATAATCTGCTTATGATAGGCCGCTACCTCGACGACATCTTAGGCGTCGTAGAATGCGACACGGCGGCTGAAGCGCTCGCTTCCCTCCGTGACGTAGTACGCTACGATGGTTTGGAAATCGAATGGTCAGTGACGGAATGGCATACTCCCTTCCTCGATATGCACGTGTACATCGATCCTACTACAGATCGCATAGAACACCGCCCATATAGCAAGCCACTGAACCACAAAGAACGCATACCATGGATATCTGCTCACCCGAAAGACGTCAAAAAGGCGACCTTTATCGGAGAGATGTCTAGGATGGCGGTACTGAGTAGCAAGCCAGAGCACTACACAGACGCAGTTATCGAGCTCATGAAGCTTTATTACCGGCGTGGTTACCCATCCGATCTGGTTAAACACTGGGCGTTAGAACAATACGAACAGCGCTGGAACAACAGGTTTTCACAACCGAGAGAGCACGATGAAGTGCTGGTTCTCAAGTCCCAGTTTAATCCAGTATGGTCTGCCTTCGACGTTAAGGAACTTGGCAATCGTGTCGTCACTGCATGGCATCTGGAGATCGACAATATGCTCGATCGCCACTCGAAGGACATGGCAGCCGTGTCCGTCCCTGTAAGTCCTCCCCCTGCGCAGAATACCCCGGGGAGTTCTTCTTCGAGGCGGGCGCGTGTACACACAAAAACGCAGCGCGTAAGGATGTCGACGGACTCCGTCCAGCGGACCCTAGGTGATTTAGATCGGGTTGTTGCGGCCCGGAGCAACGAGGACTATGTTGAGCAGCGGGTCGTGGAGGTTCGAGGTGTCGTCCGAGTACCCCCTAAGGGCGAAAGGTTCGACCTTCGGCCGTCGAAGCGACGCAAAGCTCTTCCTAGTTCCTCGGCACCGGTCTCCCGCACTCCTGGCCTTGTCCCTACGGGAAAACTGGCAGCAGTCGGGCGTTCGAGAAGCCTGTATGAATTGGAAAGCGTGCCGGACCTTCGTGAGCTTGGCTTCACGAAACGGCGGTGGTTAGTGAGTAGAAAACGCGATACCAATATCGCCGACTTGCTAAACACCTGGCGCCGAGAACAATTGCTAAGTTACGTCCCGGATATCGAGCAACCCGGTCGCTTAGATGACTGGAATTAGTCCGTCTAGTTTCAGAGACTTCGCGTTCAGACGTCCTTGACGATACAATGGCTTATATGCCAGCAATCAACGCCTAACCCTAAGTACGTCGAGTTCGCAGTTGCGGAACTCCGTTCTCTCATAGTATGCATACTTCATACTAACGTACTTATGTGCAGCCCTTACAATGTTAACCAACATTGAAATCGGCAAGCAATCCGGTGAGTTTAGGTCCCGGTTATTGCTTAGTTACATGCACTACCAAGTCTAGTCGGGTTTGACACCCCGATATGATTTGCGTCTTACTTACCCATGCCTGGTCCACCTTCGGGTATCCATGGCGGAGGTGGCTGTCTGAATACCACGGACAAGCGCCTCACAATTATGCAAGGTCCCCGGTTAGCCGGGCATACTTTGGGTGTACCATCCAAACGTCGATCTAGTTCCCAGTAGTTGGGTGGCTAGATTTGGTGTGCGGCATATGACTCAGTCGGGGATAGACCCGAATCCCGTGGCCTGGACTTCGGTTCGGACTTCGGGGAGCATCCTCTTGCATACTCGAATCTGTTCCGGGCCGGTAAGTTTAGACTCTTATCAGTATAGATAAGGAATCATATGGCGCACATATGTTCCGGGAGGTAGATACGCACTAACTCCACAATGACATCATGCCGTGGAAAGTAACTAACCGATAAGGCTAATCAAGCACATGGTTGCTGATAAATATAGTGTTATCTTATCAAGATAGCACCGACGTGGGTCAATGGGTTTTACCCATCGATTAGGCGCCGAAACAAGCGCCACCACGTTCGAGTCAAGTATAAAACCCAAGGAAATTCCACTGAAGAGACTTCAACAGTCGAAATTCCCCAGTCGCCTACCCAGGTACTGGAATTTGGAAGCTCCTGCCTAGTCTCCCCCGACACGTACTCGTATACTCAATTGCCCACCTTCGGTGGGCATCTTCGCCTAACCCTTACGATGCTAACCAGCATTAAATTCGGCAAGCAATCCGGTGAGTTTAGGTCCCGGCTATTGCTCAGTTATATGCACTACCAAGTCTAGTCGAGTTTGACACCTCGACATGATTTGCGTCTTACTTACCCATGCCTGGTTCACCTTCGGGTATCCATGGCGGAGGTGGCTGTCTGAATACCACGGACAAGCGCGCCCGCGATTATGCGCAAGGTCCCGGTTAGCCGGGCATACTTTGGATGTACCAGCCAAACGTCGGTTCAGTTACCCAGTAGTTGGGAAGCTGAATTTGGTGTGCGGCATATGACTCAGTCGGGGATAGACCCGATACCTTAGCCTGGACTTCGGTTCGGACTTCGGAGAGCATCCCTTGCATATTCGGATCTGATCCGGGCCGGTAAGTCTAGACTCTTATCAGTATAGATAAGGACCATGTGGCGCGCGCATGATCCGATTGGTAGGATAAGCAACATCCCACACTCATGGGAAATAACTAACCGATAAGGCAAATGATGCACATGGTTGCTGATAAGTATAGTATTATCTTATCAAGATAACACCGACGTGGGTCAATGGGTTTTACCCATTGATTAGGCGCCGAAGCAAGCGCCACTACGCTCGAGTCAAGTATAAAAACCTAAGGAAATTCCACTGATGAGATTGTCAGATCGAAATTCCCCAGCTGCCTACCCAGGTACTGGAATTTGGAAATCCTCTGCTAGTCTCCCCCGACAACTACTCGTATACTTAATCGCACCACCTTCGGTGGTGCATCGTCGCATAACCCTCGATGATCGTGGCGGATAGGACTTGGAGAAAATGGGTAGTATGGAGTGGTAGAAAGGGTGAAACTATTGCGCTATGGGTGAAGAAACCGAGAAAGTGGGCACGCCGACAGTCGATGACTGTGGGCGGAGGCCGTACAATCGCGACGATCGATGATCGTGGCGATTGATTGAGGAGGGAGGGGAGGGAGTAAGGGAGGGGGGAAAACTTACCTGAAGTACTTCTGGGGCTTGGTGGTTGATCTTTCAAAAATTGGCGCTCTGAGCGTTTGTAGTTGCTGAGTCCGATCGGACTCTAATCCAACTGTATTGCCTAAGCATTTAGCGCTCTCCGCTATACTACCATCAGGATCCCAACAGCACCCTTGCTCATCGAGCAACGGTAGCGCAGCCGGTAGTCCATGGTCATCGATCATCGACTACTTGGCTTTCGTACGAACCCCGGCCCATTTCCGAAAACTGGATTCACGGCTATGCGTCGAGGTCGACCCTCACCAGCGGTTAGGCCCTCATTCGGCACCCTTGCTCATCGAGCAACGGTAGCTCGGCCAGTGGTCCATGGTCATCGATCGTCGACTTCTCGGCATGTAACGCCATACCTAGCGACGTGGAGTTTGTCTGTTTGGGGCCGACACGATCCCTCTACCAGCGCTGCGTAGGCATCCTAATTCGTGTCGTCGGGGTATCAGTGCATCTTGGAATCATTTTGATAAAGGAAGGTCGGGAATTTGGTGAAGAACGATGGTGGCGATGGGGTTATTGGGGCAAACAAGAAAACGCGAGGCCAGGTGGGTGCGCGTACGCTGGGCACTTTGGAGAACAATGACGGGGGCAGACGCGAAGATAGGTACCGTAGTACTCTGGCAGGTGCGTGGGTGGGTATTCACTCTTTATCTCTGCGTTGCTGACTGTAGTCTCAAGTTGGCAGGTACAGCGACTTCGCTTGGGGCAAACAGGAAGACGCGAAACCAGGTGGGTGCACATACGCTGGGCATCACGGCGTTTGTCAAATGTGCTCACCTTAAAAGTCTAGGTTTTTACGGATATGGTAGAGCGTAACCTCTACAACGAAATCGATTCGCCATCCGAAACTAGTGTGTGGCTCGCGACTTTTGCGGGCCCCTGTCTCCTCCCTGCTCACGTGTGTCGCCCGCAACTTCTGCGGGCCCCTGTCTCCTTCCTGCTCACGTGTGTCGCCCGCAACTTTTGCGGGCCCGCGTCTCCTCGCTGTCTCCTCGCTTGCCGACGTCTGTCGCCCGTCTCCCGCCCTGCTCGCGTGTGTCGCCCGCAACTTTTGCGGGCCCCTGTCTCCTCGCTTGCTCACGCCCTGTCGCCTACAGCTTTTGCGGGCTCCTGCCTCCTCGCCTGCCTACGCCTGCCTCCTCTGCTCACGTGTGTAACCCGGAGGCTCCTGTCTCCTCGCCTACGCATAGATCGCGGTTCAGTGTAAAGTCCGTGTTAGAGCTCGTAAACGAGCTCTAACACTTTGCGTGGGGGCTCAATGTTGGCTCCGAGTCTTTCAATGGTAAGTTCGTCTTGCGTAACTCACAAACCTTAACACAACCTAACCGCTAACAGGACGAGCTCGTCACCGAGCTCTTGAATAAAATATATTGAACCCTAAACGTTAACACCCAAGCCCTAAATCCTAGATGATGGTACAGTGCCTTGTCCGTGTTAGAGCTCGTAAACGAGCTCTAACGCTTTGAGTGCTCGCTTGGTGGTGACTCCGAGTCATCTTTCATAGGTGAGTGATAGCTTTATGCATGCGCAAACATTGGCTAAACTTCAAAAATACTCAGTGACTAAGCTCCTCGGTGAGGTCTTCGAGTGAAGTGGGTCGAAGATGGCTGATCTCTGACCATGATCCATATGAAAGTGAGTTATATAGGCTCGGTTGTGGTCGTGGGTGGATCGAGAGTTAGCGTTAGAGAGCTCGTTCACGAGCTCTCTAACGCTATATGTTACTCTGAAGTATCTATACATGCAGATATATACAATGATATGTTATTGCGCTCGTCTCTTGTCATGATTTGTCCGCACATACTAAGATTAGTTGGATGAAAAGGGTTTTACTGTGTGAGGCAGCGGTAAAAAATCATAAAATCAGTCCTGCTAAATGCTCCATTAGCCAGGGCTTCAAAGGATAGGGTTAGGGTAGACCAAAAGGATAAGTTTTGGGCCGACCTAACCCAGCATTAGGCCCGGAGTCAGTGGATAGAATTTCACTCACTTCGCTGAATTTGACCTGCTTTGACCTGCATTTGACATGCATTGACCTGCATAGCTCACCCAACTTGCTCAAACCATCACAGGCATGCTTATATGACTCATACACACCGCACACAGTGTTTGTAGGCAGTTGTAGTCACTTTTGAATTTCACTCAGTTCGCTGACTTTGACCTGCTTTGACCTGCGTTTGACATGCAGTGACATGCATAGCTCATGCAACTTGCTCAAACCACATCAGGCATGTTTATATGACCCATACACACTGTGCACAGTGTTTGTAGACAGTTGTAGTCAAGTTTGAAGTTCACCCACAAATTGTTACTGTCACATGTCACACTTTGCTCGCTATGGTGCTCAACCTGTAGCTTCAGAAATATTCCGCGGAATTGTCCTAAAATTGATTTTGAGCATATTGCCTATGTACTCTAGAGGACTGTCTATTCAGATTATACGAAATATGTGTTCTAATATTGCCATTTATCGCTACTTTGGTTAGGTTAATACCTTGATACCAATACCTCATACCTTGATACCTTGATACCAATACCTCATACCTCATACCTCATACCCATACCTCATACCTTCATACCTTCATACCTTCATACCTTCATACCTTTTATGACTGATCACATTGAATATCAACTCTGAATCATTTTTAAGCCATACCTTGGAAATACCTCATACCTTGAATTCCATAAGCATTTCACCTGGTAATATATACAGAAAGGAGAAATGGAGGAGGATGGTAGCTGGTACATCGATGTCGGCATCGAGTTCGCATCTTCAGAGCACCGATGCCTAGCTTGGCGAACGGACTCCCACCGCCATATTGTGGAGTCGGTCATCAGGATCGAGGAAACGCGTGCGGTGGCCATCACTCGTCCAGGGAGCAGCAAGTACACCCGGGATATGGTCTCTCATTTACCGTCGGTCTCTGGCTGTCGTATCTCGCCGGGCGTCACCACCAGAGGAGTCTACGACGTTCGGTACCTTCAACTGTACACAACGGATAAGTCGATCACCTATCGACCCGAGGGCTATCACCGTGGCAAGTTCATCACGCCCATTGAGATTCTCAAGGGAAAATCCGATTCCTTCATCGAGGGGCTGTACGAAACATATAGCAACGCAGCAAAGGACAACTGGTCTCTTGCCAGGCTTGAGGTCCGAGTCCCGTTGAATCACGCAGAGGATGTCCTCTTGGTAGACCACCTACATGACGTCCGCAATTGGCTAATCTCATTTCAGAGGGAGGCGTTCTGGTGAGCAATTCGATATTGTATTACAAGCAATCCGAGCTAACACGGTTTTAGGGGGCTGCGGGCATATAGGGCGGCGGCGTTGAAGTTTGTCTTGCAGTGGCAAGCTGACTATGACGGGTCTCTTCGAAAGCGAAACTCTGCTCTGCCCCCGACAGCCGCCGCCTCTTGGTTGTTGAACAGCCTCCATTCGTCCCCAGACAAAGGAGCGAGCTGCAAACAACTCATGCACGCGGTGCTGCCCCTGGCGGAAAGGGACGAAGTCGACCAAGAGGTCATGGCCTTTGGGGCTCCAACCCTCGATGATGACGTGGGCAGCGGCGGACTATCCGACAACGAGGAATTCGGCTTGGTTCCTGTTTGGCCTCGGGGCTTGGTGTTCTTGAATCCCATACGATTGGGTGAAGGAACGCCGGTACCCAGGTTTCGTGAAGGTACAGGTACCTTGACGGAGAGCGCGTTCACTTTCTTCTTCGGGACCGATCTCAAAGGAATTCAAGATGCGCGTTGGGGCTAGCATGCGTATGCCGCCAAATCCAGATCGTACTCGAAATAAGGTGTCGAAAACCCCCAGGCTCTGGCCAGAGGTCGAAGACCGACAGTTAGAGCGGCCATTCACGATTCCGGAGGACGCGGTGCATAGGATGCAACCGATGGATCAAGACGGCGGTTCGGACTTGGAAGATGGGGACGGGATGGACCAAGAGCTTCCTGACGACGTGAACGCTGCACTGGCCCTGATATGGAAACAGTTTCTCGTCGACCTCGCCGAAAAAACCCCCAATCGAAGCAGCAGGAGGGACCCCTCGTATTGCACCCTTACTTCTGAGCAAAGGCGGGTTGTCGACGAATCTGCATACACCGGAGATCCAACCGCGTTCTTTAACGACTTCCAATGGAAACGCGCGACGTCTGTCGAATGGTCGAGGGTCTTTTCTAGGCTGTTCCCCGACAAGGATCGGGACATATCGGCTCGTGTCCAAGGGTACCACACCACACGTTGGTTCCTAAACTGGGACACACTCCGTCGCCGAATGAACGCCGTGGCTGTAGAGACTATTCGGAAAGACCTCAAAAGTCGGGTGGACCGTTTCTGCTGGATCCCCTTCGCTCAGACGGACAAACTTTGGGCAACGAGAGCGCAAACTGGGAGAGGATGGGGCCATATGGAGCAGTGGGTAGACCGCTCGGTTTCGGCGTCGGAGAAAAAGAGGGCTGGGCCTGCCATCTACATTAACCCGAGGCATAGGTGATAATGAGCTAGAATAGGTGCCTTGGTACGATGTGTGTAACTAGGACCTCTTCGAAAATGGAAACCAATGACGGACGAGATGTAGCTGATAGACCTGCAAAACGACTTCATGTTCATAATTTATCCATTCCAAGGTCGCCCGTTTCCGTCTCACCGCATAGGTTGGCGATGGCAGCAAGATAAGGTCGTCCAAGACGGTCATTTTGTATTACACCCCTGCAGTGAGGCCCAGAACTGGTAAGGTCGAGGCAACAAAAACGGAAGACGGACGTCTAGGACGGCCATGCGCCGTTACGCCCCTCAGATAGCTAGTAGTGGCCATTGAATTGTCAATCTTAGGGTTAAATAGGCTGACTAACGTATGCATTGGACAGAAGCAGGCTGATCCGGGCGGTCGTTGTGTCAATGTAGTGCATTTCGATGAAAGAACGACAACGACCGTCCTGGACGACGTTGGCCGGTGTGTAGGCATTGCAAAAAGCTGGAATCAGACAGTCCATCGGTTGACATCGCGAACATGGATCAAGATTCAAAATACAAAGTACAAAAAAATAGCGGCGAAGATTAAGTGAGACCCAAGAACAAACAATGGACTTGCGTCCCACTAATTGAACGCGAGCGGTCCACTGAGCGTCGAGAAGGTTGAGGTAGGGGCTCCCTGAGTCACATCACGTGCTACAAGCCATCAGGCAATGGGTAAAACCCATCGAATAAGCGCCCAGTGCCCGAGATGGCCGTCGACACATCGTTTCACGCCATGTGCATGAGGGCTGGGTGGCGTGCTCAGCGGGTCTGTACATTAGCTAAATAAAGATGTAGTGACTCTATACATGAATTAACACACCGTCCCCCGTCGTCCAGGACGGTCGGCTCTGACACGACAGGCGTTCGGGGAATTGTCGGGTTCATACGCATCGAGGGGGACTAACAAAAAAGTGCTGTCCCGGACGCCCCTGCCCTGTTAGAGTCTCCGCGAAAGCACATGCGAAGACGGTGCGAAGACGGTCGCTTGCACAATAATATGTGCCTATGCATATTAGCCATAGGAGCGACACTGGCTGCTAACACGAATGTTAGCAGCCCAGTCACTGGAGGGATCTCGACAATTTGCCTGCGGCGCAATAGAACGAAAGGGACAATTTGGATTGGGTGGAAACAGTTTGTGAATTGGTACAAAAAACAAAGTACATGGTATTCGAATTAAACTAAGTCTGCTAAAACGAAAACAAAACCTCCGTAGTAGTCCACATCTAGATCCAACGTCTCGTCCGAAAGGACGTTTCCGGTTGGCTTGCCCAGCCCCCGACCAAACATACCTGGGGTATGTTTGGAATGCCTTTCGTATCCTTCGGCTTCCGGTATACGCGCGATCTCCTCGTCGGGCCCGTCGGTGACCGTATCACCCGTAGCCAACATACGGACGTATACGGACAGGACTCGCTGGAGGTATACCTCGTATACATCGTCGAAGAAGTCGAGGTCGCGGCCGGCCAGCGTGGAGAATCGATGCCTCTCAGAGGCCTTGATTTGCTTGGCCAGTTTGAGGGCGCCGTCGGATATCGCGTGTAGCTCATCCTTAGACTCGTGGAGCGTGTGGAAGATGACGGGGAGAAGCCTCACCACGACGCAGAGGACGAGGGCGTCCTTCATTCCCTCTTCCGTCCTGACGTCGGGCAGGTGGTTCCACATGGAATCTGTTTTGGTATGAAAGGTGAGTAGACGGCGTGAGTATGTAGAAGACGTACCAGGGATGGCCTCAGGCTTGAGGCATGCCTTTCTAATCATCTCCAACACGTTGCCGATGATGGAGATGGCGCACTCATCGTGCGTGGTGTTCGTCGAGTCCGGCAAAGCGGCCGTGATGACGAGGTTGAACATGTGGCGCCGTAGGCACCGGCCATGGTAAAAATGGCTCCCCGAGAACACGGTGGAGTCGTCGAGGGTGAAGACCATATGGGGGCACCCTCCTGGCATCATCCTTTTGCGATGATCAGAAATAGACGAGGGGGCTTAAGGTTGATGGGACTTACAGAGCGGTGCCTGGCTCCAAAATGGCGTAGGAGGCTTCGTATTCCTCCGAGTCCAGAACTTCCTTGTTGACGCTGTCCAGCGTGTCGCTCCAGTCGATGGGCCTTGAAGCGGATGGGTCGCCTTTTCGCCGAAGCAAAGCCCACAGCTTCTTGCCAAAGGTCGGCACGGCTGTCGTGCCAAAGCCGTTGGTGTCGACGTGGAGGTGGTGCCATGTCGATGGCGTCGCAGCTATGCTCCAGCCCAGAGCTGCCATGTCCGCCGTTTCTCTGGGCCGGTCCATGTCCCACGTCGCTGAATAGCAGACGCGGTCTAAGGAGTCGTCGAGTACCAGTGGTACTTTGGCCGGCAAAGGGCCCGGGAAGTCCAGACAGTTGACTGCCTTTGCTTTCGGGGACTTGGAGATGTTGATTATCTCCTGTATCGTCGTTTTCCTATGCCGTTCCGTACCATTTGGACCCATCTCAATCGATTGATCTACACGAAGAGTCAGCATGCGGCGTGATTGTTCGGCCCAGTGGCTCTTACCGTTGCATATGATGGAGGCGTCGAGGAGTCGGTTAAGACCCCTCATCGCACTCTCAAAACCGTCTGCCTGCACAGGCAGGCCTGTCAACAGGATGGCGTCAGTTTTCAAAATCTCCCCCAACTGCGCCGGGGAATATTCCAGGTAGTCGGCGTATGGAATGGCCTGCACCATACGACCGCTCCCATCGCCCGTCGTGTAATCGGGAGGAGCGTCTCCCCACGTCCTCCTTATCGCTCTGAGGAGGGCGTGGAAGCACTCCAAGTGCTCCTCGAACTGAAAACGATGATATTAACGTCGGAGACACATGGGTAAAGCTTTACTTACATGGAATGATGGGCTTATTTCCATGCTTTCCCCGCGAACATCAAAGAGGCGTTCGGGGCGGGCACGGAAACGCTTAAGGGGAGTCAATAAATTGAGGATCATCTTCAAACTTGGGCAGCCCACCTTGGCCGTAGATGTGCCTACGAGGCGAGGCATCTGAATCTTTGCCTCCCGATCGGCGTAGCGCTTCCGGCTCGTCCTACCTCCCCGCTCATCTTGCTGGGACCCGGCCGGTTTTTCTGAGAGGGCCTTGGGCGCCGTGGTTGTTGATCTCGACCTGGCGTTTTTATTTTTGGAGCTGCCTTGCCCCTGCACGTTCGGTGGAGAGGATCGAGTCCTCTTGTTGGTAGACGGGCCATCGGTTTGGCCTCCTTGTCAAACGAGTTTTTCCGCTTTCGAAGCGTCTTGTTACTGTCGCCGCCACCGCCACTGCCGGTCTCGTTACCGTCGCCGCCATCGCCACCGCCGGTCCCCCGACCCTCTCCGCCATCACCACCGCCGGCCCTCGACCCTCTCCACCATCACCACTGCCGGTCCCGTTGCCGTTGCCGCCATCGCCACCTTCCGTCCCATCATCCCCTCCGACGTCCCCATCAGCGGGCTCCATTTCAACGTCTCCGCCATCGCCACCGCCGGTCCCCGACCCTCTCCGCCATCACCACCGCCGGCCCCTCGACCCTCTCCGCCAACGCCACTTCCGGTCCAGTTGCCGTCGCCGCCATCGCCACCTCCCGTCCCATCATCCCCTCCGACGTCCCCATCAGCGGGCTCCATTTCAACGTCTCCACCATCGCCACCGCCGGTCCCTTGACCCTCTCCGCCATCACCACCGCCGGCCCCTTAACCCTCTCCGCCAACGCCACTTCCGGTCCAGTTGCCGTCGCCGCCATCGCCACCTCCCGTCCCATCATCCCCTCCGACGCCCCCATCAACGGGCCCCATGTCGACGTCGCCGCCAGAGCCGTCTCCGGATTTTGGCGTTGAAGTCGGGTCGGTGGGCCTTAAGCCCGAGTCGTCGCGGAGGGGGGGAGTGGGGTCGGGGCCCTCGAGGGGAGTCTGGGGCCGGGCGGTGGGTTCTGCGGTGGACCGGGCGGTGGGGCTTGGGGGGGTTGGGTGCTGAGGTTGATGGGGCGGGGGGATTCGGAGGTGGGAAGAGGGACTCGAGCCGTCTGAAGAACTGTAGTTCATCGGGCGCGATTTCGACTTGCATCGTATGGGATATCTCGTCATATTGAGTTTCGAGCTTGATATTGGCGTACAGGCTTCTCATTATTTCCGATATCAATCCCGGGCTTCGTGCGAGTGCAACCACCGCATTCCAGATGTGGCGTTCTATACCTGCAATGAGCGCAGGTCGTTCGGAACCTAGGTGCTTCCACATCTACAACAATTTCGTTCAGCGTGCAAAAAAGGGTCTGGGTGAGGCAAGCTTACAATTAGATGCCAATGTCTGGCTATCCATTTCCCCGTCAGATCCTTCGTCTGCAGAAGTAAAATCGGGGAAACGGCGAGAGATTGATGGAGAGGCAGAAGTGTGATTCGTGGCCCCGAGCTTTTGTTCACGGACCTATACTCCAAAAGTTCATCGGACTTGAGGAACTTAACTTTCTCCCATGTGTCCGGGACCTCTTTTCCCTTGAGGCGTATGGGTCAGAAATATGGCTATACGGCTGAGGCGAGAACTCACCTCGATGGCGTACCTTACTGCCATAGCCGCAAGAACGAAATTTGCAACTACCTTGGACGCGTTGCCTTGCTTTTTCGAGTTGTGAAAAAGCGTATAGAGGTTCGCCATGTCGTCGGGCCCAAGTGGGACGGACGGCACGGCTGGCTCCGTCTTGAACTTGACGATGGCGCGGAGCGCCTTCTCAACTACGACTGGCCAGTCGTACATTTTCGCGATGGTCTGGACACTGGTGCCCGAGAGCTTGATGCAGCCATCCGCCTGTGGCGAAGGGGCGCATGGGTTGCGACCGATCGAGAAGCCGAGTTTGCTGGCGACCAGCAAAGCGTAGGTGGCGATTAAGCCTATAGAAATGGCGGCATCGGAGTTGTCGTGTAAAGGGTCGGATACCCAAGCCGTCAGCCCCCTTTCCGCGCTGACGGCCCATTGCGACAGTTCATCTGACTGAGGAAGCGGTCAGTGGATGATGTCGTCGTGCATATTTTGTGAAAGCTTACCGGGCAAGCATTGTCGACATGCTCCAACGGGACCATCCAAGGGAGGTCGCAGAGCCCAAGGCGGCGTACGGTTTTTAAAAATTTGCTGACGGTTCTGAGATGACGGTAATTAGTACAACTACTTCGTCGAATGGCGTTGACTATACCCAGCTACAAGCGGCCCTTCAGCGAGCTGCATCTGCTCGTTGGTATCGAAGGCATTCATTTGCTGTTCTGCGTTTGAAGACATTGTTGGCGCTTTTTTTACGAAATATCAATTGGCCTGTCGTAAGTTAGGACTTGAACGCTGGACGTACAAGTTCTTAAAAGAATATTCTTGGCGAATTATTGATTGGCTTGTTGGAATTTACGACTTCAACGTTGAACGACAAGTTCAAAATAGAATTCCCACGCCACAGTAAAAGTGAACATACGTGCCTGGGGAGCAAGGCGCCTCATTGTTGACTGGATCGAAAGTGACTTCAGCGGGTATTGACTGACGAGAGGATCGTCCAGGACTGCCATCGTCTGATAGACGCCCCACAATGAGAGGATTAACGACGGACGCACCAACTCACGCGTCCAGGACTGCAATTTTCTGATAGGCGTGTTACAATAATCTACGTCGTCCATCAATGATATGGCCTGACACGATGGCCGTCGAGGACTGTTGCCATAAGTTGCGCCATGTCACACAGCAGTAGACGACAGGGCTGCAATGACAGATGAGCACCATAAAGTCACACCGCACGCGCAAAGACCAACATCATCCACCAAGGATACCGCCTGGCACAATGACCGTCGAGGACTGTTGCCATACGTCGCACCGCAGTGGACGATCCATGGCAGTCCTGGATGGCATTGACGCGTAATTACCATGAAGAAAAAAGTACACTCACTGGCACATGTCGTCCAGGAAATCCTGCACCGTGCGGCTAAGTACTACTATCTCCTGCAGAAATAGTACCGCTTAGCGGTGAAACCAGAAGATAAAGCGGCGAATCCTCCATAACAATTACTTAACGTCTACTACATCCAGGAGCAACTATCTTCCAGTTTATACCACGGTGCATTGAGTCAATGCCCAAGCTACGGGCAGTCAATTGCAGGCCATCGGGATAGGAGGCCCCTGGTTTCTACCACGTGCCCGGATCCCTCAGTCAATGGGTAAAACCCATCGAATAAGCGCCTTACGGCCGAGATGGCCGTCGATGCGAGCAGCCGTCTTACCTTCAAATTCATTACCTTGTTGCGGTGTTTCTACTCCTGTAGGTAGCACAATGAATTGTCTGATATGCACAGCCCACATATGTCTTTGAATATATTGTATTACTTCCGCGGCATGGCGGTGCCCCATGGTACGAAACGCGATTACTATATTCCATTGGGCTCTACCCCCATTTCATTATTAAGTTTACTTATTTGTTGCGGTATTGAGGGCCATGACGATTGTGATAGAGGCCGCATGAGTTACGCTTGTTGAGTACCCTGATTGGAATTTAGGAGGTTGGGTCATGTGACTCGTCGCGTCCGGTCACGCGCCTTTGTTGATCTTGTCTTTCCTCCAACAGCCGCCACACCTGAAAGGATTATGAACGGTACGCTCTCCATTTTAAGCCACTATCAGCATCTGCCGGCACACCTGGCTAGCTGCACGGTAGTCACCTATCCGTAGGCAGAAATGGGGACGTCCCTGGACCCATGTCTGCGTGCGGTCAAGGTGGATTGCTGTGGGCTAGAAAGGTGGCGCGGCATCAATCAGCCAACCCCACGGCTTCCCCTCCTGGTTTCTACAGGAGAAGCAATGGTAGCTTTCTTTAACAGAGAGACATGGGGACGACCCTGGACCCATGTCTCCCTGTGGTGAAGCCTTCATTTGTTGCGCCTGTAGGCAGGAAGGGAAGCATTGGATGCTGCTTCCTCCGCCTCTTTTCTTCTCAGCCTCACAAAGACTTGCATTACAGGAACGACGGCTTCAATGCAGGAGCCTATCGAAATGCCCTTTGGGCAGCCCGTAACCGGGGTTAAATCGTTCTTCGTCAGCCAACGGCTGTTTGAAGAGCAAAGGGAGCGCGAGGCTCTCGATGCAGCCGGAGAGCGTGTCGACTCTGATGACGAAAAAGAGGTAGAGTCCCGCATGGACGAGGGGCCTGAGGGCTCAACATCCGGCACGACCTCTGCCTGGGACGAGCCACCCTCGCCACTTTCCTCCCTTCCGCCGTCCCCATCCCCATCCTCAACACCCCTCCCTTCGGAGCCGACCCCAGGACGGTCTACAGCAGCCGGTATGGACGACGACGATGAGAGGGAGAGTCAGATCCGGGAGCTGCAGAAGAGGTGGGGTGAGCACCCCGATGCAAGGCGTCGCGCCAAGCGGCTACTCAGACGACAGCGTAAGGCCCAGGATGCCCCACCGCACGAACACGCCACCAAGAGCGTTTCAAAGCGGCGCCGTCGTGAGGCGAAGCCGATGAAGACTGACCTGGTCGCCCAGGACCTTCCGGTTGCGTCTACCAGTTGGGTGGGTGTACGGGACCGTAAAACCGATAAGTCTCGCTATTCAGCCCAGGAGGTTGTAGACGAGCATGGGTTTAAGATTGTGGAGTGGGATGGCCGGTGGGTCTCCTTTTCCTTTCGCTTTTTTTACCCAAAGCGAGCCGCCTAGCGGATGCCTTAGTGCCTCCACCCCTATTACAGACAGTGCTGGGAAGGTGGTGGCCGTTCTACTGGGCCAACCCACTTGTGTTCAATGGGGAGAGGCTGTGGAGGATGCGACGGCCGCTATCAAGAACGCAGCGGCGCAGCCATGCGTTAGCGAGCTGGCCGGCGAGCATCGACGCGGCCCCTTCCCTGCGGCAGCCATAGGGATCTCCTACGGGGGTGGCCAAAAGGTGAGTTGTTCGTCCCCCCCGCAGCCGTATATTTCTTAACTTTGCCTACTTTATAGAAACCGGGCAATCTCCGTCTTGGTGGCCCGGAAATTCAGAATGTCCTGGAGGACCTCATCAAAAACAAGGGAATCCAGCGCCTGGCAGGGTTTTCCGCCAGTAAGTCCCAACGCCAGTGCCTTCTGGCCTTCTGAATACTACTCACTCCGTACCCCTACCAATTAGGTGGGTTTGCAACATACGCCCCCGGACGTACGACTACTACAATCAGACGATGGAGGCGTTGCTGGCCGGCCACAGCAACCTTCGTCAAAACTTCAAGAACTCCCCTTGGGCGGCGATGACTTTCAATATGGGGCCCCAAACCGTCTGCTTCCCCCACCTCGACAGCGGGAACCTGCCATGGGGATGGTGCGCGGTCACCGCCCTCGGGGAATTCGACCCCGATTTCGGTGGCCACCTGGTCCTTTGGGACTTGGGGCTAGTCATTCGGTTCCCACCGGGCGCCACCATCCTCATCCAGTCGGCATTGATGAGGCATTCCAACACCCTCATCCGTGACGGGGAGACAAGGTACAGTGTCACCCAATACTCTGCAGGCGGACTCTTCCGCTGGGTAGAAAACGGGCTTGCGTCCGACAAGAAGCGCGATGCGGAGGCCAAGCATGACCCTGCATTGAAGGCGAAGCGTGACGCCGCTCGTGCTACTCGCTGGCAAAGAGGCCTCGATATGCTTTCAAACCAAAAAGAGTTTTGGCCGCAGGCGTGAACGTCGCTAATATTTGTGTACATGTATATTCTAGTTTCAACAATATATTTGTAGTTTTATTGGGTGAACGTGCATATTTACTGCAAGCAACATTGCTACGCCTCACAGCACCAATGTAGCCACAAAGTAGTATTCACCATGTGAAAGCGAGGACTGGGAACACTGCGGCAATACGAGCACCTGGCAACGAATGGAACGGAGGACGGAAGCAGAAGGCACGGTTTCCTGGACAGTCGTTTTGGTACTCGTACTGGTGTGGTAGCCACAGGATACAGCAGTCGTATACGTAGCTGTCTTGATGCTGGCGTACACCTTACGGTGCCTGGTCGTCCTGGACGGTTGAGCTGGTGCTCGTATTACTGTGGCAGCCTCAAGATGCAGCAGTCGTATACTTCGCTGTCTCGCTGCTGTCGTATAGCTTACGGAAACACAACCAAGCAGCGCCGCGTGCGACTGCTGGACTCTACTCTCGCAACGCAACTGAGGTAAGGGAAAGCTTCTTCTTATTCATAGGCAAGTATGGTATATTCGAATAAGCATGCAGAAAATCCATGTATAATCCAGCAAGCTAGTACCTAACAAGCGGCCGAAGCAAGAAGTAAACAAAACAATCATATACGTACACCGATTTCCATCGTTCACTCCTTCGAGGCCTCCGGAACAGGAGACGCGGTTACTTCATCTCATCGTTCCCATCGCTTCCCCCGAAACCCCAGAAACTCGTCAGGCGGAGCCCTCCCCATCTCCGAGTCCGAATAGCCTGGCGGCCATTTGGAGCTCCCCCTCAAGGGCCTCCACCTTTGCCCGTTCCTTCCTAATCCTCGCCTCCCGGTTTTCCAACTGACGCTGTATACCCCCATCCTTTAGCTCCAAATTCATTATTCTTTCAGCCAAATCGGCGCATCTTCCCACAAGGCGGATACGCCGCTCCAATTCTGAGTTCGACGGGCCCCCGGTGCGGCCGGCGGCGAGAAGGATGGCGAGAGTGCCCAAGGTGTCTCGATCGTTGGCAAGGTCCCTTTCTAGCTCCTCCCTATCGCTTCGTAGAGAATTTTGGATGTCTCTCCCCATTTCCTGCAACTCCATCACCTCCCGCTCATCATCCTCCAGGCCCTTTAACAACTCCTGTCTTTGCTCCTCTGCTACCCTCAGAATCTCTCTAACCTCCTTTCTTCGCGTCTCAGAATAGGTTGTGCTGGAGCCCTGGTTTGCTGAAGAGGATGACATAGCAGGGTGAGTGGTGAGGTGGTCGATGTAGAAATGAGAGGGAAAATGAACATGCGGCGGTAGAAACCCCTAGTCCCTGCCTCATGCCCTACAGGCCGTTTTAATTCTGGGATCAGACATCTTGACTGGGCCTAGACTTAGTGAGGCATCCATCACGATTTGATAGGCTTCCAACGGAAGGGACGCAGAGCGGTTTAAGTCTGCAATGCTGATTTACACATCCCGATTTATAAAGAAAAAAGATATCCTCACCGACCCATGTCGTCCTCTACATAAAAAGACCCTTTAAGAACAACGAGATTTATTTCGCAAAGTACACCAAGACGCCTATGATCGTGAGCATGAGCAGTCCAGCCAGCTTTGAGGCGTTCAAGATAGGGATTCCCCCTGATATGTATCACGTGTCCAATCACTACAGACGATGGGTAAAACCCATTGAATAAGCGCCCAAAGTCCGAGATGGCCGTTTGGCAATAACACGGAATATGATTGTTTGAGACGCTCGACGCCAAATTAAAAAAATATGTGTTAATAGTCATCAAAGCTCGGGTTTCTTTCTTCCATGGAACACATAAAGCCCCCAAAATATCTGGTGCGGTGGAGACGCTTGATGAGCGAATTGCAGTCCTGGACGGACATCCAACGCAACACAGGAGAGAGGCGACGGACGGTCATTTCCATATGTGAAATATTCTGTCATTCGTATTCAGCGGGTGTAGATTAGCTGAAGGACGAAGGCCGTCTAGGGCGGCGTAGTCTGTTGAGTAAGCGGCTGGCTTTCGTAGCAACAAAATACCTCGGTCTTAGACGTCGCTGTCTTGATGTTGGCGTATACCTTATGGTGTCTGGTCGTCCTGGACGGTCGAGTTGGTACTCGTACTACTGCGGCAGCCACAATATGCGGCAGTCATATACGTAGCTGTCTTGATGTTGGCGTATACCTTACGGCGTCTGGTCGTCCTGGACGGTCGCATTGGTACTCGTAATACTGTGGTAGCATCAAGATGCAGCAGTCATATACGTAGCTGTCTCACTGTTGGCTTACAACTTACAATGTCTAGTCGTCCTGGACCGTCGTGCTGTCCTCTACGTCACTGTCTTGATGTTGTCATAGAGCTTACACTGTCTCGTCATATTCGTCTCTCGTGTAGCCTACGCACCAATATATGGCTGATATTGATTGACTGCGTGATGCGTGTTGCCCGCGAAAGCATAGTTTGGTGACCATGCTAATGGCATTCATAATATTGGGCCAGCCACGCATCGGAGTAGTCCTGCACAATATTTTCTCAATGTGCACGTTGACCTTACAGTATCCGGCTATCCTGAACGTCTCGTTCAAAGAATATACATGAGATGTCTATCTTTGTTTCTGCATCTGCGTCTAAGATCGTGCTCGGGAGATGAAGACCGTTAAATCCGTGTCGACATCGACGATCCTTCCGATCATGATCAACGGCGCTTACACGTCCGCGGCTCCGAATTCTCGTCGTACTACAACAACTACCTCAACTATGTGCGTACCCCCCTTCTCTGCCGCTGCAAGCTCTAATGGCATGTGGCAGGACATTACTACTCATCGTCTCGACTCTCCTCGCTTCTCCACGAAAGCACGCAGAACGGTGTGCGTTGGTGGCAGTGGCGGAAGATGCCCTAACGAACTGGAAAGGACGGATAGAGGCGGCGCTGGGGTACGATGCAGCCGCAGTAGAAAAATGGATTATCGTGTAAGTAACTTCTATTTCTCTAGTAGCATGCTGACGTTGTATAGTAACGGCAGGCATGCGAGTCCATCCAGTCGACGCCAACACGCGACTCTGCGTGCGTGCACGAACGGTCAGCCGGTCGCAACAATGCATTTACATATCAAAGGGACAAAATGGCGCATAACGGACGTCCAGGGTTGGGCCAACGGGGGGGGGGCAATGACAACGCAGGACACGAGTCCTATTGGGTTAGTGATTCCGTGCTTCTACCTGATCTACGTATCTCACATATCCCATAGGGAGATTTATTAGACTTTTAATTACGGTTTTCTTATAGTTAGCACTGGCCTTCTCACTCGGTGGGTCTGATCGTCGACGAGGGATTGTCTCTCACTTATGTAGATATGTAAAGAAATGTGCAGGCTGGGCCGCCACATACACCCTCGGTCCTTACACCAGTAACCGCGGTGAGTGTTCTACCAGACAAAACGCCCGGTGTACTTACTATTCTCTGCAGTTTTAGGTATGTATATTCCGCATGCATTTATTAAAACTGACGGTCTCACTCGTATAGGTTGCCAGTGAGTCCCGATTTCGCGCCCCATTTACTCATTCTACGTTGTCTAGAAAGCGAGAGTGAGGCAATTAAGACAGAAAGCTCCTAAAACAGTTCAGGTGATTCGAACCGCCGAGCCATGGGTAAAACCCATCGAATAAGCGCTCAATAGCTGAGATGGCCAAGTGATCGTTCATGCGGTGAAGATTCGGTTTGCTGGCAAAAAGAGGTATCATACTTCTTTATTACAATTTTGTAAACTGCGCGGTTGATTCTCACAAGAGTGCCCAGATCACACCCAAACTTTGGCGGATGAGGCGTACATTGTCAATTTTATGTAGGATATATGTAGAATGCGCGCACTTTCCAATACATGCCTTCATTCTATGTTTGAATAGACGTGAACCCCTCTTTTTCTACATTGTCCCATGTTACAAACGGATATAGAACCAGGTAAGGGAAATTATGAAGTCTGCTGGGACATGACTTATGTATGTACTGTTGACGGTGCACTGACATGGCAGTCCTGGACGACGTGAGTTGGTGTGTGCGCGGTTCATGTGGGATGTCTATCAAACGATGGCAGTCCCGGACGACATGCGTTGGTGTGTCCCCTCTTAATCATCTTACTGTAGGATACATATCAGACAATGGCAGTCCTGGACGACGCGCGTTGGTGCGTCCGTCGTTAATCATCTCATTACCACACGCCTATCAGACGATGGCCGTCCTGGACGACGTGCGTTGGTGTATCCCCCGTTAATCCTCTCATTGTGACACGCCTATCAAGCGATGGCAGTCCTGGACGACGTGTGTTGGTGTGTCCCCTCTTAATCATCTCACTGTAGGATACCTATCAGACGATGGCAGTCCTGGACGACGTGAGTTGGTGTGTGCGCCGTTAATTCTCTCATTACCACACGCCTATCAGACGATGGACGTCCTGGACGACGTGCGTTGGTGTGTCTCCTCTAAATCATCTCATTGTGGGAAGACTATCGAACGATGGCAGTCCTGGACGACGTGCGTTGGTGTATCCCCCGTTAATCCTCTCATTGTGACACGCCTATCAAGCGATGGCAGTCCTGGACGACGTGTGTTGGTGTGTCCCCTCTTAATCATCTCACTGTAGGATACCTATCAGACGATGGCAGTCCTGGACGACGTGAGTTGGTGTGTGCGCCGTTAATTATCTCATTACCACATGCCTATCAGACGATGGCCGTCCTGGACGACGTGCGTTGGTGTGTCTCCTCAGAATCATCTCATTGTGGGAAGACTATCGAACGATGGCAGTCCTGGACGACGTGCGTTGGTGCGTCCGCCGTTAATTCTCTCATTACCACACGCCTATCAGAAGATGGCAGTCCTGGACGACGTGCTTTGGTGTGTGCGAGGTTCATGTGGGATGTATATCAAACGATGGCAGTCCTGGACGACATGTGTTGGTGTGTGCGCGGTTCATGTGACACGCCTATCAAACGATGGCAGTCCTGGACGACATGTGTTGGTGTGTCCCCTCTTAATCATCTTACTGTAGGATACCTATCAGAAAATGGCAGTCCTGGACGACGTGCGTTGGTGTGTGCGCGGTTCATGTGGGATGTCTATCAGAAGATGGCAGTCCTGGACGACGTGCTTTGGTGTGTGCGAGGTTCATGTGGGATGTATATCAAACGATGGCAGTCCTGGACGACATGTGTTGGTGTGTGCGCGGTTCATGTGGGATGTCTATCAGACGATGGCAGTCCTGGACGACGTGCGTTGGTGTGTCCCCTCTTAATCATCTTACTGTAGGATATCTATCAGACAATGGCAGTCCTGGACGACGCGTGTTGGTGCGTCCGCCGTTAATTCTTTCATTACAACACGCCTATCAGTAGATGGCAGTCCTGGACGACTTGCATTGGTGTGCACCCCGTTAATCATCTCATTGTGACACGCCTATCAGGCTGGGATAATTAACGGGGTACACAGCAACTCACGTCGTCCAAGACTGCCATTGTCTGATAGGCGTGTTGCAATAATCTACGTCGTCCATCAATGATATGGCCTGACACGCTGTCCGTCGAGGACTGTTGCCATGAGTTGCACCATGTCGCACAGCAGTAGATCACCCATGTCAGCCCAGGGCTGCAATGATAGGCGAGCACCATAAATTCAAACCGCACGCGCAAAGACCAGATACCACCTGGCACGATGACCGTCGAGGACTGTTGCCATACGTTCCACCGCGTCGCACCGCCATAACCCAGCTTGATGCCGGTGTATAGCTTACGGTTTCTGGTCGTCCTGGACGGTCGCATTGGTACTCGTACTACTGCGTCAGCCACAAAATGCAGCAGTCGGACACGTAGCTGTCTTGATGTTGGTGTATATCTTTCGGTGTCTGGTCGTCCTGGACGGTCGAGTTGGTACTCGTACTACTGCGGGAGCAACAAAATGTGGCAGCTTGATGCCAGTGTATATCTTACGATGTCTGGTCGTCCTGGACGGTCGTTTTGGTACTCGTATTACTGCCGTAGCCACAAGATGTAGCAGTCGTATACGTAGCTGTCTCGCTGTTGGTGTATAGCTAACGGAAACACAACTAAGCAGCGCCGCGTGCGACTGCTGTACTCTACTCTCGCAACGCAACTGAGGGAGGGAAAACTTCTTGTTCATACGCAAGTATGTAGGTACTATATATACCGGTAGCATATGCGAATAGGCACGCAGAATATACATGTATAATCTAGCAATCTAGCACCTAACAAGCGGCCCAAGCAAGAAGTAAACGAAATGATCATAGATGTACAATATACCGAGTATCCGAGTTCGAACAGGGTGCCAACCTACAGTACGAATAAGCCCTCACTCGTTGGAGGGCTGTCCGATTTCCATCGTTCACTCCTTCGAGGCCTCCGGAGCAGGAGAGGCCGTTACCTCGCTTCATCGTTCACATCGCTTCCCCCAGAACCCCCAGAAACTCGTGAGGGGGAGCCCTCCGCATCTTCAAGTCCGAATAGCCTGGCGACCTTCTGGAAGTCGAGCTCCAGAGCCTCCAAGTTTGCCCGATGCTCCCTAAGCTTCCCCTCTTGGATTTCCGCCCGACGCCGTATATCCTCATCCCTCAACTCCCATTCCGTTATTCTTTCAACTAAATCTGCGCATCTTTGAGCAAGGCGGATACGCCGCTCAAGTTCTGCGTTGTACGGCTGCCCGGTGAGGTTGGTGAGGAGAAGGAGGGCGAGAGTGCCCAAGGTATCGTGCTCGTTGGCGAGGTCCCTTTCCAGCTCCTCCCTGGTGCTTCGAAGAGTATTATCCACGTCTCTCCCCCTTTCCTTCAACTCCATCATCTCCCGTTCATCATCCCCCAGGTCCTTTAACATCTCCCGCCTCTGCTCCTCTGCTGCCGTCAAAAACTCTCGAACCTCCATCCTTCGTTTCTCGACTTGGGTTGAGTTGGAGCGTTGGTTTGCTGAAGAGGATGACATAGCAGGGTGAGTGGTGAGGTGGTCGATGTAGAAATGAGAGGGAAAATGAACATGCGGCGGTAGAAACCCCTAGTCCCTGCCTCGTGCCCTACAAGCCGTTTTAATTCTGGGATCAGACATCTTGACTGGGCCTAGACTTAGTAAGGCATCCATCACGGTTTGATAGGCTCCCAACGGAAGGGACGCAGAGCGGTTTAAGTCTGCAATGCTGATTTACACATCCCGATTTATAAAGAAAAAGATATCCTCACCGACCCATGTCGTCCTCTACATAAAAAGACCCTTTAAGAACAACGAGATTTATTTCGCAAAGTACACCAAGACGCCTATGATCGTGAGCATGAGCAGTCCAGCCAGCTTTGAGGCGTTCAAGATAGGGATTCCCCCTGATATGTATCACGTGCCCGATCACTTCAGACGATGGGTAAAACCCATTGAATAAGCGCCCAAAGTCCGAGATGGCCGTTTGGCAATAACACGGAATATGATTGTTTGAGACGCTCGACGCCAAATTAAAAAAATATGTGTTAATAGTCATCAAAGCTCAGGTTTCTTTCTTCCATGGAACGCATAAAGCCCCCAAAATATCTGGTGAGGTGGAGACGCTTGATGAGCGAATTGCAGTCCTGGACGGACATCCAACGCAGCACAGGAGAGAGGCGACGGACGGTCCTTTCCATATGTGAAATATTCAGTCATTCGTATTCAGCGGGTGTAGATTAGCTGAAGGACGAAGGCCGTCTAGGGCGGCGTATTCTGTTGAGTAATCGGCTGGCTTTCGTAGCAACAAAATACCTCGGTCTTAGACGTCGCTGTCTTGATGTTGGCGTATAGCTTACAGCGTCTGGCCGTCCTGGACGGTCGCATTGGGACTCGTATTACTGCGGGAGCAACAAAATGTGGCAGCTTGATGCCAGTGTATATCTTACGGTGTCTGGTCGTCATTCCTGGTCGCGTGGGTGCTCGTATTGCTGTTTTAGCCACAAGATGCAGCTGTTATATACGGGTTTCTGATACACTACGAACTCTATATGTTGTGTACGTCGCCATTACCCTCTTCTATTCTCTGCACAGGGTGTCGGGGAATTATGTGCTCCTCAATCGAAGAATGGGAGGTGAGTCTTCAGTAAGACGGCCGAATAACAAGCCAACATCTATCTTATGTATGCTCAAAACGTCGAGATATGTAGGGAAAGCCATACCTAGCATGCCTCCGCACGGCACAGCAGTGCCCTTCTCACAGGTCGAGTATTGTGAACATTCAGGTGGAATAGTGTGCCCGTTTGGATCGTAGCTCTTGCCCTTATGGGCTGTCTGCAAATCCGGTTTGTCTCTCATGTTCGGCGGTCTTACTCTAATTATGTAGCCTAATGTCAATCACAACACCAAGGCGTCTCAGTCTCTAGCGGTGAATATATTGTGGAGACATGGTATTTAGGCGACAGCTACAACATCCACTAAAGACCGTCGTACTGCCTCAAAAAGCTCCCCACCCTAACCCATTCCATGGCACCTCCCTCGCGTTAAGCCTTCACTCATTGGCAGGCTGAATGACTTCCATCATCGACTTGTCGGAGGCTTCTGAAGCAGGAGAGGCAGCTCCTTCATCGTCTTCCCTCTCATCGCTTCCCACATCAACTTGTGAGAGGGAGTCCTCTGCATCCCCAGCTTCGACTTGTGCAGCCTCCCTATCTCGCTCAAGCTCAAGAGCCTTCACCCTTTCCCGTTCCTCCCTAAGCTCCCGCTCAAGGTTGCCCATCCGAATTTGGATAGCATCCCTTTCTGCTTCTGCATCCATTGCTCTGATGTGCGCATGTACGACATCTCCAACACGGAAGATACGCTGCTCCATCTGTGTCGAAGCCGGGTCCCTGGTGTACTTCGTGAAGAGATGGAGGGCAAGAAAGCCCATAGTGTCTCGCTCCTGCAGAAGGTCCCTTTCCAGCTTCTCAATCGTGTCTCTGAGAGCAAGCTCAACGTTTCGGGCATTTTCCTGCTCTTTGACAAGCGTCGCATGTAGGCCTTCAACCGCATCTCGTAGCTGGTCCCTCTCACCCTCTACAGCCCTCAGCATCTCTCTAAGTTGCCCTTTCCCGAGCGCTCGTGTCCTCGCAAGCTGGAGGAAATTGGAACGTTGGTTTGGTGAAGGAGGTTGCATGGCTTGCTGAGCAGTGAGGTGGTGGACGTGGCAATGACGAAAAAAATGAACATGTCCCAGGGTCGGACGTAGAAATCCCTTAGCCCCTGCCTCCTGCGCTATAGGCCGTTTTACGCTCGGGATCAGACATCTTGACTGGGCCAAGACTTAGAGAGCCATTCATAGTGATTAGATAGGCTAGCAACTGAAATCTAAGGCTGCAATTCAGATTTACATCACGCCAATATACGAAGACAAAGGATACACGCGCCGAAACACGTCGTCCAGGACGGCCAGCGTTGTCCATTATACAGAAAGCCGCTTCAAGAATAAAGCATGACGAAACTGTTATCCGATCTTCCGGCCTGATGTTGCACGTAACACGCTGACAGCCAAAATCGTGAGCATGAGCAGTCCAGCCTGCTTTAAGGCGTTCAAGATAGGGATTCCCCCTGATATGTATCACGTGTCCAATCACTTCAGACGATGGGTAAAACCCATTGAATAAGCGCCCAAAGTCCGAGATGGCCGTTTGGCAATAACACGGAATACGATTGTTTGAGACGCTCGACGCCAAATTAAAAAAATATGTGTTAATAGTCATCAATGCTCAGGTTTCTTTCTTCCATGGAACACATAAAGCCCCCAAAATATCTGGTGCGGTAGAGACGCTTGATGAGCGAATTGCAGTCCTGGACGGACATCCAACGCAACACAGGAGAGAGGCGACGGACGGTCGTTTACATATGTGAAATATTCTGTCATTCATACGCAGAGGGTGTAGATTAGCCGAACGACGCAGGTTGTCTAGAGCAGCGTATTGTGTTGGGCAAGCGGCTGGTTTTCTTGGCAACAAAATGCGGCGGTCATAGACCTCGCTATCTTGATGCCGGTGTATAGCTTACGGTGTCTGGTCGTCCAGGACGGTCGTGCCGTTATCCACACTACTGTGGTAGCCACAAGATGCAGCAGTCGGACACGTAGCTGTCTCACTGTTGGCTTACAACTTACAATGTCTAGTCGTCCTGGACCGTCGTGCTGTCCTCTACGTTCACTGTCTTGATGCTGTCATAGAGCTTACACTGTCTCGTCATATTTGTCTCTCGTGTAGCCTACGCACCAATATATAGCTGATATCGATTGACTGCATGATGTGTGTTGCCCGGGAAAGCATAGTTTGGTGACCATGCTAATGGCATTCATAATATTGGGCCAGCCACGCACCGGAGTAGTCCTGCACAATAAACTTTGGCGGATGAGGCGTACAGTGTCAATTTTATGTAGGATATATGTAGAATGCGCGCACTTTCCAATACTTGCCTTCATTCTATGTTTGAATAGACGTGAACCCCTCTTTGTCTACATTGTCCCATGTTACAAACGGATATAGAACCGGGTAAGGGAAATTATGAAGTCTGCTGGGACATGACTTATGTATGTACTGTCGACGGTGCACTGACATGGCAGTCCTGGACGACGTGAGTTGGTGTGTGCGCGGTTCATGTGGGATGTCTATCAAACGATGGCAGTCCTGGATGACGTGCGTTGGTGTGTCTCCTCTAAATCATCTCACTGTAGGATGCCTATCGAACGATGGCAGTCCTGGACGACGTGTGTTGGTGTGTCCCCCGTTAATCCTCTCATTGTGACACGCCTATCAAACGATGGCAGTCCTGGATGACATGCGTTGGTGTGTCCCCCGGTAATCATCTCATTGTGATACGTCTATCAGAAGATGGCAGTCCTGGACGACGTGCGTTGTTGCGTCCCCCGGTAATCCTCTCACTGTAGGACGCATATCAGACAATGGCCGTCCTGGACAACGTGCGTTGGTGTGTCCCCCGCTAATCGACGGTGCACTGACATGGCAGTCCTGGACGACGTGAGTTGGCGTGTGCGCGGTTCATCTTCTCAGTGTGGGATATCTATCCAACGATGACCATCCTGAACGGCATACGTTAATATGTCCCCCGGTAATCCTCTTACTATAGGGTACCTATCAGACTATGGCCGTCCTGGACGACGTGCGCTGGTGTGTCCACTGCTAATCATCCCATTGTGATACGTCTATCAGAAGCTGGCAGTCCTGGACGACGTGCGTTGGTTTGTCCCCCGTTAATCATCTCATTGTGGGATGTCTATCAAACGATGGCAGTCCTGGACGACATGCGTTGGTGTGTCCCCCGGTAATCCTCTCACTGTGGGATGCCTATCAGACTATGGCCATCCTGGACGATATGTGTTGGTGTGTCCGTCGTTAATCATCTCTTTGTGACACGTCTATCAAACGATGGCAGTCCTGGACGACGTGCATTGGTGTGTCCGTCGTTAATCCTCTCATCGTGACACTCATTGTGGGATGTCTATAAAACCATGGCAGTCCTGGACGACATGCGTTGGTGTGTCGCCCGGTAATCCTCTCACTGTAGGGTACCTATCAGACTATGGCTGTCCTGGACGACATATGTTGGTGTGTCCCCCGCTAATTGACGGTGCACTGACATGGCAGTCCTGGACGACGTGAGTTGGTGCGTGCGCGGTTCATCTTCTCACTGCAGGATGCCTATCAGACAATGGCAGTGCTGGACGACATGAGCTGGTGTGTCTCCCGGTAATCCTCTCACTGCAGGATGCCTGTCAAACAATGGCCGTCCTGGACAACGTGCGTTGGTGTGTCCCCCGCTAATCGACGGTGCACTGACATGGCAGTCCTGGACGACGTGAGTTGGCGTGTGCGCGGTTCATCTTCTCAGTGTGGGATATCTATCCAACGATGACCATCCTGAACGGCATACGTTAATATGTCCCCCGGTAATCCTCTTACTATAGGGTACCTATCAGACTATGGCCGTCCTGGACGACGTGCGCTGGTGTGTCCACTGCTAATCATCCCATTGTGATACGTCTATCAGAAGCTGGCAGTCCTGGACGACGTGCGTTTGTGTGTCCCCTCTCAATCATCTCACTGTAGGATACCTATCAGACAATGGCAGTCCTGGACGGCGTGAGTTGGTGCGTCCGCCGTTAATTCTCTCATTACCACACGCCTATCGGACAATGGCAGTCCTGGACGACGTGTGTTGGTATGTCCCCCGTTAATCATCTCACTGTGGGACGCCTATCAAACGATGGCAGTCCTGGATGACTTCCATTGGTGTGTCCCCTCTTAATCATCTAATTACCACACGCCTATCAGACGATGGCAATCCTGGACGACGCGCGTT
This sequence comes from Pleurotus tuoliensis, assembly GCA_036872985.1. Lineage (NCBI taxonomy): Eukaryota > Fungi > Basidiomycota > Agaricomycetes > Agaricales > Pleurotaceae > Pleurotus > Pleurotus tuoliensis. The sequence goes on from JAYMDH010000014.1 coordinate 29,522, forward strand.
GGTGTGTCCCCTGGTAATCCTCCCACCGTAGGATGCCTATCAGAAGATGGAAGCCCTGGACGACGTGAGCTGGTGCGTGCGCGGTTCATGTTCTAACCCTATTGTCCCATGTTACAAACGGATATAGAGCTGGGTAAGTGAAATTATAAAGTCTACTGTGACGTGACTTATGTATGTACCATCGACAGTGCACTGATATTGATATCACGAGTGTTCTTTCACATACTCTGTCACCAGCGATCTCAGTACACCTTTGTTGCCATGCTGCATAGTTGCTGACGGATGTCATCTTCGCCGGCTATGTACATGTATGGTGATCCGTGCCACATATCTCCGGTTATAATAAATACTCATGGGTGGTTGCTACACCTCCGAACGGATCAGTGGACACTTCCCGCGATGTTCTGCGGATCAGTGTTACATCTTCTCACGAGCAGCAACGGATCATCGACGGCTTCCCACAACCTGAACGGATCAGACGAGACTTCCCACAATGTGGAATCGATCAATAAAGACTTCTCACGAAGCCACACATATTAGTAAGTGGCTCCCACAATCCGAACGGATCACGGAACGTTTCAGACTGGCCCAGACGGATCAACGGATGTTGCTGAGTATTTCCCACGACAGATTTCGGACTAACGGAATCAAGCTTCCGTTTCCCACACTCCGTCTGAAGCGAGATTAGATGGATGAAACACTAACTCCCTCTTTCATCTGCTCATGCAACCACACCATGCAGTCCTGGACTGCCATGTTGTACATACAGAGAGTTCCCTTCAACATTCACCTCAACCAATTATTGTGAAATGATACAAGACATTTCTGACCACTTTCCTTCCATTTCCCTGATATTTCCCTCCCACTATCTCTACCACTATACCTACTGTTCCCCTGCCATATCCCTGCACTTCTCCCTACCAATATACCTACTGGTTCCCTACCCTTCTCCCTGCTGTTTCCCTACCCTTCTCCCTGCTGTTTCCCTACCCTCCTCCCTACCATTTCCCTACCCTCCTCCCTACTGTTTCCCTACTCTCCTCCCTACCCTAGTCCAAAAAAAGTTCCATCCCTAATCCATCCCTAGAATCAAATTTTATATCCCATAACCCTAAAACGAAAGTTAAAGAAATGCAACTCTTCGTACACTGTCTTTATGCTAGCAATACAAACTTAATAACACAATTTGATGGAAACTTCTATCGACAGATTCGTGGCCTAGCCATGGGTGTTGCCGACAGTCCCGATCTCGCACAAATCTACGGTGCGTGGTGGGAAAACCAAACCATCATCCAAAATAAAGATCCTCGCATCTTATTTTACGGTCGTTTTATAGACGACATCCTTAGCGTTGTCAGCGCGAACTCGGAACAAGAAGCTATTGAACTTCTCCGCGATCGTGTCGTTTTTGACGGTTGTGTTATAGAATGGGAAGCGAGCCTTTCCTTTACGAACTTCTTAGACATGCGCATATTTAGAGATCTCCGTGATCCTAAGCGTTTACATTACATGCCTTTTCGTAAAGCCCGCAACCATTTAGAAAGAATTCCATGGACTTCATACCACCCCCAAGACGTTAAAAGGGGAACTTTTCTAGGCGAGTTAAGTAGGCTGGCCACACTCTGTTCTCATCACGAGTACTATAGAGTAGCGATTTTAGATCTCGCAAATCTTTATATCGCGCGTGGTTATCCAGCTCAGCTAGTTAAGTCCTGGCTTAAGAAAGAACAACGACAGAGATGGGAAATGCGCCTTCAGGCTTACAAACCAGAAGGCCCCGAGATGAACTATGTCGTTCTCAAGTCAGAATTTAACCCTGCATGGAATTATTTCAATGCCAACGAACTTGGCAATACTATCGTCAACTATTGGCGCGAATGGATCGAGAGATTCAAACGCGGTGAGTTTACCTCCGAATACCCGGCTGAAGGAGCAAACCCTGGTAACGTGGTTGCGGCGAAAGTCTTTAGTACCGAAACGGACCACGCGCAAGCGTCTGTCCTTAGTACCGAACGAGGCCTAGTTGTGACTCCGTCCAGCGTGGGCGACATCACCCGGTTAACGGACATAGTTGATGCCAAATGGCTTGTAGCACGCAAACGAGGCCTAAACCTCGCTGACCTAGCTAACCTTTGGAAACGTATAGTATTGACCAGAATGGATGAAGATTCAATAGACGACACTAGCTTCGGCAACGAAGACGAATTGACGGAGTAACCAATGTCGTTACTCTCGAGGTGTTCGAATAGTCTCTCGCCGTTTCATCCCACTTCGTCGTTGACATGGCACTGCCTTACACGGTAAGTATTGTTTCTAATTTACAATAAGACGGACTCACTAACCAGTGATGTCCCCCTAACCCTAACCGAACCCGGACTCAACCGGACAATGGAAGGACGGGGGATTCCTTTACAGGATATTCCGACGGCGCGATATACTACGCACCAGTAAAGCAAGAACTTACCGTACTAGCCGACCAAATGGCTAGTAGCAGTCTCACCCCGGAGTCGAATCCGGCCGACGCCTAAAAATACTACGATCGCCCCTCTTTGGGGTCAAGTTATGAACGCGACCGCTGTCGCATTCACTTGTTAAAGATTAGGTCAGCAGGGCATTGCTCTGACTGCTTGTGTACCTAGCATCCCGACTTCGGTCGATTGCTGGGCTAAGGCGTGGAAATGACCACACTTCACTAACAGTCGTTAGCTGGCACACAGGATTTTAGAACGATCTGGACTCTGATGTCATATGACATCACTATGGCGCAATATTGCACCATGGGACCCGGGTACGATCTAGCCCCATGATATACGCTTGATACAGCGCTTATCAGTCCAAATGGGGCACTAACTTCTCACAAGAAGCATAGCGTGTAACCACCAACGGGTATCCCGTAGGAAAGGCCCACCTAGATCGTCGAGACCGCATGGTAAGGTACCCGAATTAGTAAGGCTCCGGATAAACGAATATCCGACCTCTAGTATAAGTACTCGAGCTTGGGGGACTGAAGAGAACCCATCGAAACTATCTGCCCACTAACGTGTGCTATCGTTTCACCCAAGTTCCTTCCAGCGACATTTTACACCGCTAACATAACCCTAAGGTTAACAAGGTCAAGAGACCTTGTCTGCCTGTACCGTGGTGGACCACACACAGCTTATTGGCGTCTTTTGACCTCAAGGCGAGAACAAGGCAAACCGCGAGAGGGTCCAACTTTTGACCGCCGAGTATAGGCAGTCGTACGTGTACGGAATTCTGGGATGGAAGGAATTGCGCCTGTAAGAACCCATTGAGCCTTTTCGCTCAATGAACTCACCTTCTAGGCACGGTTATTTCATCGTGGAGATCACCGGCAATCGAACGCGATCCCGTGTGATTGAGCTGCAATGTCTGTGCTGGACGAGTACATTTAGTCAAGCTACCTCCAACTTCGGGTACCGTCGATTGCGCTCGCCCATCGGAGCCTGTCTTCTCTGATCAGACATCTTACAATCGAGCGGGCGATACGACGCGAAATGGAAGCCATACGATTAAAAACTGAGCAATAAATACCGACAGCGCTCGTAACTGCACGGAATCATTCCTCGCAAGCCCTCCCGAATTGACTGTCGAGTCAAATCAACGAGGCTTCGGCCTGCTGGTGCCCATGACCGTATACTCAATTTTCCTGGGATCCACGGATGGCTCAGGGTCCGCCCAAGCTTGCGGTGATACTTGGTGCATTGGGTCTTGCCAGGGCCCTGGCATTTCATACATAGGCGAGGCCGGGCCAGGGAGGTACCTCGCTGGGAGGTCCCTCCAGTCCGTCGGGAAACGCGGCATAGCCGGTGTGCTGTAGGGGGTTGCTCCCGTCCAGCAGTCTTGTGGCACGTCGTGCTGTGGTGTCAGACTGTCAGCTCGCAGGCCCCGAAAGTCATGAAGTGGTGGAGGGACTCACGCGTACGTTATGTCCAAAAGGCCGCTCGAGATATCCTAACACTCTACATTTGAGGCTATTTCTCCGTCTTACATTTTGCGTGGGGTCGGCATATCGCTCCGGGGTCTGATTTGAGCAGTAAGCAACGCTGGAACAAGATTAGCTATAAATGACACGTACATAAGAAACTCTGACCCGTAGAGTGATTGTCGCGAGCTGATGCTCGCGCTGAAAGTCTACGACGGCGTGCTCGCGAGGTCTTGTGACCGAGACTATATCTTCAAATATTACATCGGCGAGGACCTCCGAGTCGGTCGTCGCTGAGACACCTGGCCTAATCTCTACTGATGCCTTGCTCCCCGCAGAGTTCACCGTAGCCAATCATTGTCTATGAGGCATTAGCATAGCAGAGGCGGATATCAGACTCACACAGGCGATTGAAAGATCCAGTCCAAATTCTCCCATATCCAGTAGTTCCTCTCCTCCCTGATTTCGTTGTCGACTTTGAATGAGATAGACAGCCATCTTGTCTGCTCGTTGGTGTTGTTAAGATTCGGGGATTTCACCCGTATTTGAATGGCTGCGAGGAGAAATTGGATGAGACACAGACGAAACAAGGAGGGATCGAGATACTCACCAATGTCACTGATAAGCTGCGTCTGACATTGCTAGTGGTACGAGAAGAGGGGGTGCATGGTGTTGAAATTAGTTCACGAAGGCCGATTCAGCGCCCTGCTGTACTCGGCGTATTGCGTGATGGACGGTGACCAGAACAAAGGTGTGGAAGCCTATTTGTACACCGGAATTTACTTCCGTTAAGCGCCCGCGCTACCAACTCAACGATCCGTCAAGTTGCCGTCACAGACAAAATATCCAACACAGTTGTGTCTCGAATGTCACGCATCACTTCTGTAAGCGACGGGGTGACAATGAAGCGAGCAATTTCAGTACACAGCGTCGAGACTCGTCCAGGGCCCAGGGGACGAACATCGTGACCACCGAGGTGACCCCTCCACGACTTGTCACCGGGCGATAAGGTGGACGCCCAGACGGAACTGACGCCGATGCTGGAAAGCTGTAAACTGCACAGGTTTTCCTTGTTCGCGACCGACCCCTCCCGCCCCATTTATCATCGTCGTGCACGCAGGACTACGTTCACAAATAGCTTGCATCTGTTGCCTGACCTCTAGCCCCCACCAAGACGATGTCTGAGGGCCCTGGAAATGATAGATATTCGACTCAGTGAGTAACAAACTTGCACCTACGATAAACTTCACGATCCTCATCGATGTCTAGCAAGAGGACAAGAGGTGCTTTCCCCAGAATATACATCGAAGGTAAGGCGATAACCGGTCAATTCCGCTGTACATCACATCCCTGAGTCTCTCGTTCTCGCCACGATCTGTCGATTTCCCAACTGACTTGAAGCAAAGCCATCCGCATTTGCCTCAGATATCCTCAGGGCACACGGGAATACGAAGAACATCAGCACATCAAAGAAACCTTCGCTCTCAAAGTGAGCGACGCAACACGGGACACGATCAGCTGGTCTTGGGGGGATTTGGACTGGTGCTTACAATCTCACATGTGCGTCTTTTATTATGGGGAGTCGCGCTCGCGAATATGGTCCCCTGTATCTCTCTGCGCCCCAATCTGACCCCACTCATACACGGGGCTGTTGCTTTCACAGAGGACTCCGCGCTGGCAGCAGAATCTCGCTTGAGACATCTTCAGATTCGGAGGTCTTGGCCGCAGTGTCCTTCGAGGATATCCACAGACTCGCCAACGATCTGCAGCGAGACTCACCGTGGATGGCCAGCCCATTGACCGTAGTTTTCCGGGAGCGGCATGTCCTCGCAATGATCACCGTATCCTTTTCAGTCGAGCTTCAGGCGCCGCAGACACAGGCTTCCTTCCTCTCCGCGCCGATATCAATGCCGGTTAATCTCGACGTGAGTACTAGTTTATGTTGATGAATCAATCTACTATCTGGATTTCAGAAAGCCTCATCCTCGGAACCACCGCCCGGGGTACATCCCGTGATATCCAGTGGGGGATGTGCGGATGTCCTCTTTGGTGAAAAGCCTTCTGAGTATCCCGCTGGTATTGTTCCCTACGCATCGAACTCCCTCTATGACTACGATTTGACACCTGCGAAAGGACACCCCCACAATTGGTGCAACGCTGCTCCCGTGGATACCGGGAAGATTCTCTACAGCGTCGTAGGGACCAAGCGGCCGAAGCAGCGATGATAGGTCAGTTGCACGTGCGAGCGCGGTGTATGTTGAAACCTGTTGAAGCTTGATAGACTTACTATATTACTATATGACCGTCAATTACAACGAATCGTCCTGAGGGAGCTTCATCTCATGTCGTGAGCCTTGACCGACCGACCCGCGATCGAAGCGCGTTGCTTGCTGAGGCCGTCACTTCACAATCTCCTCTTACCCTCACAGTCTAGATTGATCTGCCCCAGGCCAACCTCCTGTTGAACTCGAAGGTTGCACACTCCTGGATCTTGGTCATAGCGACATCGATGCTTTGACTGATCATAGAGCATCGTCTTAGTGCGTAGGTATTGTATACTCCCATATTCTAGAAAAACCTGCGCAGCTGTTCCGTAGTTCCATGAATGGCCGGTGATCTACACGGCTATTGGCGTGCGTAGATGAGAGCAGAGGCTTCTAGGCATAGAAACGGGGTGTGACTACTATCGCGCATTCTTGGTTTCACGCCTCTTCATTTGCGCAATCGCTCCTCGTGGTAGACGTAACACGCCATATAGAGCAAACATGCGGGAAACTTGAGGCAAGCGATGTCGAGGCTATCGAACATTCTCCGTACATGTGGAGAGGTATCCTACACAGACGTTGTACTATGTAGGACTAGAGGTAGCCTAAACGAAACAGGGTCAACGCATGCTCCATCTAACGATGAACATATGAATTCATGACATCTTGTGGAAGCTCTCACGTAGCCTCAAATGTGATGCCGGAAGAGACACATGTGGAGAGCACTAAGATTATCGTGTACTTGAAATGGAGGCGGTGGCGTACCAGTTGGATCGTTGTCTATTACTATGTATACGCAGCCAGGCCGTTGATGCTAAACGAATTCATGGGGCTGATAAAGTTTACTCGTGTGTAGTCAACGCATGCTTCGAGTCTGCCTTGAAATCTTGAGAAGCGTATTGTATACTCCCATATTCTAGAAAAACCTGCGCAGCTGTTCCGTAGTTCCATGAATGGCCGGTGATCTACACGGCTATTGGCGTGCGTAGATGAGAGCAGAGGCTTCTAGGCATAGAAACGGGGTGTGACTACTATCGCGCATTCTTGGTTTCACGCCTCTTCATTTGCGCAATCGCTCCTCGTGGTAGACGTAACACGCCATATAGAGCAAACATGCGGGAAACTTGAGGCAAGCGATGTCGAGGCTATCGAACATTCTCCGTACATGTGGAGAGGTATCCTACACAGACGTTGTACTATGTAGGACTAGAGGTAGCCTAAACGAAACAGGGTCAACGCATGCTCCATCTAACGATGAACATATGAATTCATGACATCTTGTGGAAGCTCTCACGTAGCCTCAAATGTGATGCCGGAAGAGGCAGGCCTCGAGGTCAACCTTCTGTCCTCACCTTGCGTGCGCTCCTGCCTCCCATCCGGCAATTGTCCTCACGCAGTACTGGTTTCAGTGAACGATGATTAATTGATTACTTATCCTCGAATCTTGGTTACTGTCGTCGCGAAGCTCTGTGTTTGCTCTGAAGTCCGCGTAACATTTCTATAGCGTATGCACGGACAAACTCCCCCAAATCGAAAATGGATCAAGCTCTGTAGCTCGTCCTCAACGCTGACATAGATGATGATCGAGTAATATTTCCGTAGTTGGGAGATTGGAAGAGTCGCGTGGACCCATGAGTTCGGCGTCCTTCAACGATATATGTGCCGACATGCGCATGGTGCATGAAGCAGAAGAACCTCTTGTGCCTGGCGAGCGTGGGTGTGAGATCATATTTGTGAGTGTGGGAAAGAGAAGACCGCGCCACGAACTTCGGAGACCTCGAGTCTAAACGCCGCCCAAACGTCCTCGACGGTGCCTGCGGACGCGATTGAAAGCAATTACTCGAGAGGTATACTCTCGCAGAGCCGTTGAACAACCCAGTGTGCGTCGTTTATTCGTACTCGCTGAGCAGCTTACCATATCTCGCTTTCCAGATAGAACAGGAGGGTTACGAGGGCATGGCCCTCAAGCGTCCAGACTCCATTTTCACATCTACGCCGGGCACAAACTTGAGCTCGTGGATTGCCTTCGAATTCGGGGGAACGGTGCTCAATTACCCAATTTCGTCGACCCATTTTCCCGTTGGCCTAAGTGGGTGGTTCCCGCATCGTCGCCTTGTGGTAACCCCGGCTCTTTGTACTATGGTTGATCATCTGGTGCATCGTGAGGCCTTGAGGTGCGTTCTTGGTCGCGTGGAACATGGCTTATGCTCACCCTTGACTATTACAGTACAAATCATACAATGTCTTCGATTCACTGTGGAATCAACAGTTAGAGTACATCGGCGGTGGTCAGGCCAAAGTATTCGAACGGGAGTTCATACGCTTGTATAAGACCTACCGACAACCCATGCACCACCAGCTGTAGATACCGCCGGATTGAGGGAGCATATGCAAGATCGAGGACCGGAACAGTCTTTTGGATGAATGCTGCGCACGCGTTCTTTCAGCCACTGTTGCTGGAGCAAGCGAGCCACACCGTGTCCCGTCGGCACTGATTCCTATTCACCTTCCCAATCGAAGGCGCAAGCATGCGCTCTTGCGATTACGCTGCTATATAAACGATGGTGAGTTATATAAGGCTCCTCAGGCCTCTGGTCCTTACTCGTATCAGTTCCCCTACTCGCGACTTACTTCTATATCCACGATGAAGTTCTCCTTCGCTACCGTCGCCTCCATCTTCCTCGCTGCGCAGGCTGCTGCCATCCCCGCTGAGACTGCTGAGGTACGTTCACTTCTTTACCCGGAGTACGCTGTGCTCACTGACCAGCTCCCACTAGCAACCCTCCTGCCCCCGCCCCCGCACAGCTGTACCCCTCTATCGCGCATACAACGTTCAGGCCGTGAATCACTTCTACACCACCAACCTAGCGGAATGGCAGAACACCGTCGGCCTCGGGTACCAACAAGAGGGTACCGCTGGTCGCGTCTACGCTTCGCAAGAGGTCTCTACCACCCCTTTTCACCGCCTCTTCAACCCATCCCGCACAGACCACTTCTACACTACTAGTGAGACGGAGGCCATCAGCGCCTCCAAGAATGGGTATACCAGGGAGGGCGTTGCGGCATATGTGTTTGCTACACAGATCTGCGGAAGCCAGCCTCTGTTCAGGCTCTTCAACGTGGCCAATGTGGACCATTTGTACACCGCGAACTGGGAGGAGAGGAACAGCGCTATCAAGTCTGGGTATGCCGATGAAGGCGTCGCTGGGTATATCCTTGGATAAAGCGCCGTTTTCGTGAGTATTATTGGTCCTTGATCCTAAAAGCGACCCAAGTCTAACCTCATCGTAGTTTTACTCGAACTTCGGAATCTATTTACTGTGACAACGTACTAGAAAAGAATATATCACCCCGGTTGTGAAACCGATACCTCCCCGCCCTTATCTATCTCAGTCTTGAACCACGCCACTCTTACATGTCAGCGATTTGCCGAAGGTGACAACTTTGTCTGTCGATCAGCCTTTTTGTTGACGACGGCGCGGTGTGTCCTTACTCTTTACTTGATCGTGAATGCGATACTGAGCCGCGGACTGATCAATATCATCAATTGATTATAAGGGGCTCGAAACCTGTCGTTCTGATACTGGATTTCCAGTGCGTGAACTAGAAATGTGGTTCGGTACGGTACGGATGATTATTCCTCGCAAAGTCGAGTGCTAAGCATTGCATGCCGCAATATCACCGTGAAGTGCGCCTGTCCCCTCTTGTCCTCGTTTCCCTCCTAATTCCTGATTGTCGGCCTGCAGTCAACGACGCCTAAACAGTGCCGGGTAGTCCAGCTATCCATTATTTCAGCGCCGTCTGTATATACAGTCACATTGCTCCATATAGTCTGGGACTGGATGTCATTGTACGTTCGACATGAATGACACGCGCGCGCATCAATACCAATGAGACATTGCGCGCAGACGGTAGCAACGATAGGTCACCCGTGGCACACCGGGGCTCTCTTTTCCGTGTCGCGTATATGTGTATAAATGAGCCTTTCTAGGCAGAAGTCATCACTTCGACCTTCATCTTCTTCCTTCGCTCTCTCCCTTCGTTCTCCTTGGCCAGGTTGCCTCATTCGCTCTTTATACATCGATTTTACCACTCTGTGCATTCATTTTACCGTTAAATAGTAAGTCAGAGGTTCCATGGGCGCTATATTCTTGTTAGGCTAATTCCGTATAACCTATAGACCAACATGTTCGCCAAAGTTGTCCTTCAGTTCATCGCCCTCTCTTCTCTGCTTGTCGGGGTCATGTCGACACCCGTCTTATATGGTAACGGTTCCACGGAGAGCATATGTACGTCTGTGTTGAAGCAATGCAGCAACCACATTTTACTGAAATCGTTCATCCTAGCCCCTCGCGGAAATGCGATATCTTTTAACCACTGGGGCGGTCATACTTCCCTCGACAACTTTGATCACTTCTACGGTGTCGACAACTTCGATGGGTCGGTCCATTTCAACCAGGTTGTAGAACAGGATAAGCAGGTCGTTTGCCACGCCCAAGCCATCGAGATAATCCAACAGCGCCTAGTCGTTCTGCAAGAGATGGCTAAACGGTAATTACCCGCTTCCAGAAGCCCTTCAGAATCTCATGTCAATCCCTCATAGGATCATCATTGAGCAAATCTGCGAAGTCGAAACCCAGGCCATCGTCTTCCAGCAGTTCCATGCCAGCGTCGGTTTGTTCGATCACGATCTTCGCCGCATTAGCGGACATCAAGTTGGCTTCGACTTGAACATCATTAGCCATTTCAACGATATTGTTGATGAGAGTGGGTCCATCACCATCCATGACTTCGGGTTCTCGGGGCTGGATGTTGGGAGCCACACGGTGGTTGTCGGTGGACATAACTGGGACAATTTTAGGTCGCCTAGTACCGTGGAGCTCGCTCATCGCGCTGCCAGCGGCGCTGTTGTCTCCGTTTATTAACTCTGGTATGTGTGGTCCTTGAATTCATGGACGCTTGGAGCTCATTATGCCCTACCTGCGTTTTAGCATTGGGCTACTGCTAGATGGTGCCACCGGATGACCTTGTTGAACCAATACGAGCGTGGTATACCTGTCTAATTATTTATCCCGTTGATACTTTGCGAAGGTCGATATCACGGACGTAGAGGAAATCTTTATTAAGGTCAGTTAAGTTGTACCGAGCTACCTATTGCTGCAAGAAAGTAACAGAGACGGCCAAGCCAAACTAGCAAGAGAAATTGTACTTTATTGATTGAGAATAGCGAACGACAGCAAGTTGTGAGGTCTTGTACAGATTGAATTTACATAAATAAGTGATGCAATGCAAGTTTGGGAGAAGAGAAGATTGCGATGATGCTTTGTATATAGAGAAATAGAAGAACACATAAGCGCACAAGAGATACTAAATTATCAACGACAGAAAGATAAATGTAGAGTAAAACGAACTGTCCGACAAAATTGAAAAAGATACTACCCCGCGTTAGCCAGTAACCCTTTAATGTCCGCAATACAATCAGTCAATCTCGAATACACCTCTTTGGAATTCTCTAGCAATGGCTTGATATTGTCCGGCGTCATCGCTAGCTTGAAATCGGGTAACCCTCCATTGCCAAAGCCTGACTGAACTGGCATGGAGCGCACAGATCCTGACTTCGGAATACCTGATACGACCTTCTGAGAACGAGAGGGAGGGCGAGAAGGGCTAGCGGCTGGTCTTGATTTCCCTTTGGACGACTTCGTATAAATTCGTTGCTCAGCCGTGGGTGTATCGTCTGCATGCTCCTCGACGTTAGACAACTTAGTCGAGCGAGGGGGCATCGATGCATCCCAAACGAGAGACGATTGCGAGGAGCTAGCGGTTCGCTTCGGCGTCACAGGTCTACTGGCGGGGTTTGACGGTGGCCGAGAATCTGCTTGGAAGTAGGGTGATCGACCTCGACCGCGAACGGTCGAAGAAGCCTCACTGCCCGCTGGGATGCCCAACGCTTTTGCAACGTCGTCGAGGTCTTCAGCGGAGTCCAGTCGGTCCCAGTCCTCTTCTTCACCAACACCCTCGCTAGTAGCTTGCCTTGATATGCGCCCGCTTGCACCACTCTCCACACTGTTGTCAACCGACATACTGGAGCTTGATGCAGTGGAGGATAAGGCATTAGCGTTTGGGATGGCATTCTTGTGCTTCTGTCCGAGGCGAAAGATAGATGCAAGTGACGGCCGCCTTGGAGATGACTTCGCTGCAAGAGACGTATGACCGTAAGGAGAGGTGGCGCGTACGTCTTTGGCTGACCGCATGGAATCGGGATCGGTGCTGGTCTTTGCTCGGCGCCGCCCATGACTTGGGATATGCGGATGAGGGTAGCGATGACCGTCTCGGTTGTCTACTGATTCTTCGGTGCTGAGTGATAAAGTAGAGGAGGGGATTGGAAGGGGCGGGGGTATGATGCTCTCCGTATGGCCCCTTTTCAAAGAGCGCAGCAGGTCCCTTAGCCCGGTCATCCCTAAGCGACTGCTTCTCCTCTTCTTGGCCGCCACGCTTGTGCTAGCCGAAGCGGAAGTTTCCTCCGACGGCAAGGTGACGGTGCTGTTCATGGCATCACCCCATTTCCAATCCCTATTCACCATCGTCGAGCTAGCTCTCGCTTCCTCGGCGATAACATCATCGCCGACAAAGGATGAGTCGGCATTGTTAAGCATCTCCTTGAGCAGAACAAGCTGGCGTTGGCTGAGATCATGCCGCCCAGTCGATGCGCGCCAAGCCATGTTCGTAGGACTAGCGAGAGGAGGCCCATGCAGGGTGGACGAAGGGGCGCTACCGGGAGTAGGCGTGGGTGGTTTGGACTCATCTCCAGCTAGCGTTATAGCACGTTCGCGACTTTTCAATCCTGTCGCTCCTACACCGGGAACAACAGGAGCCGAGGCGCTTGATGTCGGCCCGCCGGCCGTAGAAGGTTGCGTTCCGCCAGCAAGCTCCATGAGCAATTCGGCGCACTCCCATGTAATGCGATACTTGGAATTGAGCGTGTAGAATGCAGAAGCAAGTTGCTTATAGTTGTGATGGGGGGAAGCGGAACCTGGGGTGGTCGAGGGGTTGGTGTTTGACCTATGGCGACGGCCGAAAGGGAAAATGGTGGGAGATATGGATCGAGATTGAGCGGCTGGGGGTTGATGGGCGAAAGCTTGGGCTTGTGCGTCGAGGATACCCTGCACTTCGGCCACTAGAGAGTGATACTCAGCTTGCAGGTCCTTAAGCTCTGAAGGGATATCTAGATATTTAGGCGGTCTACAATGCAAAGGAGTGAAACTCACGTTCGATGTTCGAGGCGAACTCTCGGACCATGCCCAAATCCCTCTTCAGACTGACCTGCGCTTGGCTGATACGAGCGGGAATCTTGAGGTCTCCAAGGGAGTTCCTTCTTGGGACGCTATTCGAGCCGCTGGCAGCGCCAATGCTCCCAGTAGGCCCGGGACTGACAACCATATTGACACCAGTCGAACGGCCTAAAGAAGCTACTTGTCCAGGAGATCCTGGAGAGCGGCGCGCCTTAGAGCTAGGAGAATGAACCGGAGAAGGTGAAGTTGGAGTGGGGACGGTCGATGAAGGAGTTGTGGCTGACGGAGAAGAAGACCCAGAGATTGTGGGCAGAGGTGTGAACGGCGACGACCTGGACTGAGAAGAAGACGGCGTAAGAAGGCTTTCTATTCCGCTCGCTATGCTCCCAATGGGCGCCGAGGTCGACACCTTCACGTCAGAATCGCGGTGTCTCGGTGGAGAAGGCGGTTGAAGCTCGATCGGTGGAAGAAGAACGTTTGGTCTGGAAGGCGTCTTGTGGGTATCGCCATCGGTGCCGTCGCTTGCTTCCCTCGAGGCGTGCATGTTCATCATCATCAGCGCCTCTTTCGGGAGGTCAGGGAGAGAGGGCTCGTCACTTCCACTCGCTCCTGCGCTGCCAGTGGCACCGACAAGAGCAATGGAAGCAGCGCTCTTCGACCGCTTATGCTTCCCGACCAAACTGATTCGGCGCATACCTCCCATAAACCCGCGAGTGCCGTCCTTCTCCTTCTCATTTGGCACTTCTCCTGTCCTCTCAGCTTCCTTCCCCTTAGACCTAGAAGCGCTCCTCGTCCGACTCCTCTCCCTCTGCTTCCCGTTATTCCTCCCACTGCTTGTGCTGACACCCCGACTAGCCACCTCAGCAGATTTAGCGACCTCAGCACCACCATAACTAGCATGCCTCGGTTGCCCTTGGCCAGAGCTCTGACTTGATTGGGGATACATAGAAGTAGGTCGCGCGGCCATGCCCACCCCAAGTCCTTGCTGCGCGCTCTTCTTCGGTGTCGCAGATGGTGATGGCGATGGAGCGGCTGAACTCGACGAAGGTGTTGCGGACCGAAATCTGCTCGTTGGAGGAGACGCACCAAATGACGAAGGCGGGGATGGTGAAGATCCGACGTCGGTCGCGTCCGGTTTCGTCCGTCGAAGCTGAACAAATCCAAGTGACTTCCGCTTGACAAGTTTGGATGGTGAGTTCATGAGGAAGTTGGCGATACCGCCGCTCCCATTGCTCCCGAACTCATCATCCGCGCTGAAGAATCCGGTGCTCTTCTTCTCCCGCAGCTCCCTCACGTCTGTCAAGCTGTGATTGGAGCTCGACGACGTCCCCGTCCCACCAGTTTCTTTGCTAGGCGTCCGAAAAAACCAGCTGGACGAGGGACCTTGCTTTGGCGAAGGAGATGACGATTCAGAAGGAATATGGCGCTGGTGGGCGGAGGGTGTGTTGGTAATCGCGATCGGTTGCGTGGAAGACGTGGCCTGGGTGGGGAGCGCGAATGGCTGAGTTATCGTCTGTGACAGAGAACTTGGAGGGCGGGGGGTACGCGTCAAGTCGACATCCATGTCACCGATGTCTTCGTTGAGAACGACATCGCTTGGGGCCGTGCTCGCTCTCTTTCTGCGTACACCCCATCTCTTCCCGACTGAACCGATCCTGCTCAAAAGAGGCGTCTTTGTCTTGCCGTTCTCTTTCACGTTCTCCTTGTCCGCTGCATCGGCGGCGGCTACCTCCGAAAGTGGACTTGCATGCCGCGCCCGAACATTAGCATCTATATCGGAGGATCGCTGCGAGTCGAAGCTCGCACGCGCGCTGGAGCTAGACCCAGAGAACCGTTTGGGATTCGCTGAGGGAGTCGTCAGCATATGAATGGCAAATAAGAAGGGATCACGCACGTTCTGCTCTCTCTACCAACTCGAATACGCCTTCCTCCAGCCTCGGTGGACGACTCTTCTTTCTCAGCCGCCTTCGTTCACGTTCTTTGTGTATGGGTGGGCTAGGGGGTAGGCCGCTGAACCCGCCACTCCGCCCTGCGCTTGTCCTACTGACAGTCGGCCTAAGCGCAAGGTGTGTTTGTGAATTCGTCGTATGATATGAGTGCCCTGCAACGCTGTCGCGGCCCGACGTCGTCGTCGCTGGTACGGAGAACACGGAGGTAGTGGGGGATCGGGGGAAAGGGCGTTCCGTCCCTGAAATATGATAGTTCGCGTTTAGGGCGCTGATACTGAGGTTCGGAAGAGGAGGGACAGGCGGGGGAGGAGTTCCCGGTGCTGCTTTAGTTGGCGCAGTTCGCCTAGAACGCGCAGTGACTGTTCTATCTTCTTCATCGCCGTGAAACCCAAACTCCGCGTCCTCATCATCTGAATCCTCCAGCTCAAAGTCATCATCCCAGTTCTCCGTGCGAGCATTCCGCCGGCGGGGGGTCTTTCGTCGAGGTCCTGCATCCAACGGGTGCGTGCGTGATGGCGTCGTGGGTGGCTTTCTAGGTGAGCCCCTTCGTGCTGGTGAGTTGGCATCTAGATCAAAGTCGTCGTCCCAGTTTTCCGTCTCCGGACCCTGGGGGATTGGTCGTTTAGTAGGAGTTGAAGGTCCTGCAATATTTATCTTGTCTTCAAATACGATTGAACGTCGTGTGGGCTGTGGGTTGTCCCAATCTTCCGTTAAATGTGAGCTGGCTATCGACTGGCGGGGAAGCGCGCAGCCATCGTTGTCGATATCGTTTCTTCGTGGCATTGTACGTTGATTCTTCGGTGCTGAGGCCGCGAATTCGAAATCCTCGTCCCAGTTCTCTTCGGGGGCTGGTGACGAAAGAAAAACGCGTCCTGAATGGAAGGCGCTGAACAGCCGTGAAAGAAGCATACCTTGGCTAGTCATATCGCTACCGATGAAATGTCGTTCATGCCGTGAGCTCGTTATTTAAGCGAAATTTGAGCAAGTTGCTTTGTCGCCGTGGCACGTCGTGGTCAGTGGTCGTGGTGGTCGTCGGTCAGGATTGCTTTGGCGAACAGGCGGACGTTCGGTAGCGTCCGACTTCCCAATCAGGAACAAGACCCACGTGTTATACCGGCGCTAAGTATACAGTGTATTACAATGTACAGGGACTGCCTTTCAACTGCACGCCCAACCCATCTCTCAGCGTTGAACTCATGTATTCTTCACTCGGTCGTCAATATTTCAATGCTCACGATCTATTGTAGAAGTAACAAGCTTGAAATCAGAGGCACGATACGTCCGGCTTCGCCGCCACCACGATATGCCACAGAACATGTCTGCGCCAAAGCGCTTCTCAAGTTGGTGCTTTTCTCCGGCTTCTGATTTCAAGTATTTGTTTTCTGAAACCGGAATTCAGACCTCGAAGCATGCGTTGAACTACACACGAGTAAACTTTATCAGCCCCATGAATCGCAGGTCGCGGTGGGCTGACCGCCTATTGCATCAACGGCCTGGCTGCGTAGCCTGTCTATCGATCTTCCTTCCTGCGTGCGATGCGGTTAACAACTCTACCTCCTCAGATTGAGCAATAGACGACTTCGTGCTGTTGCGAACAACTCTACTGATCCAACTCCTGGTACGCCACCGCCTCCATTTCAAGTACACGCCTCTTTTGTACCTCTCGCTTCAATCTTAGTGCTGTATATGAATAGATGACTCGCGGTAAGTGCGGTACCGCCACTATGGTTACGAGTAAACCCCAAGAGGCGGTGGTAAGGAACGAGGGGTCCGCTATTCAACTACTGGCTGGGAGCCCCATTTATCATCCGTGCTCCTCGATCTCTGGGCTGCATGTCTATGTCTGGCGTATCTGAGTACCCATGGATATGTTTCAACCGACTTCAGATTCCGTTGATCCAGCGAACTCGTGGAGACGACGTCTCTCGGTTCTCTAGACTTTCCATTCGATATGCGACCAAACGTCCTTCGACGCGGTTCTACACCGTTAGTCCAAGCAATCATCGGGCGGCTCTCGATGCGTCGTAGCACGTACTGGGGAGAAGAAACTTCAGACGTCGCGCTTCGAGCTTCCGTTCTCTCCTGAGTAGTATGCAACCACTTCAAGAACCAGGCCTCGCCGTTACTTTATAGTTTGCTTATAATCATAACTCCCTACTGAATAGGTTCAGCAGACCCTCTGATGTTACTTTAGCTTCGATGCTGAGAACCTCTAGAGAACCCTCACTTCGTTTCGAAGTACCGTGAGTTGCGGGTTAGCACATTTCAATCAGACAGCTTCAGAGGGGCAGTCTCATCCGCGTCGTTAGAGCGTCACCGCTTCTAGCATTGGAGTCAGTAGCGAGGGCTGATTGCTCCTTCCACGGTCACTATAATCCACGTACCATGCCGGGCGTTAGTTCAAGGCTCCTGATGCGTAGTCGAGAATCGAGTACAACGTGGATACCAGCGGCAAATCTAGAGGAATTATACGCAGACAATCGACCACAAGCTTTGACTGGTTGACCGTTTAGAGTGGCTAGATCTCGGGTCTTCTTCGTCTTAATTAGTCTCTTCATCAAACATTCATGCTGCCATCGCCATACAGCATTAGCTGTATCAGCCGCGTCTGCATCACAGTAGAGCTGATGCCCCGTGAACTAGATCATGATATAGGGTTTACTGATAGCATCATCCGAGTGACTGATATGATTCGCTAGCTGATTGGCGGCGGGGCTCGGTAATCGGAGGTGGTGGGTCGACTTTGGACTGGCGCTTGGCAGAGCTCACATATGAGTTTTCAGGAAAGGTGAGTTCTATGACAACGAAAGTCGATTGTAATGCTGTGATGATGGTAGCGATAAATTCGGACATTGATGCTTGCTTGTGAGTGAAGAAGACAATTGCACGGAGTCTGAAGCGCCCGCTTTGACCTTGGATCCAAACATGCGCAAAGAGTGGGTGAAGGGCCCGGTTTAGTCTTGCTCAGCCACCAAAACAACGACGACGACGAGAGGCGACCCCTTCCTTGATTCTTTCCTCTTTCCTCTATCATCTACGCGGGCGATATACGATTGGAATACACCGCTTACGGCCTTGGAATCGACCCCAAACGCCTTCCCATTTTTTTGGAATTTTGACCGCAGACCCCACCCGCCATGCGTGAATCAAACTTCGCTTTTCCAGCGCAGAATAGGGCTTGTGTGTGTATAACGTCTCAGCTTTATGATAGGCGAGGTGAGTAGCGTGCTCCCAACGCCCTGATTGCTCACATAACTTGGATTTAGCGTTGGATACAACCTCGCCATTGCCGCTCTTCAACTCGCTTACGCAGCTGGTATACCTTACATCGACTTCTCCGAGAATCCGAGAAATTATGACCATGGACGGTGGACTCGAACGTCTAGTACGCATCCTTCATGACTTTTGCATATGCCCGCCGCCCCCAGAGAATCCCGCCATGCTCTATGGACTTGCCCCGCCCTCTGCACGGCCAAACAAACTCCTACCCACTCTCAATCCGCCATCTTTCGATAAACACGCCGCCTACAGGTTCTCGCTCGCTTTCCAGTGCCTAGTCAACATTGGGGTAAGGGGCAGCGAGCCCATCAGAAGTCGTGTCGTTCAAGCCGGAACATTGGACGTCGTGGGGTGCATATTAGAGGCGTGGCTTGCCAACAAGGGATTCGCAGTTGGTCCCAGCGCGAGTGCCACTGGCATGCCCAGGGAGACGAGGGAGCAGCGTCAGGCAAGGCGAATGTTGCAGAATGAGCAGAGACAGCGTCAGGATGTCGATGAACTATATAGGGCTCTCATTCGGCAGCAAATGGAGCAGCAGGCGGAGGGACGATCTGCGGAACCCGAGGTATGTTTTCCCTTCGATTGCCCGCATCGTGTGACCCTTACGTTTCCCCAGGACGAAACTATGGAAGATAACACAGCGGCCGCACGCGATAGGAACTCTCAGCTCACTGTCTCGCGACCAACAACGTCGGAATCCACATCCCAATCCAACAGCGACACCGACACATCAACGGATACGTCCGCGAATACGACTCCTATCGGCTCCACGACACCCACAACGACAGTTCTCGTCCCAGGAAGAGAAAGGAGCGGCACTGTTATCGGAAGAAGAGTATGGGATGACGCGCCAGCGCAGCCCATCCCTCCCCAAACTGCAACACGCCAACGCACGGTCCGAGCCCGTGTCGTCGAGCACCCCCGTGCTTCACTCACTCCTTCTCCAGACACTTCGCGCGCTGAGACAGAGACGGAAGATGATGGAGACGTTGAAGGAGACCTAGACGCCGATCGCGATGGAGATATCAACATGGATCGTCGCCGACGAGTGCGCCAGGCCATAGTACCCTCCGCCTCCCCTTCGCCCGAACGTCGGCCTTCCGTTTCGATCACCCTCCCAACCCGTCGCACCGTGGGCATCGTATCTGATGATCCCCCAGCTACCTCCATCATCATTACCGACGCTGGCGGAAGCGTTGACGTGGTCGCGGTTGGTGGCGATGGTGGCGTGGAAGATGGTATCGTGTCACTGGACCAGAACGATGATTTCGCCATGGGCGCGCCACCAGGTGCTCCGGGTGCTATCGATGATGGCACAGGAGCCCGTCGTGTCGATCTTGATCTTAGATTGGGCGCGCCAGAGAGACGGCTTTCGGTACCTGGCGTTAACGGACCAGACATCACCCCTCGTGCTGGGTTGGTCAATCTCCCGGCTGTGCCTTCAGGCGACCACCGTGGGGCGCAAGGTCGACGAGGCGTAGCTGTCGACGGTCGGCGTTTGATCGATCCGTCAACATTCCCCCCCCAACTTACTGCCACAGTACCTACGCCAGTCAGCCTGAATACCCGGGCCTCTCCCTCCCATCATCATCGCGACACCGACTCGGGGCCCTACCGGGACGAAGACGTCGTCCTCAGCCTGCAACTACTCGCATATCTCAGCAAATACCCTCATGTTAGGCAGGCGTTCTACAAGCCTCGACTCTCCTTCCACCCTGCAAGCGCGCAGCTACCTGGCCGGAGCTACCCCGGAGGTGTACAAGCGAGCGAGCCCGACACCTCGCGAGCCACGGGTAAAGCTCCCTCCGCCACAATGAAAGACACGTTACTGCGTACATTCGGAAGAGGAAAGGAACGCGCGAACGCCTCTATTTACGGCTCCTCGATTGCGGGGCCGTCATCATCATCATCAACAATAGCAACAACAGCCGTCCCATCAACTACGAATGGACCTTCTCCCCCTTCTTCGGCCTACAAGGCATTCACATCTCCCAATCCCCAACCTGTGCGCCAAACCAACGTCTTCTCCTTGGTCGAGCGCTTTACGTTTCGACCCAGCGCTAGTGAGTCAGATTTACCGAACGCGCCACCAAAACTGCCGCAAGAGATACAATACTGGGCGGGAGTGATTATGCGAAACGCTTGTAGGAAGGATGAAAGTCGTGGTGGGATCAGGCAATGTGCCAATAGTGCGTACATTCTTTTCTCTGCCATGGCACGTGCTCATGTTTTCATAGTGCTCTGCGGTCGCTGGGAGTCGTATCCACGGGAGTTTGCAAAGTGTCGGCGCTGTCGAAAGGCAAAATACTGCGGCAAAGAATGCCAGAGCACTGCGTGGAGCGAGGGACACCGATTTTGGTGCAGTGCTAAGGACGGCGACGACGAAACAGTGCACGCGCACGACTCGAGTTCACGTAGCACAGTGGCGGCGGCGGGAGTCGCTTCAGCAACACCTGGGATAACGCCGACACCCGACACTGACGGTGCTGGTGCGGTTCGCGTCACCATTATCGGCGACGCGGCTGATACGGCTAGCGGAGACATTGGGACCACTGGGGAAGGTCTCGCCGTTACGGCGGGAGGAACGATTCGAGCTGGGACACGCCAACGTGTCATGGCACTCGAGCCGCGTGCTAGACCGTCCTTACCAGGCCAGCATGAGCGCACGGAGGACGCCCTCGTGTTTGCGGGGTTACGGGTAGGCGGCGCTGGCAGAAATATCGGACCCAACGGGATGGACATCGACCCCAACGGCAACATGCTGAGAACAATGTTCGCTGCAGCACCAGGAACCAGTAATATGAGTGGTGGCCGTGCGCGGAGGGCCGATGAAGTGCAGGCGCCACCTAGTTATCGTACCGTCCATGGCGGCCTGGGCACTCTGCCTACTCCCGAACAACGTACGACGCGGCGACAAAATGACTACGATCCACGTGAAGTCGCCGAGATCCTCGCCATGTATACCCAACCGCCAGGCCGCCCCATGACGATTGCCCAGAACAACCCCATGAGGATGCGACGGCTTGAGCAGCTCCGAATTCAAATGGCTGAGCAGCAGGCGAGCGGCAGTATCGATCATTATTCGCCTCCAAATACTTCTCCCACTCAGGCTCCACCTCATCAAGGTCTCAACGTGCCCGCCCCTGAAACGCTACGCATACCGACAACGGTCGATTCGACTACTTCAGGTACGGTGTCGCCTACAGCGCGACGGCCTACGTTGGACGAGCTTCGAAGGCATTATCAGTCCACGGAAGCTGACCAGGACATGGTTTTGGGATGATGCTCCCCTCGTGCTCTTTCCGAGCAATTTTTCACCACTTAGTATAATTCCTTACCACTTCGTCCCCCGTAGACCGTCCCGCCTTCGTACACCATCATCTGTCACCGATTTAGCCATATATCTCCCTTTCTCCTAGTCACTACTACTACCACCGTCATTCATGATTCCCTCGCATTAGGTAGTCGTCCTTTCATTCCCAATCAACACTCGTATCATAGCTCGAATTCAATTGTTCTGAACTTTCCGACCCGTGAACTTTCCGACCCGAACAGTAATAAGTTAGTATGAATGCCCATTCCACTATTGTATCGCCTACGAAGGTATCTCGCATGCATATGGCTGACATATCGTATTTGTGGGGACTCTGAGCCCCCCCATCCATGACGCCGACCCGAGCTCGCTCAAAAACGTCCTGACATGCTCTCTCCACTCCTCTCAGACCACCACCATGCCCGCAATCATTCCAGCGCGCCTCTACTTTCACTTCCGCGAGTTTCAGTCGGGCGTCGAAACTTACTTTAAGGGTGCATGAGCCTGGGGCACATTCCATCCATCTCCCAGTATAATGTGGTCGCAATTTGTAGAATACAGGAAGAGAAGGATATCAAGGATGTACTACTGACAGAGCAAAGCCGACTTTGGCGGTATTGGATACAACACAGATCAGATTGCGAGTGTGTATCGACTAATCGAATTCAAAAACAACGAAAGATGTATTTCTACGAAGTGTCAACGGCTACGAAGAAAGGATAACGCTAGTCAGTGCATGAGAGAGCCTCACTCAATGCGGCACGTTCTGCTTCTTCTGCTTCCCGTCGCATTATTGTCGCACCAAAGGCCATGATGATTGACTGTATTGCGTTGGCACTCTCGTAGACTCCGTGGACATGGTGCTGGAGGCGGACATCAACAACGGACAGCTGAGTTTGTAGCTCCCGGAGCTCATTGTCCTGGAACTCAGCAGACACAATGGAGGGGAGGACCTTCGTGACTAGGGATGACGAGCGCGTACCTTGAGGCATCTTCATGACGCTGCGGAGGGCGCCGGACCTGCCTCTGCCTGCCACCGGATTGGCTTGCTTCTTCCCACTGCTTCGACTGGTCGATCCATCCACTGCCGTGCGCCACGTCGAGTGTGAGCAAGTAACCTTTGAACGGGCACAGGCTTGGCAAGCTGTGCAACCTGTTCCGAGGCACTCAAGCCCTGCATTCTGGCACCGTCCACATGTACGTTCGCCAATCCATGATTGCGTGGGATGGCGACATGCCTTGGGGTAGTCGCTGCAGGTCCACGCTAGCGAGTTGGGGTCGTCGATGCCTCCTACAATGTTCATGAGCCTTTGTCTTGCTTCCATGCAGAGACTCACCATCTATGATGTTTTCCCCCACCACGGTTGAGGCAGTATCGATGACTGTCACCTTTTCATGGTCACCCGGAGACGCGGCGAAGAGTGTCCTTGCTTTTGGCCTACGGGATCCTCGTTTGCCCTGCAGAATGTTGAGGAATCTGCCACCCTCATCGTCGCCTGGCTGGCAGGGCTTGCGCTTCTTATTCTGCAAAGGAACATCGGTAAAAAGGTCTGGAACAAAAGAATGGACTCACTACCAGCATGGGAACATCGGGATCGTCGCCGCTGGCCGCATCACCCTCGATCGCTGGACCTGTCAGCCGACGACGCGTCGCGCTGCTAGTCACGTTTTCACGCATCTTCCCCTTCTCTGTCGCTCGTTTCGCATCCTTCTCTGCCTTCCTTGCCGCAGTTTCCTGAGCTGCCCTTTTCGCATCCTCCTCTGCCTTCCTTGCCGCGGTTTCTCTTGCTTGCTTCCATGACGCCAACGCAGCCTCTCCCTTGACAAGGTCCTCACGACCGGCCATCACCGCCTCCCATATCGTCTCGTCAATCAAGTTGTGTATGCCCCGCTCAATCATCAACTCCCTGACGGCGTCCAGCCACACCTATGCATGTTTTCAGTGGTTGCCAGACTTCCCTGAGCCAACGACTCACGAGCATTGGCTTCATGTTAGCGACATAGGTCTCCATGTCTGCTTCCGATTTCTCACCGTTTGACGGCTTCGTCTTGGCCATTGTCGCGAACCACTCCGCTTCACTTTCGAATAGATCCGCAACAACGAAGCGGCTCTGGATCATACGAACCTTCTCAATAGTTTGCGCAGGGTGAGGGGATGTCATTTGTTTTTTGGCGGGAGGGCGTTGGCGCGTCTGTCGTGCACTTGAGCGATTGGGATTGGGTTCGAACTTCGGTTCGAAAAAGCGGAGCGGAGCCCCAACTTGGTAAAACGCGGAAATTTCCTCGCACACGACATGGCAGAGTAATGGTTAGGGCATCCGTACTAACAATTGACATGTATCAGTGGACATATCTCGAATAAATTGGTTTTCGCCTCACCTACGTACACTGTCGTTCAGACGTAGAGTCTAGATTCATATGTGAATAGTTACACAGTCAATTCCGCGTATTGATGGTGTTGGACATTGATTTGTCCACTGCAGGTATTAATTGCAGCACAATCACACGGTGTAGTAGCTGAGTTCATCAAGCGAGAAAGTTCAATTGGTTCTTACAGGCGGAAATCCTTCCATTCAGGAGGTATGACCGCATCTACGGTGCCGGCAGAACGTCACTGGATACCCAAAAATCGGTAACGAGGTGTTCGGCATGTTTTCGGGGCTCCTCAACAAAAGTTGCACACTGGAAGCCTTGCGAGCAAGGGGTGTCGCTCGACCGTCGAACTCCTGCTAAGGCGGCTTAATAGGTTTGCGGCGCATTCGCGATGTGTATGCCCCGACCTATCGCCTCCATGAGTCGCATTTTCGCTATGGCCCCGCGCAACTGATATCGCACATTAACCAGCCTCTGCCAGCTCATTACCACTCACCACGACTAAGTACTCTTGAAGTTTCTCTGTTTACCGACATGACAGCTTCATCAAACAAGTCGAGGTAGTATCCCGCAACGCTCATGACAAGGAGCCAACAGACGATCGGTTATGAGCAAACAAAGTTAGTCCATCTATAATCAATCTGCCGTCGACAGCGGAAGAGCAATAGCCAGCAATCCGATATAAACTACACCATCCGCCCAAGGAAACGCACGCCAGAGTAGAAAAACTACATGAAACGGGTGTGATGACGAATTAGAGATTGCTAAGAAGGTGAACACCTTCTTTTACTGATAGGAATACAGGCATCGGCCACGACTCGCATCGGAGAGATCGATGAACTGACTCGTCATCGCGGCTTCGGCCGCTTGGTCCCTACGACGCTATAGAGAATCTTCCCCGTATCCACGGGAGCAGCGTCACACCAATTGTGGGGGTGTCCTTCCGCAGGTGTCAAATCGTAGTCATAGAGGGAGTTCGATGCGTAGGGAACAATACCAGCGGGATACTCAGAAGGCTTTTCACCAAAGAGGACATCCGCACATCCCCCACTGGATATCACGGGATGTACCCCGGGCGGTGGTTCCGAGGATGAGGCTTTCTGAAATCCAGATAGTAGATTGATTCATCAACATAAACTAGTACTCACGTCGAGATTAACCGGCATTGATATCGGCGCGGAGAGGAAGGAAGCCTGTGTCTGCGGCGCCTGAAGCTCGACTGAAAAGGATACGGTGATCATTGCGAGGACATGCCGCTCCCGGAAAACTACGGTCAATGGGCTGGCCATCCACGGTGAGTCTCGCTGCAGATCGTTGGCGAGTCTGTGGATATCCTCGAAGGACACTGCGGCCAAGACCTCCGAATCTGAAGATGTCTCAAGCGAGATTCTGCTGCCAGCGCGGAGTCCTCTGTGAAAGCAACAGCCCCGTGTATGAGTGGGGTCAGATTGGGGCGCAGAGAGATACAGGGGACCATATTCGCGAGCGCGACTCCCCATAATAAAAGACGCACATGTGAGATTGTAAGCACCAGTCCAAATCCCCCCAAGACCAGCTGATCGTGTCCCGTGTTGCGTCGCTCACTTTGAGAGCGAAGGTTTCTTTGATGTGCTGATGTTCTTCGTATTCCCGTGTGCCCTGAGGATATCTGAGGCAAATGCGGATGGCTTTGCTTCAAGTCAGTTGGGAAATCGACAGATCGTGGCGAGAACGAGAGACTCAGGGATGTGATGTACAGCGGAATTGACCGGTTATCGCCTTACCTTCGATGTATATTCTGGGGAAAGCACCTCTTGTCCTCTTGCTAGACATCGATGAGGATCGTGAAGTTTATCGTAGGTGCAAGTTTGTTACTCACTGAGTCGAATATCTATCATTTCCAGGGCCCTCAGACATCGTCTTGGTGGGGGCTAGAGGTCAGGCAACAGATGCAAGCTATTTGTGAACGTAGTCCTGCGTGCACGACGATGATAAATGGGGCGGGAGGGGTCGGTCGCGAACAAGGAAAACCTGTGCAGTTTACAGCTTTCCAGCATCGGCGTCAGTTCCGTCTGGGCGTCCACCTTATCGCCCGGTGACAAGTCGTGGAGGGGTCACCTCGGTGGTCACGATGTTCGTCCCCTGGGCCCTGGACGAGTCTCGACGCTGTGTACTGAAATTGCTCGCTTCATTGTCACCCCGTCGCTTACAGAAGTGATGCGTGACATTCGAGACACAACTGTGTTGGATATTTTGTCTGTGACGGCAACTTGACGGATCGTTGAGTTGGTAGCGCGGGCGCTTAACGGAAGTAAATTCCGGTGTACAAATAGGCTTCCACACCTTTGTTCTGGTCACCGTCCACCACGCAATACGCCGAGTACAGCAGGGCGCTGAATCGGCCTTCGTGAACTAATTTCAACACCATGCACCCCCTCTTCTCGTACCACTAGCAATGTCAGACGCAGCTTATCAGTGACATTGGTGAGTATCTCGATCCCTCCTTGTTTCGTCTGTGTCTCATCCAATTTCTCCTCGCAGCCATTCAAATACGGGTGAAATCCCCGAATCTTAACAACACCAACGAGCAGACAAGATGGCTGTCTATCTCATTCAAAGTCGACAACGAAATCAGGGAGGAGAGGAACTACTGGATATGGGAGAATTTGGACTGGATCTTTCAATCGCCTGTGTGAGTCTGATATCCGCCTCTGCTATGCTAATGCCTCATAGACAATGATTGGCTACGGTGAACTCTGCGGGGAGCAAGGCATCAGTAGAGATTAGGCCAGGTGTCTCAGCGACGACCGACTCGGAGGTCCTCGCCGATGTAATATTTGAAGATATAGTCTCGGTCACAAGACCTCGCGAGCACGCCGTCGTAGACTTTCAGCGCGAGCATCAGCTCGCGACAATCACTCTACGGGTCAGAGTTTCTTATGTACGTGTCATTTATAGCTAATCTTGTTCCAGCGTTGCTTACTGCTCAAATCAGACCCCGGAGCGATATGCCGACCCCATGCAAAATGTAAGACGGAGAAATAGCCTCAAATGTAGAGTGTTAGGATATCTCGAGCGGCCTTTTGGACATAACGTACGCGTGAGTCCCTCCACCACTTCATGACTTTCGGGGCCTGCGAGCTGACAGTCTGACACCACAGCATGACGTGCCACAAGACTGCTGGACGGGAGCAACCCCCTACAGCACACCGGCTATGCCGCGTTTCCCGACGGACTGGAGGGACCTCCCAGCGAGGTACCTCCCTGGCCCGGCCTCGCCTATGTATGAAATGCCAGGGCCCTGGCAAGACCCAATGCACCAAGTATCACCGCAAGCTTGGGCGGACCCTGAGCCATCCGTGGATCCCAGGAAAATTGAGTATACGGTCATGGGCACCAGCAGGCCGAAGCCTCGTTGATTTGACTCGACAGTCAATTCGGGAGGGCTTGCGAGGAATGATTCCGTGCAGTTACGAGCGCTGTCGGTATTTATTGCTCAGTTTTTAATCGTATGGCTTCCATTTCGCGTCGTATCGCCCGCTCGATTGTAAGATGTCTGATCAGAGAAGACAGGCTCCGATGGGCGAGCGCAATCGACGGTACCCGAAGTTGGAGGTAGCTTGACTAAATGTACTCGTCCAGCACAGACATTGCAGCTCAATCACACGGGATCGCGTTCGATTGCCGGTGATCTCCACGATGAAATAACCGTGCCTAGAAGGTGAGTTCATTGAGCGAAAAGGCTCAATGGGTTCTTACAGGCGCAATTCCTTCCATCCCAGAATTCCGTACACGTACGACTGCCTATACTCGGCGGTCAAAAGTTGGACCCTCTCGCGGTTTGCCTTGTTCTCGCCTTGAGGTCAAAAGACGCCAATAAGCTGTGTGTGGTCCACCACGGTACAGGCAGACAAGGTCTCTTGACCTTGTTAACCTTTGTCCCATTTGTCCGGTTATGGCGCACTCCCCAGTCAAGGTGATCACCCTGTCCTCGCCACTCGCCCCCTTCACCACATCCCCTCCCAAAAGGTCCTCCCGCTGAATTGCTACGCGAAATCCTCTCCTATCTCACCGAACGCAACGACATCATTTCGGTTCTTCGCACATCGAAGCTCTTCCACGCGATTATGCTCCCGATGCGTTGAAGCACGTCACTGTATACGAAAAAAGTAGGGCCGGTGGAAAGGTGCTCGACATGTTTTTTGGGCCCCTTGATAGCAGCTGCATGCTGTCGAGGTCTTGCAGTGAGCAGGTGCAGTCGCTCCAACTGTTGTTCAGGAAGCCTAACCGGATGCGTGAAATTCGCGACGTCTATCTTCCAACCTATCGCCTCCTCCTGAGACTTCCAAACATCACCCATCACGCGCTTCACGTGGTCTACGACCCGTGGTGAGCCAGGTTACACATTAGCCTTCCCTTAGTGGCTGATGCGCCATGGACCAACGGTGATATCGACCTACACAAAGAACTCCCTATAAGGAGTCTCACTTTCACCTCCGCCTGAGGTTACATGTCCCACTCCATGAGTGTATTTGACGAATGGCTTCTGTCCCAAAAGACAATCACCTACTTCGGATACCACACTCGCGATCGCATCCGGCTCCAATTCGGCGCCGAATGGTTCCCGAACCTTCGCTGGCTGAAGATATCATCCGAGAACGTCGCGATGACCGAAGGCCTGGTTGGATCGCGCTCTATCACGCGTCTGACGCTCTCCTCTGAAGACCCCTCGCGAATGTCGCCGTCCTCTCGCGTGATGACCATGAGTTTGATCTCGCGCTGTTGCTCCCGAAACTCGAGCGCCTTGACCTCGAGTACGAGCTGGGCATCGATCTGGGGTGGCTCTTCTTCCACCTGCGCTACTAGGACAGATGCAAACGCGGGAACTTCCAGAACCTGCGCTTGCTGCGTGTGTGGGGGATCCGCATTACGGGCAAGGAGAAGTGCACGGTCGTTTTAAGGAACTGGGGGGATTGGAGTTTTTCGAGGTGATGAGGGATGATGTGACGTGCACGCGGTATGCGAGGGACGGGACAACTAGGGTGGTCCGGTGGAGGTGCCAGAAGAGCGAGGTGTGGCGTCATGATTAGGAGAAGGGTATATTGACGGTAGATCCTGATTCGCCTCTTATTCTGTTCAGCGATTTTTGGTGCCAGTGAGTCCTTGAACGTCGTCACTACGCGCACGCGCCTACCCATTGCATTGCCACTTCAAACTATTCAAATCCATTATCTGGTGGCGGCGTTGCCGTATCTTCGTATGATGTGATAATGTATCGATATGTCCTCTATCCGCGTGTTTGCCATTGGGTATAGACAGGTAATTGTAGCCTGAGCGTCCATAATGATGTACGTTGTGCGATTGAGACCCTTTGGCGCTGGAGGTGTTTCGTACCCGGTGTTGTACAAAGTTGCTATTGGTGGTTATGGCAAGGGTTGCGTGTTAGTAGTAAGGCCTGCGTTGAGTCGCGTTCAAGTCGTAATTGGGAGTTGGGGCGATATCATCGGCTCCAGAGGCCATCGGACGCGCCATTTATAGGGACAAAGCGGGATGATTGATTTAGCGATGAGAACGTGGTGCATTTGAGGCGCAGAAGTGTTCTCGTGGCGTGATGAAAGCAGGTGTGAATGATATGGAAAGGGATGGTGCTCTTGAAAAGTGAGGAGGCGTGGCCTTCAGGCAATAAACAATTTTATTCATTGGACAGCAGAAGAGCATGTGTCTTGAGGTTTTTTCTTGGTATTCGCATGAGGGATGCTTAGGTGTGCGCACTAAGCATGACATTACATTTCAATCATCAGATAGCCGCCACTCTGGAGGGCGGATGAAGCACACAACATACGTGAGAGTCTGATCAATGTCTGAGCGCTAGACAAGTCTGTGTTGAACTTGCTGAACGTTGACGTTGCATTGGACTGAGGAATGTGGCGTAATGGGAGAAAACTGTGCTGGGAACAAGTCGAAAACATAGCGAAAAAGTGCGCGACGAGGAAAGTAGAGCTGTGTCAGTGGCGTCGGCGTCTTCATATACCGTAAACGTGGCTGCTTCAGTCTGGGAATATCTTCTCTAGCTCTCCAGCGAGTATCTAAACTGAGAGGTAATCGTGGTGCGCATGGATCGGAGTTGCTTCGGGGATTGTAAAACCTCGGATGTTGGAGCCGACAACGAAGCGCCCAGTTCATCTGCGTTCACGGTGCCACCATGACGTCCACTCCAAAGACATCCCGATATGCTGCAACTGCTGCTTCTCTCAAACCACCATCATGTTTGCAATAATCTCAGCGCACCGCATCCTTCCAAGCACCTTCATCAGGGTTGCGTCTGCTCGATCCATGAGTTCTGGGGCATCCTCGAAAGGTGCGCATACACCCACCAACTATGCACATCGCTGACTATGCATAGATCCGTTCAAACAGTCTAAGAAAGCCGGAAAAGAAGCCCGAGAAAACTCGAACAACCCCGTCGACACCGCGTCTCCACAACGCATGAAAAAGCCGTCCAAAGATGCGACAGGGAACAAGGAAGGGATTGGTATGGTTGATCAGGTTGGGAGCCAGAGTTCGACGGCCAAGAAAGATGAGGGAAAGTCGTCAAAGTAGTGGAGGCTACTGTGTTCATCGTGAGTCCCCGGATCGTGTGCAGAGCGACAGTGGACTTGACAGTCTCTTCGGTTCTAGGTTAGTTGTTCGGGCTTGTATCACTATACGGACGTTCTATGATATATTATCGATTTCATTCAGCGATGATCAATTCGCATACCAGAAACGAGTATTCAATGTCCATACGCTGACGCTGACAAGCTCGACTATGCAAATTATACGAGCGTCTCGGAATGGCACACATATATTTACAGTTCTGTGAACCTCTTCCTGATGCCTGAGGTGTTGCCTCCGTGGACTTAAAACGCATATATACGTGGTCGCGAAGAGTAGATATGCTGTCAGGAGCATCAATAGGATGCCTGGCGAAAGTACGTGCCCTACAAATGATGCTTGCGGAACACGACACTTATCCTCTTTTCAGATGGACCCACAGTGCCACGGAAGTCTGTGCTACTGCTCTTCGACGAGCGGATATTACAACCAAGGGTCCATCCGACTGATGTACGGCGTTTCCACCGCGCAAACGTCGTAGCAACGACGAGGTAGAGTTGAACCGACGAGTCTGGGACTCGAGGTGCGCAATTCGAATCTCGTGTCAGCACATGCCTCTCATCCCGATCGTCCTGTCTAGAATGCAGACAGCGTCCAATTGCTCCCGTCACGTAGACGTTGTAATGATGCGGATCTTCTGCACGTCAGGGAGACCATCTTATCTCCTTGTTCTCCTTGGCGGTGCCGTATTAGGTCGAGCTGTCGACGTCGAGAACCACACATTCACCTATGAGTCATTATCGCACACTCGGACTCTTCCTCTGTCCAAGTGCTCGTACTGCAAAACTGAGTCCATCAGGATTTTCCACTCATGGACGTCCCCAAGCCCGCTCGACGATATCCTGGATTGCTGAGCTGAGGCGACTCCTTCTCTCAAACCACAAGGATTTTAAATTCTACCGCCAGCGCGCCGCATTCCTTTCGCAATGGTGCGTATGCATCGATCTTTCTTGGTGCCTCGACGGCGGCTGTACCCTTCATGAACTCCAAACGCGGCTTTACAGAAGGAATAGAATCCTGAAGCGATAGATAGCTGTACGCTGCTCGAGGATCATGTCTCAGTCACGAGAGCCATATGTGGCGTTGGTCAATACACCGCCTGGCTCATAGTCGGCGCTCCAAAATGATGCTCGCGAGGCACAACACTTGCTTACCCTATAATCAGATCAACACAGCACGAGAAGGACATACTCGGAACAAGAACTCTGAGACGATGCTCCGATTTCGAGTACAGAGTTTTCAGAGGTCATACCCCAGGGCGACGATGGAATAGATTCGGGCGACTCTGTGACCAGAGGTGCGCACTTTGAATCTCGCGTCGGCACATGCTTCTCATCCCAATTGCAGAACTCTGACCCTCGTTGGTCGTGATAACCCTTCTGCCCGTACAGTTGCTTAGCTCGTTGCCCGACTGAACCGATCAAGTGCGTAGTCTCCTCTAATCCGATGTTACACAGGTCGTCATTTCCCATCCCCACGCCGATTGCGTACTGTATCAGAAGGACGACGTCCTAACCTTCTGCTCCGTTGACGCTCCCGCTACCAATTTGCTTCACGCCTGGGCTCTACTGGTCAAAGATTCTAGCACCCCCGTCGTCATCGTGCCGGCATGTTTGTATATCCTCTCTCACGAATGTTAATGTGGTTATCGTGATGGTGCTGCCTGATTCATCGGAGCCATCAAATACCACGCATCCCCGAATAGCATGTTACAAGGCCTCTCGTGCCCGCATTGCACTCAGTGGTACTGACAAGGTGTTCGGGGCCTCGCAAATTCCCATCGGTGTCAGGCCCGCGAGACCTCCTTCTTCCTGATCTATTGGGCGGCCCAAACACAACAGATTACGACAGATACGGCAAAGTGAAGATGTCGTACAGTAAGCTGGTCTCCAACGATGGACTGACCATATTCGACAATCGCGTCGACGTTGAGGATGGGGCCTACCTTCAGGAACAGTTGCTAGGATTGGGCGAGCAGCAGCACCGTAGGAACCGCAACCGCGACGATTACTGTATCTCACGACGATGCCCTGGCATTATGAAGTCGTCCACAGCCCTTTGGTGTATCATCCTCCTTCAGTTCGTCGCTATCAGCGTACTCGTCTGGCATATGGATTTACCTGAACAGAACAGCCTTTTCTGTACGTGCTTCTTGTCTTCCCTATTCGCATGCCAAGGTCAACCCCCCTCCCGCTAGCTCCTGCGAATGCAGCTATTTCGTACAAGTACCACCGTTTCTTCAACGGCTTTGGACGCAATGTCTCTCCCTTCCAAGTCCCGCCCTCGAAGGCACTCGACGAACTCTGGGAGGACCTTTACAACTGTACGTGAAACTACCGTCCGTATCGATTTCTCAGCGATTTCACCTCGACTCTAGTAGGTATATCACGCATCCCTACCTCTCAGGCCAAGCAGCTCCCAAACGCAACGGAGGCCATACCAGGCGACGAAGACAACTATATTGTCGAACTCGACGTCTTCCATGAACTTCACTGTCTAGTGAGTACTTGTTTTGCCATAGTAAATGGCTTCCTACCTACGGTCGTTGTGCCGTTGCTAGAATCGCATACGGCAAACGATTTATTCAGACCACTACCCCGACATGCGCCTTTCTCTCCCTGGAAACGAAGCCCATATGAGCCACTGCCTCGACTCGATCCGCCAGTCCCTCATGTGCTCGGCGGACGTCAGCCTAATCGTCTGGAAATGGGATGAAGAGGCCGGGAAATCGTTTCCCCGAGGTGATGTCGTCCATCGATGCCGTGATTTTGATAAGATCAAGTCGTGGGCGTCGGAAAGGCAATTGATAGGTAACTTCAACGCGAGTGTCCATGTGGCGAATGACTTGCCATCACCGCCATTGTTGTATTAGATTATCCATCCTTGTTAACGACGTCGTCCTTGCAAGTGATGCCCTTGGGGTAGCCTTGAGATCTCCGTATGCCGAAGCAAAGCTCCTGTCCAGGCTTCCGTCCCGCTGATGTATCGATATGTATCAACGGCAAACTCTTCCGTGGTGCGCGCCATTGAGCAATATATTTATAGCTTCTGGAGCAAGAGTCCCATGACGCGCGGTGAATCCCCAGATATCATAACTCAGCTACCTAATTAGCTTCATCAAACATACTCAATTCAATACGCCACGGCCAACAGATCACACAAGGACACTGTTCCCCGCTGTGCAGTTTCCTTGCCCCTTCAGATTACAACGATAACAATGAATTGACCTCATGCTCACTCACAGAGCTGCCTGGGACTGCCGGTCCGGCTAGTCAAAGTGCTGTTCGCCCAGCTTCTGATCCGAGTCGAGAAGAAAGGAGCAAGCAAGCACATAAAGGGTGAGCGTATTCATCTTCCCAATCATCAGTACCCCGTCTCTTGTGGTCCAGAAGCAGCTTAATACGTATCCAGTGCTCAGAAATGAAGACTTCTTTCCTCGCCCTACTTGCCTGTGTCGTTGCGGCTGCATACACCCTACCTCTCGACACCGCCGCCGTTCAAGCAAAGCGTGACGGCTCGACTGTGTACGTTCTATCACACTGATCCGTCTTACTTGAGTCCTAATGATCTCGGTCAGCGACGATATCAACATCGCATGGTGTTTCCACCCTAACGTATGTGCTCGTGAAGCCAAGCAAGGTTGGTATATGTCCTTGTCCACCACCGTCTTGATCAACTTGCTGATACACCGCCTATAGAATGATGTAGTTAGGCTAGACGCTGCCTGCGCATTAATTACACAGATCTACGACATATAGCAGTGTTTCATAACGATAGAACGTTGGGCGTGTATATTCATGAAGAAATATCTAGCAGGGCGACTATAGCAGCGCAGGGGGTTCTCAATTCGAACTGCGGAACATTTTTGTGGTGAAGTTGTCTCTAGCGTGGAAATTTACTCAAGGCATCTTGCGACTATCCATTCTAAACTCTAGACACTCTAATAAAACGATTGGGTGGAATTTATTAATTCGTCTATGCATAGTGAGTCTTCTCCGGCACGATGCCATACGGTCCAAAGGTCTTGACGAAGATGTAACCCTGGATGTATTTGGGTGGTGCACGAATCGACGGGATCCCTCATGGCGAGCCTGTATGTATTTACCCGCCCCAAAGAAAGTACGATATGAAAAGGATCATATTCGGGGAGGAAACGAGGGTGGTGTACTACGCAGGTGCGCCATGGACGACCATCGAGTATTTGGGATCTATATCCATGATGTTCTGGTCCAGTCCTTGCCGACGCCTGGTATTCGACACTCGTAGTAACTAGGCTGACCAGTGCCCACCAAGGTCTGACGTTGGCGCACAAACACGTTTGGGAGCGAAGAACAATTGTAATCGCGATCGGATGTCTCCGATGTGTACAACAGCCTGAGCCGCGTGCACTCTAGCTCGAGTTTCGAGGCTCGGAGACATTCAGGCATACTTTCTCCAAATACTCACGACTTCTCGGGTTCGTGATCACATGACGTCGTACAATGAACACGACGAGGTAGGGGGCAAGATGGGGCTACATCGGCTGAGCTACGGTACAGTTGTTCAACAGGATAGAGAGAGACATGACATCTAGAGACGTTGAGAGAAAGACCTGCGGCTGAGGAGCTATGTCACGGCGTTAGCCTGCGCGGTCTCGAAGAGGGGTCTGACGGACGTACTCATATCGATACCTGAGGCTCGAGAGTCGACACCCTTCCACCTCCCCAGCTTCGCATCAGAACCCCTCCCCCCACTCTCCTTCAAGTCTCGTCTCTACGCCCCCATCCGCCAAACACCGTCCTGAGATATTCAGATCCCAAGCAAATCGTACCATCCTTACATTGTGCATCCTTTCGGTTTGGCTTTGGCATTTCCACTAACATTAAGTTGCCTCCGGTAGCGCTGCCATGGTATGACAGATCGTGGAGGTGTCCAACGGGCTGTTGGATTGGTACGTGAACGAGACGGAGCAGGAAGAGGACGCTGTGTCGCTTTGGTCGAGCATGGCACTCCCAGCTCTCTGCCTCTGCCTCTAAAATGCTGTAGGTCCACATCGGACGCCGATGTGGATTCTTTTGAGGACTTGAGACTCTCGTCGATGTACTCAGGCTAGACAGCTTGCCACGCTCATCTTGCTAGCTGCCGTCCAATAACGAGTAGCAGGCAGCGAGTCTGGCGAGCGTTAAGCGGCTCTAAGGATGGACAGAGTCCTCAATTGCTGGAGTTCGGGGAACACTGGTCACGGAGGCTTGGGCCTTTGTCTACTCCATACCAGAGGGATCTTAGAAGAGGTCGAGGGAGGTGGAGATGCATTGACCTTGGACTCACCAATATTCGCAGCATCCTTAAAACGTCCCTACCCAAGTCTCACAAGTTCCTTAGCCATCAAAGATAGCCATGTCCACCGCAACAAATTTGTGTTGAATAGTAGTATGGTTGGTGACGGAAAAAGATAGGCCTCCGACGATACAGAGAAAGTAGAGGAGGATGTAGAAGGCGCGTATGGAAGGCGCGTATTTCTCCTCCCTCCTCCCTCCTACAAAAGCAAGGGTAAACTAGACCAACATCTTTATCAGAGGGTGCGAAGGAGGGACGAGGATAAGGTACGTTCTGAGGTAGTTCTAAGCTCCGAACGTAATCTCTCAGTCAGTCAATAAGCGCCCGGTTCACCTCCGTTACTGACCTGTGATGAGGAGGTTCCGGATTAGGAAGGTAGTCTTGGCACACTCGAGATATCCCGCAAAAGACAGTGGTAAATCGTCGATTGAGAATAAGCTGAGAAAATAGTACAGGTGGCTAGCTAGTCTTACATATTAGTTTCTTATCACAATATATCATATGCAAAGGAATCTCGGAGACCCGTAGGAGAGGCGAAGGAACAGTAGTTGAAATAAAGATAGATAAGCAGGGTTTATTGGAATGCCCGGAAGCCGGGGCGTTACATGACCCATCCAGATATGCTTTCTTCTCAAACTGCCAACATATCCGCAATAATTCCAGCTCGCCGCATCACCTTCTCCATTTTAATTCAGCTGGACGCCCACTGCTTGCTTCACGGCTTCGGGGCCGTCTTCGAATGGTGCGCATACTGTTATGTCTCTTTGTATTGCAGATTGGCTGCCCACACGTAGTCCACGACGAGAATGTCAGTTGTAGGATGGTTTATCAGGCATCGCCTTGATTCTGGCCTATCACGCTCTATTTAACAGATCTCTGTAATGCTATGTGATGGGTCGCTAGGCGACTTTGTTAATTCAATACCTTGTGAGTCACCATTGCAACTCATCAGCATCAGCCCTAATCATTGATGATATCCCCTGAGTGTAAGACATTCCTTCTTTGCTCTCATAGCGGCATTTCTCGTTTCGTAGCGGGACGCTCAAACGGCATCGCAGTCCGGCTCCATCCATTGATGGTATGCTATTCGAAAGCTGATGGAATTTCAATCACGGCGATGGTTACATGATGGATGTATTCCACCATGGTAGCTCTTCGCTTCATGATCGGATTACCATCGGATGATATAAAGTCAATGCAATACATTATTCTCCTGAGTACCCCATGAGCTATCTACTGCCCTCAAGCTCGCTAACACGTCCATGGAAGTGAGTGCAACTGATTATCACTGTGTGTCGCTGCGTATAAAGATCCAAATGTTCTTAAGTGAATTCTATGAGGTAGGGCTGTTGGCAAGTGCTTCTCAATCACCCCTTCTCAAGGCAATGTTTTATAGGCTCGGACGGTTCCTCAATGGGCTCCTATTTGGATATCTGACGGCTCAGATATGTGCACAATATCTACGTTTGGGGTCCGTATTCACCTACTAACTATATTTCATCCTATACTCGATATCTCGATACCATAAAACCTTTCCAAAGGATCGAACTGCGCTCAAATCGGTAGGTCTGTAAACCATCGTCATTTATTGACCCGGTTCCAATCTTACGGCGGTCTGTATTGGCGACGCAACAGCATGGTCTTGGTTTATACTATCCTTGGTGCTCTCCATCATCGCCTTACTTCAAATAGCGATGAATATCCCTGGACTCTTTCCTTCCTCCCTAGCGGGTCTATTTGATATCATGGCCATTTTCTTGACTGGCTTTGGTGTGTACCCCACCGTATCAATTGTTGTTGTAGTCGATGTGCTGATACTTGAAACAGTGATGTCACTTTCACAGATATTTTTCTCTTGGAGAATCTATCAGATTTCTGGGAAGCAATGGATTCAAATTCTCATCTGTATCATATGTTTTCTGTGACATCTCCAGAAACATTGGGGATGTCATCAGTCTATTTCAGTTGTCCGTGTTTCAGGTAGGTGTAAGGGGACACTCCTATTTTCTCCTTTTCCCCTGTCTCTTTCCCTCTCTCTTCATTTCTTTCTCTTTCCTTTCACTCCACGGACTCTTATTTACTTTCCTTTCGCTCCCTTTCCTTCCTACCGTCACATCCGAGCGACATCCGACTCATCCGATGCATTTCCCGCGCCTCGGCCGCACTCGGCCGCACTTGCACATGCCCGGATGTGCTTCGGATGCACGTATACACTTCGGGGCACGTCTGGGTGACCCATACCTTCTTCCCACACCTCTTTACTTCCCATTCCCACTTCCCTGGGTCGCCGGCACGACTCTTGCATATTCCCTCCATCTTTCTATCACATGTGCCCGCTTGTACCTATGATATTCTCCGGACTTGTGGCGGGTGTACTATACAGTTCTCCCACCTTTCTCCCACGCTTCTACAGTATATACTTCACCTCCTAGCATGGAGAATCCTTATCTTGTTCTCTTTGGATTCTCCCTCTGCTAGGTGAGCAGTCTCTCATGTATTGTAGTAGCTCTATTCATTTCTTTGGATTCTCCCTCTGCTAGGCTCGCACTGTCGGCCATCTTGAGGTTGCCCTTACAGCAGAACAAGATCTCCCATCCTGGCACCAGAGCCCTACGGAAAACGTCCTGCGCCCCTCCGGACTCGCACCCGACGTCCTTCCGGTTTTGCGGACATTCCAGACGCTCTCCTGCTACTCCCATTCACCTCTGACGACACAAGCAAAGCACCCCCACTCTCTCCTGCCGACTCCGACATGACGGGCGCATCTACGCAGATCCCGCCATCCGAGCAGCCGGTAACGGACTCCGAGACGTTGCAGACCTTGTGGGCTCAGACGTACAAACACCAAAATCAAATCAGTACTATCCATGACACACTCGCCCGCATTGAACAACTCCTCATAACACCCCGTTCCTCTACTCCCAAAACGACTCCGGATTTCGGCCTGCAGGGCACCGCAGCCTCTCAGCACGCCCCGGGTCGATCTGACACCACCTCACGTTCCCGATTGAAGCCCGCATCTCCCCCGATCTTCGACGGAAACCGCAAAGATGGTCGCGCATTCTACAATGCGTGCTCTATCTACTTCCAGCTCTGCC
Source organism: Pleurotus tuoliensis (assembly GCA_036872985.1). Lineage (NCBI taxonomy): Eukaryota > Fungi > Basidiomycota > Agaricomycetes > Agaricales > Pleurotaceae > Pleurotus > Pleurotus tuoliensis. Next base: position 68,982 of record JAYMDH010000014.1, read on the forward strand.
CGGATCACTTTCCCACAGAGCAAGCCAAAATCCTCTGGTGTCTCTCCTTCTTCCAGAAGGATCGAGCTAAGGAGTATGCGGACATGGTGCTTCGGAGCAAGAAGGATCCATACTTCGAGTCCTGGGCCGCCTTCGCAACCGAATTCCGGACGCGCTTCCTTCCGGATCGGGAACACGAAGCTGCCATGCTCAAACTAGAGACCACCCGATACCACCAAGGCCGTCGGACTTTCCAGGAGTACCTCGACGAGTTCCGGGACCTCGTAGACCAATCCGGATACACTGAGGGCTCCAACATCACGATGAAGTTCCGCCGCGGGTTGGACTCTACCATCCAGAGCCGTGTCGCCGAGTCCGCAGACTGTCCTGGCGAAGATGATTTCGAAGAATGGTACAGGGCAGCGCAACGGGTTGCCGACAACCGTGCTGCCAATCACTCCTTCCACTTCGGCGTCAACTCCAGCACATCTGGGTCACTCGGCCGACCATCCGTCACTTCCGGATCCGCTCGGCAGCCTGCGGGTGTTCTTCCCGCGCCTCGGACTTACTTCCCACCTTCGCAACCCCGCTTCCAATCCCTGCCTCCTCCAAAGGCTCTCTCACCCGGTGTCCCTATGGATGTCGATCATACTCGCTCCCGGCCCGCCACTTCGCAGCTCTGTTACCGATGTGGCGAGCCCGGACACATTTCCCGCGAGTGCCAACTCCGGTTTGACGTCCGGTTCATGACGGCCGAAGAGCGGACGTCCGCTATTGAAGATCTCTTGACCGCGGCCGACGTCGTAGAAAGTGCTGGAACTTCGGAAGGAATAGATGCAGAGGGAACAGCCGTGGCCGAGGAATCGGACACGGCGGATTTTACCCGGACCAACGAGTGACCTGTGCGGCCTCGTTGGTAAACAACCGATTTGCTTGTCTTAGCGTAGACACAATACACGATGATGAACCTGAACCATCCGATGATTCATCCGACGCTAAGACACCCGACCCGGTTACAATCTGCACAACCCGAAGGTTTCGCCCGCAGTGGGAACGGCGGCTACCCAGTAGCTATAAGATTTCCGCTTTGCCCAGCAAGCCTTCGCTAGATATATCCGTTGAAGTGCTGAGCACAGATACGCAACACCGATGCACTCTGCAAGCCCTGGTGGACTGTGGAGCCACTGGTGTTTTCATGCATCCGCGCTTCGCCGACGCTCATGGTTTCACCTGACGTAAGCTGTCCGCTCCAATTCCAGTCTTCAATGTCGACGGATCACCAAACGAGAACGGATCCATCTCTGAAGTCGTGGACCTTGTACTCCGGTTCAAGGATCACACAGAGCGGATGCTTTTCGCGGTCACTAACATCGGCCGACAAGACGTCATCCTCGGGTACACCTGGCTTCGGAAGCACAACCCGGAAATCGACTGGCAAACCAAAGAGGTCACCATGAGTCGCTGCCCATCCGGATGCGACACCTGTCGCAAGGAGTTCCGCCATGACAAGTTGGCCCGACGCAAAGAGTCTGTTCGGCTCCGGGAGTGTCGTACAGGCCCGATGCCGACGGTTGAGGAACTCCACTCGGATGATCACCCGCAACTTCTGGAGTGCGATGATGACGATGAGGAAGACACTTCGGCCGATGAGGATCTCGAGGAAGGCGACCACATCTTCGCGGCTGTCCCTCCGCCGTCTCCGGAGTACCTTCACAGTCTTCGGGAAGAACACATCCGAGCTTCGGAAACAGTCTCGCAGCGTCTCGCATTGGCTTTCCAGCGCAACAAACCCCACGATCCTCAGAACAGCGCAGTCCCGGACTTCCTTCACAAGTTCGAGGACGTCTTTGCCAAGAAGTCCTTTGATGAACTGCCCCTGCCGCGTCCGTGGAACCATGCCATTGAACTGCTGAGTGGAGCCGAACCAACTTCTACCAAGTGTTATCCGCTGTCCCCCGCAGAGCAGAAACAGCTTGACGACTTTCTGGAAGAGAACCTCCGGACCGGCCGAATCCACCCGAGCAAGTCGCCCATGGCTGCCCCCGTGTTCTTTGTCAAGAAGAAGGATGGATCACTCTGCTTGGTTCAGGACTACCGGAAGCTCAACAACATGACGGTCAAAAATCGGTATCCACTTCCGCTCATTTCGGACTTGGTGGACAAGCTGCGAAACGCCCGCTACTTCTCCAAGCTCGACGTCCGATGGGGTTTCAACAATGTCCGGATTAAAGAGAGTGACAAGTGGAAGGCCGCATTTCGGACGACACGAGGACTCTTCGAGCCTTTGGTGATGTTCTTCGGACTAACAAATAGCCCTTCTACCTTCCAGACCATGATGAACGACCTATTTCGGGAGCTCATCACAGAAGGTGTGGTCATTATCTATTTGGACGACATTCTGATCTACACCAAGACGCGCAAGGAGCACCGCCGGGTCCTCAAACGAGTCCTAGAAATCCTCCAAAAGAACAAGCTCTTCCTTCGAGCTGACAAGTGCGATTTCGAGCAGACAAAGGTGGAATATCTTGGAGTTGTCATTTCCGAGGGTAAGATCGAGATGGACCCTGTGAAGGTATCCGGTGTCGCAGACTGGCCGACGCCTCGGACTCGGACTGAACTTCAATCCTTCCTCGGGTTCGTCAATTTCTACCGCCGCTTCATCAAGGACTACTCGCATATTGCCCGGCCACTCTTCGATCTCACTTGCGCAAAGGAATGGCAGTGGAATGACTCTGCTCAGTCCGCATTTCTTCGGATCAAAAAGCTGATCACTTCCGAACCTGTTCTAGTGTTTCCGAAGGAAGATAGGCCATATCGGGTCGAAGCAGACTCATCGGACTATGCAACGGGTGCGGTCTTGTCGCAGCTAGATCCAGATGATGGTAAATGGCATCCTGTCGCATTCTACTCTAAAAGTCTACAGGCTGCAGAGCGGAACTACGAGATACACGACAAGGAGATGCTTTCGATCATCCGGGCACTCGAAGAGTGGCGGCACTACCTCGAAGGCGCCGAAACTCCGTTTGAGATCTGGACGGACCACAAGAACCTCGAGTATTTCATTAAGGCTCAGAAGCTCAACCGCCGTCAAGCCCGCTGGTCCCTCTACCTCTCCCGCTTCGACTTCACTCTCCAACATCGTCCGGGTCGGACTATGGGTAAGCCGGATGCTCTCTCGTGCCGCTCAGACCACTCGGACGGTAAGGACGACAACAAGGATGTGGTCTTGCTCAAACCGGCCTACTTTGCTGTCCGTGCCACAGGTGTCACTCTTGAAGGGGAGGAGAAGGATATCCTCACGGCTATCCGGACTGGAGTTCGTGACGCGAAGTTTGAAGATGCAGTGGCAAAGGCGGCAGAGGAGTTGAAGAAGGCGCAGGGCAGTCGCAAGACAGTCCGGAGTGCAGAATGGTCTCAATCGGACGGACTTCTGATGTTCCAGGGTAAGATCTACGTTCCAGACTCACCGGACTTGCGTCGGACGATTGTAGCCCAGCACCATGACACCAAGGTCGCCGGCCATGCAGGTAGATGGAAAACTCTGGAACTCGTCTCCCGCAGCTACTGGTGGCCAAACATGTCCCGCTACATCGGATCCTACACCCGCCACTGCGACCTCTGTCTCCGGACGAAAGCGCAAAGGCATCCGCCCATGGGTGAACTCCATCCGCTTCCTATTCCGGATGAACACTGGGACCGGTTGAGCGTGGACTTCATTGTCGAGCTCCCGGAGTTGGACGGATTTGATGCAGTCATGAACGTGGTTGACTCCGTGAGCAAACGTGCCCATTTCATCCCTACTCACACCACCGTATCTGCCCTCGGGTCTGCCAACTTGTACCTACAGAACGTCTGGAAGCTACACGGCCTCCCTCGGTCTGTTGTGTCTGATCGAGGTCCACAATTTGTCGCAGAGTTCACCCGAGAAGTTTACCGGATGCTCGGGATCAAGCTGGCTGCATCCACAGCTTACCACCCTCAGTCGGATGGACAGACAGAGCGGACGAACCAGGAACTTGAGTCCTATCTCCGGATCTTTGTCGGCGAACGTCAGAACGACTGGGCTCGACTTCTCCCTATGGCAGAGTTTGCATACAACAACCGGGTCCATGCATCCACTCAGCAGTCGCCATTCCTCCTGGATACGGGCCGCCACCCTCGCCTCGGGTTTGAACCTCATCAGCCGCCGTCTCGGATGGAGTCCGCAAACGAGTTCGTAGACCGGATGAAGTCCGCGGTTGACGAAGCTCAGTCCGCATTGGTCAAGGCTCAGGATGACATGAAGCGCTACTATGATCAACGTCGGACTCCCGCCCCAGAGTACCAACCAGGTGACAAGGTTTGGCTGGATTCGTCGGATATTAACCTCGCCCGACCTTCCCGGAAACTCGGACATGCACGTCTTGGTCCCTATAAGATCATCCAGAAGGTCGGCAAGGCAGCGTACCGACTCGAGCTCCTGCCAGGCTTATCCCGCCTTCACCCTGTCTTCCCTGTTGTCAAACTCTCACCCTTCGTTCCGGATCCCATCCCGGGTCGACGCCCGGTCGCTCCACCACCGCCGCAGCTTGTCGATGGAGAAGAGGAACACGAAGTTGAAGAAGTCCGGAATAGTAGACGCTTTGGCCAAGTGTTAAAGTATCTGGTGTGCTGGCGAGGCTATGGCATTGAGCACGACTCCTGGGAACCTGCGAGCAACCTCCGGCACGCTGCCCAGAAGGTCAGGGACTTCCATGATCGCCACCCGGACGCGATCCGAGTACTTCGGATGACTCCGACGGCCCTCGATCAGTCCTGGGAGCGTTGGCGCAGTCGGAAAGCTCCCGGCTCTGTCCAGTCGTATTTCGATGTCTTCTCGCAGCAATCCGGAGTTTCAGGGTTGGTGAATTCGTGGCGCAGCAGGCAGGAATCTTCGCGTCGGGTCGCCGCAAGCTTGAAAGGGGGGTGATGTAAGGGGACACTCCTATATTCTCCTTTTCCCCTGTCTCTTTCCCTCTCTCTTCATTTCTTTCTCTTTCCTTTCACTCCACAGACTCTTATTTACTTTCCTTTCGCTCCCTTTCCTTCCTACCGTCACATCCGAGCGACATCCGACTCATCCGATGCATTTCCCGCGCCTCGGCCGCACTCGGCCGCACTTGCACATGCCCGGATGTGCTTCGGATGCACGTATACACTTCGGGGCACGTCTGGGTGACCCATACCTTCTTCCCACACCTCTTTACTTCCCATTCCCACTTCCCTGGGTCGCCGGCACGACTCTTGCATATTCCCTCCATCTTTCTATCACATGTGCCCGCTTGTACCTATGATATTCTCCGGACTTGTGGCGGGTGTACTATACAGTTCTCCCACCTTTCTCCCACGCTTCTACAGTATATACTTCACCTCCTAGCATGGAGAATCCTTATCTTGTTCTCTTTGGATTCTCCCTCTGCTAGGTGAGCAGTCTCTCATGTATTGTAGTAGCTCTATTCATTTCTTTGGATTCTCCCTCTGCTAGGCTCGCACTGTCGGCCATCTTGAGGTTGCCCTTACAGTAGGGGGATCTGTCGGGCATAGTGTGTTTGCATCGTGTAGGCCGGGTTGTATTTCCTTTGGCGAGGGCTTTTCCTTTGTCAGTCACGTCTCTCTTATCGACGACCACCAGCGCGACTAATGTGTATAACACTGACAGATGTGAATGTCAAGTAACATCGCATGCGATCTAGCAATTACATTGTCTATGATTTGGTTTGTAAGTGTCCCATCCATGACTGTATCCCTTCTCTCATCCAGACATTAGCTTCGGCAATCCAAGAGCGGAGCAACATTCAAACCAACCAAAACTATGCTTGGGAAAATCCTTACATTCACGCTGGAAACTGGGCTCATTACGACTGGATGGATGGCATTACAGCTGATACTACAGCTCGCCCTGTTTCGGGATGAAAAACACTTTCGTGCATACACCGCATTGTACGTCAATCGCTGCTTCTTCGACGCCTTCGCAGCAAGAGTAGCTTGTTTTTGATTTTCATTTCTTGCAGCTTTTATCCCAGTGGTCTGTTGTAAGCCAATTCCTCATACCACGCGGGCAAAATGCGTTAACTTTCATTCTAGATACTCTGTTTGGCTTCTCGCGACTCTAAACGCACCATCGTCTTTTAACAAAGAGGCTTCATGCTTCGTGGATGTTACCAACCCTCCGGCTGTCCCAGGCGAGATTCGCTTCAGACATCCAACCGTCGAGGGCACCCAGTGCAGGGATTGAACTGTGTTCATCCCCTGATACATGGTTTATTGTACGTATTCTATTGTTTCGTTTACTTCCTATTTCGGTCTGTCATCACCTACGGCCGCATTGTTTGTTAGGTACTATCTTACTTACTCATACATGCATATTCCGCATGTTTAGTTACATGTAATACAAGTATATATAGTACCTACCTATCTACCAAATAACAAGAAGAAGAAGTAGTTTTTCCCCCTCAGTTGCGTTGCGAAGTCGAGTCCAGCAGTCGCACGCGGCACTGTCTGGTTCGCGTTCCGTCTCCGTTCCGTTCGTCACGTGGCGTTCGGATTTCGTTCAGTCGTTCCTTCTTACTTCGTCTTTTGGTGGGAACACACCATTCCCAGTCCTCACATTCATACAGCGAATACTACTTCGCGCCTACACCAGGTCGTTATATCTATCACCAGCGACGGTTGTCGGAAAAACCCTAGGCGCCTTTTAAGGGCCGTCCATTTTAAGTACCTTGTAAGGGTCCTTGCAATGTACATACAATATGAACCAATAAGAGACAATCGATCGTGAGATGATCTTAACCCATATGAGGTGCTTGAGATCATTGCTCAACCCTTGTAATGGCTCGAGAGCCCTTTCAACACTTCCCCACATTTGAGTTCGAGTTTGCCCCCGGCACCGTTGTAGCAGCACTTGAAAGAAGATAGGTAAATCACTGTTACACCTCGTAGCATAACCCACATGAGCCTAATCCTCTTCCAGATCCCCCTTCCATATTTGTCCATAATATCCCAACATCAACGTTGATCAACGCAGCCGCCCTGTCCTCTAGAATCCCAACGTTCGGCCTTTGGGTGTGGGAAATTGTAGTGAGGGACAAAAAGCAAAGCCCTGTATATTGGTCAGTCCTCATTTGGAGATACTCATTGATACTGATGGCTTACACATGTAGCTAGCATCAGTAATACCACCACACTTGCGCCGCCTTACTGTGGTGGCCTCTCCCAGCGACTTGCCACCTTCGATTCGGTGGTAAGTTACATATTCAATCCCCTACATCCCTCACACACAAACCCCTTGCCACGTTCCGCCCCTTCGGCCGTAAACCAAAGTTCGATGACACTTGATACCCGTGCTCGAAATTCGACTCGACATCAATCCCGAGTCCCTTCGTTTATCCACACGTACTCCCCCACATACTAAGGACGGAAAAATCGGTTCCTCACTCTTCTCCACCAGCGATCTATTGCCATCTTCGTGCGTTGGTCGCAAATCGGTTCTCCAAGCTCTTTCTGACTCGATCCCACCTCCTGGACCCATCCCTACTATCAGTGACAAATGCCAGCGAAGCGCAAGCACACTGGTACATCCTCCGTACTGCGGACATGCGTGATCTGCGGCCATGACATCCATGCGAGAGGAATGTCGGCTCATCGCAAGAAATGCGAGAGGGATCAAGCGAATGCACTACACGATGAAGCGCAACAGAGACTGCAAAGGGCAGTGCAAGTCGAACTGCAGCAGGCTATCGCTGAATCATCAGCTGGTAAGTGCACATTTGTGCGAGACGAGGACTCCTGGCTCAAATGTACTAGGTGCGGCAGATCCATCAGCATCCCCCTCCTTCTCAGCAGATACACCAGCACGATTTGCTGACCAACAAGACGACTTCCGTGCATTCCGCCCGTTCAAGGTGGAACATGGTGTTGATGTGGAGCATGATGGAATTCAAGCAAACAGTACATTATTTCTTGACTTAGGATCAAACTACTAACCTACGCTCTGCTCTAGACGGATTTCCTATGCCGTTTTTGAAGGATGATATTAAGACAGAATATCACCCTCATAGCTGAAAGCTTCCCACCGTCCAACCATTTGATACCTACCAGCGACGTCCTACCATCCCTCAGGCTGAACAGTCTACGTGTGATAATCGGCCACCGCCCTGGAGCCGGTTCCGCAGCCGGCTGGATTTCAAGGTTGCGTCACTGGCTCTTGATGCTGCCTTGAAAAAGGAACATATCGAGACCCTCGTCTCACTTTTCAAACGTTGTAGTCTGGATCCTCATCAATTTACCATTCAAAATGCAGCGGATATAGATAATATATGGGATTTAGCTGCTCACAAGGCACCAGAGGTGGGTATATGTGTACTACATTGGCTTCATATGTACAGAAATTGTTAATCAAATTGTAGTTTGTCCAGGACGACATTGAAGTTGAGTATGACGGTGAAAAAATGACATTCGAAATGTGGTACCGACCACTTTGGGACTGGGCGTTGAGCTTAATTCTAGACTCTTCGCTAGTTCCATACTTCGAGTGGAATAGCCAAAGGCTGTACAAGTTTGATGGCACACACTTTGTGCAGTTTGTTGACGAACCGTTGACAGGTGAACGACTTTGGAACATGGAGGCAAGTAGTTCTAATTCTCTACCGCCTTTTACATTGCTCATAAGGGATCATGTGGTATCAGTCAAGCATTCCGGAAGATGGAACACCATTCTTCTTTACCTTATATGCCGACAAGTCCAAGCTTTCGAGTTTTGGAACTGCAAAAGCATATCCTGTGGTTGCACAGTGTGCTAACCTGTGCACTACTATCCGGAATGGACGTGGCATTGGTGGCGGAACAGTGGTGGGTTGGCTCCCTGTTGTAAGTCTGCCCCATATTGAGCAGATTCTGAATTGACTGGTTGGAATCGTCGAACAGATTAAGGAGGACTCAGAGGACTCAGGAAAGCAAAAATTTATTATTCACAAATCAATGGTGTGGCACCAAGTGTAAGGGCAACCTCAAGATGGCCGACAGCGCAAGCCTAGCAGAGGGAGAATCCAAAGATATGAATAAGACTAACTACAATACATGAGAGAGCTGCTCACCTAGCAGAGGGAGAATCCAAAGAGAACAGGATAGGGATTCTCCATGCTAGGAAGCGAAGTATATACTGTAGTAGCGTGGGAGGAATGAAGGATAACTGTACAGTACACCAGCCACAAGTCCGAACGAATATCACAAGGTACGAGGGGGGCATGTGATAATGAAGTGGAAGGGGAATGTACAGGAGTCGTGCCAGCGACCTGGGGAAGTAAGAGCGAAGAGTAATGAAGTGGGGAAAGAGGATAGAGGTAGCCCGGACGAGCCCCAAAGTGTCCGAGCGAGTCCGAAGTGCGGGAAGACTCCGGAGTCACCAGACATGACTCGGATGCGAAAGGAGTGAGCGGAAAGGAAGTGGAAAGGAAAGGGGACGAAAGGGAATGAAGGGGATGTACATAAGAGTCCGTGGAATGAAAGAAAGGAGAAAGGAATGAGGAGGAAGGAAGGGGGACAGGGGGAATAGGAGAAAATAGGAGTGTCCCCTTACACCAAGGTCTTGGAAAGATACTTAATTCTGTCCAGGGTGCTTCATACCATGGATATTGGGTCACCTGCGGAGATTTGGTTAAACGGAGATTCTTTCCAATTGACACATTTCACAGTCATGATTATGAAGAAGCGTGAGTTACACCGGTAACCCTTATTGTTGTACTAACAGTTATCTTGTAGGTGTATTATGACAGGAACACGCGGTGTTCGAAGCTTGTTCCCCTGTCCTGTGTGTCTTGTTCCTAAAGACATGCAAATGGAACATACAACAACATACCCTCTACAAACAACAGAATCAATGAAGGCTGTATATACATCGGCAATGGCTCAACTAACCAAGAAGGACCAGGAGGATACACTGAAGGGTTTTGGTTTGCGGGAATTTGAGGTGTGTTTGATAGATTAATAGTTTGATTCATATTAACTTCTAAATGACCAGAATATTTTTTGGATGGCCAATCTGTCCGACCCATACACAGCAGCATCATTTGACCCACTTCATACTTTTGATAATGGGCTCTTTGAAGATCACTTGTTTCAACAAGTTATTACCTGCATTCAAGCACTTGGCAGTCAGATGGTTGGCAAGTTTGATTCACAGTAAAAGATTTTCTTTCATGCTGTGCATATGTCTCATTATAATTTAGGTTTGACATGATACCACGATGGCGTAATCTCCATCATTTTGAAAGTGTAAGCAACATCACTTTCAATGATGGATCCAAAAACCAGGATATTAGCAAAGTATGTTATAATTTGTTTCATCCCCCTGAATTGGATCGATATTTACTTGAAAATAGCTGATACTTTTCACATCCTATAACATTCTTACTAAGAATGTTGACGCAACAGGATATCTCCTGCTACACTGCCTTCGGGCTTATATCAACATGCACATGTATGCTGGATTGCAGGTGCATACTGATGATACAATCACTGCTGGACGGCTTGCAGTGCAAACATTCTCATCTTTAATCAAAGTGAGTTTCATGATTTGTTGTTGATGTCACAAACTTACTTACAACCATGATAAGGAATATGCCGAAGAGTTGAACAAAGATGCAGAAGTACCGAAGAACTGGAACTTTCCCAAAAACCATTTATATGTCCATCTCTTTGATGACATTGTTGCGAAAAGTGTCACTCGCAATTATAATACAAAACCAAGTGAGCAAATGCACCGCAGAATCCGGAAAACATACTTTACAACCAACTTCAAGGATATTGCTCCACAGGTAAATGTCATTGTTTTGTGTAGTCATTGACTTATACTTGTTTTGGAAGATCCTTGGAAAGATTCATTGTGTGTTGGTGGCAGAATACATGTGGCAAGATATCAATGAGTATGATGAAGAGCTTGCAGCGGCAGCTACAGAGCTGGCAGAGGACAATGCTACTCATGAAGAAGATCGTACACCTCACACTCAAACAAGTTACCAAACTCCACATCTCTCACTTACTGTTGCCCAGCCTCCAATTTCATTCAAGAAGCTTGAAATAATGCACATCAATGATTCAGCACCGAAACTCTTCCATCAATTCCACACTCGCCTTGCCGACTTTCTTTCGCAAAGGTTACCTGTTGAAGACCTTCCAAATGGGAGATACCTTAGGTTGAGTCCAAATGACAAGGTAAAGAACAAGTCTATCACATCTGTTCAAGATAACTGAGTTGAAGTAGATCATGGAATTCCGCTATCTCAAAGTCAATTATGAATCGTGTGTCACTTGGACAACAGCCACTGATCACTTACGGTGCAGTCCAAGGTTCCATGGTCGCCCACGGTATGACCATGTGATTATCAAAACAGAAGAGCCGCTTGGACCATTCACACCATTCCTTATTGGCAAAATTGTCTTTATGTTTCGGTGCACCATTCAAGAGAAGAACTATCATCTTGCCCTTATTGATCCACTTGATGCTCTCATTGGCCCTCGCCGCATCATTGATGTTGAGCTTGGCCTTATCCGACTTCGCACTAAGACACACCGAACAGGCGAATTCATATTTGTTGAATCAATTGTACGTGGAGCTGTGGTCATTGCAGCATTTGATGCTCCTGGCGATTACTTGCTTGTTGATACATTAGATGATGATATGTTTCTTCGTTACAAACAAGCAGGCCTTTAATACAATATGGTTAACTTCTAGATTTGAATTAACGGACATTCTTGGGCACTCTGAAGGTAAGTGGTGAGCGGTGAATGATGAATAAGGACCCCTGAGTCATGTGTGTCAATAACCACGAGTCCTCGACAAAACTCAGGGGTAGAGCACAAACACTCGACAGAACGCGAGGCAGCAAGGGTAAACCATCTGGTGCCATCAACGTAAGTAGGTAAAACACAAACTGCATGCACTCGTTTGTGCCACAACTCATGTTATAGCTGTAGCATGCTGCATCAGCGCCGCAACTGCAAGAAATAAATAGGTGAGAGAAACTGATATTGGGGACTCAGTGCCATACCTCCCCTTGATCTTTCCAGCCACTGCCAATAACCAGTGACCCACGATGTTGTCGCAATTTTCTTCGTCAACCCCTGGTATGCCGTCGACCACTGTTGCGCAGATGGGCGGACTAGTAAAGGTCAGCTGTGATTTCACCGCTTGATATCTGGTTGATAACACTTTCTAGGCCTTGCAAGATGCGCAGCTTGAGAACGGCGAGCTCAAGCAGCGATTGGCAGAGCTTCAGGATAAGATCGCAGCCTTGGAAGCTTCGAAGCCCCGAAGAGGGAAACAGGGATCCCACGCTTCCGGCACTACAAATACAGAAGGCAATGCTGACGAGGATAAACTGGACCCCATCGCTAAACAATACACGATTATGCACCAACTGTGGGTCCCCGACGATGTATTTCCGGTCTCACGTCCATCGAAACTGTCCAACGATCCCAGCTACTTCGGCACACGGGACAATAGGAAGTTATGCATTGCTGCAGAGCTTTACAAGGTCGTCCCAACAGCAATGCATGGGATGCTCGAGCTGGCAAGCACAGATGTCGAGGCAAGTAATATCCTTTTCAATATTGTAAGCTACTTATTCTATCTAGTTTCGCTCTTTGATGGGGATGCAACAACAAGCCATGGCCCATATGCTCAGGAACTGTACCAGGCGCATCTTCGCTGCCATCGATGTTCCCAGCCAAGCATTTGAGACCAAAGACTCGCGCCGCACGTCTCCTGAGCTCATTGCTCTCCTGAAGCCCAGCAAGAACGGTTTGTACCCCCCGTTACCACCTTTGCTTTACCCACCGGGAAACACCACCGATGTATTCCAGAATCCTGTCCTCCCCCTCGTAAGGCCATCTGTCATCTGCTTTCATATTGCTCATGTTACTTACTCCATTATGTTTAAGATTCTACGTGTTGCACTATTTGGCAAGACGTCACTCTCCTCTACGCCGGCAGCCAATTCCTCGGGACGCAAATGGGCAGTCACCCAAGTCACGACAGGTGGCATCTGTCTATCAGCCATCATGGTTAGTTCACACTGCACCGTCTAATTCACACGAAGTCTCACATGTTCAATACGACAGGCACGATTCTTAGCGTCACCCGACTCCGAGCTCTCACCAATCGGCGCTCAGACCAAGATCAATTACGAGCAAGATTTCCACAGCTATTATGAGCTCATTGAGTCGATGAAGAACACACGAAAAGGGTGCCAACTCCGCGTCTTCTTCCAGCGGATAGTTTTCAAGGAAGCGCCGTCAAGTTTGGATGCTAGCGGCGACGACGAAGACTCAGAGCAAGATGGTGCCTCCAAGTTTGCTCACGTCAAGGCAGCAATGCTGGAAGCCGACGACGATGACGACGACGAAGATTCTGACGATGCCAATTGCAACGATGCCAACGACAACAACGCCAACGACAATGACAAGACAACGACAACGACAACGACATCCACACTCACTCGCAATGCCGCATTAACGCCACCAACAGGCACAAACCCACGGATTCATTCGATCCACCATCGAGTCCCAGCCCCACACCTTCTCCTCCTCTTTCGTACATCACCGCCGTCTCTCCGTTGCCCCAGGACCCTCATCTTAGGAACGGCCCCAGCGCTCGTTATCGAGTCGATACAGCGCTACCCTTGGAAGATGGACGATGGCTTGCCTTCGAGCAAGCCACTGCTTCAACCTCCCGTGTTCAGCCCACGACGATATCTCAGGCCGTACAACCCGAACCAACGGCGCTGGAAGTCGACCCATCGAAAGGGAAAGGGAGAGGTTGTGGAGTGAAAAGGCCTTGGGGAAAGGCTGTCGCCGCTATGAGCGTTCGAGACAAACAGCCGCGCCGCACTAGCCAGCACAAGGCGAGCGCGACAGTGCGCACATAGCTCCTCTCACTTTACGTAGCCCATCCCATGTATTACCTTGGCCAGCGCCCCCTCCCTCCCAATATATTGAGACATTTTTTCTACAGCTTATTATGAATAGCTAAGATCACAAAGTTGCTATCATACTTCAGCTAATCTCAGTACTATTATATGGGAGTTTGGCCTAACAGTAGCTCTCGTCAAGAATTATAGTATGGTTTTTATATTACAACGTCGTAAGTTCAATTCCCAAAGGTTCCAATGCCATTTAATTTCACTCGCTAATCATAATCACAGATAGACTGATAAGATCCTGATAAGATAGTAAATAAGATAATAACATAATATCGATCCTTAGATTAGCCTGATTAGATATGTGAAGTGAAAACAAGATAAGATACAAGATAATAAGTAATATTCAATCTTTTTAGGCTCCGCCAGCCCATCCAATCGTTTGTGTGCATTATAAGCGAGTCTTTCCTGAAAGGCGCACCTTCCCTCATAAGTTTGGGCGTCTCATTGTGAGAATTATTTCTGCCACAAAATCCTATGCCTTCCTTATAAGGCCTCATGAGGTTTGGCTTAAATTATGGCCTCAAAGCCCCTTACAAGCGCTTAAATGTCAGCTGGGATTTTTCCGACAGTGTGACGAGTCGCGTTGAAAGTCTTGAGGTGGAGTCGAACTCGGTTCGAGGAGATGAAAGGAGTAAACAGAGCGAGGGCGTATTGGGGTAGAGTATGAATCAGCTGTCACACATTTCCTATACGTATTTATCCGCCGCGCAAAAAGTAGGTTATATATCGAGAAGGACTACATATATCTATCCCGCACTGCTTGTCTTTACTACAGTCTTCTTATCTACAGTTCAAGGTGCCACATCTCTTCCTCACAGCTCTGAGGAGTCGACGCGCCCTCAAAGACAAGAGGAAAGCAACGAGGAATGACATAGATCCTGAAGTAGGGTTTGCAATGGGGGTTCCTTAGTCCTCAGTCGGTCAGGATCTTGTGGCCTGTTGCCCGGAATCGCCCAAGCCCAGCCGACTATCGTCTCATTCGCTGGCTTAAATTCAACAGTCTAATTGTGGGCCCTACACCACTACCACATCCACACGTCATCCCGAGATCTCGACCTCGAAATCACGACAAACCACCGACCCCAACCACTGAGTACTGACCACCTCCCGCGAAGACCGATTTGGCGTTTCCGCTTCCCCTGCCGAGTCATATTCGCAGCGGATTCCTCTACTCCTCCATTCATAGATCTGTGAACCATGATACCGCCATCCCAAGATCCTGAGATCACTGGGAAGGAAACCCCTGGCATCAACGTCTGCGCATATCCGTTCAAAACTGACCATGACTGGCAGACTCGCTTTCCGAGTTTGCACCGACGCGCAGCTGCGACAGACCCCGGCGCAGGAATGCCTATTGTAGATGGTAGATGGTGCACCGTGCACCGTAGTACCGTGGATAGAGGATATACCTAATAGACGGTTAGACGGTTAGACGGTTGGCAAGGCAGCTTGTCCGGTTCGGACTCTGGCGGACCGCATTCGTAGGTGTGAAGCAGAGATGTGAAGTAGAGGAATGTGAACATGAGGATGTGAGGATATGAGCATTTGAAAATCGTGCGGCGGACGCACAGACACGTATCAGGGCTAAGCTTCCCTTCGAGCCGCCAAGGTGCGCTGATTCACCGATGCGCCGACCACACACTGAGGTAGTCGCACCCACACACTCTCTCATGCCCTCACAAGCTACCATAGCATATACGCGTACCACACAACACACACCTGTCTCGAACAATATTTCAACCAAAACCGAACAACGTCGCAAAAAGAGGCCCACACCATTCACGATCACGAAACCCAACACCCCTCAAAGCGGCACTTTCGTCAGTAACCCTCCAGCTGCAGCGAGAGATGTGGTCGGCTGGCTGAAGAAACGGAGCGGCGACTCCGGATCCTCCAGCGTCACATCCTCCTCCCAATCATGGTACCACACCTCGCTCTCCTCGCACGTCCACCGCACCACCCGCGTCGCCCCATCTCGCGCGTACTAACACAGGTCAAATCATCCCGCAGCACCTCCAGACTCTCCAGCCCCTCCAGCTCCCTGGACACATGCCCCACCATACCACCCTCCTCCTCCTCCTCCTCCTCCTCCTCCTCCTCCTCCCGCGTGACACAGAGTTCCCGCGCGCGCAGGCGGCGCAGGTGCTGGAAGTTCCCTTTGCGCGACGTGCCGTTGCGGCGCAGGTCGGCGAGCAGACGTGATAGGTCGCTCCCTTCGTACACGACATCAAGCCGCTCGAGCTTGGGGAGCAGCGCCGCAAGGTGCAGATCTCGGGCCTCGCGCGCCAGGACGGTGACATTGTTCAGCGCAGGAGGAAGGTGAGCGACCTCCACTTCCCAAGACCACGGTATCATCACCTTCAGATACCCCGCGGGCCCTTCATCCCCATCACCATCCTGATATTGTCCAACGAGGTCTGCAGCCTGCGCAGATTCGCGAAGGCGTTGGGCGGGAGCCGCTGTGCGACTGGGTGCCTGGTGCGGCACTCGAGATGCTCGATGCTCTCCTGGGCGAACAGCCACGCCTCGAACCGCGTATTCGGGTGCGTTATCGCCCCGCGGCGAGTCTCAACCGTGGGCGGCGTGAAAATCACCGTCTTCAAACGAGGGAGCTGCATGTTGGTGTCGATTAGCCCGTGCAGCCAGCGCGCCGCCGCGTCGAACGGCGCGAGGAGGTCGAGCGCGAGGCTGGTGAGGCTCGGGAGGCTCCTCCATCTGCTCCCCCCTCATCTTCCGCGCCGTGCACCACTCATCCAGCTGCCCCTCCAGCACACTCAGCACCTGCCCCCCCAACGACGGGCGAAAGGCTCCCGCGTGTCCAGAGTCTTGGGAGCAAGATCGAGTGGAGCTGCTTCGAAGCGCGCGCGACGATGCGGAGGTCGTTGGAGTCGGTGATGTAGGAGAGGACCTCGTAGATGAGCTCGGGCGGGAGGCGCTTCTGTGAGGGGGCATGGTGGATTGGACGTGGGGAGATTGAGGGGTTCTAGGGAGGCGAAGTGTTCGCTGCGGGTGAGGGCACAGAAAGGGTTGTTGTACTGGGGGATGGAGAAGGACATTTGAGAGCGCGAGTTGGTGGTTGTGGGTGAGGAAGAACGCCACGACAGCGACGAACGAACGAAATGAGGTAGATAAGATGCTGTTACTGTAGCTTGCGATTATTGTAGTTGATGTTGATGTCGCAGTAGTCGTGCGTTTCGCGCAGAGTGTCGGAGGCGGTCGGACAGAAAGACTGAAATGTTGCAGAGCGGACGGAGAATACATACTTCGACCACATTATCATTGTTATTCGACGGCCACATGACGTCGAGCGACCATACACCAGACTGGGAAGGTACCGAACGGGAGGACAATGGGCGATAAGGGCCGAGCATCTTCGCACTCAACTAAACAGTCCGACTAGCTAGTAGCTACTAGCCGCGAGGCCGTCCCTCCAACAGTCTACGCGCCGGGCGGAAACCAAACACATCCATTCGCATGTAGCTTGCGCCGCTGGCCTGCTCTATCTCTGCTGTTAGCCGCGCCCTCCTGCAACATCAGGATGAACTCACAGTACTACGGGCCACGATGCATGCGCGGCGGGCGCTCGTCCAGCAGCACGCAAGCACACCCGCAAGGGAGGAGAGACGAGGGAAACAATTGTCTCTCGCCCTCTGCTCTGACAGCGACGCCGCTCCGATGTCTCACGATCAACCTCGTCGAAAGTTGAGGGCGTGGCGAATGGCCTTCATCTGCGTCGTGCGTCGTGCATACAACTTGAGACACGCTTGAGACACGCTTGAAGCGAGGGCGGACATGGCACATCCATTTCTTTCGGCAGCATCGCGCCCTCGAGTGACTAGTAATTAGCATACACTCTGCATGCCTATATACACACGAGTTGGCGGAGACCCGTCACGAAGATCCGCGAAAGCGACGAAGTGTCGAGGACAAGCTTGGGTAACGACGTGAAGGTGGCAAGAGGGCGGCGAGAGGGTGGCGTTGAGGCGTTGAGGCCTAATGCGTCTCTAACGCTCATACACGACGAGGAGAACGAACGGTGCTCCGTACCGAGCTTGCGGGAGAGGGAGAGGCATAGGGAGAGGCATAGGGAGGGTAGGAGCCGGCATGGGTGTCGTTCGCTTAGTTGACGGCGTATACACCAAGACGGCGGCCGAACGAAAAGACGACGTAGGGTGTGGAGGTTGGATAAGACTCGAACGCCAAGGATAGCGTAGAAGCACAGCGCGGTGGCGCCATTCTGTGATTTGGGAGGGAGGGAGAGAAGGGAGGCTCAACAGTCTCGCGGCCCCGCGATGACGGCATATCCGGTGGCGCTGAGTTGGTGGACGAGGCAGACACCTTGACGGAGGATAGATCGCTCTCTGTGCAGGATTAGAGCGATGGCACTGGCAGCGCCAGCCTTCCGCCGTACGACATGTGGATGGTAGGGGAACAGACGAGCATCGGAGACGTCAGCACCACGAAGAGAGGTGTATCGGACTCGAACACCTCCTACGACACGGCGAAGGGAGTCGTCTTGGTTGTCTTCCCTTTCGCGATTTGGACGCATACGCATATGTGGAAGTCGGAAAGGCGGCATCTGTGAACCCAAGGACTCGGCAGCTTGGGGATGGCGTGGGTGCCGGGAAAGGGAGCAAGACTTCTGGCGCTGGAACGGTGTCGACATTCGCCGTAGCCTTCATGATCTTCGTGACGGCCGTGCGACCGTTGTGGGCGTGGTACGTCTGACGTTGGAAAGCGGGACGAACGGGCACAAAAGCTGAAGGAGAGCTACGAGGTTAACGATCACCGCGTTTAGCCTGAGGAAACGAAAATCAAAGGAAACGTACCCATATGGCTCGAGCGGTCGCTCAAGATCAGGGGCCAAGACGCCAGCCATCGCACCGTTATTGCTCCATGCCTCCATGCCTATATTCTTTCCTTCCTCTCACCAATGACACGCATCTTGGGAGCGCCGAAGCGTCGTTTTGATCGCGCAATATACGAATGCCATAGTTCGTATAGCGTTTACCAGTTTCGCGCCAGATACCTCAGATGGGGGCATGCATGCGATCTGCTTCTCGAGCGACCTGCTAGCGCCGACGTTGAGCTTGAAGCCAGGAGTGAAGGCTTCACACGCCGACGAATGGAGGGACCGTTTGGAGTGTGCAAGGCCCACTGACGTATGGATAGGACTTGGTGGAAGATGAGGGCGGAGTTCTAAGTTCTGGGGCTTGAGCTTGAGAATAGAGGGGCGAGAGGAAGGAAGGAGGCATACCGACAACGAGCTAGAGATCAATCGAACGCCCTTCTCCGGACGGTAGGCCGTGATAAAACGGGAGGGACGGAGAACGACTGCTGTGACCGTGCGTCCGCGTCATGACGCCGCAACGCATTAGTGTTGTTGGCGCTGGCGAATGTTGATGGGAAAGGTGAAGAGAGTTGGGGAGCGTAGGCATAGATAAGTCCCGAAGCGAAGGGACATAGGTAGCGAGCGAAGGAGGGAGTCCTCGGTGACGAATGTGCTCACGATCGACTTCGAGGGTATCGCACGTAGTACCAGAAGGATCCAACGTCATACGCACCAAAAGCCGAGAGTATATCAAGACATCCATTCGACTTCCGAGCGACCAACTAAGCTGTGAGCGTCTTATTTCCCGCCTTGATTTATGCATCATGTGTTCCAACGATTTCTTGCTGTGGTGTCCGAGAGCAAGGAAGGCAAGTTCAACTTGTGTCACGTCATGTGACTTCGATCACGATCGAAGCACTGCCATTATGTAAATATTAGGCGCTCGCCTCTTCGGCAACACCCTAGACGTCGCGCCTCTAATATGGATCCGCGGGACGCGCCGGCGGTACGCTCGCTGCGAAGTGCTATTTGTTGAATCCAAAGTTACATGAGTATCTAGCAGCTACTTATAAAAAGTCCTGACTGTGTAAGCAACAAAACGAACTGGAAATGGCAGACTGTCCGCTCAAAGGCTCCTCTCCAGCGTGAGCCAGATGCGCGGACACACAATGAGACTTAAGCAAGGCCGGCGAGTGTGGGAATGTTTATGATGGCTTCGTGCCAAATAGTGAGCTAAATGGGCGGTCAGCTTGTGGATCGTGGTGACCGAGGACTGCGGCCACAAGCTAGTACGGCGTTCGATGAGCGCTGGGATTTTGTTTCAACGGCATCGATCTTAGGTTATTGTCGCTAACCACCGTATTCAGGGACAAGACTCGTATTGCGGACAAGATCTAAGGTCGTTGGTGGTCAGCGCTCTCTTCCAGTGACTCGTTTATGTAATAAAAGGCGAACTTGCTGTACGCGGCAGTTATGGTCAACTCGAGGGTGTTATCTTGGCACGAACCTCGACGACATCTACCCATATAGCGCTCAGCCGAAGATGCTCGGAGCTCGGGGTACGGGGGAAGGAACATATTATGTGGGCACGTACCGAAAGTGTGGTAGTCTGACTATCCAGCAAAACTTACTGCTCCTCCAGCGAAATCAGGTGAAGCCCCTACATTTCGACATGAATCGGAAGCTAGGGTGAAGGAGCGTCTAACAGACGTATTCAAACGACGCGTACAGACAGGAAATGATGAAAAATTAGCGTAATAACGGACGCGACGAAGACCAGACGCTGCGCGTCTCTCTTTGTCATTGTTTGTCTGGGCCTGGCACCCCCTTTAGAGAAGGATATGCGAGCTACGCTCGCAAATATTCCAATATTCCGTCGACTACTTCGTATTTCCATTTACGATATAACGAGTGATGATAGCGAGCTAAAATGAACAGAGAAAACAATGTATCTATATGACAACGTGAAGATCCTTCCCTCCTTCCCTTCTACTATATAACAGACTTTGCGAATTTTGACTGAAGATGTATGATGCCGCGATGGGCGCGAGGCATGTCTCATGATGCGCTCTCGTGTTCGTGACTGACGGCCGTCTCCTGATCGACGTTCAGGCTCAAGTCCGAGAGCGCGAGCGTCTTCGTCCAGACTCTAATCCCGCCCCCACCTCCACCAACATCCTCAGCGGAGAACTTGACATCCGTCCCGCGCTGTGACTCCACCCAGCTCGCGCGGCGGAACCGGGGCGCACTGATGGCGCTCATGCGCGGGCCCCCGCCTGAGCTGGCGAACAGCTGGGACTGGGGGGACTCCTGCTCGTCGATGTGCCGCAGGCGGTTGCGCGAGTTGAGCATGGCGAAGAAACTGTTGGCGTAGACTGCAAGGAAAAAGTGGTTGTTGTTGTTAGCGTGGTGTACATGCAGCATTGGGAGTAGAAAGGAGGATGAACGGAGGGGAAACGTACGCTGTGCACTGATGACCTCGATCACCATGGCCCAGACGGTTTCGGGCTGCGAGATAAGCTACAGACATACTCCAATCAGATCGCAGAAGACGAGAGCCATCCCATCGGGGGCACGCACGATAGCCGTTTGCGCTATAACTACCAGGCTGCAAAACACCATATTACAATTTTTACTTTCCACGGGCTCAAGTACGCACGTTGTGAGCAGGAATCGATTCATCGAGTATGTGATGAGCGTCTTGATCAGCCTGACGGACCTGCGGGGTGGTGTGCGCGCGCGTTCAGGGGGATGGGTGGTAGGCTTGGGCAGGAGCCGCAACAACAACGGAATACGTACCTGGTGAAGCCGCGCGCGTCGTAGAGGATGAGGCAGAGGGTCGCTGAGACCGTGCCGTCCAAGATGACGCGGATCATGAAGAGCGGGACCATCGCCGTGTCCTATTCATCCACCGATCCACCGATCCATCCATTCGTACATATATAAAGATGTAAAAGATTAAATAGTGCATCAGCAACGAGCAGCAGCATCGGTCGGGCGCACGATCTGAGGGACGTACGACGCATTCATGGAGCCTGGGCAGTTCCCAGAGATGGAACCTGCGTGGAATATTGGAACGTTAGCATGTGTGAAATTTAGGAGAGGAAGAGGCGCGGGAGGGAGGGGAAGGTAAAGGGGAGGAGACGTACAAGCTGTAGCTGAAGTCTGATTTATCAATCATCTGTTCAGCTATCTGACGCCTAGCACACAAAGCAAGGAGGAACGTACATATCCCGAATCCTACCCAATTCACGTAGACATCAGAACTCAGTCCGTTTGGACACACACGCACTCACGCACGCACAGATACATACGCACCTATATGAGCGATGAGCAACATCGTCAACGCCGTCGTGAGTATGACGCGCCAGCGGCCGCTCGTCACTATCCACCATCCACCAAACCAAAAGAAAAGGAAAAGGAAGGGGAGAGGGGATGTTGAGTAAGCAAGCAGGGCGATACCGGTGTAAAGAGGGATGGAGGCGTACTGAAGAATATCATGCGTGTGAAGTAGCTGCGAAGCGGAGGGTCAGCGAGCGTTGGGCGTCGGGATGCGTGGAAGTGGAAGCGAGCACGCACGTCTGGATGATGAAGCAGATGACGATCTACAGTCGACACAGAAAACGACATGAAATCAGATCGATGAACGTAAACGCCGACGAAGGGGGTCAGGGGATTAGGAATACTCACCCCAATTGTCACCGCAGTCTAAGAGCATTTGGGCATTCGGTATTCGCCAACCCGAGTGCGCTGGAGAGTGAGCAAGGCTGATCGCCCGTGCTGAGAACGGCATACGCACATAACAGGACCTGAATCAGAATAACGCGTACATCAGAACCATCGTAGTGAGCGCTTGAGCAAGGCGCAGGATTCGCGCCGTAGTTGCGCGAGTACGCACCATTCGCCGTCGGGCAGGATTATCGGCTGCGAGTAGCTTTTGATCTATCACGCAGATTGTACGTTACGTTGCAGGTTCTCGGCGCAGAGACGGGGCGTGCTCACGGTGTAGTGGTACGTGGTGTGCGCGACTGCAGGTACCGACGAGGGGCCAAAAGTTAGCGCCAAAGCGGGAGAAGGAGGAGAACGGGCGCACTGAGACCTGCGTGGAGCGTAGCGAGGCCCCTGATGACGATGACGACGTTGAGAAGAATCATGATGGGAGAGGTGAGAACGAGCGCAGAACGCGAAGGGATGAACGTACCAGATTCCGCCGACCTATCGACCATACACGCGCATATGCGTGCGGCAAATTCGTGTTCAAGCGTGCTCGAGTCGAGCAGGTGTTATATGCGGCGTACCAGAGCTTTTGTGGACCTCGCGTCACTTGGGTAGGTGATGTAGTAGACATACGCCTGGGCACCGCAAACGAACACGCAAACACAAAACGCAAAAGCGCAAAACGCAGGAACACATAACCCAGACCGTCAATGCACTGAGCTCTGGTCTTCGATTTCGTAGAGCAAAGAGTACACACCTGCAGGCTGGCGATCCCGTACAGCATGAGCATCACCTGGCACGCCACGAGCGAGCTTCCTGCACCGCCGCCGAGTTCCGAGGTCCACATAGCAAACACCAAACAGCCTCAGTGATCCTGCGTATGCACCATCGCTACAGCGGGCGGGTACGCACCGTAGACCTGCTCGTACATATCCTGGGGCATGGGCGTGACGCGGTCGGGCAGGCCAGACATGGCAGAAGCGGAAGCGGTCAGCGGGGAGCGGGCAGTGAGTGAAGGACGTGGGGAGCGAAAGGAAGTGCCCCACCCCGGACGCGGTGGTGTTGGTATAAAAACCTCACCGGCCAGCCACCAAATTGCAGCGTCCGCCGGTCCAGGCGCGACCCTGGCAGCCTGGAAAGGGGTGCGGCGGGGTGATAAATGGTTCCAAACCTCGCCCCAGCTCACACATTAAGCACACAAGCCTCAAAGACCTCGAGTGTGCACTGTGACGTTGCAGCTAGTAGCTACCACCCACCTCCGGAGAATGCATATCAGCTCGTACTGTGAATGGGATGAGGTCGTTGTGCGCACTTGTCCCTGTCTGCAGACGCGGAGCTCATCCAATTTTCCGCGTCACGACCCTCGATGGGCGATAATTCAATACAAACGATAATGATGGAAACGCTGCGTAGAAAGTATGTAAGGGGGTAGTAAAAAAAAGAAAAAGCGTTACCGAAAAGTCTTGGGATAGCTCCACGCCGCACGGGGTACATAAATAGCGGACGGGTCTCGGCTCCGGGATGTGTGTTCATTTTTCGACTCTATACAGTACTTGACGGAGTGGTTTATTGGTCAAGGGTTGGTCTGGGAATTACTGATCAATCGATCATGATCGAAACCTTCTTCTAACCGTGAGAGTGCGCTTTTCGCGGCCTTGCCACCTGATCACGACCAGACAACACAACTCGACCGCTTGACTGTCTGACCGACCAGACTCAGGGCGCACGTTTTGAGCACGCAGCACGTTTGAGCGCGCTCAAGCTCAAGCTTGAGGAAAGGGAAGAGTCCCGTCGTGATCTTATTCCAGCAGCTGAGTCACAAACGCGGTATCTGTTGTATCTGTGGCTTGTTCTCGAGGTCGTCGTACGTCCTTCCTTCCTTCTCATCCTCCTTTGAGCACCTCCCCTTCGTCTAATCTGCAGCCTGCTTCGCTCATATAAAGACAACCATCCCGCTTCTAGCTCATACAACATCGACCTCTCGTATGCACACAAGAATCCCCGTCTCCCATATTCAACAATCCTCGTCATGAACCCCATGGACACCAACATCACGGTTAATCCGGGGTATTGACGGTGTAAAAAATGGAATCAGCGATATCGGAGATATCGAGGATCGCTTCGACCACAAGTACGCTTCAAAGAAGGGAGGGCGCACGTCGACTTCGCCAACGCCTAACACCCAGTTCTTCGTCATAAACGCTGCCGTTAGCGTACCCGAGCATGTCATTCCCGTTCAAAAAGCTCGATCTATAGAGTTCTTCCAACTCGTCGGTTGCCGCAGGCATCGAGAGGCGGAGAATCACGGGAAGTGTCATGGTTGTAGGAAAGAAGAATGGGAGAATGAAGAATAACAGTTTCCGACGGCGCCTCTCCTCTCTTTCCTTTTTTCATGCAATCGAATCTTCGCAGAGTCACCGACGTATTCCCTCATCTATCATCACCGCCTCGGAATAGCAGAGCAAGTAGAAGCGCTCTGGCTAGTCGTCCTTCATGTAGGCGAAGCGTTCGCTCATCTATCTCCCCCTCCTCCGTTTGATCCAGTTTATGAGTCGGCATATACGCGTACGGCTCGTTTTCACTGCGTCGCCGCCCGGACGTCGCTATCACCCACTCACGCTCCACGCATCACGCATCAACGCACCGACGTACTTATACAGCATCTAACGTAACTCAGCCTCTCGATGGTCGTCCTCCTCTACGTCCGCTTCCCTCCGGTCATCACTCATCACCCATTACCCATCGAATCCGATGCCTACCCGTCCCCTGTATTCTCGGACGTGCTACGCGAGAAAAAGATCATACGACACCACCACGCAAGACGCGCGATCTTCCCCGAAACTCCAAAGTCGAAAGGCGAGCGCGCATGTAAGCTTCATTAACGCAAGGAGCGAGGCGCCAGCTGCCAGACGGCGTATCTGCACCGCAAAACACACTGACAAAAGCTGCAACCACTGGGGTAAAAGCCATATACAACGAGCTGCCACCCGGCGTGATGAATGTGCAGATGTAGTCTGACCGGCCTGCCAGCAAACGCGGAAGTCTGGGTATCCACTGCGAATGGCGTCCACTACGGACGGACGACGCAGCCAAGACTTCAATGCGTCAATATTTCAATGCTCGCAAAAGAAAAGGCGTTCATCAATACTGTAGATACCGTGGATACCACCCCCCAAACTCTTTTTTCTTTCAAATCTGAACATCTGAACGTCTGAATCCTGATGAACGGCTCGGTGGACTCGATGGAGATAGATATAGACTCGATAGATACAGATAAATCTTCCGTCAAATCGAGCAACGAGGGAAGGGGGGGGTCGGCTATGCGGCTATGCGGCTCGCTACGAGCTCACTCGATTTGGTTTGATTATCTCCAATATGTCCAAAAGGCGAAAACCGAAAGCGAAAAGCAAAAGCGAGAGAGAAACGCGAATATCACCATCACCGTCACCGTCAACGTCAACATCAACAGATATTAGGAACGCGTACTAGGTCAGGGTGTCGCACTGGGGTTATCCAACGTGTACCGAGTACTCTCCTTCTCCCTCTCCCTCTCACCTCTCGAATCCCGAATCCCGAATCCCGAATCCCGAATCTGGCTCGTCGCTCTGCACTTTTCACGCTCCACTTTTCGACGTGATCCAACATTATCTACCAAGCCATTGATCCACCGAAAGTCCAAAGTCCAAAGTCAAACGTTCGAACGCTCGAAGTAAACAGCAAATCTCCTAAAATCCGAAAATTCCAAAACACACTGATACACTGATATATGGCGGCCCGTCGTCCGTCTCCTCGTCTTCTCCTCATCCGTCTTCTCCTCTCTTCGTCCTCGTCCTCTCCTCTCCTCGTCCTCGTCGTCTCCTCCTCCTCCTCCCCATCTTTTTTTCAGCCCGACGCTCGCCAGGCTGCTTGCCAATCGGAAACGCAAAACACAAAACGGACAATGGGTGGGGGGGGGGGAGGGAGCGTGAGGCGGTGCCCCAACTCGATTGCGATTCGAGGCCAACAAGGATGAGATGAGAGATGAGAGGTCGACAAGGATGAGAATGCGGGGTAGACGATGGCGCATGATGAGCGGCGCCTCGTCTTATCCCCGTCCTCTCGGGAGCCCGACGCTCGGCAGTCTCGGCAGTCTACTTGACATCGCAAATCGCAAATCGCAAATCGCAAACTGAAAACTGGTCAACGGTCCACGGTCCACGGTCAACGGAAAACGCCAATCGGGGGTGATGTGAGGGGAGCAGCGATACTCCAGATACGCCCTATACTCTGACTCTGGATGCTCCGGACGCGCCATATACGGCCTATACATCCTATACACCCATACACTATACCCCGAATACACCCACACGCCGAATACGCCAGGGCCCGAATACGCCAGGGGTCGAAGCATGCAATGTGCATGCGCACGCCTCCCGTCCGAGATGTCCAAGATATCCCAGATGTCCCAGATGATCAACATATCCAAGATGTTCAAGATGTCCAAGACGTTCAGGATATCCAAGCTGTTCGACGCAGAACGCAGATGGGGGGCAGCACCGAAATCGGGCGACGCCTGGGCGGAGCCTCGAGCTTTGAGAGCTTTGATGGATATGAGGAATTCGGGAGATACAGTAGATACGAGAGCTTCGGGAAATAGGGAGGGAGAGGTAGAAGCGCGGAGGAGCGTCCCTCACGCCTGTCTACCCTCATTAGGCAGAAAGTTGATCTTAAACGCGCTCGCTGCTCGTTTTTCCGAGCATCGTAGCTATAGATATCCATGTCTACGCCAGTGTACAAGTGTACAAGTGCATACGCGCGTCGATGGAGGACCCACGCCAGGCGCTCGGCGCGCTGATTGTTCAAGGTGCTGATGGGAGAGGACGGGAGCAGGAGAGGGAGGAGCAGGAGGAGGGGGTGCATGAGGAGAGGTGGTGCAGCGTATGTGCATTCGAGTGGTGGTGGGAGACGTAGGATCGAGCATCATCGTAGTGCAGCGTAGTGTTCAGACGCTCACGACGTTCAGAGCGTTCGGATGGGGGGCGCGCAGCCGCAGACGCAGTCGTAGCTCCAGCGATTTGTGGGCGTTTGGAGGATGTTAGATCGATGGTGGGCGGTATATCGATGGAGGAAGGAGAGGAAGGAGAGGAAGGAGCGGAAAGCGGGAGGAACACTGGGTGACACCATCGCACCCCACCGCCGCGCGATCGTAGAGCGAGGAGCGAGGAGTGGCTAGGAAGCTAGTGACTAGGGACGCTTGAAGTGCTTAAGGTGGTGGCAGTAGCAGTTGCGTGGCGCGACAGGGCATTGATATTGAGGTGGCAGCTGGGTGGATAGTAGATTGAACCAGGTGTCTTGGGTGCAGGTACAGGCGTAGGGAAGGGGCGATAGAACTTACCGCGATGTCAGAACACCTTAGATCTGAGAGAGTTGGGGGACGTTGGAGAGGGTGGATAGACTGCCATTGAGGAATATGGAATGCCGGCTCGGCGCTCGACACGCGCTCATACGGTACGCTGGATGGGTTCGTCCGGAGCGGAATAGAGTAGCGGTGGGCACCGGTGAAGAAGTGAAATGCAGCTAGAGAGAGTGTGTGTAGGCTGAGTCAGACGTCGAGACGTCGGAGGTGGAGACGAAGCGAAATGAAGTCGGTAATAAAGAAAGAGAGGGAGAAGGGGAGAAGGGGAGCAGGGTACTCTTCAGGAGTGCGTATACGTGACTTGGTCACGGTAATCCAGGGGAGGGTAAGCGAACCGGCGAAGTAGAAGCTAGGTGGACAGTAGATTGAGTCGAGTGACGAGCGGCGTGAAAGGAAAGGGAGAGTGTGTCTACCTCAATAGTACGCTACGGAGGATTCGTATGTTGTCGATTGGCTCGGGTAGAAAGTCGGCAGCGCAGACAATAGACTGAGTCGGGCATTCGAAAAGGCGGCCAAGGCCAAGGCGCGTAGGGGAGAAAGGGAAGGATCGAAAAAGCTCACTTCAATAAACCTCCTTCTTCCTTTAGCCTACGTCACCATCGTCACGTCGTCAACCCGAGCTTCCATCGTCGCCTCCAACTCGAACCACGCCTCGGAGGCTCGGACGTGTGCACATGCTGTTATCCGACGCAGCTTCTTCCATCTTCGAAGCGTCTACGGCACCCGTTGCCTTACACCCTACTTCTTTGACACTCTACTTCTTCGTGCATAAGCACCGCACCGCGTACTTGCACTAGCACTAGGGGAGTTTGACGACATACTCTTTCCTTGCTCCCAACGTTGCCTGTTTCTTTCGCGTCATTGGTTCCTAGCGCCGTCTCGAATGCGGCGATGCCTCCCAACCCCCCCGCAGAATTCCTCCGCCAAATCTTCGCCCAACCGTCCCCGCCATACGAACTCCTAGCAGTCTGCTGCCTGTCCCAGCGCTTCTACACCATCGCATACCCCTCCTCTTCAAGGTCATTTCTGATGCTAGTGAATACACATGTTTATAACGCCTTCTGTCCTGGACTGGCACGACCCAGGCACCCGTCTTCGGCCTTGTCATTCCTCTTTCCTCATCGCCTCCACGTCGTTCGCGTTATCCCGTAATCCTGGCACCTGCTCAATATCAATTCCAAACGCGTCCTCGTCTGTCCTAACGCAATTCACTATGCTCGAGCAACAGCGTATTGAAAAGCGGCGTCGGAATTGGACGGTTAGAAAAAGCAGACCTACAGAGAGCAGAGAGCAGAAAAGAGGGAGGAGGCGTGAGAATAACGGGCAAATAGTGGTTTTCGTGTCTTCGTCGTCGACTCTCCTCTTATCTCAAACAGTGAGGTCGAGTGAAGACGTTGACGGAATTTCGAGGTGAACGGATGGAAGCAGGGTACGAGGGTTATGTTGGTCGGTACATCGTCTTTATCCTCGCGCTTCTCTCGGTTACTGTCAATTATTCGCTCATCACCATCTAGAAGAGTAAGTCCGTCTACATCACGTTCGCGGTCCTTTCATATGAAGTCGACGTAGACATGCTCCCTTCCTCCTCCTCCCTTCCCCCTCCCTCTCTTCCTTCCTGTCCTCCGCCGCCCTTCCTCCCTTCCTTCCTGTCCTCCCTTCCGCCTGCCTTCCTCCCTTCCTCTCTTCCTCTGCCTCCCTTCCTCTTCGGCGACCTCTACTCTCAATCGAAATCTACGCCTCCGCTCTCTCGTATCCCGTCCCGTATCTGTATCCTCCATCGTTCCCTCCTCTTCCTCCCTGCATACGTTTGGTATACCCTAAACACGACACGAACGACACGACACGACCCGACTCGACCCGACGCGTCTTGTCCAGCTCGCCTTGTCCAGCTCGCTCGCACCCAAATGGGTCTTTCGGCCATTACATACTACTATACTGCTATACTATACTACTATACTGCTATACTGCTATACTGCTATACTGCTATTGCTATTGCGCGTGTACACCTGCAAATACACCTCGAGTACACCGATCCACCCGTCTTCCCAGTACCCGTCTACCGTCCACCCGTCCACCTGTTTGCCCGTCTGCCCAGTTGCACAGTACCTAGTAGCCAGCCCCCTTCCGAACTCCCTCACCCCCTCACTCCCACACTCCCTCATTCCCTCATCCATTCCCTCATCCCCACATCCCCGTCCTCTCCCTACTCACTATACCCGTCCTTCACCTACTTCACCTACTTCACACACGAATGCACGCACGCACGCCGCCAACAGCACGCACATCCATCAACCGCCAACTCGGATCTGCGCCGCCCCCAGCTTCGTTCATCTACATCTCAGTCTGCGTCCAAGATGCGTCCCCATTGTATACGTACGGGTACGGGTACGTGTACGTGTACGGGTATGGATATGGATATGGCGGAGATATGGATATGGCGGAGATATGCAGCTTGAGTTCGTACATTCCACCGCTCAGTACTCAGGACTCAGTACTCCCCGCCCGTCCTCGGACAGATTTCGACCGGCCCTACCATCTCACTTCTCTTTCTCCTACTTCTCCTACTTCTCCTACTTCTCCTCCTTCTCCTACTTCCTACTTCTCCTCCAAACTTCTCCTTCTCCTCCAACCCCGAACTGCAAACTGCAAACTGCAAACTGCAAACTGCAAACTGCGAATCCCAATCCCAGTCCCTATCAAACGAACGGCGCCGTCGACTCCTACTGGCGATGGAAAAGCAGTCGCGCTTCGTGATTCGTGCATCGTGCGTCGTATCACATGGAGGGAGGGGGGGGGAGAGCGGTGGGTGCATGGCGCACGGCGATTTCAGCGCCACGGCAGCCACTCAGCGCACTCCCACGTAAGCCTCTCCTCCGCGTCTCCGCGTCTCCGGGCTTCTGATCGCGAACTCCAGGAACAACACCCAACACCGTGCAGGCGTGCCTAATCGCCAGCGCAACCGACAAAACATGTTTCGTCCGCGTAGCCACGCAGGGCGCGCGAGCCCTCCGCCGGGCTGTGTCTTCCTCTGCCGCCGCCGGGGCCCAATCGTCGCTGTTCCGCTGTCTGCTCCTCCCCTCCCCCATTCGCTCGCTGGCGCTCCCAGCTCCATCGCCTACTCCACCGTGACCCATCGTCGTCAATCGCCAGCCAAGGCCGCAAGCTTGGAAACGCCGATGCCGCGATGCCGCCGCGACTCCGGAATATCGGGAGCAGGAGGCATGTTCGGTGAAGAGTGTTGGCGAATGAACTGGGAGATGTCTGGGCTTTTTTTTTTACCGCTGCGAGGAACAATGGGCTGGGGATGGACTGAGGCCTGAGGAGTCCTCGGTGAGCCTCCTCTGCTCATCCCCTGTGTCCACGAGAGATGCGGACGCTCACGTCGACGTAGCGCAGGCGGCCGCAGTACCAATGAAGTCCCGACAGCTGACTAGACGATCAACAAACCATCGTCGGCCGAGTCGTGTTGAGTATCTGAAGTTTGACGCATACTGATTGCGGGCTTGGGCACCGTCGACCAATCAACCATTCCACTCTCTCCCTCTGCTTCTCGCGGCACTTATCGCATGTACATACGAATATCAACACCTCCACGGCGTTGTCCGATGTATCGTGTACACAATACCGGAACCTCCCTCCTCTGCCCAGTCCCCCCAATCGTCCCGATTTCGTTAATCCTGAGGCCTGAGGCCAGAGCAACTTCGTCTCCGCCGAGATTCGAACTGTGGACCCACCGCCCTGGGGCGCCGTGGATGGATAGCTCCGGAGGTCTGCACGCGTAATTCCCTGGTGCTATGATACACCCACCCTTCCATCGTGAACCGTCGTCAGGCTCTGAGTCCTCTGATTGTCGATAGTCTTGCGCAAGACATCCTCAGGTGCGCGCGTGCGATCTTCAGAGCAGGGCGAGCGAGGCGATCCGCGGCGATGGTAATGCGTTGAATGGTGTCTTCATGTGCGTGGACTCGTTTGCTGCAGTCTTCCCCTCAATACTGCAGGCTAACCGACGACGGTAATGCAGATGATCAATACAGGCCCCAGCCCCATCGTCGATGAGAGCGTTCAAATTCGTATAACCCCTGAAGGCTTAGTGGCGGAGCGAAGGAGAGGGTGAAGGGCCATCCTAGGCGAAAGAAGGGCTGACTCGTCATCACCCCATCCCAAAAGCCCGACTCTCACATTGGCTGTGACGTTCTTGGGCCTTGTGGTGGGGGGTTGACTGTGGAGAGGGGCAGGGAATGGGAAGTTGGTGATGCTGCGCCCCGCTAGACGTCGGTCTGGCAACTGGCGAATATGGTTTCTGTAGGCCGGCGGAACCCTCGACCGCTGCTCGCCTGCTAATGAGCCTCCGAGCCTCCGGGGACCCACTAGTCGTTTCGATCCAATGATTTAACACGTCAATGGGCCTTATGTTACCATGCCAACCCTCAATGTCTCGAAATTCAGGATTCTTTAATTCGGATCGTCTGCAGATGCTTCTAGTTCGTGTCTATCCCTCGCAAGGTTCCGCCCGCACACTCACAGCGTCAGCACTCGTAGATTGCATCGATCTTGTGGAACATCGCCGAAATAACGGAATACCGCTCACCGTCATACAGAGCGAACAAGGCTGCGAAAAGACTGGGATAAGGACTACTTGGGAGGCGATTCCAGAGAAGAGCTCTGCGACATATCATTAGCACGGACAGGCTGTTTCCACCGACCAGCGGTCGCTTGTCAATGCGAACCAATGTCCAGCACCCAATGTCACCACTAAGATTTCACCCCCGAAGTGTTCCACCTCTTACTCGCCTGCCTCTTCCTTGGGGCGGGGAGGGCCATACCGTAGCACACGGCCACCGGCGCCCATGACCCCAGGCGTGGCCACGAGCGTCCAGCGCCCTCTTTCGGCTGCACTGCGAACCCTACAACGTATGCCGTCCCTCAGATCTCAGGCTTCGACCTGGCGACTCGTGAGGCGCAGTCGAATCGCCGTGCTACCTTGCCCTTTCGCCGCACTCGTCAACGCGGTCGTCGGGAGGGAATCTTGTGTACGCCATGCCTCTGCTCTTACAAATAGCAAGGAATACAGAACACATGTGTCGTCTTCTACTCGCGACCGCCTATCACATTTGTTTGGACTTGGACTAGAGGGATGCCGCCATTCATCAAAGATTGCCGCCTTCGTATCATGATACCCGTCGTATCTGGTGTCCTAATCCTGCAAAGTAGGGCGTTCCACGTACAGCCGACTCAACGTGGCGGTGACGTTCTTTTCCTCGTCGCAGAGGTAGGGTCGTGAAGTGGAAGTGCGCGGGTGCGGAGGAGCGAGGAGTGGTGCCAGGATTGGGAGGGGGCGTGTCGAGTGTAGATCCGACGGAGCCGCCGATCCTCTGCACGGTGACGAAGTGAGAAAGTGCTGCTGGTTGGAGTTGGGCTGGCATGATGGAGTCAAGTTTTCCGTTGCGGCCAGCAAGATATCTGTTCACATTTGCGACGTCGCCTTGTATCCTTTCATTTCTCACTTAGTCCCTTCCCATTGCAGTCACCCATTTTGTTGATTAGATTAGATGGAAATTAGAGGGTCTATTCATCTTCAGTGGTTGTGACATGGACGCGCGCACGACACAAAAGCTAAAACTAACTTGAAGGTGGAACGCTAACATATCATTGCAAATCTTATCTTATCAAGGCAGCGCTTACTGTTGCTGTTGTTGTCCCATGTTTCTTCCTGAAAAGGGCGTCGCCTGCGACGATCAAGCGCCCGTGTTTCTTCTTCGAACGACTTCGATTTCATCCACGCTCGCTTGTCAATCTTTTGCTCCTTCCTCCCACAAAACACTCAAAAAGACGAGAAAAGATGTTCGCAAAAGTCTAGTGAGTGCTCGCTTTGCTGTGAAGTTCTCGTTTGGAGGGCTTTTGTCGCAGGGAGGAAAACGCCGGAGAGGCGGTGTCGTCGTCGCTGCGACGTTGAGTCGTCGTAGTCGTCGTTGCTGGTGATCCCGAGGCTCCTCATCAATATCTCCGCATCTTTTCTCAACTCTCTTCCGCTTCGTGTATCATTGTTGCTCATGGCGGCTTCTCTGCAGCACACTCACCCTCCTGGCCTCCTTCGTCGCCGCCCTCCAGATCGCCCCGCTCCGGGACGCGCATTCGCAGGGTGCTGTGAGAGTTACATGGACCAACGACGCTGACGATACGTGAGTCGCCCTTCTCTTCTCTTCTCTCCCCACCACCTACGTAATCTGACCCCGCATCCCCGCGTGTAGATCCCGCTTCGCCACCTTCTCCGTCTTCCTCCACCACCCCTCCTTCCGCTCCGACTTTGCCATCCTCAACAACCAGCGCCCTGCCGACGGCGGCGCAGACGTCACCCTCCCCGTCGTCCCTGCTCAGTGCGTACCTTTTCCTTTTCCCTCGATTCGTCTTCCCTCTTCATTCCTCAACTTTCTACCTCTCTATTCCGATGCTTTCCTTTTCGTTTCCGATATCCAACACTCCGCGTTATTGTTATTTTCGCTTCGTTGCTCGCTCGTCGTCATTCATTACGTGCTTCATGTCGATTGGCTGGTTCATATTCACATGATTCACACACTCGCCGGACTGTTTTCCACGCACCATCCCCCACCTTGCATTCCCGCGTACATATCGCAGTGCACGTCAGCCGTCGTTCAGTTGATTGATTTATCGTTTATTTGACCTTGGTGTCGGTTAGATATTTTGATTCGGCTCGTTATTTTTATTCGCATTCCCTTCCTCGTTACCTCTATTCACCCTGTACTGACGTCATACTTTGACAGAGACGGCTACACCCTCCGTGCAACCGACGTTGGCAACATCAATAACGAGTTCGCGGTCTCCTCCCCCTTCTCTATCGGCCCCGAGGAATCTTCCTCTTCTACCATTGCCTCGTCCACCTCCGCTTCCTCCTCCGCATCTGCATCAGGGAGTAGCACTGGAACGGCGGCTGTTACGTTGAGTTCAGGCAGTGGGACTGTCCTCTCGGTCCCTCCGACTTCAGCGTTTGGCGTAACAGTCACCTCGTCGCCGACCACTTCCTCACCCGCCTCACGCGCTTCCGGCGCCTCGAGCGGGAGCGGCACGAACACGGCTGCTCAAAGTGGTGCGACGAACTTCAACGGCGGGGAGAAGATGGGCATGAAGGGCTGGGCCATGGGGGCTGCTGTTATGGGCCTAGGGTGGGTCGTTGGCGGCTACTAAGTCGTTCGGCTGTGACGGAAGGGTTTGAACATCACACGCAATCAAGTTCGAACGTCTGAATGCCTCTTCCGTGGTTTCCCTTTCCTTCGTTTCATAATTGGCGGGTGACGAATGGTGGTGATTGGTGATTTTTTTGGTTGCTTGGTTATTTTACATCAGACTATTATCTGTTTCCGTTTCTGTTTCGCCGGACACGTTGGTAAGTAGGAGTACGCGTTGGTGTAGGTGTACTTGTCCTGTCGCTACGGTTGCCCGAGAACTATTGAACTGCGTATAGTCTATTGACTCTGTTGACGAGCACTAAGCACTAAGTAGCGCCGTATGGTGCATGACGCTTAGTTCAGCCAGTGGGACGGGTGTAGGGGGTGTAGTTGAGCGCGGAGTTGGATGGTTAGAGTTTCCATCCTGGATCAAACTGTGGGCGCTTACTGGCCCGCACTCGACATCAAGCTCTCGAGTCTCAACTCATCATACAGGAACTGGAAGGTTGAATTCTTCAGAAGCAACCCAAGAGATCATGCATCATGGGGTTGAAATATATGTGTATCATAGTTTCTATATATCGGAACTCTAATTGCATATACATGTTTTAGAAGATCGTAATAAATATCGAGGAAAGAAGATGGCATGGGTGGGCTGCATAGTGAATACTACGGCTGATAACTTGTTGATACTACCAGAAAACCTCAGACTATAAACTTTCAAATTCTACCTCCAACCCTATGTCCACTCCTCACCCCTCCGTCCCTCCACCAGTGGGCCTCACTCCTCTGAGTCACTCGTCTCCAGATTGTGCAGCTCTGGAGGCATTCTCCACACCTTCTGGAAGTACAGCAGCATTGCCAGGTCCACACT
The DNA here is from genome assembly GCA_036872985.1 of Pleurotus tuoliensis. Taxonomy (NCBI): domain Eukaryota; kingdom Fungi; phylum Basidiomycota; class Agaricomycetes; order Agaricales; family Pleurotaceae; genus Pleurotus; species Pleurotus tuoliensis. Next base: position 104,953 of record JAYMDH010000014.1, read on the forward strand.
TGTCACACCTGTCTCCCAGTCTTGGCACCACTCCTCTCTCATACCCCCACTCTCCTCACATATATTGTACTCATCGTCATAGTAGTAAGAATGACACTTTCACTTGATGACCTGCGTCGAGCCATACCGTGCAAACCATATCCACATCTGAGTGTCCCGCATGGCCTCGAATTCCTCCAGTGCAGGCAATTTGGCAAATACATTAGCGACTTTACTGCCCTCGCTCTCTTGCGTGTTCTTGTTTCCATTATCCCGGGGGGTAAGGTACAGCCAGTGCATGCGCAAGAAGCACAAGCCTTTCAAATGCACACTGCGTCTAGAGCCCCCTCATCGTCTCGATGTTCTCGGCTGCGATCTTCAGACACCGTAGATTGGGAAATGTGTTTGCAGGGAAGACCACCACAAGACGGTTCCTGGTTTGATACTCGAAATACTGGATGTTCTCCTGCGAGAGGAGCCAATGCTCAAATTTGGTGATGGCATGGGTGTCATAGTCATGCAGCCGCATGTTGAACTGGATGTGCAGTGGCGTGAACACCAGCGTCTTCAAACCAACAAGGTGCTTGCTCATATCAATGTCACTGGGGCGCCAGCGTGCATGCGACAGAAATCCCGAGTTTGTATTTGCCTCAAGCATGAGAGTGTGAATATTTGTGAGCCCTGAGAGGAAATGCTGGACGGGGAGGTACGTGTCGCACACATCCAGCATCCTATTGTAGTATTGGAGTGCCCTTGTGGTGTATTCCAGCACGAGCTGAAGTGTCTGCACCTGCTCTCCGCGTGTCTTCCACACCAAGCACTGCATGTCAAGTTGCTCCGTAAGCGTGCTGAGTAGCCGCCCCTCGATCTGCAGCTGCACATAGACGTGTTTCCAGAGATTTGGAAGCATGAGTGCTTGGAACTGCTGTAAGACCCTGAGGACCTCGTGCATGTTGTGGTACCCGGTGACATGGGAGAGGATCTTGTCGAGGATTTTGATGGGTAGGCCTCTCCGGGGGAAGGAATGTATTTCACTGGAAGCGGGAGGGTGGAGGGGTTCTCGTGTTAAGTGGGTGGAGTATTCGCTACTGAAGGAGCTATCATGGCATCTGTCATGTCCAGGGATGGGCGAGGGCATTTGTCGAGTTTGGCACATGACTGAATGTGGCTCGCCTTGTTGTAGCTGTGATAATTCACGCAGACAATAGGAGCAAGAATAGGCAAAGTATATCATGTTACTGATGCTGGGACTGTGGTTGGCTTACAATCTTCGGATTGTATTTCATTTTGTAGTTGTGCCGTAGTTGTGGTTGTGGTTGGGGTTCAGTTGCGGAACGATGGAGGCGGAAGGAGTGGAAGGACTGAAAGATGGCAGAGCGAAGTGTATACTTCGGTGGCCAAATAATGCCGCACACCGTAGAGACCATACTAGGAAGGTACTGAACGTGGGGACAATGTGAAACAGAGTCGAGGACTTCCACGACCCTTCTAAGTCATAATTGACAAGGAGATACTGTCTGTATCCACGCTCAGCACACCGGCGCAAAGGTAGATGCACACATATGCATTCTACAGCCGCCTACAGTGACATTGTTGGCTTGACGAACCTGCGTCATTAGCTACACTGCCTTGCAAAATCGAAGTGCACCTCACCATACTATGATTCACGATAGATGCGAGATAATTCATGCCGAAGCGCTGCTAACCCGAAGATATGTCATTCGAATACCTACGACACTATCAACCCTAAGTACTCACCTCCTGGCTCATTTCCTGCTATGCAGATATCTCTGTTTCAACTCTCCTCTAAGATGAACGTCAGGTCACAGTTGCCTCCATTCCGCTTGTAGGTCAGCAGCTTTAGATAGCATGCTTCCGGGTTCCCTGTCCTCCCTGTCATCCTTCTGCTCCATGGCCCCCACAGTTCAACCCCCATTGACCCTCCCACTTGATCCACGGTGTCGGACGCATCCTCCCCCCCTGGTTGACCTTCTGTCGTCGAATTGGCAGCAGTGGCGAATAATAGCATTCAAGCGTAGCAGCTGACAATCTTTATACCCCTCTGGTACTAGTAGGTCACGTAACTTCAGTAGACTCAATAGACAGTAGCGGTGAAAATGAGAAGTCGATCCATATGAGGCATTCATCTTCGGTGACTGGAGGGTCAGAATATATCATTTTCATTCCGACCGCTGCTGCAAGGACTGAGGAGCATCAGAGTCGAAACACTGAGCCTCACGAACCCATTACTCACGAAACTATAACTCACCTCTAGTCTGGCCGACAACCGACAATATCCATCTGACATCAAGACATGTGTGTTTCCTATCATGACCGCGATTGGAACAGTGATACCTTTGCTGCATGCTCTCTGGGAACTACAGCCCAAGAGCAGCTTAGTGGAACAACCGTCCATGATCGGGACTTGACTCACTAGGTTAATGGTGCCGTCATGTTTTTTTTTTACTGAGAACATATTGTTAATTGATCACTGAGGGAGGAGGTCTTCACGGCAATGGACAAGGTGCTCTACGTTGTGCTCGGGAGTTGCTTGCATTTAGTCAAGTTCTAGTCCACGTGAGAAATTAGTGGGACTCAATAGCTTACAGTGCGTTCCAGGCGTAGAGCCTGTTCTCATACATCATATACTCTGATAGGAACACAAGTGTGATGTATAAACACCGGTGCTTAGAGTAGTAGCAACTGTGATGTATCACTGATGAGTGTGATACATCATCCTGTCAATAGCACATGTATATCAGGTGATACCTCCCCTCTCTTGCTCGCTGGCTGCGTCGGTGCGTCAGTGCGTTGGGTACATTGTGCACCCTCGCTCACTCGTTTAGGATGACAGGACAGCACTCTTGGATCTGGAGATGCATGGTCCTTCTCCATGGGTATGTAGATGGATCTCCAGCGCCTCGCCATGTGGAGTGTCCTCACTTTTATTGCCCTTCTTGTAGGTGTGGTTCTTTCAGCAAATCGAGCTTGTCAGTAATGCGATCTATTCCCCACCTCTACGCCACGTGCTGGAAGAAGTATGTTTATGATATGTCAGAGCGAGCACTCCCCTGGCAGTAGCGGTAGGGTCAGCCCCAAAATACAGGTACGGACTCCTTCTAAAGGTAGCAGTGTGCATCAACATCCGTGATCCATTTCCTCAATAGTTTCTGTATGTTATTTACAGAAATCAGGATTTTCTGCTTGCAGAATTGCAATAGAAACATATAGTAGACAACACTTTTAGTTATATTATAGCTACAGTAACATTTGGAGGTGAGATGAAGTATTCCACATTGAAACGATGCCGAATTTGACATATTCTCTGGGCTATGAATTGAGCGCTTAGGACTTGGGCTCTTCAAATTGAACTTAGGCTCTACAAACTTGCGCTTTTCTATACACGTATCCACTTGTCGGTGTGACATATCAAATTGGCGTGATGTATCACCTTATCAACGGGATGTATCGACCTACCAACATGATTTATCGACCTACCAGACATGATTGAAAATGTCTATGAAGACTCCGACTTCCGACCCAGCTACATTGCTATTGACAAGGGGTGTGCCTTGCTCAAGCACATTGTCAAGCAGCATCACTGGCCTGCTTGGGAACCCACCACTCAGATCATTGTCAACTCCTACCATTACATCAACCATCGAGTCACTGACTACCTCTGTCGGACTTGGTGCAATCTTGCCCCTCTCAATAGTGCTGCTCCCAACCTGGTGGTAGTTGGATGAAGACAAGGAAGGAAGACCTTACTACAAGAGGGCCTTCAACACTTAGGTAAGTGATTATACTACTCAGTTGCTTGTACTTGTCTAATTTGCTTGTACTTAGGCTTGTGAGCAACTCAATGCATGGTTGGGTGGGTTCCAGACAATCCCCAACTGGATGACTGTCAGCAACTTTGACTTCACCATGCATGTCTTGCTTTTCTTGCACACTCAGTGTGTCATTGCCAGACAGGAGGAAAAGAGGGGTAAGAAGACAGTAGGGATAGAAGAGGTGGTTGAGAATGAGGAAAGTGATGATGATGATATCATTGAGTACTAAATGATTTCACCACATGGTAATCACCTGTAGTTTAACTGGCATTCACCTGGTGTCTGTGTTATAATTAGATTACATGATTCTGCCATGACCACCATAAGAATATCACTTGTATTTACTGGTATACTTCTGTATGAGTCGCGGAAACACCAGCAATCACTTACTTACCACCTGGGCACCACTTGATATTCAAGTGGTGCCCAGGTGAACACCATGTGGACACTAGCTAGCGGTCACCTGAATATCACTTGAATGCCACATGGATACCACATTGACACTATGTGACTACCACTTTGGACTTGTTGTGACTACCACTTTGGACTTGTACTATTTCATGAATTTGCAGTCTACACAGACACCACATATATACCACATGAAGTCCACCTGGTTACCTTTTGGCATCCACCTGATAGCCACTTGAATACCACATCAAAACCACACAAACACCAGCTGGTGATCATCTGTAGACAACCTGAACACTTGATGAACTTGTATAGTTTTTTGCTGAGCTGTATACTTCATTACCACATAACTCCTACTTGGTATTCAGGTGATATCTAAGTGATTGCCACTGAACACCCACTTGGTATTCAGGTGGTATCCAGGTGATCACCACTGAACATCCATGTATACACCACACGAACACCACATGGTAGTCACCTGAGTACCACTTTGGACTTGTACATTTCTCCAGAAATCTGTAGGTCATATTAATACCACCTGTGTACCACTTGAGCACCACCTGGTACTAGCTGAGCTCCTGCTCTATGATTGTCAGGGTATCTGTAGTACCCTAGTCACATTTGTACCACTTGGCCTCCACTTGGGTACCACATGGTCACCATCTGACTATGTCACCTTTCTACCACCTTTCTGACACCTGAACACCACCTGAACACCACCTGGCTAATAACTTGATGATATTGTCATGTCAAGTCTATCCTGCCACTTTTATACCATCTGGATACCACCTGGTGACCATATGGACACAGTCTACTTAGTATTGTAAGATATAAAGTGGTATTTAACTGGTGACCAGGTGGTAAAAAAGTGGAATAAAGTGAACAGAAGTGGACTTGAGTGGCAAAAGTGGTACCCACATGGTATTCATGTGGCAAAAAAGTGACAGAAAGTGGATGAGTGGTCATCATGCAGGCATCACGTGAAGATGTGGTGGACTGCCAGATATACCATAGTTCCTTTGATCTTAACTTCTTCTAGGCATATTCGTTCATTAGTGCTCACCATTGACACAAACTTCCGTTTGCAAAACAAGGATTGTAAAATCAAGAAAGATCTTCCCTTGGTGGATGGGTGGGCACACTGGGTTCTGACCACACCATATCTTGAGTACATCAAACAGCTCAGGTATCAGCAGGCTCAAGTATGTCTCAGGTCACTTTGCTCAACTAGCCAGCTCTGAAAGTCCTTCTAGCCAAACCTCTGTGACTCAAAGCTATGTGCTGTCAATCATGCAAACAAGCAGCACTCTAATGGGTATGTTGCCACTGGTGTTGACAGTGTTGTGTGTGTGTGTGTGTTATGGCCTCGTTTGACTGAATGGGATGGGGGACCTTCAAAAAGGTGAGAGGTTAGTCTGAACTTGTTGCAGTATCACCCCAATAACTGACATAGGTTTTAGATATGCCAATATGGACTTCTTGGTTCTACTCACTCTTATGGGTGTCTCCTTCATGTGTCTCATCTTATCCTATGGAATAACTTGTTAATGGTCTCAAAATCTCAAAGAACGTATGGAGAGCCAGCATTCAGAGGCCATGCAAATCCTGGATGAACCTTTTGTTTTCATTTGCTTTGTCATTTCCAAGTTTCACATCTACGGCCATGGTATAGCCTGTTAGGACACATACTTCCTGAATACATTGTACGGTGTTGGACAAACTGACAGCAAAGATCCAGAATGATGGTGAGCACATATCAACCCTGTTCACATGAGCACTCACTTAATGGGCCCTTGTTCACAGTGCGATACGATTGACAATCACACATGTGCATGAAACTGGTGGAAGATTGTCAGTCTAAGTACACGTTATTTATCCTCATTAATGTTTACTTAATTACTAGTAGAAACTTCGATGCTGGAATGTTATCAACAGGCTTTCTTATCAAGTGCCAAACACTTGGCACTACATATAAAATATATAAAATACAGTTAAAATTTTCCTCAGGCTCTATGTGACGAATGGGAAAAATGGGTCCAAGCCTAGGAGGATGACTGATTGTTGTGCCCAAATCCTTACTCTGAGAACATTATCTGTGAGTCTTGACAAAGCACTATTACAGCAAGACTCTGATGTGGAGCATACTGGGTCAGCAGTGGCTGAGTACCAACCGGGTGACAAGGTCTGGCTGGACTCGTCGGACATCAACCTTGCTCGATCTTCCCGGAAACTTGGACACGCACGACTTGGTCCTTACAAGGTCATCCGGAAGGTCGGCAAGGCAGCATATCGACTTCAGCTCCCTCCGGGCTTATCCCGTCTCCATCCTGTCTTCCCCGTGGTCAAACTCTCTCCCTTCGCTCCGGACCCCATTCCGGGTAGACGCCCTGCCACTCCGCCACCTCCGCAGCTTGTTGACGGAGAAGAGGAACATGAGGTAGAAGAGGTCCGGAATAGCAGACGGTTTGGTCGGGTCCTGAAGTATCTGGTGCGCTGGCGAGGCTATGGTATCGAGCACGACTCCTGGGAGCCCGCGAGCAACCTCCAGCATGCTGCCCAGAAGGTCAAGGACTTCCATGATCGTCATCCGGACGCAGTGCGGTTACTCCGGACGAGTGCGATGACGACTCCTCTACCACTCCGGATGACTCCTACGGCACTGGACCAGTCCTGGGAGTGCTGGCGCAGTCGAAAGGCTCCGGGCTCTGTGCAGTCGTACTTCGATATCTTCTCGCAGCAATCCGGAGTTTCGGGGTTGGTGAACTCATGGCGTGGCAGGCAAGAATCTTCGCATCGGGTCGCCGCAAGCTTGAAGGGGGGGTGATGTAAGGGGACACTCCTATTTTCTCCTATTCCCCTGTCCCTACACCTTTCCCCTCGTTCCATTCATTCCACGGACTCTTAGCTACATCCCCTTTAGTTCCCTTTCGTTCCCCTTCCTTTTCCTTTTCCCTTCTGCCCATTCCCTTCACGTCCGAGTCTCGTCCGGTGACTCCGGACTCTTCCCACGCCTCGGACTCGCTCGGACTCGTACATACACTTCAGAGCTCGTCCGGGCTACCTCTACCCCCTTTCCCACTTCGTTACTCCTTGTCTCCACTTCCCCAGGTCGCTGGCACGACTCCTGTACATTCCCCTGCCACTTCGTTATCATATGCCCCCTCGTACCTTGTGATATCCGTTTGGACTTGTGGCTGGTGTACTGTACAGTTATCCTTCATTCCTCCCACGCTACTACAGTATATACTTCGCTTCCTAGCATGGAGAATCCTTATCCTGTTCTCTTTGGATTCTCCCTCTGCTAGGTGAGCAGCTCTCTCATGTATTGTAGTTAGCCTTATTCATACCTTTGGATTCTCCCTCTGCTAGATTCTCCCTCTGCTAGGCTTGCGCTGTCGGCCATCTTGAGGTTGCCCTTACAGCAGAACAGGATCTCCAATCCTGGCACCAGAGCCCTACGGAAAACGTCCCGCGCCCCTCCGGACTCGCACCCGACGTCCTTCCGGTTTTGCGGACATTCCGGACGCTCTCCTGCTACTCCCATTCACCTCTGACAACACAAGCGAAGCACCCCCACTCTCTCCTGCCGACTCCGACATGACGGGTGCATCTACGCAGATCCCGCCATCCGAGCAGCCGGTAACGGACTCCGAGACGTTGCAGACCTTGTGGGCTCAGACGTACGAACACCAAAATCAAATCAGCACTATCCATGACACACTCGCCTGCATTGAACAACTCCTCATAACACCCCGTCCGACTACTCCGAAAACGACTCCGGACTCCGAGCTGAGGGGCACTGAAGCCTCCCAGCACGCCCCGGGTCGATCCGAAAACACTCCGCGTTCCTGTCTGAAGCCTGCCTCTCCCCCAATCTTCGACGGCAACCGCAAGGATGGCCGCGCATTCTACAACGCGTGCTCCATCTACTTCCAGCTCTGTCCGGACCACTTTCCGACCGAGCAGGCCAAAATCCTCTGGTGTCTCTCCTTCTTCCAGAAGGATCGAGCTAAAGAGTACGCGGACATGGTGCTCCGGAGTCCGAAGGATCCGTACTTCGAGTCCTGGGCCGCCTTCGCAACCGAATTCCGGACTCGCTTCCTTCCGGATCGGGAACGCGAAGCTGCCATGCTGAAACTGGAGTCCACCCGGTATCACCAAGGCCGTCGGACTTTCCAGGAGTACCTCGACGAGTTCCGGGACCTTGTAGACCAATCCGGATACACCGAGGGCTCCAACATCACGATGAAGTTCCGCCACGGATTGGACTCCATCATCCAGAGCCGCGTCGCCGAGTCCGCAGACTGTCCGGACGAGGATGACTTTGAGGAATGGTACAGGGCAGCGCAACAGGTTGCTGACAATCGTGCTGCTAACCAGTCCTTCCACTTTGGCGTGCACTCCGGTAACTCCGGACACTCCGGACCCCTCGTCCGACCAGCAGCCAACTCCGGAGTCGCTCGGACCCCTGCGGGTGTACTCCCCGCGCCTCGGACTCTGCTCCCACCTCTGCAACTGCGTTTCCAACCCCCGCCTCCTCCGAAGGCTCTCTCACCCGGCGTCCCTATGGACGTTGACCACACCCGCTCCCGGCCCGCCACTTCGCAGCTCTGCTACCGATGCGGCAAGCCCGGCCACATGTCCCGCGAGTGCCCACTCCAGTTCGACGTCCGGTTTATGACGGCCGAAGAGCGGACGTCCGCTATTGAAGATCTCTTGACCGTGGCTGACGTTGTAGAAAGTGCTGGGACTTCGGAAGGAATAGATGCTGAGGGAACGGCCCCGGTTGAGGAATCGGACACAGCGGATTTTATCCGGACCAACGAGTGATCAGTGCGACCTCGTTGGTGAATAACCGATTTGCTTGTCTTAGCGTAGACGAAATAGACGATTCCAATCACTCCGATGATTCGTCCGACGTTAAGCAAACGACTCCGGTTACAATCCGCACACTCCGAAGGTTTCGCCCGCAGTGGGAACGGCGGCTACCCAGTAGCTATAAGATCTCCGCGCTGCCCGGCAAGCTTTCCTTAGATATACCCGTTGAAGTGCAGAGCACGGATACACAACACAGATGCACCCTGCAGGCCCTGGTGGACTGCGGAGCCACCGGAGTCTTCATGCATCCACGCTTTGCTGATGCCCATGGTTTCACCCGACGCAAGCTGTCCGCTCCGATTCCGGTCTTCAACGTCGACGGATCGCCAAACGAAAACGGATCCATTTCCGAAGTCGTGGACCTTGTACTCCGGTTCAAGGATCACACGGAACGGATGCTTTTCGCAGTCACTAACATCGGACGGCAGGACATCATCCTCGGATACACCTGGCTTCGGAAGCACAACCCCGAGATCGACTGGCAGACAAAGGAGGTGACCATGAGCCGTTGTCCGTCCGGATGCGACACCTGTCGCAAGGAGTTCCGCCATGACAAGCTGGCCCGACGCAAGGAGTCCGTGCGACTCCGGGAGTGTCGTACGGGTCCGATGCCAAGGGTTGAGGAACTGCACTCGGACGATCTCCCGCAGCTTCAGGACTGTGAGGACGACAACGAGGACAACGAGGCTACAACTCCGGACGACCCCGGACTTGAGAAGGGTGACTGTATCTTCGTAGCCATTCCTCCTCCAACTCCAGAGTACCTTCGGAGTCTTCAGGAAGAACACATCCGGGCTTCGGAGACAGTCTCGCAATGCCTTGCATTGGCCTTCCAGCGCAACAAACCCCACGATCCTCAGAACAGCGCAGTCCCGGACTTCCTTCAGGAATTCGAGGACGTCTTCGCCAAGGAGTCCTTTGATGAACTGCCCATGCCGCGTCCGTGGGACCATGCCATTGAGCTACTGGACGGAGCGGAGCCGACCTCTACCAAGTGCTATCCGCTGTCCCCTGCGGAGCAGAAACAGCTGGACGAATTTCTGGAGGAAAATCTCCGGACTGGTCGGATCTGCCCCAGCAAGTCGCCCATGGCCGCCCCAGTGTTCTTTGTCAAGAAGAAGGACGGATCACTCCGCTTGGTCCAGGACTACCGGAAGCTCAACAACATGACGGTCAAGAATCGGTACCCGCTTCCACTCATCTCGGACTTGGTGGACAAACTCCGGAACGCTCGCTACTTCTCCAAGCTCGACGTCCGGTGGGGTTTCAACAATGTCCGGATCAAGGAGGGTGACGAGTGGAAGGCCACATTTCGGACCACGCGCGGACTCTTCGAACCCTTGGTGATGTTCTTCGGACTGACCAACAGCCCGTCTACCTTCCAGACCATGATGAATGACCTCTTCCGGGAGCTCATTACGGAAGGTGTGGTCATTATCTATCTGGATGACATTCTGATCTACACCAAGACGCGCGAAGAGCATCGTCGGGTTCTCAAGCGAGTCCTAGAGATCCTCCAGCGGAACAAGCTCTTCCTCCGAGCAGACAAGTGCGATTTCGAGCAGACCAAGGTGGAGTATCTCGGAGTCGTCATCTCCGAGGGTAAGATCGAGATGGACCCTGTAAAGGTTTCCGGAGTTGCGGACTGGCCGACCCCTCGGACTCGGACTGAACTTCAATCCTTCCTCGGGTTCGTCAACTTCTACCGCCGCTTCATCAAGGACTACTCGCATATCGCTCGGCCTCTCTTCGACCTCACCTGCGCAAAAGAATGGCAATGGAACGACTCCGCTCAGTCCGCATTTCTTCAGATCAAGGAGCTGATTACTTCGGAACCCGTTCTGGTCTTTCCGAAGGAGGATCGGCCGTACTGGGTCGAAGCGGACTCGTCGGACTACGCTACAGGTGCGGTCTTGTCGCAGCTGGATCCGGATGATGGTAAATGGCATCCTGTCGCATTCTACTCTAAAAGTCTACAGGCTGCGGAGCGGAACTATGAAATACACAACAAGGAGATGCTTTCAATCATCCGGGTGCTCGAAGAATGGCGGCACTACCTGGAAGGTGCTGAGACCCCATTCGAGATCTGGACAGACCACAAGAACCTGGAGTACTTCATCAAGGCCCAGAAACTCAACCGTCGCCAGGCCCGCTGGTCCCTGTACCTCTCCCGCTTCGACTTCACTCTCCAGCATCGTCCGGGTCGGACAATGGGTAAACCGGATGCTCTCTCGCGTCGCTCGGATCACTCAGATGGTAAGGACGACAACAAGGATGTGGTTTTACTTAAGCCGTCCTACTTTGCCATCCGTGCCACGGGTGTCACTCTTGAAGGGGAGGAGAAGGATATCCTCACAGCTATCCGGACTGGAGTGCGGGATGCGAAGTTCGAAGATGCAGTGGCAAAGGCGGCAGAGGAGTTGAAGAAGGTGCAGGGCAGTCGCAAGACAGTCCGGAGTGCAGAATGGTCTCAATCGGACAGACTTCTGATGTTCCGGGGTAAGATCTACGTTCCAGACTCACCGGACTTGCGTCGGACGATTGTAGCCCAGCACCATGACACCAAGGTCGCCGGCCATGCGGGTAGATGGAAAACTCTGGAACTCGTCTCCCGCAGCTACTGGTGGCCAAACATGTCCCGCTACATCGGATCCTACACCCGCCATTGCGACCTCTGTCTCCGGACGAAAGCGCAAAGACATCCGCCCATGGGTGAACTCCATCCGCTTCCTATTCCGGATGAACGCTGGGATCGTCTGAGCGTTGACTTCATTGTTGAGCTCCCGGAGTCCGATGGATTTGACGCTGTCATGAATGTGGTCGACTCCGTAAGCAAACGCGCCCACTTCATTCCAACTCACACCACAGTGTCCGCCCTCGGATCCGCCAACTTGTACCTGCAGAACGTCTGGAAGTTGCACGGACTCCCTCGGTCCGTTGTGTCCGACCGGGGTCCACAATTCGTCGCAGAGTTCACCTGGGAAGTCTACCGGATGCTCAGAATCAAGCTGGCTGCCTCCACTGCGTATCACCCTCAGTCCGACGGACAGACGGAGCGGACTAACCAGGAACTCGAGTCCTATCTCCGGATCTTCGTCGGAGAGCGTCAGGATGACTGGGCTCGACTCCTACCTATGGCGGAGTTCGCATACAACAACCGGGTCCATGCATCCACTCAGCAGTCGCCCTTCCTCCTAGATACCGGCCGTCATCCTCGTCTCGGGTTCGAACCTCATCAGCCACCATCTCGGATGGAGTCCGCAAACGAGTTTGTAGACCGGATGAAGTCCGCAGTTGATGAAGCTCAGTCCGCATTGGTCAAGGCTCAGGACAACATGAAGCGCTACTACGATCAGCGTCGGACTCCTGCTCCGGAGTACCAACCGGGTGACAAGGTCTGGCTGGACTCGTCGGACATCAACCTTGCTCGATCTTCCCGGAAACTTGGACACGCACGACTTGGTCCTTACAAGGTCATCCGGAAGGTCGGCAAGGCAGCATATCGACTTCAGCTCCCTCCGGGCTTATCCCGTCTCCATCCTGTCTTCCCCATGGTCAAACTCTCTCCCTTCGCTCCGGACCCCATTCCGGGTAGACGCCCTGCCACTCCGCCACCTCCGCAGCTTGTTGACGGAGAAGAGGAACATGAGGTAGAAGAGGTCCGGAATAGCAGACGGTTTGGTCGGGTCCTGAAGTATCTGGTGCGCTGGCGAGGCTATGGTATCGAGCACGACTCCTGGGAGCCCGCGAGCAACCTCCAGCATGCTGCCCAGAAGGTCAAGGACTTCCATGATCGTCATCCGGACGCAGTGCGGTTACTCCGGACGAGTGCGATGACGACTCCTCTACCACTCCGGATGACTCCTACGGCACTGGACCAGTCCTGGGAGTGCTGGCGCAGTCGAAAGGCTCCGGGCTCTGTGCAGTCGTACTTCGATATCTTCTCGCAGCAATCCGGAGTTTCGGGGTTGGTGAACTCATGGCGTGGCAGGCAAGAATCTTCGCATCGGGTCGCCGCAAGCTTGAAGGGGGGGTGATGTAAGGGGACACTCCTATTTTCTCCTATTCCCCTGTCCCTACACCTTTCCCCTCATTCCATTCATTCCACGGACTCTTAGCTACATCCCCTTTAGTTCCCTTTCGTTCCCCTTCCTTTTCCTTTTCCCTTCTGCCCATTCCCTTCACGTCCGAGTCTCGTCCGGTGACTCCGGACTCTTCCCACGCCTCGGACTCGCTCGGACTCGTACATACACTTCAGAGCTCGTCCGGGCTACCTCTACCCCCTTTCCCACTTCGTTACTCCTTGTCTCCACTTCCCCAGGTCGCTGGCACGACTCCTGTACATTCCCCTGCCACTTCGTTATCATATGCCCCCTCGTACCTTGTGATATCCGTTTGGACTTGTGGCTGGTGTACTGTACAGTTATCCTTCATTCCTCCCACGCTACTACAGTATATACTTCGCTTCCTAGCATGGAGAATCCTTATCCTGTTCTCTTTGGATTCTCCCTCTGCTAGGTGAGCAGCTCTCTCATGTATTGTAGTTAGCCTTATTCATACCTTTGGATTCTCCCTCTGCTAGATTCTCCCTCTGCTAGGCTTGCGCTGTCGGCCATCTTGAGGTTGCCCTTACAAGCTCGAGCAAGAGGAGCAGACACTTTTCCTCACCTCTCAAGTCACTCTCCCACCCAATTCCATTTCTCATCTTTGCACCATAAAAACCCACCTTTGTATAGCTCAGGCTGATGGTGCACTAACCAAAACCCAATTTCTTCTCTGCATTACTCTTGGACTCTCAGACTATTGATGGACCCAGATCAGTCACAGCCAAGGCCCAGGAACATGTGTGCATATGTTAATCAACTGCTACAAGGCTTACCTTCAACTCACATCAGAAGCTTACCATGCAGCCCATCAAGCACTTGTTGAGCTTGGCCCTTTAGGTATATGGGTGGCTTGCTTGCGTGAACTATGGGACAATGATATCTGCTGGCCGGCACATGACCAAGGTGAAACGCAGAGTACATATGAGATCTCATGGATTTGACAGAATGCTGGCCTTGATGAGACAACAGGCTTGGATGAGGAAGTTGGCGATAGTAAGTTTGGGTTCTTGTGTTGATGACCATAGCTGATCTTGATACAGGCTTATGCATCGAGTGGCTGAGGTCACATGCTTGTGCAGCACACTGGTTGAAGCACCTTGTGCTTGTGGTTGATGAAATGAACCACATACTGCGCTATCTAGAATGGAAATGTAGCATTTGTAAGATGCACATTGGGAAGAAAGAAGTGGAACTGGAGCTTGACGAAGGACTCCAAGCCTACACTGTCAAGTCAGCAATGGTTTTCAGTGACATGAAGGATCGCTTTTGTGCCCATTGGAGTCCAGAGACCCTTGCCAACAGCCACAATCTCTTTGATTGACATCATGCAGTATATAGAGCCTCACAATCTAATGTTTTCTGTGCAATGACATTGACTTAGTAGATTGAGTAAGATACAGCAAATTAATATGGTGTATGAGAGTTTTTGTATGTCATTAGTGAACTTAGTAGAATGCGAGTATCCATGCTGTAGCTTCAACTCTGAGTGTGTGGTTATTGCTGATAGTAGTTGAATGGCAAATAAATTGAATATACTTGATACATGTAGATATTGCCGACACAGAGTTGGCTTGACGGGGATTTAACTTGGAGTATGCAGCTATATCTGCATGGAGTTGAATGACAAACAAATTGAGTGTACTTGGTACTAATAGATATTCCTATGCATAGTTGATTCAATGAGGGATTCAACTTGACACACCTGGCTATATCTGGGCGTAGTTAACTGGAGCTCAAACAAATCTGAAAAATAGTTGACTAGATGGGGAATCAGCTGGATACACCTTGATGTTACTGAGAATAGTTAACTGGAGGCTACAGAAACCTACCTTTATATATTTGGAAAATAGGTAACTGGGGTTCTGTAATCAACTGAGCACACTTAGGTATATCTGGCTTCCAGTTAACTCTGTTTTTTGGCCTATCTGTCATTTAGTTAATTCTGTTTTTTGGCCTATCTGTCATTTAGTTAATTCTATTTTGGCAGATATATCTGGACATAGTTAACTGATGGATCCAGAGCTATGACTGGACTTATTTGACCATGCATACACAGTTACAACCTACAACCAGTAGATTCAAGTAGGGGGTATTATTGGGAATTGTAGATGTGATTGTGATTCACTAGTATGGTGATTGTAATAGTGATTGTGCTTCACTGGTAAGGTAATTGTAGCTGTGATTGTACTGCACATAGGGCCATTAATAAGATAAGACTACAATACAAGTGTGAGAAATAGACTCAAAATCATTAGCATGGCTTCTTACTGTGGGAATATCACTGTAGTATATAGTAGAACCACTTTTAGGACACTTTTTTTATTTGTAGGCATGGGAAAGAACTGTAAAAACACTAATAGGACTAGTTACTGTGTGAATTTGACTATAGTAGACATTAAACCTGCTTTTCTTATACTACTGACTGTAGGAAACAGCATTAGTGACTGTGGGAAAATTCAAAAATACGCCCATTGGATAGCCAGATATAGGTTCATTAACAAAAGTTCTAACATCATTGGTGACATTTGTAGCCCTTCAGCAGTTATTAGCAAAGCAAGAAATGTGATCAATAGCATTAGTGACTGGGAAAAGCCAAAAGTCGAAAAGTCACAAATGTGGCCATCAGTTAGATAGATATAGGTAGTAGAACATGCAAAAGATTAAAAACATCAGAGCATGAGTGTAGGTACATAGTTCAAATTTAATCAGGGCATGTGAGCATCTAGATACATGCCTAAGAATAATACTCACTTGTGGTGATAAACATGCTAGCTAAGCTGAAGAGTAGAACTGTCCACCACCACATGAATCTAGAGAAATGACCAGCAAACTTCAAACAGCTGCAGAAGACACTTCAAGATACGGGGATCATGGTGGCTAGCAGCAACAGTATAGTGGAATGGTTGCTAAACTTCAGCGACTCACAGAAAAAAACTCTGTATGATATTATCCAGGGGCTGAAAATCCACCCAGGCCACATTTGCTGCTGTGGCCATGAAAACTCAACCACAGAGGCTTTTTGCAAGTGTTCTAAATGCAAGGTATTTGAGAAGCACACTTGTTACCTTCAGAGCTACCACCTTACAAATTACACTGAGTGGTTTGATGTCAGGCATTAGACCAACCATCTCAGATGTTGCTGTAATCTCTGGTGTTGTGTTCACCCCAGTTGAACAATCGTTTTGGAAGTGACAGGCTGAGCTCTACTCTTTGATTTCTCTTCACAGGGTAATGAAAGACTCTTTTCTGGACACTGAAGGGGTCAACCAGCTTTTGACAAAATACAACAAAATCTCGCTGTACAATTGCGCCAATGCTGGTGCCAATGATCCTGCATGAAAACAACTGATATCTCTGCATTAGGACACACTTTTTGCCAACATGGAGCTGCTGGGAAAGAGCTACAACTTTGGTAAAAATATTAATGAATCTGTTCATGAGCTATCATTTCTCTCATGGTCTGATACTATTTTGCTAATTCAAAAATACTTGACTTAGAAGTATTAAAAGTGAGCTAACAGCACCTTATTTAATACTTTTGGTAAAAATATGGTGGAAATAGTTAGAATACTTCTACTCTACTTTTGCTGTAAGTATTTAACCACTATCAAACTGTGCATATTGTGTGTGCAACCTCAGTGCTGGCCACTGACATCTCTTTGTGGCCAACTATGAAGGAGAATGACTACTCACCATTCAAAGCAATTATCACAAAGGCCTGAGGACGATATTATTGGTGAAGGAAATCTGGTGTGTCCTCCTCTATCACCTCACCAGAGTACTGTATGTCTTACTCCATCTTATCTGACCCATTGAGATGGTGTTAGCTTGCAACTACATCATTTCCAAGGACAAAGGTTGGTTTTGCAGTGGCAGAGTACATGTCAGGCCTATACATTCACTGGGGACAATGCTGGGACTCTGATAGGATGTTGGAAAGCTTGAAGCTCTTCTTTCTAAGAACTTCAAGTGTAAGATAGGAATTAAGGCATGTCAGAATCTTGGAATTTTTGTTCAGCAACACGAACTCAATTGTCTCCAAGTTGGGGGAAAAAACCTGTTGATGGTAATGACAGAGGTAATGACAGGACACATGGAGATCACTGGAGACATGGTGTACACCAGAACTCAGAGAACTGGAACGGTGGTGTACAGACTACATAACACCCACATTAAAACATGTTTGGTGCTTCACAAGATCTGGAGTGTGGACAGTGATCATGAGTGAACTGGCACTTCAGAGGCTTGCTGTCCTTCTGATGAGGACTCTTTCTTAGCTGGAACTGTTAAGCAATAAGCTAGAATTTATTGGTGGATTAGAGCAATGTGCTGCATCGCTTTCACAATGGTGTCCATACATTGATCTTCCGTATATCTGGCGGTTCACCACATTCCCACATGAAGCACACATGTACCACACTTCTTTATCTTTCTGCCACATTTCTACCATATGAACTTCATATAAAACCCACTTTCTTCACTTGGTTTCACCTTGCTTCACTTAGCTCCACTTTTTCTACACCTTCCGACCACTTGTTCACCACTTCTGTTTGTTAATAATGAGATTTTGAAGTTGGAGGTGAGCTTTATGTGGAGCTCATGTAAAGCACACATGTATGTCAGAACACATGTGCTTCACATGGAGTCCATATGTAGGAAAAGTGGAAGTCAAATCTTATCACGTTAAAATACACAAGTCCAAGCCATTGAATGGATGTGTGATCCATGTGGTGTTCATATGTAGTATATGTGAGCTACATATGCAATTTATGTGTGATATATGTGGGATTTATGTGATGTACACATGTAGCTTATGTATACTATATATGGAATACACATGTAGTTTATGTGATGTTCATGTATAGAATATATAAAGTTATATGTGCGGTATACATGTAGTTTATCTGTAGTACATGTGCGGTTTACATGTATTATATGTGTAGTTCATGTGTAGTGTATGTATGGGACACATGTAGTATATGTGTCGTGTATATGTAGTTTACCTGTAGTTAATGTACAGTACATGTGATGGACACATACAGTTTATGTGGGGTTCATGTGGTGTTCATGTGCAATACATATGTGGTTCATGTGCAATACATGTGAGGGACACATACAATTTATATGTAGTCTATGTGAATTATTGTATAGATCTCAATCCTCCTCATCTTCACTTTCATCTTCATCTTCACTTTCATCTACCACTTCTATCCCTGCTGCTAATTTCCTCTGCCTTTCCTCCTGCTTGGCAATAACACGTTCTGTGTGCAAGAACAGTAGCACATGCATAGTGAAGTCGAAATTGCTAACTGTCATCCGGTTGAGGACAGTCTGGAAACCCCCAATCCATGCGTTGAGCTGTTCACAGGCCTAAGTCCAAATTAGACAAGAATAGCTACTAGGATAGTAAAACCACTTACCTGAGTGTTAAATGCCCTCTTGTAGTAAGGGTTGCCTTGTTTGTCATTGGCAACCACTACAAGATTTGGCGCATCTCCATTGAGTGGTGCTGGATTGCACCAAGTCCGGCACAAGTAATCACTAACGCGGTGGTTGATGTAGTGGTAGGAATCCACAATGATGCGAGTAGTGGGCTCCCAGGCTGGCCAGTGCCCTTGCCTGACAATGTGCTTGAGCAGAGCACATCCCTTGTCAATGGCAATGTAGCTGGGACGGGAGTGGGTGTTTGGGTAAATGTCTTCAAGGAATCGAAGAATCTTGGCAACCCCTTCAGCCTTTGCAAACTTGCGCCAGGCAATAACAACTCCACATGGAGCACAGAGTGTCTCCACACAGTAGAACCTGGGGGCAGAGAAGTAGTTGTTGTACTTGGTGCCACTGACCTCTTCATTCTCTTGCTCCTCCAGGTTGTCGTGTTCCAGTTCCTCTGCTCCTCCACCAGCAGGCAACCACTCCTGCCTCTCTTCCTGAGCTCTTCTCAACATCCTCTGAACTCCTAAGAGTGAGGAGTTGGCATAGCGTCTGCGGAATTTGGCCCACTGTGGCTGATGCTCTTCACAGGCCTGAGTATCACCAACCTTGTCTTCATCACAGTTCTTCATCCGACACTTTCCTTCCATAGCCTCTTCATGCTCCTCGCAGAACACCCCAGTTTGTGCATCAAGAAGTGCCTTCTCACACCCCTCCATGGCACAATGGCGTGGTCCCATGACAATACCATCAATGACAACCATGCGAACATCTGCTGCATTATTGGCAAGACCAATAGGACCAGCAGGTTCAACCACATCAGCAGGGTTGTTGTCAACCTGCATTGCGTCTGGATCCAGATCAGGACCCTCATAGTCTGGCACAACATAATTCTCATCATGGCCAACCACAGCAGCAGGATCATTGGGCTGCCTTGGAATGACATCGGCAACATCTTTGAATGCATGGCAACATTCATCACAAGAGTGCCCAACTGCGCTGCGAACAATTCCTCCATCTCCAAGTTCAACATAGGCAGCAGCCACCAGAGCATCAATGGAGAGGTTGCTCTCAAACACGATTTCCCGGTTGTTGAAGCTGGCCATGTGACGGATAGACTCTGCAACAAAGGCTTTCCAGACCTGGCGACGACTGAGTTTGAAGGTACCCCCACTTGGCTGCACAAAAGAGGAGTGCCAGAACTCGGTAATGGCGGCAGTCGAAGCGTGGAAGCTGTAATTGGCATTGACAATAGCTCTGGAGACCAGGCGGTCAACCCAGACACTTTTGCCAACCTTGAGATACTTGGCATCATTGAGATACAAGCATACATCGTCGCCGTTGTTCTGAGTAAAGCGCTCATGATCCGCCCAGTAAAGTGAGTTGCAAACAGGGCAGCGTCCAGCCAGAACAGGGACATTCAAGTGGCACTGGCTCCCCTGAAGCAGAGTGACCTTGGAGGTATCCCGTTCGCGAAGCTCTTGAGTGAGGCTGTGGTTGTTGCAAGTCAGAGTGGGACAAGCCATGACCATGGGTGTGATGAGAATGACAGGTTGGACAGAAGTGGTAGAGATGGGCCGAAGTTTGCGCTTGAGTACTCCTATGCTGGTATGCGAAGCAAGAGAGAGAGAGCGACTGAACCTGCTCAGTTTCTTGCCAGCCATGGTAATATGCTGCTGCGGTGTTTGTACAGCCTCAGCTTCATGCTGGGTGAACAAAGATGCAAAGTCATGCTCAGAGAGCTTGACTTTGATGGCGCGGACCAGAGCAGCCATCCAGCTAGTAGATTCCTGTCGGGAGGATGCCCCCTGTTGTCCGTGAAGGTTGAGAAGATCTGTGTTGTTGACCAGAGTCATCAGAAGCATCAAGACAGTAGACAACTTGATTTTGGGACCAAAGTTGTCCTGGATGCTCTGAGCAAACTCAGTGAATAGCATATTGGGAAATGGATCTTGTTTAGGTGCTGCAGCAACACATGGAACAAGTCCCAGCAAGAACCACACTAGCAGCAGCATCATGTAGGCCTGTAAACAGAAACTAGGCAAGTCAGCAAGTTTTGAGACAAGATGTAATTGAGACTCAGGCAGGAAATGGTGCAAAACATATGCAATTTTCAATAAATATAGTAGTACAAAGATATATGCATAGAGGAGAAATTCTAAGTTGAGTGAAATTGACGACTTACTTCGATTTGGACGGCCCAGCCTTCTTCTTGGCCTTCTTCTCCTCTTTCTCCTTCTCATCCGTCAACTTCTTCATCACTATCCCCAAAGTCTTCAGGCCTGGCTTGAGAGCTCCCCAAAGAGCAGCATACTCTGCTGAGCCTGATGGAACATCACCTTGAAGGTATGAGAGGACAGCCGGATGCTGAATAGCGAAGGGGAAGAGCTTGCTGTAATTGCTGAAGCTGGTAGTATTCACATAGACTGCACGGGCGTCCTCGACGGAAGGGAAGGCGGGAAGAGGAGGGAGACGAGGCACTTTGGCGTTGTAGATGTCGTACGCCGCTCTGAGGCAATCTGGAGCATCTGATGCGGCACGCCAATGATCGAATGCTGAGATGAGAGTCGCATTGGGTTTGGTGTTTGGAACCAAGGAGGGGGTACCTCAAGTAGCTGAGCGAAGGGGATCAAGTTTGGCTTTGCCGAGTAGGCTGCAGTCAAATAAGCAGGGGCTGGCGGAAGCCCACCTGCATTGCTAACACCTACGAATGAAATGGAGGCAGAGGGTGCGATGGACGAAGGAGCCATAGAGCTACCAGATGGAGGCACAGAGCCACCAGAGTGTGATGAGCCTAGGGAAGGGGCAAAGAAGACATTTGACGATGAAGCAGCAGGCTCCTGATATTGTAGACTTAGCAGTGATCAGATATGAATAAAATTGAACTCACGAGAAGCAATGCCAATTTGAAATTATCAGGCCATGAAACATCCCCATCCTCCTCGAGGGCGAGGAGATAGGGACCAACAACTTCCCATGACTCACCATCCCAGATGGAAATGAGAGATGCTGTGCACAAAAATTAGCATGTACAGCAGCAAGAAGAAATGGAAATGACTGACTTGTCACTGTTGGATACTTCCTGCTAATGGCCTTGAGGATTGGTGCGAGAGTTGGGAACCGGGGAATGGTGGCCGAGTGAGGAGTATCGGTTCTAGCGAGGGTGGAGTAGAGAATTACCTTGCCACTACCGTGACTTTGGAAGGTGGGAATATCATCATGACGAACTAGACAAAAGGTAAGCACAGAACAGCAGAAGTCAGGTTGAGAAACTCACCAAAGTCGGCCATGTTGGGAGCTGTGCCAAAGGCCTTCCCACGTGCAAACCCACCAGTGGTACGTGAGGCACCTTGCAGGTCCTCAAGATGGTCAGACGGAGGAGAGGGAGATCCCTCAGGCGCAGACGAGGCACTGGTATGAGTGGAGGTGCGGCGCTGGGCTTTGGCAGCATGGCGGTGGCCAACAGGGGACTGACTGGGGTTCCGCTTAGATGTGGTGGACTTACGAGGTGTCACAGCAGGCTTGCGAGGTGTAACCATCAAGTCCTCATCCATCGCAGTGTCCTCACCAACAGCAGCGAGCTCACCGTCATCACCTGTGCCCATGTTCTCACTGTCAACATCCTTTTCATCGGCATCTTCATCGGCATCTTCATCGGCATCTTCATCGTCTTTCTCCTCCTCGACATCCGCATCCAACTCCTTATCAGACTCTGCACCGAGGTTGTGCAAATCTCTAGCCTTACCCTTACCCTTATCAACAACTGGAGCGGGTTCTTCTTCGTCACCGGAATCATCACCATCTTTCGCAACTGCATCGTCATCAGGATCTTCTTCGTCAGCAGAATCTTCATCATCATCGGACTTGGGGCGCCTAGCACGGTCTGAGACGATACGGGGGGTAGCTGAACCTAGCTGAACACCAGTACCAGCTGAGCGAGGGGGCGGAGCGACACCAGCACCACTCTCCTTAAGAAGTTTGGCAGTACTACACATATTCTTAATGTTACGAGCGGGAATACAAACAGATGAGAACGTACAGAGTTAACTTCTTAGCCGCAGTCACCGCAGCAGCCTTGTCCTCAGCATCACGCACTGCGGAGGTCCTGCAAGCATCCAAGATGAGCGGCAGAAACAAGCAAATAGGTGGAGAGTACACACCTCTTATCTTTCTTAATCTTCTTCACAGCTGAGGCACGGGGGGTCTTGACAGGTTCCACAGGTTCTTCTCTATCATGGAATGTTTGATTAATTTTGTTTGAATTTAAAAGAAATTTATTAATGTATATATGTACTACTACTACTACTACACTACTATACTAATAGAAGAGTGATGTGACTCACTCATTGGCTTCTTGTTGGGCCTTGGCAGCAGCAGTAGCTGAGCGGGTGGACCTGGGCTTCAGAAGGCTGTTGGCCAGGCGTTGGCGGGCGTTGGCGGGCATCGATGGGCATGGGGGTAGCGTGGGTGGTCGTTGACGAGTGCGGGCGACGAGGGACATGGGGGCGGCGTCAATGGGCAACGACGGCCGAGGGGAACGACGAGGGGCGCGGGGGCGATGTGGGTGGTCGTCGACGAGCGCGGGGGACACAGAGGGACATGGGGGCGGTGTCGTTGCGCGTGGATGGGTGCGGGGAACGACGAGGGGCGTGGGGGCGATGTGGATGGGTGCGGGGGACGTGGGGAACGACGAGGGGCGCGGGGGCGATGTGGATGGGTGCGGGGGACGTGGGGGCGGCGTCGTTGGGTGCGGGGAACGACGAGGGGCGTGGGGGCGATGTGGATGGGTGCGGGGGATGACGAGGGACGTGGGGGTAGCGTGGATGGGCGCGGGGGCGGCGTGGGTGGCGTCAATGGGCACGGGGCACACAGACGGATGCGGGGGCGGTGTCGATGGGCGTGGGGGCGGCGTGGGTGGCCGTCGATGGGGGAGGGGGACGCCAAGGGACGTGGGGGCGGCGCCGATGGGCGACGATGGGCGCGGGGGACGTGGGGGCGGCGTAGACGGTCGTCGATGGGCGCGGGGGACATGGGAATGGCGTCGTTGGGCGCAGGGGACATAGGGACGGCGTCGTTGGCCGCGGGGGACGCAGAGGGGCGTGGAGATGGCGTCGTTGGTCGCGGGGGACGCAGAGGGGCATTGACAAGGACGGGGGAGGGAGACAGAGGCGGGGGCATGGTCAGTGAAGGCAGGAAAGCAGCGGGGGATGGGCTTACCTTGCCTGCTCCTTGTTGCTTTCCTTTCCACCTCGAGCCTTCGTTCTTGGGGCCATTTCGTTGTGTTTGGTCGTTGAGAAGGGGGTGAATCTGAGGGGATGGTGGTGGTTGAGAAGCAAGGGTGGGGTGGGGTAGCAATGTGGCACACTGCCACGTCACGCGAGCGCACAGCACGGGTGATGCCGGAATAAGCGCCCAAAGAGCGCCCAATCAAATAAAAAATAAAAATAAAGTAAAATAAAAAGAATATTAATATTCGTGGATAAGCGCCCAATAAGCGCCCGTTCGACGAAATTGACATAACTTCACTAAGTCCATTAACAGTGCCCCAATAAGGCAATTTTATTACAAAAAATGTGTACTTCATGAATACTACACCTATAAATTCATGTAAATTCACATAAGTTACACATAAATTCATGTAAATCATATATAAACTACACATTCATATGTAAGACTATAGGACTGTAGAAAGGAAGTGCACTTCATGTGGACTACACATGGAACCCATATGAAAATTCATATAAATTCATATAAAATATATATAAGCACCATGTCTCAATTGTTGTTCATGTGTAAGAAAAGTGTGGAAAAAGTGTTCAAAAGATGAAGCAAGTGGCAAAAAAGTGAAGTTTCTCAGCTTTCAGTATTAAATAAAAATTCACTTTTCTACACATAAACCTCATATGAACCCCACATGAACCTCACATCTCCACATGAGCCACACATGTGCTTCATGTGAGAATGTGGTAAACCGTCAGGTGCTCGATCTTCCTTGGTGTCTCAATGGCGGTCCTACGGACTACAGTTCATGAACTCCAAAAGCAGCTTTACAGAAGGAATAGAATTCTGAGGCAAAAGATAACTATATGCTGCTTGAGAACATTAGATTACAAATAGATCAGATCTGCTTGATCAATAACAAATTAGCTTGGTAATCAGTTGCCTTATGGGTTTAGCTCCATGTTTCATAGTCTAGCCTTTGATTCCCAGTGACCGTGAGAATACTAGCAGTACTAATACCATTAGAATCACATTTTTTGATATTGATTATGGAAAAGGGCTGGAAAGCCATGTTATGGCTTCACAGACTGTGGAAACTAGTGACCGCCCTTTGGCAATATCAAATTACCTTGCTTGGACCAAGTTGGCTGTTTTTTTCTATTTGGACTTGAGTCATGAGCCATATGACTCAGTTTTTAGCTTTATTTCTGCTCAGGTCCATTCTGGTATGCCATCATGGCTATCCTCACCTTTCTTCTTGCTGCTGAAGACAGTTATCACCATCGTGTCCTCATATCTGATAATGATGAGGTCGTCACTACATTGATAGCTGAAGAGTGGCCTACTGCTTTACAAAAATCATACAGCTACATCAATGCTGCCTGTTATATGCATGACTTTGTTACAGATGATAAGGTTGCATATGATACAAACTTTTGAGGGTCTCCATATTGGGAGAGGTGACACTGTGCTTCATACCGAGTAGCAGCTCTTGAAATGTATTTTGTTTGCACAAAGTATCCTGTTACTAAGCATGGTGGCCTGAATACCCTGTTTTTGTTAAGTGCACAAAGGGCAAAAGATCACTCTATGATGAAGTTGAACTTGCTTCCAGATTCTGTGATGGTGCTGTCGACTTAGTCATCAGCATCTGAATGGTGTAGCTGGCTGAAAATAGCATATGTGAACAAGTGAAAGGCTTCCATGAGGCTGTTTGGAAATATTTTCCCTTTGCATCCAGCTTCATCTTCAACCTTGTTGTCCTCTGCACCACATTCATCTTATCCCAACCCCTCAGGATCATAGGCATCATCATCATTGTCATCTTTGTAATTGTCATTGTTCTCATCCCTGTCATTGTCATTCTCATTGCCATCCTTGTCCTTTTCCCTATCCCCAGCCTTGCGGCACCCATTGCCTGTAGTGTCTTCCTCATCCATGTACCCATTTGCAGTCCCATTCTCATGCTGCAACCAACCTACTGCCTTCTTCCTGACCCATCCTTGGAGAAGCTCGAGGAAGCCAAGACCCATCTGCTTATGAGATTTCTTTACTACAAACTGGTATCTGGAGTCATGTCCTTGAAAGGAGTGCAGAATGGCTACCAGAAGCTGTGCCATGAAAGTTGCATCCTTTGAAGGCTTGCAAAGTTTGAGAAATGCATCCATGTTTTATTGCTATAAAAATGTTTAGACAGCTGTTTGTGTTCTATTGGAAGAGATACTCACTTTGACATGTTAAGGAGGACTCTTTGGCCAGATTCTGAGGCCTTTCTAACATCATCACCAATGTGGTGTAGATATTCCTGTAATAGAAGGCCAATCCAAGAAAGAGGATCTTTGGTAAAAAAATTTCCAGGCATAGTATGAAGGATGACTAGGAGTTGAGTCTTCTCTCAGCTTTGCAACCAAGAATGGAGATGGTGGTCCCAATCTGTCTGGTGAAGATGTAGAGGATGCTCAAAATCACTGGTTAGAGGGGGAACAAAATCACCAGCTTTCAGGTTTGGAAGAACAAGTGTTTTGAAAGCTGCAACGGGATCAAACTCTTGGTCTAGAGATGAACATTGCTTGACTTGAACATATAGTTGCTGGATGGAGAATATTTCCTTTACTAGGCCTGGCTTCCATAAGCCTTCATGTAGACTTTGCTGGTATGTGTCTTTGCTCTTTGCATCCTTGACTTGCTTTAGGTGATTTCTCCTCAGATGATCTTGTACTGACCATTCATATGTAAATGCCCAGACACAGAACATGCAGCAATAGTTGTAGAGCTTTTTCTGTAGGCCTTCATACTCCTCTGGGCCTTCTGTTGGCACAACACATGTTATCTCTTCCGCCCCATGCACCTTACAGAGACTTTTCAGCTCTTCTTTCTGCCCATATGTTGCACAAATGTCATGCTGGTTCTTCAGATGGCTATGTATATAATTTGAATAGAATCTGCTGAAACAGTCACAACAAATCAAAAGCTTGACCTCGACATGAATAGAAAGTTCCAGATTATCAAGCAGTTTGTTGTCAAAGAGATCTGTTTTTCCCATGAGTAAAAGGTCCATTGAAACTGGATGAGCATGGCATTTATGGTGGTTCTCAATGTCTTCCTCAATACAAGTGTAGCATTTCCTGAGGACATGACACTGACCCACAGGTTTAGGATGGACTCAGGTCAGAGTCAGGTTATAGTTAACATGTTTCATAGGCCAAAACCATCTGGAGTGGAATCGACTCTATCTAGACTCTATCTGGAGTTTCAGAGTTGATTCAGACTCAGACTGCACTCAAGTTGGACTCCATCCAAATCCAGGTTCACTCCAATGGTTTTAGGCTATCAGAGTTACTCAGAGTGGAGCTAGAGCCTCACTGAGGTCTAACCATAGTCTAGTGAGAGCAAGGTTGGAGTTCAGCCACACAAAAATATTGCAATCTTGGCAAGATGGGCTAAGAGTCTGAGTTGAAGCTGCTGTTTTTCTCATACTGATTCTAGTTCTCATATGTTTGGCAATAGAGCCTGCTGATATCAGGTCAATTACAAATATTCATACTTGTTTTCTCTACAGAGGTTATTATACAACTGTTGACTCTTCTGAAGCAAGTGTATACTAGAAGTTTCATATTGTTCAAATCACAAGTTCAATTGCATTTGTAATAACTCTGATCTGAGTCTATCAGAGTCTGAGTGTTCTCTGAAGTGGTTGTATTATTATATTATAATATGATAAGATTAAGACTTATATAACATACTTCAATGTGGTGTGGGTCTAGTTAGTGTACTACTCTGAGTAGCACTTAAATAATTCAATAATTTGCTGGAACTTCAAATCACCACATCATAAATGTGTTATAGACACATTCAGGAGGCCCCTTAGGGCCTACTAGTGGTACGATCATGTGTACTATTGGCATGGGCTTGGGCCACAGATACATGCTGCTACTCAGGCTTCTCAGATTACAGACTTCATACATCTACCACTGGACTCCTTACTGTTTCATGGACACACAGATGCCATGTGTTCCCCAGTACGTATTTCTGTCTCATACTTACAGTACCTGAGCTCAAATATTAGTTCCTTTCCCACACTTGCTCCTCACACCACTTCATTGTGGTCTTCCCCTCGTCCCCTCTCGCCTCCGCCCATGTAGGTCTCTCCCTGAAATCCAGGGCACACAAGAGTGTGGGAGGTGCAGCTCATAAGCTGGAGCCACACCAATATGTCCTTGCTCCCCTTGGTTCCCCTCTCCATAACTACAAGGATCCTGCACACACTGCAGATCTGTGTAGCCTGAGTCCCCTGCAAGTGTGGCTCTTAACGAAATGACTTTTGAACAATTTGATTGTGAATTAACAAATAGAATCATTCAGTACATGTGTAATCTATCTGAATTCTTCCTAGAGTTCATACTAGGATCTAAATAGAGTTTGAACTGACTCTGAATGAAGTCCAACTGTAGTCTGAGTAGACTCTCACTCAACTCAGATAGACTCTACTTGAAGTATAGTCAGGGATTGTCATGTAATGTTCACATGTTGTTCATGAGTTCATGTGGCCTTCATGTGAGGAACATGTGAGCAACAAGTGAACATGTTGAAAAACCTTCAAAAAATACAGAACTTCACCAGTAGAAAAATAAGCTCCAAGTTCAGATCCTGAGACATGAACTTGAAGTTGAGGACTATTTCTTGGACTCCGGGTCTCAATTTCCCAAAGTCCAGCTTCGACGGGTGGACTCCAGATCTGTGCTGATAGCAGTAGACACGGACTCCAGTACTTACCATGTAACCAATGTGCTTAGCCACCCAGTAATCATAATGGATCATTCCTGTTGTCCGCCACTCATTGTCACTCATCCACAACCCACTGTAGCCAGTGGCCATATATTTGCTGCACATCGTCTGTGTGGATGATTATCCACCGACCACTGTGGCAAGTGGCCATACCTAAGTAATATAAGTATAGAGGGTAACTCCCATGTCCCTCTACCCACCCCGTCCTCTTGACCCCCCTGGGCCGCCATGAACTCCTATCCATGGCCGATCACCTGCACACCCTCCCACGAACTTACATTACATGTCCTTGTGAGGGGTGCCCCTATGCCACTCTGTGGGTATGCCATGGCACATCAAGGCTCGAGAACACTGGTTTTATCTATGAGGTGTGCAAAGCACCGACTTTGGATAGCCACTTTCTGTGTTGGCACAAGGATTTGGGCCTTTCTGTAATCCCTGACACAGGTGACCTTGAGGCCTTTCTCAATACTCCGCTAACACCATCCACACCAGTGTGTACAGCTCCACAAGTGCTTCGACTACCCACTCCATCATTCCCACCTTTCCCAACCCCATCATTCCCACCTCCACCCTCCCATAACAACGATGATCCATTTTTGGATGTTGAAAGTGCAACCTCCAAGCATGCTGGTGCTAACACCCCTAACACCCCACCCACCTGACTTGTCCTGAACACCAAGAAGGCAGCAGTGGAATGCTGCAATGGGCCCCTTTGCCGTACAAAGGTAATCGGTGTTTGGTTTGCCTGGCAATGCTCATTCAACCACTGCATCAAGTGCTGCATCAGGGTACAACAAGAGCAAAACAAAAAGTGTGCACATCAACCACACAGTCAGAAAGCCGGTGTAACCCCATCACCCTCCCTCTATAGCCCCCAATCCTTCAACAACACTCGCCCTTTACATCAACATCACTACGATGCCATGTACAACACTGAGCGGTGCGATCAAGATGATTCTCAATGCTGTATTGATGCGCAGACAGATGAGAACACACTCCGGCATACAGTGGAGATTGGTAGGTGTGTACATCATACAACTATTTAGCATATACATTCAATATAATTAATGTCTCCCAACCTTCCAGAATGACGGCAGCAATGCTGAATGCTTTCGAATTACACTGAAGTCGGAAAAGGCATTCAGCCTTGAATCCTGCTTACGAAATATCCGCAAGCTTCTTGGTGTTGAAGACGAAGGTCTCATTGAAGCCTATGAGGTTGATAAGGAAACTTGGCAGAGCCATGAGGCTACAACGGTCTGGCCCATCAATGGTTTTGATAAATTCTTGTATCATGCACAGAGTCAAGACCAGTGTGAAGATGGACGACCTCATGCTGGAGCTGACCAAGAAACCAGGGCAACATCAACACATGGCATGTCAAACAACAGCTGGACCCTTTAAAAGCGACACCAACTATTGTTAGGGCAACACTAATACACCAATAACGGTGCACACGGGCTCTACAAGGAGGACGGTCGAGTAAAGTGTTTTTATGAGAGTAGAGGGATTAGGCGGAGGCGAAGACGATGACTTAGGTACTATATTAGTAGCAATCCCAAGAGAACGAGTTAATGTCTCTGGGTATGGCATTCGATGTTATATACTACAAGCCTCATGTCTACTACACGCCTTATCCTGCTGGCTTTCCATGGAATGATTAGCGCATCATCATGAGGTATGACTTCATGGACTGCGCCCATGCAGTTAAGGTGAGGTTCTGACTAAAGCTATTATAAATACGGGGGCCGATGCGTAAGCCTAATATCGTAAGGGGTAAGCATAGTATTGTAAGCTACTACGTGTTCGTCATGTGATACATAGGGGCAAGAGAAAAGAGAAAAGAGAGTCGAACCGTAACATCACCCCCCTCTTACAACCTGTCAACTCCGTTTGATGTTTTCTTTTAACCATGAGTGCTATCGATACCAACGAAGGTGCCTTCTTTTCATCGTGGTCCTCCCTTCGTTGATTCTGGTTTATTTTCCTCATCGTTGTTGGAGTACTGGTGGTGGGGGTTTGCGTTGTCGCCCTGGTTTGGCTCTATCGGTTTGTATATTTTTGTCAAGGTAGTGAACGTTGGCTCAGTGTATATGTATCGTGGCTTAAAGGTCAAGAGATCGAATGCCGCGACGGCGATCCTCCTGGGTGCTGCCCCGTGTCGAGAGTGGAATGCCCGTGTTCGCTCCGGTGCGTGTTCCAGACTGGATTCCGGCTCCCATGAATCATGCTCCGCGGTATATCCTTTCCATCTAACCAAATATTCCAGCCGTCCCCTTCTCAGTCGGCTGTCTAATACGTCCTCTACTTCGTATTCTTGTTCGCCCTGGATTTGCACTGGTGGTGGTGGCGGTGTTCGTTGTCCCGGGATCGTAGGGACGTTTGCTTTCTCGGTGCGATGAGTTGATACGGTGGGGTGAATGGATAATTTTTTTGAGAGTTTTAGAGTTATAGCATTTTTTGTTGGTACCGCGATCACCTCATACGGACCAATTTTCTTTTGCTCGAGTTTTCGTGATGGCCTGGTCGTATTTAAGTTATCGGTGAAAATGAATGCCTTGTCGCCCACTCGGTACTCGGGCATTTCTCCTACTTTTCTATCCGCGTATTTCTTCATTTCTTCTCCTGCTCTTACTAGTGCAGATCGCGCCTCTTCCCAGGTCTGCTTCATTTGCTCAGCGAACTTATCAACCGCTTCTACTTTCGATTGCTTCCTCGGTTCCATTCCCATCCTTGGGTGCCTTCCGTAATTTAGGTAGAACGGGCTCTGCCAGGAACTCGTTTGGCTTTTGTTATTTAAGGAGAATTCGCAGATGGCCAGCCATTCTGCCCAATCGTCCTGCCTATGGTTGATAAACATCCTTAAGTAGGTTTCGATTTCTCGGTTTGCTCGTTCGGTTTGCCCATCGGTTTGCGGGTGAAAGGCGGTTGATAAGCGAGTTTGAATTCCCAGTAATTTGTTTAGTTCTTACATCACCTGTGATGCGAATTGAGGTCCTCGATCTGATATAATAGTGTTGGGTAGTCCGAAGTCCTTCCAGACATGATCTCGGTATAATTTGGCTAGTCCGAGTGAGGATAATTCCTCTGTCGTTGGTACCAGTCGGACCATTTTGGTAAATCGATCGACTACCGTAAGGATGGCGTCGTATCCTGACGACTTAGGTAGCTTGACGATGAAATCTGCGGAGATGTCGGTCCATGGTTCGGATGGGATGGGGTTAGGCTGGAGCTTTCCTTGTGGTTGGTGCGAGTAGGATTTGCTCCTTTGGCATTGGTCACATCCTTTGACGTATTCCGCGATGAACCTGTTCATCCCTGGCCACCAATAATTACGTGAGACTAGCTCTATTGTCTTCCATCTCCCTGGGTGTCCTGCTACTGCTGAGTCATGGTGTAGTTTTGTGATTTCCCTTCGGACGTCGACGTCCTTTGATACGTACACCTTCCCATGATATAATACAAGATCTTGCTCTTCTGACCATTCCGCTTCTCTTAACACCTTGGTAGGTGACCTCTTCAATTCCGCCACTGCCTTTATGACCGATTCATCGTAGTTCTTTGATTTTCTGATTTTTGACAAAATGGGTGATTCCGCCCCGTCGATCAAGACGTGTCCTTGTTGCATGGCCTTGATTCGAAAGTACTCGGGTTTCAAAAGTACCATTGTATTGTCATCCTCCCCCTTGTCTAGATCCGGTCGTCTCGACAGGACATCCGCCTTCATATTTGAAGCCCCTGGCTTGTGTTTTAGAATAAGATTAAACCTTGACAAATATAAGGCCCAGCGTGCCTGGCGTCTGTTGAGTTTTTTGGTTGTCATAAAGTATTCTAGGTTTTTGTGGTCTGTCCAGATGGTAAATTGGTGAGTATTCCCTTCAAGGTAGTGTCGCCATGCCTCTAGGGCTCGAATAATGGCTAGCATTTCTTTGTCATGGATATCATAATTCCTTTCTGTCTCGGTAAAGCCTTTTGAAAGGAACGCGCAAGGTCTCCATTTCTTGTCGTTACATAGCATGGAGAGCACTGCTCCCGAGGCGTAATTGGATGAATCTGCCTCTATTTTCATTTCCCGATCCGTGTCTGGTAGCACTAGTATCGGTTCCTCCGTAAACGCTTCCTTTAGCTTTTCGAAAGCTTCCTCTCTTCTTTTATCCCATACGAACTCCTCTTCTTTTTTTGTAAGCTCGTGCAATGGTTTAGCGACGGTGGCGAAGTTCTTGATGAACCGTTGATAATAATTGCTAAACCCTAAGAACTGTTGTATGTGTTGTACATTCTTCGGGACCGGCCAGTTTTTTACTGCCTCTATTTTTGCTTCTTCCATCTGCACCTTGCCATCTTTCACCACTACTCCTAGGAATTCTACTTCTTCGACTTCGAAGGAGCATTTTTCTGGTTTTATGTATAAATCGTTGTCCTCCATGATCTGCAATGCTCTCCGTACTACTTTTCTGTGTTTTTCTACATTATTGTCCGTGAATATAAGTAAATCATCTAGATATATGACTACAAGTCCTTTGTCAATCAGGTCCTTAAAGAGTTCGTTCATCATGGTTTGGAATGTGGACGGGGAATTGCTAAGTCCAAAGTACATAACCATTGGTTTGAACGCTCCTCTTGGCGTCTGGAACGCGGCCTTCCACTGATCTCCTTCCTTTATTCGTACATTATTGTATCCCCATCGAAGGTCCATCTTTGTAAATAATCTGGCCTTAGAAACCTTGTCCACCAGTTGCGATATTAGGGGTAAGGGGTAGGCATTTCGAACGGTATATTTATTTAGATATCGGTAATCCTGTACCAGCCGCTTCTTGCCATCCTTCTTCTGAACGAAGAACACTGGCGATGTCTGTGGCGATTTGGATGGTCGGATGTATCCTTTTTTCAGGTTTCCATCGAGGAAATCATTCAGTTCCTGCTGCTCCGCCGGTGATAGTGGGTAGACCTTCGAGGCCTTGGGTTCGAATTCTGGGGCTAGTTCAATTGCATGGTCCCATGGCCTTTCAATTGGCATTCACTCCGAGTCTCGTTTTCTAAATACTTTCATGAAGTCGTGATAGTAATCCGGTACCATTTCTTCTTCCGTTTTTTCCTTTTTGTTGTTTATTTCCTCCTGGTTGTGTTCTATGACATAATTGTATTTTCCTATCGCTTTCAGGTGCATTCCTTCCTCTTCTTCTATTTCTACTTGCATATGGGTCTTCCACATCCGGTTGACGTACATCCGGGCGACCGACTCGTGGTATTGGTTGGTCAAATCGTCCAGATCTCGCAAGTATCCACTTCTCAGCCTATTCCATTGTCTTACTCCTGCCACCGATATGTTTCGTAAGCCCAGCTTTCGTTCCGATACTTCTTCTACTTCTTCCGTGTCCTCCTCTGTTTCTACCTCTCCTGGGTACGGTTCGTTTTTTAAGTCCTCCCATTGTTTTGTAGCCATTGCCCAGCAACCTCTTGGGCATCGCATCATGGCTACCTTTCCTGTCTTCCAGTCAATCTCCGGATTGTGTTTCCTTAGCCATGTTAACCCGAGAATTACGTCTACATTTCCGAGGTTGGTTACGTAGAATGTCATGACTTCGGAGTGGCTTCTAAACGACATCCTCATTTCTACTTTTTCCGTTACTCTTCCTGCATTGTTTGGTGTACCATCGGCGTTCCTGATGATGGCGGGATTTGACAGTTTTTTGGTTTTTATGTTATTTCTTTTTATGTATTCCTGGTCGATAAACGAATCTGACGCCCCGCAGTCTAGCATAGATTCAGGGTTTGTTGTGCTCAGGGTATCAAGGGTGCGTAGGGTAACTTCCATTGGTACATAGTTTTTATCCAAGAATGTTCTTCGTAGATGGATTTCTTTTCCTGATTTTTTTGGGGTTTCGTGCGTCTTAGGTGTCTCGTCTAATGATAAAATAGGTTTTTTGTCCGTGACTACTGGTACATGTGATTCGTTAACAAAGGTGGAGTCCGGCTCCGAGACGAGTTCTGCAAACATGTTTTTGGAACTCAGGTTGACGCCTCCTGGGTTCCTTCGGAAAAACCCTGATGGGTTAACTCCTCCTTCCAGTACTCCTGCTGGTCCTCGTATGTCATTTGCCTGACATCTAACCTCCTCTTACAATCTCGGGCCATGTGCCCTAGACCTCCGCACTTGTAACAACGGATGGGCGCCCTTTGCAACCTGTCTACATCCATGGCGTTCGGGTCTTTAGCTGCGATTTGCGGGGCGGGGGGTGTCGGCCTCGCCTGTTGTTGCGGCTGCTGTTGTTGTTGGTTTTGTTGAGGTGGGTTTTGCCTCTGGTATGGGCGCCATGGGGTCGATGTCGTTGTTGTTGTGGTATTTTTGGCCACTGGTTTGGTTGGTGCCGATCTTGCGTACGCCTGGGATTCTCTCCACTGTCGGTCCATAGCAATGGCTTCGTCTTGCCATTCTTCGCAGGTTGCTGGTAGAGGCCTTCTACTGTATACTTTTCCTAACAATCCCGGGTTTAGTCCTCTTTTGAATGCCTCGACCAAGGCCACGTCGTTATAGCCTGTGTCGTCCTTGTATGCATTGAATTTCATGATGAACTCTTCCGCTGTGTCCGATCCTTGGCGTAGATGAGATAGGATTGTGATTGCCGTGTCTCGGAGGTTGGGATCTCCGAAAGCCTCTTGTAAGCTTCGGCAAATTCTTCTGAAACTTGAGACTTGTTCGTCGTGTTCTCCGGTTCTTGTCCATTCCAGGACCTTGTTCGTCATGGTGTTTTTCCAATTATCCACCCGCTTTCCTTGGACGTATGATAGAAGATAGAATACCTTCATTGCTTCGTTTTGGAATTGATAGGCGTTAACGTAGATGTACACCTTGATGCTTTTGATGAATCCTCGACATTTGGAACGTTCTCCGTCGAAAATCTCGGGCCGCGCCATTTTCGGGCCGTTTCGGGCTTGGGGCGCGTCGGGGTAGTTTAGTGCGGGTATGGCGGGTGGTGGAGTAGGTGGAGGTGGTGGCGATGGTGCTCCCCTAGGTGGTCTTGGGAGTGGACGACTTGCTACGCTGGTTGGCCTGCTCGGTTGGACTAGCACTTGTTGGATGTGTGCCTCCATTCTTGCTTCCATGTCTGTCATCATCTGTCTCATGGCCGCCAGTAGATCGTTGGTGTCTTGGGTTGGTTGTGGGGTTGTGGGGTTTTGTGGTGGCCATGTGTAGGTCCCTGGCGATACTGGGTCAAGCATTCCGCCCCAGGTACTAGGTCCTCCGACCTCCTCTGACGTATCTCTGCCTGCTAGCGCCGGCCGCCTCTGCCTGCTAGCGCCGGCCGCCTCTGCCTGTCGTATCGTGGGGTTACGATCGGCCGCACAGTTGAGTACGACATTGTTTCCTCGAATGAAATAGCGTGCGGGTGTTTGTCTGGGGTAGCGGCGGGGTTCGGCAGGTGTAACCGGAATAATGATTGTTTCGAAAAGCTGGGGTGTGCTTCTCAAAATCTGAGCGGCGGTTCGTCGGTTTCGTTGATTGAGGGTTGGGTCGGGGATGAGGAGGTACGGGAAAACTGTGTAGATGTGGGTACGGGTGAGGTGTGAATGAGTAGGGGGCATATAAGTTTCCTGTCAACCGATTCTGAACTTCAAACTAGTGCGCGCCGGCACTTGAGCGGACAGAATTGGCGAGGTAGGTTTCGTCGGCTACTAAAGGCGAAGCAGCACACTGTCTTGCTGGACAAACAAGGTAGAGCCTTCTTTCTCTGCTCAGCACCTTGCGCGTTGACCCCTCCCCGAAGGTTAGTGATCAGTCAACGCCTAAAGATCCACTCAGAGGGTCGTCTAAACGTTACCCCGCTAGAGTATCGGATCGGTTGTCCGAATGTAGTGTGCGGCTATAGGGGTATGCAAGAAACAATCAAGCGCAAATGGCGCTCTCGAAGGAAATTGAACGAAGGGTTAAGAATTTGATAGAAAGTAATTTGGTGAAACATATCCTATGTTGAGGTCGAGTCTTCGCAGTTATCGCTGCAGAGCGGGCGTGCGGGTTGGTAACTCGTTCTTCTGTTAGGGCAACACTAATACACCAATAACGGTGCACGCGGGCTCTACAAGGAGGACGGTCGAGTAAAGTGTTTTTATGAGAGTAGAGGGATTAGGCGGAGGCGAAGACGATGACTTAGGTACTATATTAGTAGCAATCCCAAGAGAACGAGTTAATGTCTCTGGGTATGGCATTCGATGTTATATACTACAAGCCTCATGTCTACTACACGCCTTATCCTGCTGGCTTTCCATGGAATGATTAGCGCATCATCATGAGGTATGACTTCATGGACTGTGCCCATGCAGTTAAGGTGAGGTTCTGACTAAAGCTATTATAAATACGGGGGCCGATGCGTAAGCCTAATATCGTAAGGGGTAAGCATAGTATTGTAAGCTACTACGTGTTCGTCATGTGATACATAGGGGCAAGAGAAAAGAGAAAAGAGAGTCGAACCGTAACAACTATGCAATGAGGTGGTCAGACTCTTCTGGATGTTTCTGTGGATGACAATGAAGACGACCTTCCTCACACAAACACACTATTCAAAAAGCTCCCTCATGCTCAGTCCACACCAGTGGCTACTCAGTACTTTGCTCAGACTCAGACTCCAGGCTCTAAGAGACTAAATGACGATGACTACGATGTAATGCCAAGTACTGCTCACTACGAATGGCCACTGATGTATGTGAAGTCCATGGCCAAAGGATTTGTGAAGTGCAATACCATTACCGGAGTCTTTGTCGCCGACAAATTCAAGACTGGGTTCTCAAACCCGTTGAAGGACTTCAAGTTCCCAAGCTCATCCTGGCATACACACGAGAATGTTTGGCTTGCAGCCTCCGAGAGTTTGAAGGAGAAATTCATTACTGCGGGATACACAAAGGACGGTCTCCACCTGGCACCGCTGGTTTCAACCGGCCAGAGGTTATCTGTCCATGAGTACTGCATTTTGTGGTTAGAGGGCTCACAACAAGGCCAGAACTTCTCCAGGGCAGGGCAGGGCACGTCAGTTATACTTCCAGATTGGAGTATGTTTGTTTGAATTGGGTGCAGGAAGACCGTGCACAATGGTGCGGAGCTCTGCTGTATGAGGAAGGGCAGGACTCAGCATGGGCAGCTCTCAGTGAGGGTGTAAACGAGACATCTCACTGTGATACCCGAGGATAGGCTGGTGAGCAGCTTGATGTACGGTGTCAATGGCTATGCTGTCGTTGTTACTATTCTTCTGGTTTGGTATGGGCCTGTATGATAATGAGCTCTGAATGTCAGTCAGAAGCCTATGGAGGAGAGGCAGATACTAGACCACATTGGCGGTGGGCGTAATACCTCCCAATGTGATGGGATAGGACTTTGCGATGACAAACAACATGGTTGGCTACTCACCTAGGCCACAGTGACGTCCATCACAATGTCTTGGAGCAATGTTCCTTCATATACAGCAGTTCTGAATGTCCAGCACTGTCATCCACCATACCTTGCATTCTGCAGATTCACGACCTTGCCCTCAGCTCTTGTACACTTGTACGCCATCCTGTAGAACCTCTGTATCTCAAACACCTGCTGATTCTCTCACTGGTTCAGCTCTCTCATCCACCTGATAAAGTCCAGGAATATCCACTGGGGTGCAACCAACAGTAGCTGCTTGCTGGTGATCACCTTGCCGAATGTGTCACATCTGCTGCACAGGGGATCGCAGTTGGATAGCCCAAATGTGCTAGTAACTCCCATTTGCTGTGGTGATATAGCCCTGAGTCAACTTGAGCTTGAGGAAAGTGGGGGTGTACGTTTTGTGTTGTCAATGTTGAGCTACATGAGTTAGGTTCCAAGCATGCAACCTTTTGTGAAGACCCTGGGTGTCTTCACAAAATTAACCTAACTGAACGGTCCATAGACTAGGGTGCCAGGATTCGCTTGTTTGCACAAATCTCACTTAGCAAATGGTCAACAAATGGTGCTCGATGAGCTGGATGTTGGCTCTCAATCATGATTGAGTCCTTCAAGTTTGGTTTTCAACAACCACTGCCCAAACACTTCTACCACACTGTTCAGAAGAACAGGAGTTACCCTGCTAGATAAGCGAGCAGAGAAACAGGTTCACTGAGCAACTGAGGGCTGACGAAACGAGAAACAAGTGCTCACAACAATGGAGAAGAGGAAAGAGCAGTGCAATCCTGGAAGTAGAATCCTCCACGTCAAACCCCATGTTTGCAGGCTAATGACACAGCAAAGGGTTGCTATCCCACTTCTACAATCATGTTCGATGTCCCCCACCTTCATCATTAAAACTCCCATGTTGCTGCCACTCAGAGCTTGGTGACAATGTGTCGTCTCCGTTCCCACGCTTGCCCAAGCTGAAGACATCCAGTGAATCAAGACGCAAACACACAGCAACACTTTTGCCGTATGCAGTAATCGAACGGAGCAATGGGGAAATGAGGAAATGGGGAAACAGAATGAAAGGCATAAGAGAATGGAATGGAACGAGATAAAATGAAAAGGGAACAAAAAAGGAACAAATGCAAGTTGCATAAGTGCAGATCTACCCTCGTTTATCCTGTGTTTTTTGAGCTAAAGACGTGTAGGGAAATCACTAAATCGTCGTCACCATCTGCACTCATACGGGAACAGATTGTACTGCAACGATTGCTGGTGATTGCCTCGCTTGCACCTAATCCAGTTGGCACATCACTCGTGTGCAAGGGTTGAGAGAAAAACAGAGAGAGCAGATGAAAGAATAACAAGAAGAACGACCACATTTGCTCGCAACCCCCAACTCAGCCAAGAATGAAGGTGTAACATAGCTCACACAAAGACAATTGCTCACAATTGATGCGAGACGACACAGGGGAATGAGAATGGGAGGATGCAATATCTCAGACCAATGGAACCAAACCCACATGCACAGTGAAGCCGACACTCATACCGCAGCAATGATGGCAACCAAGCCCAAATGCCCTGCGAGACCGTGGACAGTACTGCTGGCACACATCAGGACCATGGCCACAAACAGAGTGAACAATACATGGAAGCAGGTAGGGAGAGTCACGGAAAGTCCCAGTACATTGAAACACTGACTCACAAAGAAGGAACATAAGGGTAAACAAATGGAATAAAACAACGAAGTTCAAATGATGAGGAACACACCAAACAACAAAAGGAATGTGGCGGGAATGAAAACGAAAAGAGTGAAGGCATGATCACCCACAAGCTTGTTGAAGCTAGCGGAGAAAGTTGCAGCTGCCATCCATTGACACAACATAACACTGCAAACCATGGTATGCCCAGTATCCTGTCCAGCAAGGCTGTGTCCAATACCGTCGGAACGTCAGGTATGCCACCCCAGTGCTGGAGACCAAGAAGCAAAAACATGCTACACAACAAGCAGGCATCACGCTTGGTTGACGGCCACGCTGATGCACGCGAACACAATGAGAACAAGGAGGTGGTAGCTAAGTATGTTCCCTAGCAGCACTGCGACCAGTCCTGCTGAACGCATCAGGAACACAAGCACAATGCCAGAGGATGAAAGGACAGTTACAACTGCAGCTTACCGACTGTGTGGATTGCGATCAAGTTCTAGATGTAATGATGGAATGGGTCCACGCCGTTCACACTGTTCACAAAACCAAAACAAAAGATTGAGGTGCTGGTACAGGCAGCAGGATTAGTGGCAGGAGCAAAATGAGGCCTCAGTCTGTCTCGATTCCAAATCACTTAGGGGTGCTGACTGGAGCACGTCGACGACTTGGAACATTAAAGCAAAGACTGTATGTGTACATATGTATTGCAATAAAATAGTGTAATTATTCATTCTTCGTTTTCAAATAAAGGAATATGATATGGGACCTTCCCTGTGTTCCACAGCTTCTCCACTAGGAACTCATTCCTTCATTTGATCATCTCATCAAGGAAGAACTCAAACTGATGCAGCAGCATTTCGCGCACAATGACAAAATACCCCCAGCCCATACATTGACTTGCTCTGCAACAGATGAGTTGAACACCCACTTACTGTCTACACCAGCTAACTGAGGCCACTGAGCCGGATTGCAATGCTTCTGGCAAAACTCATCAGTGAGCTTGTGCTTCGATTTGAAGTGAAAGATGTCAACAGGAAGAATGATATCTTTGAAGTATGAATCAGCCTGGGCCTTAAGATGTGCTTGCAACTGACAGTTGTTGTTGAAGAAGATGATGTCAGGAAGATCTTCGGAACATTGATATATGGATTTGAGCACGTCCTGTCAAGTAAAACTACTAATTAGAACTCATACCATATAGTCCAGTGATGACACCACAGCATGCAACAACCAGCTGCCCATTATGGGTTCGGCAATGGCCAAATTGTGCCTTGGGCTTCCGGTTACCTCCATCAGATTTGTAGGATGGATCAATGACTTCTGGGTCATCTGGTATGTCTTCAGCAGGAGGAGAGACAGAATCGGCAAGGTAGGCAACCTGGTGGTGTTCAAGGTGTTTTCGCAGCTGGAAGAAGCCTTTACCTCTAGCTAATCGAGCATGCTCAAGGTCTCAATGAGTCAGGTCGGCACATGTTTGAAAGCCAACCTCTGACTTCTTCTCGCAATCTGTGATGACGCACTGCTTTGTTAGGGATTTATGTGTGTCGCAAAAGTGTGCATGGTTGTTAACCAAAGGCTCCATGCAATTATGAACTTTGCAACAAGGTCGCCCTAAGGTGACACCATCGGTAACAACAGCATGGAAGGAGCCTAGTAGTGTGTTTAGCAGATGATTACACATGATTCTAATAGTGAACTCATGGAGATTAATGTAACCTGGGCCTGGGGGAAAGTGCGGCTTGCAGACTTTGCAAGCATGCATACACTCCAGCTGACCATGCTGGATATACCAAGCATTGTGAGCCTCCAGTGCAAGCTTCAACCAAATATTATTGTCACTAATATTAGAGAGAACTAGGTTGATATTTCGTTCATGATGTTCACAGAGTAGCGCATGATAGAAGAAAGCTTGCCAAACTTGCTCTGCATTGATGGTTAATGCCGGAATACTTTCTGTGCTGCCGCCATGGTGTGAGAGTGTTGAGTTGAAGATCATCGCAAAGTTGTGGGCAGACACCCATGCAAAGAGGACACAACTCGTGAACAGCTCACTCAGCTCGCTAGATACAAACGTGTGGTCCTTGATCTGTACAAACTCAGGAACCCGAGTTGCTGTATAGTATACCCGCTGTTGCTTATGCATGTGGTAGTTTGGATAGAATCTGATATTACATGCTGGGATTATACTCACTGTGAGCAAGAATCAGCAAGTTAATAACTGTAAGTACATACAGGTGCATGCAAAGGAGCTTGTATATCTGTATCTGGTGCCAGATCGCAA
Organism: Pleurotus tuoliensis; assembly: GCA_036872985.1. NCBI lineage: Eukaryota > Fungi > Basidiomycota > Agaricomycetes > Agaricales > Pleurotaceae > Pleurotus > Pleurotus tuoliensis. The sequence goes on from JAYMDH010000014.1 coordinate 146,970, forward strand.
AGAGTAGCATGTTACACAGTGTCACATCATAACGTGATTCTTGAATGGTTGCTGACAGGTTGTACAAGTGGACATGGGAGGGTAGAACATGTAATATGCTTTATGGGTGCCAGGTTAGTCTAAAACTAGTATACTGGTGGCGTGAAATACTGAAGCTTACCAAGTTGTTCCTTGGGGCAAGTTCCGTCCTGACAACTGAGCAAGTCAAGCATTGGGGCCTTGTTATCACCCAGAAGCCATTCCAAATCATGAGTACCATGGGTTCAGATCATATCCTTAAGCACATCCCATAACTTAGAGACATGGCAATCAGAGAGCTGGAGGTAGCTAGCAAAGAAGCGATGTACGTACATGGCCAGATGAGGGGGCAGAGTGAGAGAACCATAGGTGGCATATACACTTATCTTGTGTTGAAAGTGACACCCAAGTTGAATGAACGACACAATATCGAGCAATGAGCAGTTGTCAAGGAGTCCAAGATACAGAGTCAAGCGCTGAAAGATGAGGAATGCAGCAATGTGATGGGCGGCAGTGACAGGCATGGAGATGTTGTGAAGATGAGCACTGTGGTGTTGTTGTAGTGGCAGCAATGGTCAATGATGAAAGGCAGGGGGGGCACGGAGGGCAAGTGTCAGTCAAAGCCAATGACAAGGCTCCGTATATGCCTCAGCGAGTGGCCAGATTGCATGGCTGGATACAGTGGCCATTAGACTGCGTGGCTGGACACAGTGGGCACTGTTGTTGTGCTGAACAATAGAGTGATGTTCCACCCATTATAGTGGTAATGGGCCCTCTGTCCACTTGTTCAAATGTGCCACCCGCAAAGTACTATTTGTTTTTTAAAAAAACTATTATTTATTTTCTGTATTTACTTGGACTTCACGTTCTCATGTGGTTACTTCAACTCCAACTCCAACTCCAACTCCATCTGGACTATTTTTTTCTAGTGTTGATGTCCTCAAAAAATATGTTCATATATAGTTCATGTTACAACACATAAACAACACATGATCATTAGGTGGCTATTTGGTGAACAACATGTGGACTTGTAGGGGAACATGCTCAAGAAGAAATAAATGGCTTCCTGTCACTTCTGATGTTATATTGCCACAGCGTGATAATGAACCAGAAGACTGCTAGCAGCTACTGAAACTCCTTACAAGAATCACCTCTCAGCACCTTGCATCTATGTGATTGAAACTGTCTATAATTCTTGTGGTATGGTTTCATGGAGGAAGTGTACTCAAACAGAGTCTTTGCCAAAGATTCTCAAGTTTTTGAAGGATGTATACTCAGAGTCAGAGTCAAGCATGTGCTGTTCTCAAGCATGTTGTCAAGCAGAAGTGACCTGAATGGAAGAACACCACCCAGTTTATTGTTCATTCTTACCACTACATCAACCACCAAGTGACTGACTACCTCATGTATTGTTTGTGTGTTGTCCATGTGTTGTTCACCTGTAGTTCACATGAAGCCCAGATGAAGTTCCTGTGTGCTTTATTTGTTGTTCACTTATTGTTTACATGTCATTCATATATTGTTTGTGTGTTGTTCATGTATATCTCCCTAACAATCAGCATACACATAGTAGCTTGTATATTGTAAGGGTTGTACCCTTCCGTTTGTTGTAAACCATTCAGCTCCTATCTCCTATCAACCCAAAATGTCGATTACTCGGACTCACACCCACATGACTCAGCAGTTACGGATTCATCCCGGCCGCACATGATAACAGATTAAAGACTTTGGACCGACATTCATCAGCCACATGTGATAACGGATCAGATCAACATTCATCTCGGATGTACCTGGTAACAATTCAAAGTCTTCGGACTGGCTCGACATTGTTTCTTTGTTTCATACTCTAATACCTTGACATATCTATCCTCATTTTCCTTTCTTTATCTATTCGTAGTTCCAGTCTTATTTACATTTGATACTCTCCATACCTACAAATACTCTTGTACTTGTAGCTAGAAGAATTAAGCTTGCTTTTTCCCCACTTCAAGCCCAAGTCTAAAAAGAGTCATCCGAAGCCATCGTTTCATCCTCATTGTCTGAGTTCACCTTCATCCGAGCCTGAGTAAACATCTGTCGTCACTTTCTCCTGCTGTCCTTATCATTCTCCAGCCTGCCTTGCCATATCTTCCAAAGCTGAGCTGTCTGTTCTCCATCTGAACTATCTGTTGTACATCCGAAACAGCCATTGTCTATCCGAAGCTATCTGAGTCTGATCGAAGCCATCAGAAACACATTAATTCACATTCATCATCTCAGACTTATCTATTCACACGTTACCTCACTCGGGTGTCACACGGACTTGTCCTGCCGGAGGCAGACCCTCGTATAATAGTTTGATCTACTTACAGATCACTACATATATTCACTACTACAATATATATATACACGCCATGCACGGATTGATATTTTTACGCTGGGATTGATGAAAGTAACTCTAAGGTCAACGGATTATTATTTATTTACTTTCACTTTAAGTATTTTGCACCACCACATTGTATACTATGCCTGAAAATAATGATCAAGTTACAGAGACTTAACAAATTGGTATTTGTAGTCAATAGTTTTTTTTCTTATACATACTTATTACTTACTTTTTGATTACTTTCGGGTAAAGTAATAAATGTGGCTAGGTACAATACTTTAAATGAAAGTAGTAAAACAGTATCAGAAGAGTATGAGGTAAACAAAGAATTTTTCAATACTTCAAAATAATAAGTAACAACAAAGTAACGATGGAGTATGAGTCATAAAAAGTACGAGAGAAGTATGAATCATAGATAATATGTCTGAAAGGTATAAGTAAAGTATGAATCGTGCGTACTTCACCGAAAACTAACAATAAATTATGAATCATTGATACGTTCAACAGAAAACTATCAATAAAGTACGAATCATAGATACTTGGCGGGAAAGTAGGGTTAAAGTATGAATCGGGCGTACTGAGTGAAGACGAAGAGCGGGATGAGAGTCGTTTGAGGAAGGGGCATGAAGTCGTGTACATGGAGGGTCGTATCTGATGTGCGTGGGAGATGAGCAAACGCAGACGTAGCCGTAGACACGGGGACTTACCAGGCCGGGAGCGGGATGAGAGGTGCGTGGCAGTGGATTGTGGACGTGACACTTCTGAGGCGTCGTCTCCCGTGGGTTGCGAATATGTGCACTAGACCCCCTGACACGAAATGCCGCCACACGCAACAAGGGCACGCTCAAGACGCCGGGGCGCAAACCCAGACAAACAGCTGGTGCCATGAACGAGAGTGTGGGCGTGAGCCAGTGGGCGTAATCCCTCCAGCGCTGCAAGTGAGTACGTGAGCGTCCCCACACATAGACAAATTCCGTGAAGTGCGAGAGTGAAGCATCCAGATGGGCGTATTTGCAAGACAGCGATTTGGTGAAATTCGAGGTAGATATGACAACAAACATGTGGCTAAGGATAGAAATCACTGAAGACAAACAAGTCAGCTGGAAAGTCTGTGAGTCTGCGAGGGACTTACGAGCAAACAAGACCCGATACAACAACAATGACGTTTGGACATGCAACTAGGGATATATGTCACTGGAGACGAATCAGCTGGAAAGACTGGTTTTCTGGAAGGGGCTTACAAGCACACAAGACCCGTCTCTGCTCGAATACACGCTCCTGTGCCAAAGATCGTATAACCCTGGAAACGCGTACTGATCGTCCACGTAAACATGCACCATCAAAACACCCCTTCCACGGCGGTAGGCTCGGACGATGTGTTGAGACTCTGTGTCGTCCTCGCTCTGGTGACGCACGTTTCTGTGTACTGTTAGAGAACTGTAAGCATTGAGATACGGAAGAACTCACACTATGATCCAACTATCGAGGCGCCTAACAGAGTATCCGAGAATATTTGACATCAACGGGAATATCGACGCCGAAACCAGCCATCTCTTCACTAATTTGATCATCCGCCGCCGGGTGGAGCGTCTGGTCGAAGGCAGTGTACATATAATGCGAAGTTCTGTCATGTCAGTGGCGGACTCAGGTGTAGAGTCGGGCGTTAACGATCGGTGGCTGTGCATGAGTTTACCAGCACGAGCGCCAATGATGCCACAATGATCAAAACGAGCGAAGTGAAGGTCCTCCGTAATTATCTGCCCACTGCAACAGATGCTGGAGGAAAGGGCGCACTAAGAGCAGCAGCAGCAGCAGCAGTAGCAGCGGGTGCACGCCACCCTCAGTGAGCACCAGCGCTTCCACCCCGTCATGGACGCAGAAGCCATGAATTAAGCTAATTCAGGAGCGCTACGGATGTCCTGTACACGTCAGAGATGGGCAAGGCGAGGAGCTTATCACGTCACGCCCGCATCCACACCGACGTCGGACATGAGCACAGACTATAGCACGGATAGAAACCCAGGGGTAAGGAAGATCCCTTGTCCACAGCTATCGAGGCCGCGTACGGCAACTGTACAGTACCGCCAATCCACCACATGTGCTATGGTCCGAACTGTAACAGATGTGGGGATTAGTGCAGTGTGTGACAGACATTTGCGAAAGGACTTACTGACAGACAGATGTGCGTGTATGGGACTCAACCCCTCCGCAACTACTGGCGACAGCTTGTAGACGAACGACTCGGATGTTGCCCAAGGTTGGAGAAAAATCTGGGCTTGATCACGCAGCCGAATACGTTCCTTGTCGCACGGTTGGGGAGGGGCTGACAATGTCCCCATGCAGTACGCCTTCTCCCATCAGATCTCATCGTGATTGATTTTGCAACCTCCAATATTGCGACAAGGCTCATTGCGATTGGGTGTTCGTGGTGAACGTTGAAGTATGCCTCGATTGAAGGCACTACACTACGGACACAGGTGGGCTCGCGGACATCCTCTACGCAGAGCCTGGGGGATGACATACTATGCACTCCAGCACCATGCCATTCAATCGCGCTCCCATCATAGCTTCACATTCGTGTCGTGACTCCATCGCTCGCTGTGTTGCTGCCTCGACTCTTAGCCCTATCCCAGCTCCTGGTCCTCCATCATTCTGTTGTGACCACGTGCAGTTTGATCATCATGACGGTGCATTGACTTGGTTTTCGTCAAGCGCTGGTCATTGCGTCGGGCTAGTTAGGGAGGAGTGGCGCCGGACACTAAGAGAGACACGAGTTAGGGATATGGCACAGAGTTATGAAACCTTGCGTCGGTATCGCCGCGAAGGAGTGGGAATGACGTTGCCGGGTCGAGGAGTCACTAAGGAGGTAAGCAAATTTGAAGACGTGGGTGTTCAAAGAGACGAAGAGATGCATGGCAAACGGGTCTACTTCACCATCGCGGGGGGCGCACGTAAAATAAAGGGACTCGAAAAGGAGCTAGAGGGTCACGCCAGCTGTGCGTGAACCTCATAGGTACAAGTCGACATAACCAGCATGAAGGCAAACACCAGAAGACCCCTCGATAGCAACACGGGACAGAGACGGCAGAAATTTACTCGACAACCAGAGCGGTGACCGCTGCATAAGGACCCTTTAGCGTACGGTAGACCCAATGACAACGCAAGTAACTCACCAGCACTGGTCGACCGCTACGCAGACGACTGGCTTATGTGGCTGATTAACCGAAACCGTTTACCACATGCACGCGTACTTCGCCACAGCGAGGGGAGCGCACACACTGCGAGACGCCACAGGTGCTGGGAGGCAACATGGTCCACTCTTCAAGCGACTGTGAATTGCTGAACACGACCTCAAGGGCAAAACGTAAAAGCTGTCGGAGAAAATGAACATTAACACAATGGCTGATTGTCCAAGACAAAGACCTGGCATATCAATGCAAAGTTGAAAAACGACAAGGTCGTTGGGCCACCAATGTCCAAGTAACCACTGGAGCCACTGGTGGCTATGCGTTCAAGCATGGACTTTAAAAGAGAGCGCGGTAGTCTTCAACACATCCCCTCACCAATACTATCTACGTCCACGTCAACTCATCCACGATGGCCCCTCATCTGAAGAAAGGTCGTAAGAACAAAGTTGGAACAGTATGTTGATATACACCCATCATATGCGATGCAACTAACCTTTGACAGCTTCTTAGTGAGATGAGGGAAGTGTTGATATGCGGAATATGCAATAGACTCATGGAAGGACCTTACATGTTTGTTGCCTTGATTGTCGCGTTTACATGACGATGACCACGATTTTTCAGGTTACCCTGCGGGCATGTTTTCTGCGAAGAATGCTTAGTGGCAAAGTTTCGCGAAAAGATCATCAACGTACTCTCCGGGATGGATATGCTGTATATTCTTGACAGGATTGGAGGAGACACAGAAAATTTCATCGCCTATTGGAATTTGAAGAAAAGCATGTACTGGGAAGAGGCAGACAAGGTCTTCTTGCAAAAGTGTCCAGATTGCGAGCAAGAGGTCAGATCCTGTCCTACACCAGTCTGGCCAATGCGCTCCATATTAGTGAGGTTGAGATTGGAGAACGTCATCGAAAGGCGTGAAGTAACCTTACCGTGTTCTTTGGCGAGTTTCTTTGGTCCTTATCGGCACAAAGTTTAGCAACTACCAGCACATCATTGTCAAATGCAGTCTAGAGAAATTGATGTCACATCTGTATAGAGATTTAGGGAGCACGAGGAAATACCTTTAACAGATCCCTACTTCGAAGACATCCAACACAAGGGATGTATGGTAATCAAGTGACGAGAAACAAGGCCCAACGACACGCCAGGATTACCGGAATCCAGCACGATACAATGGTCTCAAAGGACTACCAGAGTCCAATGAGTGACGAGGGATACCAGATCCCATCGCGATGTCCGGACTTAGCTACATATATACACTGTAACTATTGCCAATCACAAACTATATCATTCAGAATGGGATCTGACAAATCAGGCAGCACGGTTGACCTTCGTTGATGCCCTGACCTCTAGTAAAGGGCGTTAGGAACCGAACCCGGCAGGTGAAACAAACATACCAAAAACTGACAAGGAAATTGAGAGTCAGCATGGATCAACAACAATCAATTGGGCAACCTGCACTACACCCGCTAATGCATACACTTAGCTACATATATACACTGTAACTATTGCCAATCACAAACTATATCATTCAGAATGGGATCTGACAAATCAGGCATGCAAAAGTACACTTTCGTTCAGCGTTCGAGTGGCAGCAAATGGACACAATCTTCAGTGATACCAAAGGGAGCGGCATCTACGTATGAGAATGCTGCATGGCAAACAACATCTTGAAGCTGTATAAGGACTTCTAGCGCGAAGTGCTTGTAGAACAATTGGCCAGAAGTAGGGAATTGTCGGAAAACATCAAGGGGGGAGTGGTCGTCGCTCAGCGGTGAAAATGGTGTGACAAGAAGGAAAGTATCAGTAATTTGTGATCCGTCAATTCTTCCGCGAGTGTGTTGTAGGATGGCTCGAATTTGACCAGCACACCTCCTTCGGGAGTAGTTGAAGATAATATGACAGTACTTCTTGGAACAAGAAAGAGGCCGATACACCCCATCAAGGCGCGTGACTCGTTGCATAGGGATGCAATTGTTGGGAATATGACCACTGGCCATTCTTGAGTCGATTTTCGCTATGCGCGCTTTCAGCAGCATGTATACCGAATCCTGGAGCAAGACGCTTTGCTTCGGCGACACATCTCCGAGGTCTTGAATGGACGGATCGCCAAAACCCAACTTGTCTTGCATGAATGTTGATCGAATATCAGCGTCATGTTGAACAGACAAGGAGTTGATCAATGATTCGAGTTCAGGAGGCATCTGGAGAGCAGTTTGAAATAATGCCCGCAGCCGTTGCCCTTGCGTAAAATGGCGAAATAGAGTGCTTTCAAGTTCACCTGAATTAACCACTCGAGTGATCAGTGACAAGTCCGTCGTAGAAGTTAAGTATTCGCACCAAACTTGCAATTGGTCATGATTCTTTGTATCATGCCATTGAACCTTTCAAACACAAAGCAGCGCCACGAATGTACTGGTCCCCATTGCCTGAGATGTTCTCCAAAATGGAGAGATATGTGCTGATTCGGTACAATCTTTATACCAGGGTAAAGTGAAAGGAGCGAGGTGAGATAAGCGTGCATGTGAAACTCGTAGGCGTGGACATCCGCGTTGGATATCTCATGAAATGAGGCGATCCTGACGGCTTGGACAAGATGCAAAAAGTTTTTGAGCATGCATCGTTCGTGAGTTGTGACCGAATCCCCCGACCAGAGACGTGTCAGTGTAATAGGAAGATTGACGGTGCAGAATGTCCTCCATTCGTCGGCTTTCAAGCGCCCTCCGGCTGCCTCTCCAGGCTGGTGTGGCCCTCTGCCAACACAGGAGGGAAGTAACAAGTGAGCCATATCTAACTTAACCTCACTTAATGTCTGCTTTCCTAAAACAGCGGTTTTCTTATGCTTGGTAAGGGCGGCATCGCGAGGGTCTGGGACGATTAAAAACTCGTCTGAATTGATTATACACTCGCGTTTGCGCTGTGAAGAAACATCAGCGACACAGATCGGTTGCGCCATCATGTCTACGCACGTCTTCCTGTATCCGATTGACCAGCGTTCCTAGATCGGGTTTGACGAGCTCTTTGGGGGGGAGCTTGAGTATGCTTTTGCAGATCTCCACAGCGACACCGAGCTTCATATGAAAGTGCATGACCTCTCTAGACCCTTCTCTGTAAAGGTGTTGTGCTTCAGATTGGGGGGATAGTAGGCATTTCTTTTCCGTGGCGTCGGTCCAGCCCATCTGAATGCGCTGGGAATCTGTTAACATATGGTTCTGAAAATTGAAAAATATACACACGTATGCCCTCAAGCTGTTGCTAAGAATGTCGATTGTGAGTTTCGTGTTATGAGGTAAACCAACTTCTCGACAGAGCTGACTTAGAACGCTTAGGCCAAGTGCTTTTAGTGCGCTTTTGGGTCCTGTTCGCAAGATGTGGCGACCTATGGCCATTTTCTCCTTGGTAGGAGGCTTGGCGAGGGCATTAAACAAGAGGCCAGGTCCATTCTGTGCAAATATGTCGAGACCCCAAACCTCACGGCAATGGCGCTGAAACAGCCCAAGGTAGAAAGCATGCATGGAATCAACGACGACATGCTGAGAGGGATCCCAATAAGGCAATCGAAAAAACTCTGACCATCGAACACCGTACTTCTTAAACAATTCGACTTGCAACCCCTTCATTGCAGCATCCCGCCATTGTCTCCCAAGCGTCTTCAAGGTCTTCCCATCATAGATCGGCCAATTCTTATAATCCATGTTGTGCATGTCACGTGAACTGATGTCGCATTGTAGGCATGGCTTGCCACTAGTGTGCAATGTCGCTCCGGCTATTTGATGGGCCGCGGGCAGGTCACAAACCACTGGAACCATAGCGCAGCGAACGAGAACGCCTTGAGGGTGCAAGGAAGTTCTGCTCAAGAAGATGCCTTCGTTTCACAGAACAAGAAGGTCGTCGACGAGCGGAGAGAGGATATGATTGATCTCTTCCTCAGAGGGTGAACTGGGACCCGGGACGACGCCTATGAAGAAAATGTTTTCGGGGTGAAAGCAAATAGAGCGTGGCAGGTTCAAGCATGCCATATACATCCCTCCAACCTTAGCGACTTTACCCGCCGGCCGAGTGCTTCCTGGATTCAGAGAGTCGAAATTGAAACTGAAAATCAGACGACGTTTGTTTGGTAGCGGGACCATGAAAAGCCCCTCCCCTGATGGGCCATGAAGATCGCGAAGCATTGAACCGTCCCAAATGTCTTTCATCATGGCGTCGGAATGCTGATTGTCAGCTAGAGGGAACTTTTCCAAGTGGGGCGCAATGTCGGACCTGCAGAACATCCAAGCTAACCAATGCTTGACATCTTGGTATAAAAATTCATGCTCGGGAAGGAATTTCTTTGTCTCGTCCTCCTTGACATTGTTGGGGGGTTCCTCCTTCCTTTGTTCCCGCATGTACGGCTCTTCGACATGCGCCCTCGCCCTCTCCCCCTTTCTCAGGGGGCAGTTACATTCTTCCGCATCTGGGGTGGCGCGATATGTACATCTCTCTGGGAAAGTGGTCCCAGCGTTGCGGTCGAAGGGGTAAATACAGTAACATTCAGAGCAGCAAGCGTATGCTTGGGACGGAGGACTCAGGCATGGCATGGCGTTTATGACGGTGCGGACATCGTTAGGGAGCTCCGTCACCAATTTCATCAAATCCAGGTCGCCTCCCTTGGTGGCAGCGATCTTGACAATGCTCCGAATGCCTTTCAGAACATCCCCTACTTTCAACATGGAAAGCCCGCTGAGAAGGTGTAAGGAGGCAGCGAGCAAAAAAGTGATCATCAAAATGGGATTCCAGGTGAGTCGGGGGGAAAGGAGGACAGCTGTGGTGAAGAGTCAAAGGCTTGAAATATGGCCATCCGAAATAGACTCACATGTGTCAATAACGTTCTCCATCTTGTCATGGTCCAACTCATGTTGATGCTTCATCCAGCGCCGCTTCCAAGCGTCAATGTCGATGAACGATCACTCGATCGCACGAAGCACCACAGTAGAACGTAGGCTTGACGCGTGAGTCTTTCAACAAAGAGGATGGTGCTGAACGAAATTCCGTACTTGAGGAAGCCACGTTTCGTACTCGAGGATGGCAGAGTTCTCAGGTGCCGATGGATCAAGCTCAAGGCGAGATGGGGTATATGACGGCGGAGCTGTGGCTTTGAAAACAGGGCGGACATTGAGCGCAACATCGGGAATTTGTTCAACACGGGTCTGAAAGGAGCGAAGCTGGGAACAATACGCTTCTAGCTCCTTGTTGGAGTGGATTTTGGGCTCCTTGGCACGCCTAACATGTCGTGGTGGGTGGCCTTTCGCTTCTGCTTGAGCGCAGTTGACCACGGTCCCAGAGGAGCAATCGACAGCCTGTTGCCAGCACGCAGCAAGTCCAGACTGCTTTACGGACAGTTGATGTTTTGAGTACTGAGCGTAAGCCAAATATCGTCCCCGAATGAAATTCGCAACCGTTCCAGGAATGATAGTTTCATGACTTTTGCAGTCCCAACATTGACAGAGGTACAGCTCGCTGCAGGTGGGCGCAGGGCAGTGAGGGAGGGGGGTAGATCGGATCAGCGGCATGGTAAGAGAGGATGAACGTTCGATAAAAGTCGAGAATAGCTGTCAGAGGGATACATATACACCATGTGTGCGTGGACCGTCGAAACGAAAAGCTCGCCACCCATGGAGCAAGCCATCCTCAGCTCAAGCGGAGGCTTTGTTGGGAGGTCAAAGGACAAAGAGCATTGTCATCGACGGAGTGGGGAGTTGGGGAAGCGACACCTGAAAAGGGCCTCCTATTCGATGCGTAGGCCTCTACAAAGTCAAAACACTTGCGAGATTGGAAGCGCACGGTGGCAACAATGGGCCACATGCTTGTGACCTCGCCATAACGTCGGTGCAATCATGTCGACAAGCGTGAGCACGAAGAGGTAAGAACACCAAGTAATACACTGGTGCGCGTCGCGTCACGTGGCCAAGCAATAAAAATGGATATGTCATGTTTCAATCGCGAGGAAGGTACGGAACAAAATGCTTAGGCCGCTACACTAGTAAAACAAAGGGAAGTCGAGGAGCCATCTCAAGCCGTCGGCCCCGGCCCCGCCTTCCCAGCTTTGAGCCTTCTCGGGGATGCAACACGTGCCACACTGACAATAGCTCTCTTCTTTCCGGCTCTCTTCTTCGCCGCAGTTGCCTCTTGTGGGACCATTGCGGAGACCTCCTTGGTCACGGTGCTCGAAGAAGGTACTGGAGGGGGGTCACCCCTACACCTTGCACAGTGTCCGGCCACCTCGCTGGTCACCTCGCTGGTCCTAACATCTAGGGAGTGGCTAGTTGTCAGGAAATGCAGTCAGAACATCGATAGGACCCCACACTTACTGAGACTTACGCCGGCGAGGTAAATTTCACTGTTTGAAAGATCAAAGACATGTCGTTTATGGGAGTGAGGGAACACTTACGAAGGTCCTTGAGTGTGAACAGAATATTCCTTATTGCCATGGAAAGGGAAGTACACTTCCATGTGCTCTCTCTGTGGCTCATCAGCACGTAGATTAGGCGGAGAAGCATGGTGAACTCACCTCGCCAGTCAGGAGGGTGCCAGCATCCCAAATAAGCTCCTCTCCGGAATGCCCAACGTAATGAATGGTGACGGAGGAGCTCTCGGAAAGTCTTTTGGCAGCAAAGACGACATGGGTGAGCAACACATCCTCATATCTGATATGGAATACAGAATCACCCGGGCATCGTCTAACCCTAGATACGTTTAGAACAGTGTGGAGGATAGAAGAAGAGGGAGAACTCACCAAATCAAGTTTTTCACGAAGGAACACATTTGAGGAGAAGTTGAGGGAACAGATCCGAAGGACAAAGAGTGGCACTTGGACGCGCTTTATACGATAGCAATGCAGGCCACGTGAGCATACATGAGGCAAGACCCCCAAGTCGCATGTGAGTCTAACAGTAAACCCCAGACTGAACTGCCGAACACGCCCGCGCGGCTACGCAATGGATAGAAATGACTGGATTGTCTGTCAAAGTGAGATCGGGTGGGTACTGCCGAACGAAATCCTAGGAAAGCGGGCACCAGACGAGTGACAGAGACCAGGTGTCAGCGAGGCTTCGTTCGTCGAGGATTCAAAGTCTCCGTGGCAAAACGACACCCAGAACCCAGGACATCCAGAGTCTGGCTATCCGACAGGGTTGCCAGATTCCACTCCAGTGTCCCCGCGACTGGCAATTCGAGGCGATGTTGAATGAGTAGTGTCGAGGCGGGAAGGGAAAGCGGGATGTCCGAGTCCAGCCGGCTGCGAGGGTTACCCGAACCCAGCGCCATGATTGCGTCGCCAGAGGACCGCCAGGGTCCAGCTAGCTGGGAGGGTTGCCAGAACCCACCCCGATGTCGCTGCAATTGAGGTGATGGTTGAGATGAAGTCGGGATGGATGGTGGCAGCGACAAGAAGAGTTGAGTCGGTCCGCCAACTTCGAGCACCCATGACGAGTCTCGTGACAAGCCACGTGTCTGCCTCGGTCTCGTGCCCCTTGGCTAAACGCGCTTGAACGCGCACCGAGTGGTACAAGGTCGGCGTGTGCGTACTAACAGTCAGCGGGTCGTACAATGGTTCATACAATGGTTCGTGCAGTTCTTACAACCCTCGGCATGTGAGTACGGACATCCGGTGGTTCGTGCAAGGGTTCATACATTGGTTTGTACAGACGGACATCCAGTGGTTCGTGGAAGGGTTCATGCATTGGTTCCGTGCAAGGGTTCATACATTGGTTCGTGCACTTGTACCCCGCCAGCAGTTCGTGCAAGGGTTCATGCATGCTCACGGTTGCTGGCTCATGCGGCCCTTCGTGCGGCGGTTTGTACAATGTCGCCGGGTGTGTCACGAGCTTACTTGACAGTCTAACTAAGTCGAGGTTATATTACGTAAAAAGCTCCTAAAATACCTCCTAAGGGGCCCAGGATTCTGATACTTACACGCTACAAGTCCAAGAACAGACCGTCAAACAATGGTGGATCCAATTCCTCCACACCCATTTGCGCAGAGTCACAGGGCTCGACTTCTTGATGAAACCATTCCACTACCTCCTTTGCGAAGTAGTTCTCCGGAGGACCCTGAACCACATATGCTAGGCAAGTCGGACAAGGGTGTTGGAAGAGTCGGGGAACAAGGTCATCTTTGTATAAGTTCTCCTCTAGAAGCTCCCTTAGTGTTTGAGCCTCCTCATCAGTGCTGGGAATGGATGGAATGTTGGGGAGGAGAAACTCATAGTGGCTCATTTCCATTTCCCTACGCATCCTGCTTCGGAATGTGATATCAAGGCACAAGGAGCAAAAAGTATGGCCACAGGGCAATCTGCAGGAACATTCAGAGAGGGCTTAGCGATGAGAGCAGCATGTACACTCACACAACAGGCAACTTCATCGGTCCAAGACAGATCTGACACATCACCTGTTCCGACAGTCTCGAGCACATCTGCGCCTTATACTGAGACATGAAGGACAAATGAATCGACAAAAGGGCTTACCGCATCCCTGATAGTCCCAAGCTTTGCAACTTGCTCTTTGAGCCGAAGGACCACCCCGTTGCCATCATGTACGAGCTGATGCCAACAGTGAGTAATGGTCAAATAGTCAATCTGCAGTACTCACGCTCTCTTTCTCTTGCCCAGCAGAGGCGCTTCGCGTCAGTTTGTCGAGCTGAAGGGTCAAAGGGAGGCCACGCAGCAATTGCGGCAGGAGTTCGACAAAGGCAGGAGGCTCCATGTGCTGATCGTGGTCCAACTGCCACAAAGTTGATGTCCCAACGCCCTCTTCCTCTGAATCGGTGTCGTTTGAAAGAACAGCTTTGCGCGGTCGACGACGGATACGAGTTCGGGCAGGAGAAAGTGTCTCCATTAAGGAGGAGTTTGTGGCCACTCCCTCTTCTTTTGCATCGGGCCTGCCAGTCGACAAGGCAAGGGGTCGCCTGTATGGATGGAAGGCTAGAGGATGCATTAGTGGGTGTTTGACCATGGTCTGCAACGTCTGTACCTATTAAAAGCTTTAACCACAAAGAGCAGATTTAGCCGCGATTCTGAAACGGAGACCCAATATTATAACGAACACATGGGTTCTGGGATGGACGCAATACATGAGATACAGCGGGAGCAACAAGTGGATGGAACATATAGAGCAACACGAGGGATGCCTGAAACTGGGATCTTGGGAATCAGGAAAGAGCCACGCAATCTGGGTGGTACTCACTGTATTATGACAACGACCAGTTTTGGAAGAATTCGACGTTTGGAGGGTAAGGAATGGGGAAGGAATGAAGACGACGCACCTCTCTTTTGTTACGATATTAAAGGAAGAACGGCACTTAATACCTCAAAGGCCATATAAATAGGGGAACGAGCATGCACAGGTCCGCGTCTTGACCATGGCATCCTCCGACACGGCCTTCTTGATCCCACACTCATACAACTTGCACTCGCGCAATAAGCAACCGTCGGAAAAGGACGGGCGTTGCTGTTCTCCCTCTTGGCTTCGACATCGCACGGTAGTCCCAAACAAAGAGGCAGGCAGGCTCCAGAGGGTACGCCTTTGTCACTGAGCACAGGCCAGCTTCACTTCATACATACCACAGAGCATCCGTGCTCACACTGCACAAGCTAGGTCAAGAAAGGTCAGCCTGCTAGCTGAATGGGAAGGTTTATGTCACTCATGCTGTAGTTCTCAAAGGGAAAGCACGTCGAGAAGCCCAGAAAGCCACAGGAAACTGGGGCCACGACGGCTCAGTCAGATGCTGCAAAGATCAAAGAGATTTTGAAGTCGGAATTAGAATGTCCGATTTGTCGCGAGCCTGTCCGAAATCCGCACTTGTAAGTACCGTCTGCACTATATTCATAGGCCGTCTTGATGATGCGATACATACAGAGTCGATTGCGGACATATGGCTTGTGGTGGCTGTCTCGTTACTTGGTTTAAGAAGCAAAGTCGAAGGAACGTGCCACGCAGTTGTCCTTCATGCCGCCTAGTGGTGGACAAGAGACCATGCGCAATCAAAAGCTTGACCAAGCTATCTGCTTTGGCTAACAGCGGTGGATTGAGGGGTACAAGAACGCGGAGGTTGACGAATCAGTGGGACCGCCTGTTTCTGGTGTTGAGTGAATGAACGAGCGCTGGAAGGAAGTAGAGACAATTTGTACAGACAGCAGAACACTTGTTTTGATTCTTCTATTCTGCCAATGGCGCGCAGATATCTAGCAGAGAAACCGAGTGAACACTTGATCATTTTGGGTGAACGATGCACGCACCCTGAGCCATGTGCCATCCTTTGCGCAGGCCAGCAGAATGGGCCGAAGGTCGAAGGTGAAATGCTGGGTTCAGCCCAACGTTGCCAGCCGAAAATTTGCTTCCTACCTTCGAGTGGACTTTGGGAGGATGCCGGAAAGCGAGGGCCAGAGGACTGCCGGAGTCCACCTGATGACGAGGGATATCAGAAGCCAGTACAGCGATTCCAACACCAGTGGACTGCCAGAGTCCAGCTAGCTGCGAGGGTTACCAGAACCCAGTGTGAATACGGGAAGTTCGCTAGGCGATGTGGAGTTATTGTGAGACGTCGTCGGGCTGGACTCGGTTGCGCAGACGAGCGCCCAACAGTCTTGTGATCATCCATGTGCCAGGGGCCAGGGGCTCATGAAAGGAGCCGTCACCCATGCATATTTATTGTCAGTGTTCGTACAGTGGTTCGTACAGCTCCTAGGTTGGTATTCATGTACAGTCATGACTTTAGCGTTGTTCTTGTTGGGAGTTGCTGTAACACCTGCGATGTGTGGCGTGTTCAGCGAATGTAGATGTTGTCGAACATCCCAGTCAACACGCAATTTAGCACGGCTGCCCAAGGCGTATGATGTAAAATTAACAGAAAAAGGTAATACATTTCCTGCATAGAACACATGGTAGGAAAGGGAAACAATACGAGGTGACTTGGAAGCAGCCTAACTAGAGGTATTGGACTCAGGAGCCTCAATAAGAGACAGCCCGGGTTTAACGGCCTCTGCGTAGCTGCTAGCGGTTTTCTTTGGGGCCGTCTCATGAAGAGACAGCTCAAGGTTTACGGGCTTCGAGTCACTGATAGGGATATTCTTCTTAGGCGTGCCATCAAGAGACGGCTGGAGGTTTGCAGGCTGCGTGGCGCTGGTAGCAATCTCCTTCGGGGACACCACATCGAGAGATAGGTTGGATTTGGCGATTCTCGAGTCGCCAGGAGCCGGGCTGACAGCCAGTTCGCGCACATTCCAAAGCTTGACTTCTATAAAGCGAGTCAGCTGCAGATAGTGTCATGCATGGTGGCAAACGCACTAATACGCAGTGTTGTATCATTTGGAACCCCAGACAAAAAGGCGATATTGGGCATGTGGGTGGGGGGAATGAAGATCAAACGTTCCCCCCCTTTGGCCATCCCCTCCAAATATTCACTTAGTCCTATTATCGCTCAGCAAAGGTTGATATTAGAGAAGGAACAATTAAGTACTGACCGTACAAAGCATACTGGTCACCGATTGTGATACGCAGCTGGCAGTCCGAAATCAGTCTCAGGGTAAGCGAGTGTGGGCGGGGACTCACTGGGGGCTTCACAGAAGTGAGGGAGACGAATTTCTTGAATGAACCCCCCTGCCAGACCTTGAGAACATAGTAGACATCTACTTTAGACCCGATCATGATAGAGGCCCCAGTTCCTTTCACCCTATCCTCCGATTCGGGTACATTGAGATCCCCGGTATTTGTGATGTTCTTAGGGCCAACATTCGCCTGAGGAGTCAGTGAATCTGCTAGCAAAACAGAGCCATTGGACTGGAGACTCATTGCCATGCCGACGCGTTCCAGGTCAGGAGCGCCAGCCGCCTTAGTCTGCCTCCGTTTTGCGACCTGATTACTCCTCAAAGGATGGGATTGTTCTTCATTCTTGTGCTTCTTCTGCTTCTGAGGTGCCTTGGCTACGGCTGAGGATATGTAATTTGTCTCACCAGTAGCGTCTGCAGCCTTTCGCTTCCTTGGTGCCTTATCAGAGGCGTTCGCTACCTTCCTAGTCGGCGCCTTGCACCCCTTCGTTTTTTCATCGTCTTCACCGGTAAGTAGGATGCTAGCTCGCCGTGCCTGTCGTGGAGGGTTTGTGCAGGGTCCAGGAGCCAGAGCCGGTCTGGCAATGACAGGTGCAGGCTTGCTTTGTACATGGTCACCGACAGCATTGGTGCCACCAGCTACAGATCATGGATGAGTATTGAACGGAGCACAGTCACTCGTGTGAAGGAGTAGACATACCGGCAGGTAGGGTGGTGGCATTAGTATCTTCTGGGGCACCAGTAGTGGCGGTGCCGGCAGCTGTGGCAAGGCCAGCGTGCATGTCAGAATCTAAAGCAACTCAACGACAGGAACGGGGAATCAATGCCAGGAAGACACACCACAATAATACCCAGAAACTGATACTGGACTATGGGGATCAAGTCAGCAAGGCCGCGGCAGGATATAGACAGCAGTGGCGTACTTGGGTCCGTCGTTAATGACACTGTAGAAGCCTTCGGCACGGATTATATGTTTGAACTGTATTTGCTCGGTCTCAAAAATGGTGAGCTGGGCGAATAAACAATTGAACATGGGAGGGGCTTACTCTTCCTGGAGTCAGCCTTCCAAGCTCAATTGTTTGCAATGCTCCCTCGTCATTCTTGAACTGTAAAGAGAGAATAGAAACCCCTTTCCCCGATGGTTGTTCAGAGTATTGTAGGCCAGTGATGTACCCGTCTTCTACAAGGATCATAGGGGTGGCTTCATTGGCTTCGCCGTAGCAAATCCTAGCGATGTTTCACATCAGTTACATCTCGATATAGCACATGCAAAAAGAAGAATACCATGGTATCTTGGGGGCAGGCATGGAGAAAGTGCTTCGGTGGCGCTTTGTTGGTGGAAGAAGAGTGATGCTGATGCTACCGGTTCGTTGCCTGATTAAATACACATTGGGAGAACAAAGCAGACGTGTAGAGCGTCACGATGGTCACATAGCTCGATATATTCACCACGGTCAAGCGGAAGGGATCAAAGGTCCAATGAACTCTACTTGTCCCTGTTCAAGGCCAGGTAGTCGAGGGCGCACGCACAATTGATCGGAGGCCCCAAGCAGCAATCGCCCCCGTAGACCCAAAATCCAAGTCCGCTGAGCAGCCATCTTGACCAGCATGACCACGACTGCGCACCAATGCCGGGGGGAGCATCACTGACGAGCCGCCGGGGGGTTGACCAGGTGGACCCAGCGCAGCGATTCGGATGTCGGAGTCAAGCTGGCTGCGAGGGTAGTCAGAACCCAGCGCACCAATTCGTACCCCAGTGGACTTCCAGAATCCAGCTGGCTGCGAGGGCTACCAGAACCCAGTGCAAATAATGTTTCGTAAAAGTTCGCCATGTAGAACACAATGGGATCGATCAACTTGAAGTTGACTCAGAAACACAAGCGCCCATCATGTGCGTAGTCTCCCGGCCAGGGGCTCAGGGGGGTCAACGGATGTGCGTACGACCTCGAGCCCGGTATATACGTCTGGTCTTACAGCGGTCCATGCATTCTTTTCAACAGCGACAATTCTACTTCAAAGGTCGTCCAGTGCAGCTACCGAGGTAAGTATGGCAGCGACAGTTTGCATGTCGTATTCGTCATCAGTCTCAATCCTCTCCCTGACTGCGTTTCCAGCATCCCCCCTTTCCTCCACGTCTCGACTTGCCGATTCGTCGTCACCATAATACGCACTCCTTGGGTCGCTTTCATGCGACCCCGAATCCCACTCGCGTTGGTCGTCGCTGCCCCAGAGCTGGACAGGGAATTCGTATTCGACATCGCTGAAGCCATCCCACAGCTCTTCGTAGCTTGACAGCGACGAAGCGAATTTGTATTCGACATCGCTGAGGCCATCCCACAGCTCTTCGTTGCTTACGAGCGACGACGCAAACACATCCCGTTCACTGTGTTCCTCCCGGTCCCATTGTGCTTCGTAGCTGGTGATCAACATCGCATTCCATTCGCTTTCGTCGTCCAGCCACTGCGCTTCATAGCTTTCGATAAGTCCCGAACTCCATTCCCTCGCTTCACCCCATTCATCATCGCTCTGGTTGTATCAGGCCCAGAACTCCCCAGGAAAGTTGGATTCAGTCTCGCTCGCTGTCTCAGACGCGCTGTGGTCGTATAGGCCATAGAACTCCCCAGGGGATTCGTATTCAGTCTTGCTGGTTGTCAGGTCTGCTTTGTCCATCCAATTGGGCTTGGTAGCTTGCGAGAAATCCCGCTTGCCGTCCATCATCGCTGTCACCGTTCCAGCCACAGTGTTCGTGTTCAGTTCCACTCTCGTCCTCGGAGTATACAAACGTGGAAGTTGGATGCATCGCAGACAAAGACGACAGAGAAGTAGGCAACCCAATAACCGTGACGGCTTCATGATCTGGGGATCCGAAAGGGATAATATCTCTGGTGTCGGTGCCTCCGTTGATGTGTTCGGGAGACCAACCGATGGGTTGCAGAGGTGTAGGTTGTCCTAAGGATTGAACGGCGGACATCAACAAAGAGGTTCCTAACAAGAAGAAAAACAAGGTTGGATAGAGACAAAGAGCAAGGTACTCGGCACATTACCTGCGTCTGAATCGTCATGAGATGCAGCAGACGCGACATCCTCGTCACTGGTCATGACAACCTCGATGTCACCTTCTTTCTTGTGTGTGCCACCCGCAAGTAGCTGAGCACGTCTGAGGCGTCTTGATCCCTTCGGCTGATTGGGAGCAGGACGAGATGGTTTGGAGCAGGATGATCTGCGTTTCGAAGCCATTGGTCGATTGTATCAGAAGCGTAAAGGAGAGAGGGACTTTGAGCCACCGACGTAGAATTGACATGTGGCGACTCATCTTGCAAGCAAAGGTGGTACTACCAGATTGTGACGGTGGTATCTGGGAGCTAGAGTATGTCGGAGTGAGTCCCAAGCTGAAGATCGACTGTCGAGGAGAAAACCACGGCAGTGGACTGCCAGAGTCCGACCACACAAATTGTTTTCGAGGCGGGAAATCCAGAGGGCTGCCAGAGTCCAATGGCTGCGAGGGTTACCAGATCCCAGCACAAATATGGTTCCGAGAAAGTTGGCCGCGGCCTGCAATTAAATCATGCGATGAAGAGAACTGAGAAGAAGTGTGAAGTGACCTACTTCAGTCTTCAACTTGGCAAGGTCAAAATTTCTGTGCATCACATGACAAGGTGAGCACCCGAGATCTAAGATATGCAGGGCGCAATTCTACCTCTTTGTCCAACATCTTTGCCAACATCGACGTCAATGTCTTCTTTCCATGTTGGGAATTCCATATGGTGACTTCAGTCTCAATTTCACTCGTCTTCTGACGAAATCTCCACAGGTCAAAAAGTTTCGCCGGCAACAGTACTAGCGTCGTCTCAGAGCTTACTCTTGTCCTCTCGCATGCCGCGTTCGTCGGTAAACCCCTCGGTCGGAGGTCGTCCATCGACATTCACTACTTCGACCACTCAGGAGATCAAAGAGTGTTTCATGTTGGGGCACTCTTGGCTGGCTCGGTGATTGATTTCTTCCTGCATGTTTGTCAGACTGGGCGCACACTGACTTGACCTACAGAGAGCACATTCCGTTCAACTTAGCTTTAACCACTTACAATGGATGCGTCGTTTGCGTACGGGGTCCATCATACGTTAGCCCCTTCTTCGTGGGGACAACAATTTGCTGATCATGTGAAAGGACCGTCTGTCTGGCGGGTTTCAAGTGTCGTATGTGTCACTATGTTTATGTTCCTGTCATGTCACTTACCACTAGGCCCATATCCGTACCGTAGCTGATGAGAATACCGACGAGGTTGCTGGGCTGGGCTTCACATTTGAATGTACCAAGCAGGTTGATGATACTGCTAACATCCAAGAGCAAGAATGCACAGAGCCAATGTCTAGTTCACCTGTCAATGCGGGCGGGCCTATCAAACTAGAGACTCCTCAACCTCCCCGAACGCAAACCAAGCCTCCAACGAGCCATCCTCCAACAGCGGTTCCAGAACCAGCCAATCCAAAGAAGAGGGTCATTGCGAACGCAGACCTCCCCGAGTCCCCGAAACGGCACAAGAAAGAGAAGGTGAAAGAAGCTCATGCAGACGCACCCAAGCCGGAAGACAAGCCGGAAGGTACCGGCCTTGTCATCCAGCATGGCGATGAAGTCGACGTTCGATACATTCTTTCGGTTCAGAACAAAGACAGGACATATACCGTCAGAAGCGAGGTATTGACGCCTGTAAGTATAGAGTTCCTTGACACCCTCCCATCTTACCGTCAAGCATAGACCACTGTGAAGATCGGTGATGAAGCAGCGCTTTTCGGTATGTGTTTTATATCATTCCTATATGCTTTTCACTGCCGCTAATACCACAGTCATAGGCCTTACCAGTCACTTGGAAGGCATGAGAGGCGGAGGCGTGCGCAAACTCTTCGTTCCCTCGGGTGTGCTGAAGGAAGAAGGCAAACGGTCTCGGAAAGCTTGGTTGCTGAGTATGTTTGTTTCACCTGCCCGGTTCGTTTCGCTAACGCCCTTTACTAGAGGTCAGGGCATCAACGAAGGTCAACCGTGTTGCCTGATCTGTCGTGCTCGTTGTCATGAGGGTCACAATATTCCCGTTGTAGTCTGCCCTTTATCAGTGCAGAGTTGATCCGCACTCTATATAAAAAACCATTGTAGTAGCGCCCAAATGCTTGAGTAACAAAGACGTGACTCTCCTTGTGCGAAGGCACATGTCGATGCCACAAAGGTATGGCCCCAACAGTCGTGCGTGATAATTAACAACCTTCTGTGTCGCAAAGTCCATGAAGAACCTCAACCAACTACCTGCAAAGCCCCCACCGCCGCCCAACTTTCGAACCTCAAAGAGGAATTAAATGTGGCCTCAAGGATTGCCCGGAGAGCACAAGCTGACGTTGTGAGTTTGATGGCCCTCGTGTAACGCTCTTCTCCTACTGTCCATGTCAGGACATCCAGAAAGCCTCAGTGAGAATTATGCAGAAGACGAATGCTGAAATCTTATTGCGGCTGACTGCTTTCGAGAAAGCGGCCAGGTTTCTACCGAAGCGACTGCCTCCATCCCGGCGCCACCAGGTGGTTGAACTCCCCGCCACCGAAATGTCAATACCCATCAATTCATGGCCTCCATTCACAAGAGTCTGACTTTGTTGCCAATTTCAGGTCTAGGTCGCCCTCCCTCAGTTCTTTGCCACTTTGCGATTTTAGCCCCCCACTTGATGATGGGGACGAAAGCGCGGGCCTGCTGCTGGAGGTTCAAGAACACGACAATATTCCACTTTGTGCCTCCCCCAACCCTGGCCAGCCAACCTCAGTAGTGCGTGCTCAGTTGGCATATCACCCTCCCGCGGCCGAGTACGTACGTCTTCACTCCACCGGCCAAGGATCAGGATCCCTCAGTTCGCCGTCATCCTTCCCTCTTGGTGACACAACACACCTACCCAGTGCCGATCCTCAAAATGAGTATCAGCCGTTTTCACCTTTATCACCCTGCAACGAACATGGCTCGACTCTCCGTCCTTTACGCGCTGGGCCTGCAATGCTGCAGTGGCTCTACACTCACATTTCGTCTCATTTTAATGGGTTGTTGGCGGCTATTTTGCCGACGTGTTACGTCCTCTTAGCACTTTTCACGGCGTATATGATTGCAAGGATGATGCAGGTTGACGAATACTATATTAATGAGTTATGCCTCAATGTCCTTGACGATCTCAGATAACTATGTTACATGTAGTTTAGATACAAATTTGTAACTCGAGCTTAGTTTTTGTCTTCGAAGCCCGGCGTCTACTCCCCCTGACAGCTTTTCGAATTGGTATTTGGTCTGTGCGTGTGGCTGTTCGCAATCTTGCCCTCATCCGTGCTGCCAACTTTTCGTGTCCATTCGACATACGGAACAGGTGAGCCCTCAGTCCTCAGCACTCATATTTCTAAGAGCCGCTGGACTCAGGTAGTCCTTGGCTCGCTTTGGATTCTGGCAATCCTACTCAATCAGACTGCCTCCGTTTTTCGGCTTGCCTTATGCCTACGAGTTGAGACTGACGTGAAAGGTGGCACAGATGGTCTACCTACGTTACCCTGCTCTCCATTAGCGTCCAACCGATGGCGGGTTGTACGTGGCGCTCCATTTTCATAACCGGACACTTACCCATTTCTGTAGCCTTAACACCCGAAATCCTTATCGAGTCACCGTCAAGGCTAACGGCATACAAGGATTGGGAAGTCCATAAACGTTGGGGCGTATGCTAGCAATGTAATACCAAATGCACTGACCATCTGTTTTAGCGTACCAGGCGGGGGATGGCATCGTTGGTGCTGTCATTCCTGCTCGTCGCCAGTTATCACCTCCCCGAATGCATCAGAGCTTCCCACCCCACCCGAACAAACCTCGCATCTGATTCTTTGGAAGGATGGGCGTTGGGGCCCAGACGATCCGTTTCAGTGCCCACAACTGTACCAGCGGCAATATTGTCACTACGCTTGCATCTTGAAATGCATCGAGGATCCCAGCGATCCTCGTTCGATAATGTGGTGGACGCCGAAGGAAGCAGAATTGAGGGCAGATCCGATTGTACCTCAGAGGTATAGTGTCGAATTCGTTCACCTTACCGCGTTCAAGTTATGTGTTTCGAGGCTCGTTGATGAATTCTCTAAAGACAAGGATAGCTTGAGAATGGAAGCGAACTTTCAATGGGTTAACATGCTAGTTAACCAGCTCCAGCTATGGGTTAATCGTCTTTCAACCTTTGCCACTATATTCCCGAACGTCCTTTTCTTGGTTGCCGAAGTTCAACGACGCTGGCTCGACCTTCGTGCTTACATCGATTATATGGTTCTTGTCAAAAAGGAACTCTTAAAGCTTCACCCACCCAGTACCAAATTTCCACCATGCCATCCATTCATTGGAGCTATTACCTACAATCACACGGTTAATGAGGAGTTTGCCCTCACAGGCGTCCCCATGTGGCTTCTCAGAGACCTTTCCGAGTTCTCCTCAAACATTCGCATCAAAAACCTCGCCCCTTTGCAAGAGACAATCAAATCTGTTGTCGTCCAGCCATTTCCTGGAATATCTCATTTGGTCTTTGTCGGTCCCTCAGATAGTTGTCTGAAGCACGACGCAATCTACAAATATAGTCATCAGCACTTCTCATCCGCGGATAAATCCGACTTTCCACTTCAGTTGTCTTTCGCTGATGTCTCTGCCTCCGAACATCCTGCCAAGCAAGCCAAGATGCAAATGAATCCCTCCGTATCCAGGTCACGTCGTACGTGCCTACATGAAAGATACATTCCATATTGTTGACAATGATACATGCAGCTTTACCGGCGCCGAACGCCAAGGACATTGCCAAGTTTCACCCCGCGGACCACCCATTTTGGCCCGCTATACTGCCTGCATGGCGCGATGCGCTTGCAGGTGTCGATCATTCAAATTCCCGTGTTGTCGCAGAATGGAAGCCTGGTGACAGCGGGTATCGCTTCCCCGATCCCCATCTCTTTGTACCCTCAACCACGAACACTGTCAACAAGCGAACAAGTTCTTATTACGTCACGTGGCTGAACTATGAAGACGCAATCCGCCTAGCTCAGTCCTCCCCCACTTCTCCCTGTCACACTACCTCCCAGTGGCGTGAACTCTTGTTGCTCTCAATGAAGGAGGCGGGTCTTCTGTCATTCAAAGCAAATAGTGGTGCGGAAGGCCGCATGTCGGAGATGACGACCTTGCTGCAAGAATGGGTCGCCAAACACCAAATCAAGATGGCCAGTCCCGATGCTGCTTCTGCCAACGTGCACGGTTATACCTTAACTCTTGATGCCCTCCCGCCAGCCGACGTCGCTCGCATGGTTGTATACGTACTCTGCAAGCTGAATTTCTGTAGCGAACTTCGTACGCTTGACGTGTATATGCATATCCCACGCTCATCACATCGCAAAGCTGTTGAACATGACACCTTACTTGGTCGCTGCTTTCCGGGATGGCTTCCCGGCATGGCTGGGGGGGACGTGTTGACCGTTTCCGAGGATGATGGGTTGACCGGGTTGCGCGCTCCTACTTTCGAGGATCGGAAAAGTTACATCTTGGCACTGGCTCAAGTCATGTCCTCATGGCGGGGCACTCCTATCACCATTCGGACTCGTGTACCGGGGCAATCTGCGACTTCCATATCTTTTGTTGATCCTGACCTGGAACGTGCTTGCGCAATATTCTATACGCAGTCCTTCTTCGATCGCTTTGCCCACGTGCCAACCATGCCACACTATCTTTGCACTCATTTACCACGCCAACAGTAGTAGCTCCCTTTGATAACCATATACATTGTAGCATTGTTCATAATACAATTACATTTCTTGAGCAGCTTTGGGTTTATCAACCCCTTAAGACTCGGGCCCTGTTGCCACCCGTTCCTGCTATAAATCCATTCAGAGCTTTCTCAACCTCACATCTCAGTTATGAGCGCCTCGATTCCTCACAATGTGCTTGTCTCGATCTTTCAATGGACGGACCAGACGACGTTGAGGGTTTTATCACTCGCATCAAGTCAATGTCTTACTGTTGCCAACCCCTTGCTATACCAATGTGTCGAACTTCATCGGCCGATGTTCATTGATAGGTTTCGTGATAGTATTTCCGCCTGCGGCGGATATCGCGCTCGCTTTGTGACGCACTTGGTCATCATAGCAGACTATTGTTGGCCAGCATTGTCTTCAATCAGTTTGTTGCTCGAAAGACTTGGAAATCTCCACTCGTTCATGTTCTCGCATCCTGCGGTTCAAACCATATCACTGCGCCTTCCACCTCCTTTACCCATCACATTGCGAAAACTCCAAGTACCCCACCTTGTACTACTGGATCGGCAGTCTGGCGTCGGCACCGTTACCCATCTGCGGATCGGTGACAAGGCCTATTACCCTAGTCGAAGCACGCGGCGGTCATGTTCTCTATTTCAGAACATTCAAGTGTTGTCAAGTGGCTGTACCTTGCGGTCAATTGTTCGCTTCGCACCGATGGTCCCTAATGTTGATTGTTGGGAACTCAATGGGGATGGTTTGACCCTTGACGGATTGAATTCCAGTCGAGAAGTGATTCTTGCCCTCGCATCTACCCGTGTTCGGTGTCTTCGATTTATCCGTCGCAGTCATGCTTGTGAACAAAGTTTCTTCGTCGACTTATTTAATTCCATCGCCCACCTGCAATGTATCGAATTTGCGCCCAGGGCATTAGCTCATGGCAATAGGGTGTATAGGGAAGGCATGGAGGTGGTGTCGGTGAGATGGTTATGTGAGGAAGGTGAACGGTGGCAGCACGACTGGGAAAAGGATGTTGTGATTGTCCAACGTTGATGGATATGTTTTACATTATGGCAATATTTACGATAAGGAAAATATCAGGCAACACGGTTAACCTTCGTTGATGCCCTGACCTCTAGTAAAGGGCGTTAGCGAAACGAACCGGGCAGGTGAAACAAACATACTCAGCAACCAAGCTTTCCGAGACCGTTTGCCTTCTTCCTTCAGCACACCCGAGGGAACGAAGAGTTTGCGCACGCCTCCGCCTCTCATGCCTTCCAAGTGACTGGTAAGGCCTATGACTGTGGTATTAGCGGCAGTGAAAAGCATATAGGAATGATATAAAACACATACCGAAAAGCGCTGCTTCATCACCGATCTTCACAGTGGTCTATGCTTGACGGTAAGATGGGAGGGTGTCAAGGAACTCTATACTTACAGGCGTCAATACCTCGCTTCTGACGGTATATGTCCTGTCTTTGTTCTGAACCGAAAGAATGTATCGAACGTCGACTTCATCGCCATGCTGGATGACAAGGCCGGTACCTTCCGGCTTGTCTTCCGGCTTGGGTGCGTCTGCATGAGCTTCTTTCACCTTCTCTTTCTTGTGCCGTTTCGGGGACTCGGGGAGGTCTGCGTTCGCAATGACCCTCTTCTTTGGATTGGCTGGTTCTGGAACCGCTGTTGGAGGATGGCTCGTTGGAGGCTTGGTTTGCGTTCGGGGAGGTTGAGGAGTCTCTAGTTTGATAGGCCCGCCCGCATTGACAGGTGAACTAGACGTTGGCTCTGCATGTTCAATCTTGACCTTGACGTTGCTCGTTGGCAGCTTGGTTCGGGAAAGTTCTTTGATAGGCGCGCCAAACGTCTTGACATTGCCTTTGCTCTTTTGCGGCTTGGTTTGCGTGCCGAAACGGCCAGGTGAGTTTACTGTCGACTCTCTGCATTGATGGGCTGTAGGGCCGGCTTCATCTTCCTGTTCCCTCTCGATGTGGGCAACATCCTTCTGCCAAGCCAAGAAGTTCGACCACTGTGCAGACGGCACAACCCTGGTATCCTCGTCGCTAAGCGTGATCTCTGGCGTACCATCCCCTTCCACTGGTGAAGTACCTCTCACCGCAGTGACCGACTCGTCTTTGACAGGCCTCGCACCTTTCTTCATCTGATCAAGTGAAGGTATATCTGGCGGTTCACCACATTCCCACATGAAGCACACATGTACCACACTTCTTTATCTTTCTGCCACATTTCTACCATATGAACTTCATATAAAACCCACTTTCTTCACCTGGTTTCACCTTGCTTCACTTAGCTCCACTTTTTCTACACCTTCCGACCACTTGTTCACCACTTCTGTTTGTTAATAATGAGATTTTGAAGTTGGAGGTGAGCTTTATGTGGAGCTCATGTAAAGCACACATGTATGTCAGAACACATGTGCTTCACATGGAGTCCATATGTAGGAAAAGTGGAAGTCAAATCTTATCACGTTAAAATACACAAGTCCAAGCCATTGAATGGATGTGTGATCCATGTGGTGTTCATATGTAGTATATGTGAGCTACATATGCAATTTATGTGTGATATATGTGGGATTTATGTGATGTACACATGTAGCTTATGTATACTATATATGGAATACACATGTAGTTTATGTGATGTTCATGTATAGAATATATAAAGTTATATGTGCGGTATACATGTAGTTTATCTGTAGTACATGTGCGGTTTACATGTATTATATGTGTAGTTCATGTGTAGTGTATGTATGGGACACATGTAGTATATATGTCGTGTATATGTAGTTTACCTGTAGTTAATGTACAGTACATGTGATGGACACATACAGTTTATGTGGGGTTCATGTGGTGTTCATGTGCAATACATATGTGGTTCATGTGCAATACATGTGAGGGACACATACAATTTATATGTAGTCTATGTGAATTATTGTATAGATCTCAATCCTCCTCATCTTCACTTTCATCTTCATCTTCACTTTCATCTACCACTTCTATCCCTGCTGCTAATTTCCTCTGCCTTTCCTCCTGCTTGGCAATAACACGTTCTGTGTGCAAGAACAGTAGCACATGCATAGTGAAGTCGAAATTGCTAACTGTCATCCGGTTGAGGACAGTCTGGAAACCCCCAATCCATGCGTTGAGCTGTTCACAGGCCTAAGTCCAAATTAGACAAGAATAGCTACTAGGATAGTAAAACCACTTACCTGAGTGTTAAATGCCCTCTTGTAGTAAGGGTTGCCTTGTTTGTCATTGGCAACCACTACAAGATTTGGCGCATCTCCATTGAGTGGTGCTGGATTGCACCAAGTCCGGCACAAGTAATCACTAATGCGGTGGTTGATGTAGTGGTAGGAATCCACAATGATGCGAGTAGTGGGCTCCCAGGCTGGCCAGTGCCCTTGCCTGACAATGTGCTTGAGCAGAGCACATCCCTTGTCAATGGCAATGTAGCTGGGACGGGAGTGGGTGTTTGGGTAAATGTCTTCAAGGAATCGAAGAATCTTGGCAACCCCTTCAGCCTTTGCAAACTTGCGCCAGGCAATAACAACTCCACATGGAGCACAGAGTGTCTCCACACAGTAGAACCTGGGGGCAGAGAAGTAGTTGTTGTACTTGGTGCCACTGACCTCTTCATTCTCTTGCTCCTCCAGGTTGTCGTGTTCCAGTTCCTCTGCTCCTCCACCAGCAGGCAACCACTCCTGCCTCTCTTCCTGAGCTCTTCTCAACATCCTCTGAACTCCTAAGAGTGAGGAGTTGGCATAGCGTCTGCGGAATTTGGCCCACTGTGGCTGATGCTCTTCACAGGCCTGAGTATCACCAACCTTGTCTTCATCACAGTTCTTCATCCGACACTTTCCTTCCATAGCCTCTTCATGCTCCTCGCAGAACACCCCAGTTTGTGCATCAAGAAGTGCCTTCTCACACCCCTCCATGGCACAATGGCGTGGTCCCATGACAATACCATCAATGACAACCATGCGAACATCTGCTGCATTATTGGCAAGACCAATAGGACCAGCAGGTTCAACCACATCAGCAGGGTTGTTGTCAACCTGCATTGCGTCTGGATCCAGATCAGGACCCTCATAGTCTGGCACAACATAATTCTCATCATGGCCAACCACAGCAGCAGGATCATTGGGCTGCCTTGGAATGACATCGGCAACATCTTTGAATGCATGGCAACATTCATCACAAGAGTGCCCAACTGCGCTGCGAACAATTCCTCCATCTCCAAGTTCAACATAGGCAGCAGCCACCAGAGCATCAATGGAGAGGTTGCTCTCAAACACGATTTCCCGGTTGTTGAAGCTGGCCATGTGACGGATAGACTCTGCAACAAAGGCTTTCCAGACCTGGCGATGACTGAGTTTGAAGGTACCCCCACTTGGCTGCACAAAAGAGGAGTGCCAGAACTCGGTAATGGCGGCAGTCGAAGCGTGGAAGCTGTAATTGGCATTGACAATAGCTCTGGAGACCAGGCGGTCAACCCAGACACTTTTGCCAACCTTGAGATACTTGGCATCATTGAGATACAAGCATACATCGTCGCCGTTGTTCTGAGTAAAGCGCTCATGATCCGCCCAGTAAAGTGAGTTGCAAACAGGGCAGCGTCCAGCCAGAACAGGGACATTCAAGTGGCACTGGCTCCCCTGAAGCAGAGTGACCTTGGAGGTATCCCGTTCGCGAAGCTCTTGAGTGAGGCTGTGGTTGTTGCAAGTCAGAGTGGGACAAGCCATGACCATGGGTGTGATGAGAATGACAGGTTGGACAGAAGTGGTAGAGATGGGCCGAAGTTTGCGCTTGAGTACTCCTATGCTGGTATGCGAAGCAAGAGAGAGAGAGCGACTGAACCTGCTCAGTTTCTTGCCAGCCATGGTAATATGCTGCTGCGGTGTTTGTACAGCCTCAGCTTCATGCTGGGTGAACAAAGATGCAAAGTCATGCTCAGAGAGCTTGACTTTGATGGCGCGGACCAGAGCAGCCATCCAGCTAGTAGATTCCTGTCGGGAGGATGCCCCCTGTTGTCCGTGAAGGTTGAGAAGATCTGTGTTGTTGACCAGAGTCATCAGAAGCATCAAGACAGTAGACAACTTGATTTTGGGACCAAAGTTGTCCTGGATGCTCTGAGCAAACTCAGTGAATAGCATATTGGGAAATGGATCTTGTTTAGGTGCTGCAGCAACACATGGAACAAGTCCCAGCAAGAACCACACCAGCAGCAGCATCATGTAGGCCTGTAAACAGAAACTAGGCAAGTCAGCAAGTTTTGAGACAAGATGTAATTGAGACTCAGGCAGGAAATGGTGCAAAACATATGCAATTTTCAATAAATATAGTAGTACAAAGATATATGCATAGAGGAGAAATTCTAAGTTGAGTGAAATTGACGACTTACTTCGATTTGGACGGCCCAGCCTTCTTCTTGGCCTTCTTCTCCTCTTTCTCCTTCTCATCCGTCAACTTCTTCATCACTATCCCCAAAGTCTTCAGGCCTGGCTTGAGAGCTCCCCAAAGAGCAGCATACTCTGCTGAGCCTGATGGAACATCACCTTGAAGGTATGAGAGGACAGCCGGATGCTGAATAGCGAAGGGGAAGAGCTTGCTGTAATTGCTGAAGCTGGTAGTATTCACATAGACTGCACGGGCGTCCTCGACGGAAGGGAAGGCGGGAAGAGGAGGGAGACGAGGCACTTTGGCGTTGTAGATGTCGTACGCCGCTCTGAGGCAATCTGGAGCATCTGATGCGGCACGCCAATGATCGAATGCTGAGATGAGAGTCGCATTGGGTTTGGTGTTTGGAACCAAGGAGGGGGGTACCTCAAGTAGCTGAGCGAAGGGGATCAAGTTTGGCTTTGCCGAGTAGGCTGCAGTCAAATAAGCAGGGGCTGGCGGAAGCCCACCTGCATTGCTAACACCTACGAATGAAATGGAGGCAGAGGGTGCGATGGACGAAGGAGCCATAGAGCTACCAGATGGAGGCACAGAGCCACCAGAGTGTGATGAGCCTAGGGAAGGGGCAAAGAAGACATTTGACGATGAAGCAGCAGGCTCCTGATATTGTAGACTTAGCAGTGATCAGATATGAATAAAATTGAACTCACGAGAAGCAATGCCAATTTGAAATTATCAGGCCATGAAACATCCCCATCCTCCTCGAGGGTGAGGAGATAGGGACCAACAACTTCCCATGACTCACCATCCCAGATGGAAATGAGAGATGCTGTGCACAAAAATTAGCATGTACAGCAGCAAGAAGAAATGGAAATGACTGACTTGTCACTGTTGGATACTTCCTGCTAATGGCCTTGAGGATTGGTGCGAGAGTTGGGAACCGGGGAATGGTGGCCGAGTGAGGAGTATCGGTTCTAGCGAGGGTGGAGTAGAGAATTACCTTGCCACTACCGTGACTTTGGAAGGTGGGAATATCATCATGACGAACTAGACAAAAGGTAAGCACAGAACAGCAGAAGTCAGGTTGAGAAACTCACCAAAGTCGGCCATGTTGGGAGCTGTGCCAAAGGCCTTCCCACGTGCAAACCCACCAGTGGTACGTGAGGCACCTTGCAGGTCCTCAAGATGGTCAGACGGAGGAGAGGGAGATCCCTCAGGCGCAGACGAGGCACTGGTATGAGTGGAGGTGCGGCGCTGGGCTTTGGCAGCATGGCGGTGGCCAACAGGGGACTGACTGGGGTTCCGCTTAGATGTGGTGGACTTACGAGGTGTCACAGCAGGCTTGCGAGGTGTAACCATCAAGTCCTCATCCATCGCAGTGTCCTCACCAACAGCAGCGAGCTCACCGTCATCACCTGTGCCCATGTTCTCACTGTCAACATCCTTTTCATCGGCATCTTCATCGGCATCTTCATCGGCATCTTCATTGTCTTTCTCCTCCTCGACATCCACATCCAACTCCTTATCAGACTCTGCACCGAGGTTGTGCAAATCTCTAGCCTTACCCTTACCCTTATCAACAACTGGAGCGGGTTCTTCTTCGTCACCGGAATCATCACCATCTTTCGCAACTGCATCGTCATCAGGATCTTCTTCGTCAGCAGAATCTTCATCATCATCGGACTTGGGGCGCCTAGCATGGTCTGAGACGATACGGGGGGTAGCTGAACCTAGCTGAACACCAGTACCAGCTGAGCGAGGGGGCGGAGCGACACCAGCACCACTCTCCTTAAGAAGTTTGGCAGTACTACACATATTCTTAATGTTACGAGCGGGAATACAAACAGATGAGAACGTACAGAGTTAACTTCTTAGCCGCAGTCACCGCAGCAGCCTTGTCCTCAGCATCACGCACTGCGGAGGTCCTGCAAGCATCCAAGATGAGCGGCAGAAACAAGCAAATAGGTGGAGAGTACACACCTCTTATCTTTCTTAATCTTCTTCACAGCTGAGGCACGGGGGGTCTTGACAGGTTCCACAGGTTCTTCTCTATCATGGAATGTTTGATTAATTTTGTTTGAATTTAAAAGAAATTTATTAATGTATATATGTACTACTACTACTACTACACTACTATACTAATAGAAGAGTGATGTGACTCACTCATTGGCTTCTTGTTGGGCCTTGGCAGCAGCAGTAGCTGAGCGGGTGGACCTGGGCTTCAGAAGGCTGTTGGCCAGGCGTTGGCGGGCGTTGGCGGGCATCGATGGGCATGGGGGTAGCGTGGGTGGTCGTTGACGAGTGCGGGCGACGAGGGACATGGGGGCGGCGTCAATGGGCAACGACGGCCGAGGGGAACGACGAGGGGCGCGGGGGCGATGTGGGTGGTCGTCGACGAGCGCGGGGGACACAGAGGGACATGGGGGCGGTGTCGTTGCGCGTGGATGGGTGCGGGGAACGACGAGGGGCGTGGGGGCGATGTGGATGGGTGCGGGGGACGTGGGGAACGACGAGGGGCGCGGGGGCGATGTGGATGGGTGCGGGGGACGTGGGGGCGGCGTCGTTGGGTGCGGGGAACGACGAGGGGCGTGGGGGCGATGTGGATGGGTGCGGGGGATGACGAGGGACGTGGGGGTAGCGTGGATGGGCGCGGGGGCGGCGTGGGTGGCGTCAATGGGCACGGGGCACACAGACGGATGCGGGGGCGGTGTCGATGGGCGTGGGGGCGGCGTGGGTGGCCGTCGATGGGGGAGGGGGACGCCAAGGGACGTGGGGGCGGCGCCGATGGGCGACGATGGGCGCGGGGGACGTGGGGGCGGCGTAGACGGTCGTCGATGGGCGCGGGGGACATGGGAATGGCGTCGTTGGGCGCAGGGGACATAGGGACGGCGTCGTTGGCCGCGGGGGACGCAGAGGGGCGTGGAGATGGCGTCGTTGGTCGCGGGGGACGCAGAGGGGCATTGACAAGGACGGGGGAGGGAGACAGAGGCGGGGGCATGGTCAGTGAAGGCAGGAAAGCAGCGGGGGATGGGCTTACCTTGCCTGCTCCTTGTTGCTTTCCTTTCCACCTCGAGCCTTCGTTCTTGGGGCCATTTCGTTGTGTTTGGTCGTTGAGAAGGGGGTGAATCTGAGGGGATGGTGGTGGTTGAGAAGCAAGGGTGGGGTGGGGTAGCAATGTGGCACACTGCCACGTCACGCGAGCGCACAGCACGGGTGATGCCGGAATAAGCGCCCAAAGAGCGCCCAATCAAATAAAAAATAAAAATAAAGTAAAATAAAAAGAATATTAATATTCGTGGATAAGCGCCCAATAAGCGCCCGTTCGACGAAATTGACATAACTTCACTAAGTCCATTAACAGTGCCCCAATAAGGCAATTTTATTACAAAAAATGTGTACTTCATGAATACTACACCTATAAATTCATGTAAATTCACATAAGTTACACATAAATTCATGTAAATCATATATAAACTACACATTCATATGTAAGACTATAGGACTGTAGAAAGGAAGTGCACTTCATGTGGACTACACATGGAACCCATATGAAAATTCATATAAATTCATATAAAATATATATAAGCACCATGTCTCAATTGTTGTTCATGTGTAAGAAAAGTGTGGAAAAAGTGTTCAAAAGATGAAGCAAGTGGCAAAAAAGTGAAGTTTCTCAGCTTTCAGTATTAAATAAAAATTCACTTTTCTACACATAAACCTCATATGAACCCCACATGAACCTCACATCTCCACATGAGCCACACATGTGCTTCATGTGAGAATGTGGTAAACCGTCAGGTGCTCAAGTGAAGGACTTGAATTAGCGCTTAGCTGCGTTTCAGCGTAGATGTCAGATACTGGGCGATGATAATCCACTGCGGATAAGGGCGTGAGATGTCCATCGCAATGACGGCGTGAGATCACCTATGCAAATTGTAACCCACCAGGCATACGGCCCTGGTGAAATCATCAAAACCACGACATATTTGATAAATAATAAGCTCACGATTCTCCGCAAATGTTCACTATGTATTCCCTATCGGAAAGGAATGGAAGACGAATAAAAAGCTGCTCCATCTAGATTTCTTCAGTGGCACATCCGCAAAGAGAGCAAACAAACTCACAGATCCTTGAATTAACGTGCCGATGGAGCAGCAAACTAATTCTCCATTGGGATCCTCATACTGGATTTCTACATGAGTCTTCACACTGCAAGGGGGGCTGGCGAAAGCGACGTGCGTAAGCATCAAAGACATTCGAGGGAGTAGACCAAGGGAGTTCCCTGTGAAGGTTTGCGACCTAGAGATAGAATGAGAGTCTGGCTGGTCAGCGGCACAGATAGCGTACCATAGCATACTTTTAATGGTCTCATCCATAGGGAGGAGGGAGGTGTTCATATAGAACAAAGAAATTCGAGTCCAAGCCATGGAGCACTTCATCTACAGACACGTACACGTGACGCGTAGACGAGCGTACAGGGGTCAGGATGGGATTAAAGAAATTACCGGGGATATCAGCGACCCATGCAAGAGCTGCCGTTTACTCGATGCGCTGGAGAGAATGAAAGTAAGACATGAGAGAGTAGAGTAAATTAAACGTCGATATCCAATCCCTGGGTTACCGGCAACGGGTCACCGTGCACCAGGACCCAGGAGGTTACCGGGTGTCAATGACGCAAACAGAAGCTGAGATTCGCTCGATGCCCTTGAGAGAATGAAAGTACAACATGTGAGAATAGAGGGGGAAGTTGATATTCAATCGCTGGCTTACCAGCAATCGTGTTCGTCAAGCTGCTAGGTCGAGAGGGTCACCAGGACCCAGAAGGTTATCAGGGATGTCAACGACCAAAACAAAAGCTGAGATTCGCTCGATAGAATGAGTACGACATGAGGGGCCCTAAGTTACCAGAACCTAGGGCAACTTCGCTCGTCTCGTTTCAGGCGCTAGTGTACTGCTAGCTATAGGCTGAGAGGGTTACCAGAACCCAGCAGACGAGATTTCCTCTTGCATGAGGGTGTCACTGCAATGGCAGAACGTCACCTCAGGATGGCAAGTAAGTTTAACAGCAAGGAACGGTAGAGCCTTCCACGTGTCGAAACTGTAACATGACGCAAGAGTCTGCTGGCAGTGTCACTGGGTCGTTCCGCGTAGCCCCTTTCAAAGAACGCCACTGGGTGCTAGTTGGAGCACCCAGTGTCATTCTTTCGTTTTCCTCCACAATGCCACCCTACCGAAGCGTTGTCTGTCGGCGTTATGCACTATCGCTGCCGCATGCACCAGCCGACTCTGTAACGGTATTAGCACTGACGCCCTCAGGTGGTGTGAGACACTCATTGTGCCCCGCATCAAGAGCACAATCCACCACCACATCACCTCCCCCTGCTTCGTGCCATTCGACGCCCGATAATTTTGGTGAACGGAACACAAACAAACCCACCCCCTTGTCTGCCGATTCCCCGGAAGGGCACCTCAATGAGGAGCAATACAAGTCAAATACGCGATCGATATCCACTCATAAGGTCGATGCCGACAATCCGGTCGGTACAGGTCCTAGTGACATAACTTCGGTGAATAAATATGTAAGTGTCCCGCGTTATGTTCTATAATCCATTCATTAACGAAGCTAGGCATATTTCAAGCGCAAGCATCACTCAAAGTCTCCTGACATCGTCACAGTTTGGTTCGCATCGTGTGGTGCCCTACCGCTGTCTCACCCCCCAGCGAAATTCGATTCAGAGGCACCACCCGAAGAACACAACCTCTTTGTCCATACCTTCGGAACGGAAACTAATTTGTGGATTTGGCTTGAAGGCTGGAAACATGTTCAACAGGGTTACTCTACGTTCATCAACGGCAGGCTTCGCTACTTGACATTGAAAAAGGGAAAGCCTAGCTGGGTTAAGAAGGAGACTTACGATCGTTCGCCTGCAAAGAAAGGAAAATGTGATGTATAGAAGCATTTAAATTCTATAGATTTTCGTGAACTTTCACTGTCCCGTCTCTAAATTTACATTCGTGGTTATGCAGAAAAGTCAGTCAACTCAATGCACGAACCTTGCACGAACCACTGGATGTCCGTCTGTACGGGCCAATGTACGAACACTTGCATGAACCCCTAGGAGGTATTTTAGGAGCTTCTTACGTAATATAACCTCGACTTAGTTAGACTGTCAAGTAAGCTCGTGACATGCCCGGCGACATTGTACAAACCGCCGCACGAAGGGCCGCATGAGCCAGCAACCGTGAGCATGCATGAACCCTTGCACGAACTGCTGGCGGGGTACAAGTGCACGAACCAATGTATGAACCCTTGCACGGAACCAATGCATGAACCCTTCCACGAACCACTGGATGTCCGTCTGTACAAACCAATGTATGAACCCTTGCACGAACCACCGGATGTCCGTACTCACATGCCGAGGGTTGTAAGAACTGCACGAACCATTGTATGAACCATTGTACGACCCGCTGACTGTTAGTACGCACACGCCGACCTTGTACCACTCGGTGCGCGTTCAAGCGCGTTTAGCCAAGGGGCACGAGACCGAGGCAGACACGTGGCTTGTCACGAGACTCGTCATGGGTGCTCGAAGTTGGCGGACCGACTCAACTCTTCTTGTCGCTGCCACCATCCATCCCGACTTCATCTCAACCATCACCTCAATTGCAGCGACATCGGGGTGGGTTCTGGCAACCCTCCCAGCTAGCTGGACCCTGGCGGTCCTCTGGCGACGCAATCATGGCGCTGGGTTCGGGTAACCCTCGCAGCCGGCTGGACTCGGACATCCCGCTTTCCCTTCCCGCCTCGACACTACTCATTCAACATCGCCTCGAATTGCCAGTCGCGGGGACACTGGAGTGGAATCTGGCAACCCTGTCGGATAGCCAGACTCTGGATGTCCTGGGTTCTGGGTGTCGTTTTGCCACGGAGACTTTGAATCCTCGACGAACGAAGCCTCGCTGACACCTGGTCTCTGTCACTCGTCTGGTGCCCGCTTTCCTAGGATTTCGTTCGGCAGTACCCACCCGATCTCACTTTGACAGACAATCCAGTCATTTCTATCCATTGCGTAGCCGCGCGGGCGTGTTCGGCAGTTCAGTCTGGGGTTTACTGTTAGACTCACATGCGACTTGGGGGTCTTGCCTCATGTATGCTCACGTGGCCTGCATTGCTATCGTATAAAGCGCGTCCAAGTGCCACTCTTTGTCCTTCGGATCTGTTCCCTCAACTTCTCCTCAAATGTGTTCCTTCGTGAAAAACTTGATTTGGTGAGTTCTCCCTCTTCTTCTATCCTCCACACTGTTCTAAACGTATCTAGGGTTAGACGATGCCCGGGTGATTCTGTATTCCATATCAGATATGAGGATGTGTTGCTCACCCATGTCGTCTTTGCTGCCAAAAGACTTTCCGAGAGCTCCTCCGTCACCATTCATTACGTTGGGCATTCCGGAGAGGAGCTTATTTGGGATGCTGGCACCCTCCTGACTGGCGAGGTGAGTTCACCATGCTTCTCCGCCTAATCTACGTGCTGATGAGCCACAGAGAGAGCACATGGAAGTGTACTTCCCTTTCCATGGCAATAAGGAATATTC
Organism: Pleurotus tuoliensis; assembly: GCA_036872985.1. Lineage (NCBI taxonomy): Eukaryota > Fungi > Basidiomycota > Agaricomycetes > Agaricales > Pleurotaceae > Pleurotus > Pleurotus tuoliensis. The sequence goes on from JAYMDH010000014.1 coordinate 185,905, forward strand.
TGTTCACACTCAAGGACCTTCGTAAGTGTTCCCTCACTCCCATAAACGACATGTCTTTGATCTTTCAAACAGTGAAATTTACCTCGCCGGCGTAAGTCTCAGTAAGTGTGGGGTCCTATCGATGTTCTGACTGCATTTCCTGACAACTAGCCACTCCCTAGATGTTAGGACCAGCGAGGTGACCAGCGAGGTGGCCGGACACTGTGCAAGGTGTAGGGGTGACCCCCTCCAGTACCTTCTTCGAGCACCGTGACCAAGGAGGTCTCCGCAATGGTCCCACAAGAGGCAACTGCGGCGAAGAAGAGAGCCGGAAAGAAGAGAGCTATTGTCAGTGTGGCACGTGTTGCATCCCCGAGAAGGCTCAAAGCTGGGAAGGCGGGGCCGGGGCCGACGGCTTGAGATGGCTCCTCGACTTCCCTTTGTTTTACTAGTGTAGCGGCCTAAGCATTTTGTTCCGTACCTTCCTCGCGATTGAAACATGACATATCCATTTTTATTGCTTGGCCATGCGATGCGATGCGCACCAGTGTATTACTTGGTGTTCTCGCCTCCTGAATAGGCGGGACTTCGATGCTCGGATAACTACGTCGGTCATTTACCAAGTGGCTTTATGCAGTGCTTGGGTCATCCGCCATGTGCAACAGGTGCCCTTTGTACTAACCGCAGTGGTTCAAACCTGCTCAAACCTGCCTACCTCCTCACATCCGCCACCATCCTTGTGCTATTCCCTATGGTTTCGCACAGCCAACCCCGCCCCAAGCCATTGCGCTCACGTTCCAGCCGAACGACGCGCTCGACTCCCAAGGAAGTGATGCCTAACTTACGAAGATCAAGCCGGGTTAGCTCTCTGCGTAAGAAGCCTTCTAGTGAACGTAGAGGGGACGTCAATATCGATGCAGACCACGATGTATCTATGTCGAGTGGCGATGAAGAGCAGGAAGATGGAAGCAGCATGTCAGTCGACGGCTCAGGCCCAGGTATTTTCCATTCTCGTCGACCAAACTTCCTCTTCCTAACCTAGAATTTCCAATCTCTTCAAAGGACCGCTCATTCCGCCATCGCAATTTGCTGCTTATCCTGCTCCTCTTCTTCTTGCCCCACCTAATCCTCACACATTCGATCGTGACCTCGTTCGCAATGCCACCATGAATCATAGCAACGCCTTTGTATCCGCGAATGAAGCTGATTCAGACATTACTGCAATCAACACTCCGCTGGCTCCTCAGGATACGCAGAGCGTGGATCATACCTTTGTCGGAATACCAACCACCTACCTTCTAGGGGCAGTATCCACGACACCAACAACGCGGGGCATCATCCCGAGAGACGACTTGCTACACAGCCCTCATGAAATAAACCTTCGGATACCACAAGGTAACCATTGTCGCTACCCTCATGTTGCAAACATCTCATCATACCTTATAGCTGAGATGATACGGCCGTCGTCGTATGCCGTAGTTGCTGGTTCAGCCCCCAAGTTGTCTTGGGATGGCGAGAGCAATGAGGAGAATGATGAGCCTGTAGCCAACGATCGCGGCAGCAAGGAGTGGCATGATGATAGCGATAGGGAGGACACTGCAGACAAGATAATGGGATTTACTGGCGAGAACAAGGAGGATCAAGATAATCCGACGATGAGCATCTCTGCTGGTATCGCGGGGGGCCGGTGGAACGAGGAAAATGGCGGGACGAGCTCTGCTGAGGACGATCCAATGCCTGACGCGGTAATTGCTGACAAGGAGCAATTCAATGGCAAGAGTGAGGAGGAGGATCACGCCTTTTTGGTCGACGATGCCAGTGACAAGGGGTGGCATGATGATAGCGATACGGAGGACGGTGCGGACGAGATCATGCAAGGGAATGACCCCACGCGCAACGGCCAGGAGGCGGGGGAAGAGTGCGTGCGGGAAGAGCAGACGAAGTATCAAGACGATCCAATGACCAACACCTCTACTGGTCTCACGGGGGACGGGCGTAACGAGGAGGATGGACAAGGGAGCCTGGTAGAGGATGGTACAATGCCCGACACGGTAGTTGCTGACCAGGAGCAGTTTGATGGCGGGAGTGAGGAGGAGGATCACGACACTTCGACCAACGACCCCAGTAACAAGGGTTGGCATGGTGATAGCGATAGGGAGGACGGTGCGGACGAGATCATGCAGGCGAATGACCCCATGCGCACTCCCCACGGGGAGGAGAGGGATGAGCGGGAGGAGGAGGAGGAGGAGGAGGAGGAGAGGGATGGTCAAGACGATCCAATGTCCAACATCTCCGTTGGTGTCGCAGGAGACTCCCGCGACCGGGGCAATGATCCAAACGGCAAGGTGAGCTCAGCTGAGCATGATCGAATGCCTGACGCTATAGTTCATTACCAGGAGCAGTTTCATGGCGTGAGTGAGGAGGACAACAAACCGTCGATCGACGATGCCATTGACGAGGGGTGGCATGATGATAGCGATGGCGAGGAAGGCGGAGACGAGATTGTCCGATTTACTGGCGAGGACGGCGAGGATGAGGATGATCCGATGACCAAAATCTCTGTTGATGTCGCTGGGGGATGGTGGAACGAGGACAACGGGGAAGACAGCTCGGCTGAAGATGATCCGATGCCTCACACTGTAGTTGCTGACCAGAAGCGGTTTGACGGAGACAGTGAGGAGGAGGATCACATCTCTTTGGTCGACGAACCCAATGGCATGGGGTGGCACGCTTCTAAGCATAAGGAGGATGGCGAGGGCGGCGTACACGAGTGAGTGTCCGCATCCAACGATTACCCCATGCGAACCATCGATACAAATCGCAAAACTCAATCCCATGGAATGCCCAATAGTAATACTGCCATCGACATGCTTATGGATTACGGAGAGGACATTGGGCAGGACTCGTACGCCGATGATGAGTGGGACACAGACAGTGAAGAGCACGCACGTCTTCAAGGTGATTCAAGAAGCCCTCGCCCGCCTGCCCTCCTTGCATCTGAACGTCTTGCCGATGTTCTCGCGGCTGCGTCGACTTCGGCTGATCAGCAGGTTGTGACGATAGCATTCCCCCCCTGCACATTGCCTTCTGGTCGCGAAACCCTCTATGAAAGAGGCAACCCGAGGCTTCGTCATTTGAGAAAGGCCGCCTTGACATATATCGGAACTCGTTCTGCCTTCAGACAAGATGAGGACTTAGGTTCTGTCAACATAAATCGTCCTTTTGTGCAGCAACTGGATACGTCGACTGGGAATGATGACAACCGTTACAGCGATCCCCTGCCTCCCCCGCCTGCAATACATCGTACTTCTTGTCCACGCAGTGGCTACAATCCCCCCCCCTCTTCCTTAACAGCCCTTCTGAACAGCATCGACACCAAACACCCCCGAGCGCTTCCGACAATCCTCAAAGTCCATCACCTTGTGATTATCGTGATCGTGAATCCGAGCCATCTCCACACGAACCACCCAAATCCCAGAACAGTCAAAGTCCATCACCTCATCGCAGTAAGTATGAATGTGAGTCATCTCCAGCACCTTGGGACAGTAATAGCAATCCAGATCATGAACCCCAGAGCCGAAGTCCATCACCTTGGGATCACCACAGTGATGGCTCCCACGAGCCGTCTCCACCACCCAGCTTCCAGAACCGTCGAAGTCCATCACCTTGGGATCATCGCAGTGATCATGAACGCGAGTCGTCTCCAGCACCTTGGGGCAGTCATAGCAATTCAGATCATGAACCCCAGAACCGAAGTCCATCACCTTGGGATCTCCGTAGTGATCATGCCCATGAGCCATCCCCACTACCCAGCTTCCAGAACGGTCGAAGTCCATCACCCTGGGATCATCACAGTGATCATGAACTCGGGTCCTCTCCAGCACCTTGGAGGGCACATAGCAAGTCATCTAGGTCTCAGAGTCGTGAGGGCAGTGATTCGCCTTTCGGCGATGCGTTTGACCGGGGTTTCTGGGAACACCATAATACCTGGGGCTCCTTCAAGGATAATGTTGAGGAGAGTTCCATGCACGGCGACAATGTTGAGAGAGATGGCGGCAATAAACAGGTAATATCCAGTCCAGATCGATGTTAACCGAACTTCTCACTGCTTTCCTTCGTTGACAGCCCTATCCAAGCAGGAAGAAACATCACAACCATGACAAGCGTCAACGTCCCTATCCCAGTTCAGAGAAGCGTCACAATCATCACCATCGACGTCGGAAACACTGTGCCCACTGTGCCCATCCGAGCAGTGACGACGGAATGTCCGATTCAGACGAAGCTTCCGGATCCCCCCAGCGCACCTACAATGTTTGACATCTTGACCCAAAAGGTCTTACATTGAAGGTTTTTCGTCTTATTTCACCATATTATTCTTGGGCTCATATAATTGTTAGTCCGAAATTAGAATCCACTGTGATTGTACCCTAATGGAGCGCGGTCTGAAAATAGCCACCAAGGACATGATTTGCAGCTTCAAGCTCAAGCCGTATGGCCTGATTTGTCCCACAGTCGCCAATTTCGCAATGGACGCCCGCCCTAAGAAGGGCATAATTACTACTTGGAACAAACGGCTCATCGAGGTGTTTGTGCAAGATTTCATGGAACAACCCCAGTACACTTGTAAGGATCCTGCAAATATTGAACACCATTTCAAGCAGCATCTGCACCAGCTCAAGAACCACGTGGCAAAGCTTCCAACGCCCGAAGCTGCCAAAGCCAAGAGTCGCGAAAACAGGCGGCGCGCAGTTAGTGCTCTGATATTTCTTCGCTGTAAAGGACTGACCCCTTGATTTCAGCTACGAGAGTGTCACGTCAAGGCGTGTAGGAATTACGCTCGACAAGATCACACCCTGCGTTGCTTTGTCAATCTATTGGATAGGCTACCCTATTATGCCATGAGTGGAGATGAGACAGACGCTGAAGCTAGCACATCAATTGGGATCGGGAAGACTATTGAAGGATATTCCATAACCAATCTTCCTTGGCACTCTTCAGATCCAGCAGTAACACATTGGTTCCGGACATTCGATCTACTCCACCTCTCCACACGGTACATGATGACCGGAAACCCAACACCAGGCGAATGGCCGCGAGTAAGACTGCCATCGTCACGTATCGAAAAACACAAGGCAGACCCACCTCTTGGGCTTCCAGAGAACTTCTATGACTCTGCTTTTCTTCAAAGTCTCCATCCAGTGGAAAGGCAGCGACTCAAGGTCCAAACAGCGATGGACCTCTCTTTCTTCAGAGAAATTGAAACGTGAGTATTTAGATTTGAGTATAAGTAGACGCTCACTCGTTCCTTAGTCTCACGGCTCGATATGCACATATTCGTACAAGGCATGATCGACCCCTTGATGTTGAATTTACTAAGGTACACTAGCTAAGAGCAGGAGTATCTTCAGCAACCCCTCAATTTCACCCACCTTAGAGACGAGTAGAAGAGGCACCGTTCTAGCACATGAATAAACATGAGTAAACATCATCATCGGTTTCGGTTTTGGAGCCTCCCTCACGTGACTCATCAGTCGGAGTCATTGAATTTTGAATTATTGCTGTTATCCCGACCAGATGGACTCCGGTAGTCCTCGCATTCAGGTGGACTCTGGTAGTCCACCAACGCTAAGGCTTCCCTGTTCTTTGACCTCCTGGCCTACTTTCATATGCTTGGTCCATCCTTTCAATGCGTGAAGGCACGAGCATCATGAGCTCTACTTAGATATTTGAACCTGCCTTCGTTAAGTGTCATTTTACCCCCCAATGCCATACCACGATCATCCATACTCCTCCCATAGATTTCATTTCGCGCCGAACGTGGAACACCCAATCTTTCCGGCTCCTCTTAGACGAGGCCCCTGGGTCAAGCATCCTGCGGTTGCCTTCACGTTGGGCATCTTAACAACCTTGATCGCGAAACAGTATGTCGGCCATGCGTCAACCATCATTGATACATACTTTACGACACGTACTTCTACTTCTGACCAACTGCTCGTGGATGTCACATTTGCTTCTGCGACTACTTCTATGCTCGCGGATGCCACACTCGCTTCTGTCCCCCCTCGCAACCTTGCTCTCTTTGGTGGTGGCGCTCGAGTCAATTCTCTTCTCACTTCTGCAACTTACAATCCTCGTGGTTCCCATCCAGTGGGTATACTACGGAGCGGCTTTCGCTGGGCTTGAGATACAGTGCTTGGTGTTGAATTTTCTCGACTCCACATGAGTCATCCCAGGGATGCTCTCAGCGAGAATATGGAGCTTGGAAAGTGCTGGGAATTCCAAGGTGCCACGGGTCACATAGCTATCGAGCTGCCGGACGTCGTCACCATAACCACCGCCAGCGTGGCCCACATCCCTGCACCCCTTCTCTCCCAGGTTGCTGTCGGCCGTGCCCCACGAGGAGTGACCATTTGGGGTTTGGTCAACAACACGACTGCTCCACATTTTGCTGAGTCCTACGCGCCATCCCTTTTCACAGTGAATCTCAGAAACCCTCCAGGCATGCTCCACACCGATAGGTTTGTCAAGCTCAGAGAATTCGTTTTCGACGTCAATTCGTTGTCGCATCACCAGTTTTTCTCCATCGATCCTGATGCTACGACCGTGAAAACATCTTTGGTCATATTCGAGGTCAATAGCAATCACGGTTCAAGCACGACATGTCTTTACTATTTAGGGGTGTATGGTACCGTAGTCTGACAATATCTGCATGTGCATAGTCATCATGTGCATCGAGTGCAGCCTGTGGCTCGACGTCTTTGTCCATCGCTCCACTCCTACCAGACACCAGAATGAGCATACACTACATCGAAGATTCACTTTGGTGAAGCCTCCGCATCTAGCTCAATTCATGTGTCATTATAATCAAGTACTTCTAGGTCTAGAATTTTCTCCGGTGACAGGAGCCACTCGCTCACTGACGAGTCTTTTCTGCTGACCCATGTCGTGCTCGTCGGGGACCCAGTCTCGGAGAGGTCTTATGTCGAAGTTCACTATATCGACGATTCAGGCGATAAATGTGTTTGCCACTTTGGTGCCCTCGAGGCTGGCAAGGTGCTTCTTTCCCCACTATCATAACAACTTACTGACAAGCATCAGACAGAGCAAATTCAGGTTTACCTGCCTTTCTTTGCCGACAACCAATATACCATCCATATTTCAGGATCAACGTAAGCTATACGTTACTCCGACGACAACTACCAAGTCATAGATTATTGGCGCAGGGACATCTGCTTTGCCGGCATCAAGTTAGGTATGTGCATGACTGGCCGTCTCCGGCATATCCTTGTTGACTGCCGCATGCATCTTCATTCCCTGATAGTTGTGGCCCACGATGGGCTTGCCGGCATCGGAGGGCCTGAACAATGGCCGAAATATGTCGGTGCGCGAGAGCTGGTTGATCCAACTCAGACACCTCCACTGAGTGAGGACGAAGGTGTTACCAAAGAGGAGGACGAAGCCAGAATAATGCAAAGCAAGGTCAAGCATGAACGCCCACAGCCGACGATGAGTTCACCTGTGCAGAGGCTTGGCGCGTCTATCAAGCTAGAGACCACGGCCTCTTCCCGAACGCGAACCAAGCTGCGAACGAGCGAAGTCAAAGGTGAAAGCGCAGAGATTTCATCGCCTGGCAAGACGCTCGGCATGCATATCAAAGTTGAGACCACTGAACCTTCCCGAATCAAGCTGCCTACGAGCAACACCAAGGCCAAGACTGAACGCGCAGAGACAACGTCTAGTTCACCTGTCAAGATGGGCGTGCCTATCAAACTAGAGACTCCTCAACCTTATCGAACGCAAAGCAAGCCTCCAACGAGCCATTCTCCGACAGCGATTCCAGAACCAGCCAATCCGAAGAAGAGTGTCATTGCGAACGCAGACCTCATCGAAACCCCGAAACGGCACAAGAAAGAGAAGGCGAAAGAAGCTCATGCAGACGCACCCAAGCCGGAAGACAAACCGGAAGGTACTGGCCTTGTCATCCAGCACGGTGATGAAGTCGACGTTCGATATGTTCTTTCGGTTCAGAACGAAGATGGGACATATACCTTCAGACGTAAGGTATCGACGCCCATAAGTAAGGGGTTCCTTGACACCCTCCCATCTTACCGTCATGCATAGACCACTGTGAAGATCGGTGACGAAGCAGTGCTTTTCGGTACATATTATATATCATTCTTTTGCTCTTCACTGCCGCTAATACCACAGCCGTAGGCCTTACCAGTCACTTGGAAGGCATGAGAGGCGGAGGCATGCGCGAACTCTTCATTCCCTCGGGTGTGCTGAATGATAAAGGAAACCGATCTCGGAGAGCTTGGTTGCTGGGTATGTTTGTTTCACCTGCCAGGTTCGGTTCCTAACGCCCTTTACTAGAGGTCAGGGCATCAACGAAGGTCAACCGTGCTGCCTGATTTGTCAGATCCCATTCTGAATGATATAGTTTGTGATTGGCAATAGTTACAGTGTATATATGTAGCTAAGTCCGGACATCGCGATGGGATCTGGTATCCCTCGTCACTCATTGGACTCTGGTAGTCCTTTGAGACCATTGTATCGTGCTGGATTCCGGTAATCCTGGCGTGTCGTTGGGCCTTGTTTCTCGTCACTTGATTACCATACATCCCTTGTGTTGGATGTCTTCGAAGTAGGGATCTGTTAAAGGTATTTCCTCGTGCTCCCTAAATCTCTATACAGATGTGACATCAATTTCTCTAGACTGCATTTGACAATGATGTGCTGGTAGTTGCTAAACTTTGTGCCGATAAGGACCAAAGAAACTCGCCAAAGAACACGGTAAGGTTACTTCACGCCTTTCAATGACGTTCTCCAATCTCAACCTCACTAATATGGAGCGCATTGGCCAGACTGGTGTAGGACAGGATCTGACCTCTTGCTCGCAATCTGGACACTTTTGCAAGAAGACCTTGTCTGCCTCTTCCCAGTACATGCTTTTCTTCAAATTCCAATAGGCGATGAAATTTTCTGGGTCTCCTCCAATCCTGTCAAGAATATACAGCATATCCATCCCGGAGAGTACGTTGATGATCTTTTCGCGAAACTTTGCCACTAAGCATTCTTCGCAGAAAACATGCCCGCAGGGTAACCTGAAAAATCGTGGTCATCGTCATGTAAACGCGACAATCAAGGCAACAAACATGTAAGGTCCTTCCATGAGTCTATTGCATATTCCGCATATCAACGCTTCCCTCATCTCACTAAGAAGCTGTCAAAGGTTAGTTGCATCGCATATGATGGGTGTATATCAACATACTGTTCCAACTTTGTTCTTACGACCTTTCTTCAGATGAGGGGCCATCGTGGATGAGTTGACGTGGACGTAGATAGTATTGGTGAGGGGATGTGTTGAAGACTACCGCGCTCTCTTTTAAAGTCCATGCTTGAACGCATAGCCACCAGTGGCTCCAGTGGTTACTTGGACATTGGTGGCCCAACGACCTTGTCGTTTTTCAACTTTGCATTGATATGCCAGGTCTTTGTCTTGGACAATCAGCCATTGTGTTAATGTTCATTTTCTCCGACAGCTTTTACGTTTTGCCCTTGAGGTCGTGTTCAGCAATTCACAGTCGCTTGAAGAGTGGACCATGTTGCCTCCCAGCACCTGTGGCGTCTCGCAGTGTGTGCGCTCCCCTCGCTGTGGCGAAGTACGCGTGCATGTGGTAAACGGTTTCGGTTAATCAGCCACATAAGCCAGTCGTCTGCGTAGCGGTCGACCAGTGCTGGTGAGTTACTTGCGTTGTCATTGGGTCTACCGTACGCTAAAGGGTCCTTATGCAGCGGTCACCGCTCTGGTTGTCGAGTAAATTTCTGCCGTCTCTGTCCCGTGTTGCTATCGAGGGGTCTTCTGGTGTTTGCCTTCATGCTGGTTATGTCGACTTGTACCTATGAGGTTCACGCACAGCTGGCGTGACCCTCTAGCTCCTTTTCGAGTCCCTTTATTTTACGTGCGCCCCCCGCGATGGTGAAGTAGACCCGTTTGCCATGCATCTCTTCGTCTCTTTGAACACCCACGTCTTCAAATTTGCTTACCTCCTTAGTGACTCCTCGACCCGGCAACGTCATTCCCACTCCTTCGCGGCGATACCGACGCAAGGTTTCATAACTCTGTGCCATATCCCTAACTCGTGTCTCTCTTAGTGTCCGGCGCCACTCCTCCCTAACTAGCCCGACGCAATGACCAGCGCTTGACGAAAACCAAGTCAATGCACCGTCATGATGATCAAACTGCACGTGGTCACAACAGAATGATGGAGGACCAGGAGCTGGGATAGGGCTAAGAGTCGAGGCAGCAACACAGCGAGCGATGGAGTCACGACACGAATGTGAAGCTATGATGGGAGCGCGATTGAATGGCATGGTGCTGGAGTGCATAGTATGTCATCCCCCAGGCTCTGCGTAGAGGATGTCCGCGAGCCCACCTGTGTCCGTAGTGTAGTGCCTTCAATCGAGGCATACTTCAACGTTCACCACGAACACCCAATCGCAATGAGCCTTGTCGCAATATTGGAGGTTGCAAAATCAATCACGATGAGATCTGATGGGAGAAGGCGTACTGCATGGGGACATTGTCAGCCCCTCCCCAACCGTGCGACAAGGAACGTATTCGGCTGCGTGATCAAGCCCAGATTTTTCTCCAACCTTGGGCAACATCCGAGTCGTTCGTCTACAAGCTGTCGCCAGTAGTTGCGGAGGGGTTGAGTCCCATACACGCACATCTGTCTGTCAGTAAGTCCTTTCGCAAATGTCTGTCACACACTGCACTAATCCCCACATCTGTTACAGTTCGGACCATAGCACATGTGGTGGATTGGCGGTACTGTACAGTTGCCGTACGCGGCCTCGATAGCTGTGGACAAGGGATCTTCCTTACCCCTGGGTTTCTATCCATGCTATAGTCTGTGCTCATGTCCGACGTCGGTGTGGATGCGGGCGTGACGTGATAAGCTCCTCGCCTTGCCCATCTCTGACGTGTACAGGACATCCGTAGCGCTCCTGAATTAGCTTAATTCATGGCTTCTGCGTCCATGACGGGGTGGAAGCGCTGGTGCTCACTGAGGGTGGCGTGCACCCGCTGCTACTGCTGCTGCTGCTGCTGCTCTTAGTGCGCCCTTTCCTCCAGCATCTGTTGCAGTGGGCAGATAATTACGGAGGACCTTCACTTCGCTCGTTTTGATCATTGTGGCATCATTGGCGCTCGTGCTGGTAAACTCATGCACAGCCACCGATCGTTAACGCCCGACTCTACACCTGAGTCCGCCACTGACATGACAGAACTTCGCATTATATGTACACTGCCTTCGACCAGACGCTCCACCCAGCGGCGGATGATCAAATTAGTGAAGAGATGGCTGGTTTCGGCGTCGATATTCCCGTTGATGTCAAATATTCTCGGATACTCTGTTAGGCGCCTCGATAGTTGGATCATAGTGTGAGTTCTTCCGTATCTCAATGCTTACAGTTCTCTAACAGTACACAGAAACGTGCGTCACCAGAGCGAGGACGACACAGAGTCTCAACACATCGTCCGAGCCTACCGCCGTGGAAGGGGTGTTTTGATGGTGCATGTTTACGTGGACGATCAGTACGCGTTTCCAGGGTTATACGATCTTTGGCACAGGAGCGTGTATTCGAGCAGAGACGGGTCTTGTGTGCTTGTAAGCCCCTTCCAGAAAACCAGTCTTTCCAGCTGATTCGTCTCCAGTGACATATATCCCTAGTTGCATGTCCAAACGTCATTGTTGTTGTATCGGGTCTTGTTTGCTCGTAAGTCCCTCGCAGACTCACAGACTTTCCAGCTGACTTGTTTGTCTTCAGTGATTTCTATCCTTAGCCACATGTTTGTTGTCATATCTACCTCGAATTTCACCAAATCGCTGTCTTGCAAATACGCCCATCTGGATGCTTCACTCTCGCACTTCACGGAATTTGTCTATGTGTGGGGACGCTCACGTACTCACTTGCAGCGCTGGAGGGATTACGCCCACTGGCTCACGCCCACACTCTCGTTCATGGCACCAGCTGTTTGTCTGGGTTTGCGCCCCGGCGTCTTGAGCGTGCCCTTGTTGCGTGTGGCGGCATTTCGTGTCAGGGGGTCTAGTGCACATATTCGCAACCCACGGGAGACGACGCCTCAGAAGTGTCACGTCCACAATCCACTGCCACGCACCTCTCATCCCGCTCCCGGCCTGGTAAGTCCCCGTGTCTACGGCTACGTCTGCGTTTGCTCATCTCCCACGCACATCAGATACGACCCTCCATGTACACGACTTCATGCCCCTTCCTCAAACGACTCTCATCCCGCTCTTCGTCTTCACTCAGTACGCCCGATTCATACTTTAACCCTACTTTCCCGCCAAGTATCTATGATTCGTACTTTATTGATAGTTTTCTGTTGAACGTATCAATGATTCATAATTTATTGTTAGTTTTCGGTGAAGTACGCACGATTCATACTTTACTTATACCTTTCAGACATATTATCTATGATTCATACTTCTCTCGTACTTTTTATGACTCATACTCCATCGTTACTTTGTTGTTACTTATTATTTTGAAGTATTGAAAAATTCTTTGTTTACCTCATACTCTTCTGATACTGTTTTACTACTTTCATTTAAAGTATTGTACCTAGCCACATTTATTACTTTACCCGAAAGTAATCAAAAAGTAAGTAATAAGTATGTATAAGAAAAAAAACTATTGACTACAAATACCAATTTGTTAAGTCTCTGTAACTTGATCATTATTTTCAGGCATAGTATACAATGTGGTGGTGCAAAATACTTAAAGTGAAAGTAAATAAATAATAATCTGTTTACCTTAGAGTTACTTTCATCAATCCCAGCATAAAAATATCAATCCGTGCACGGCGTGATATGTAAAGTACTCATGGACAGTATGTAAACAACACATGAACTAAACATGAACTACACATGAATGTGCACATAAAGGCCACATTGTTGTTGATCTTGAGTAATCTGTAATTCTCCAAGCCCAACGGAGGTGAACATGTTGAAAAATCTCAAAAAAAATATTTCATGTATGGTTCAAATGAACAACACATGGTCATTAGGTGAACAACTTTCATTCATGTGAATACCATGTGAATGTGTGGTGGAGTGCAACATATACCATAGACTCTACTCAGACTCAGCCTAGACTCAGCTCAGACCCATGGGTCAATGTCATGGTATATCTGGCAGTTCACCATGTCTACAACTGAACATCAATTCAACCACGTAAGTTCACTTACATTCAGTTCAGTTCAGTTCTCCACCAAGTGGCTACCACTTGAACACCACTTCATATAGTTAGAGCAGTTTCAGTTGGTGTCCAGTTGATATCCAAGTGGTGTGTATGTGAACTGTGTACCATAGAGTTAGTAGAGGTTGAAGAGATTGTCCAACTGGTGTTCAGTTGATATCCAGTTGGGTTTCAAGTGGACTTTGGACTTTGCAAAATTTACACAAATCCAAATAGTGTTCAACTGGACCCCACTTGGTGGTCAACTGGTATATCTGGCAGTTTACTACATTGTACATGAAGTTCATATGAAGCATATGACTTCACATTTCTGGTACATTTATCTCATATAAAGCTCATATAAAGCCTACTTCTTTTGCAAAAGTTTACATTCCTTCATATGGCTTTACATTTATTTACATTTCTTCTATATTTTCTCTACATTTTCTTTACTTCTGCATCACTTTCAGTCAATAATCAGTGTTAAATAGCTTCACATGAAGCTTATATGAACTCTATGTGAAGTTTATATGGAAGTCTTCATATGTGCTTTGCATGAAGTTCATATATAAAAGAAGTGAAGCACAGGTCAACATATTAACAAAGAACAAGTCCAAACTACTAGTACAGTCCATGTACACTTCATGTGAAGTACATATGAAGCACATATGATGAGATTATATTCTTATGGATTACAACTAAGTCTTGGGTTTGTCATTTGTCTCATATATGGTATATGTAAGCTTCATGTGCAGTTTCTTTATGTGTGCTTTATATGAGCTTTACATGGGCTTTACATGGAATTTATATAAGCACCATGTGCACTTTATGTAGAGTAAATGTACACTTCATATAAGCATTATATGTGGTTCATGTAGCATATATGTATGCTTCATGTGAACTTTATATGTGGTTTATGTGTGCTATATATGAGCTTCATGTGTGCTTCATGTGCGCTTTATATGCAACTTATACATAGTAGAAGTAAATACTTTGACACATTTAGTCCTCCTCTTCCTCACTCTCCTCCTATTCACACTCTTCTTCACTCTCTGAATCTTCCTCATCCTCACTCTCCTCATCACTTTCTACCACTTCCATTCCTGCTTCTCATTTCCTCTTCTTCTCCTCCTGCTTGGCAATGACCTGTTGTGTGTGTATGAACAACAACACATGCATAGTGAAGTCAAAGTTGCTGACTGTCATTTGGTTGAGAACAGTCTGGAACCCTCCAATCCATGCATTAAGTTGTTCACAGGCCTAAGTCCAAATTAGACAAGTATGGCTAGTAGACTACTAAAGTCACTTACCTGGGTGTTGAAAGCCTGCTTGTAGTAGGGGTTGCCTTGCTTGTCATTGGCAACCACTACAAGATTTGGTGCATCTCCATTGAGGGATGCTGGATTGCACCAAGTCCAGCAAAGATGGTCAGTGACCTGGTGGTTGATGTAGTGGTATGAGTCAACAATAATGCAGGTGGTGGGCTCCCAAGCTAGCCAGTGACCTTGCCTGACAATATGCTTGAGTAGAGCATACCCCTTGTCAATGGCAATGTAGCTGGGGTGTGAGGCAGAATCAGGATAGACATCTTCGAGGAATTTAAGGATCTTGGCAACTCCCTCTGCCTTTGCAAACTTGCACCAGGCAAGGACCACACCACATGGAGCACAGATGGTCTCCACGCAGTAGAACCTAGGAGCAGAAAAGTAGTTCTGATACTTTGTACCACTGACCTCTTCAACCTCCTGTTCCTCAAGGTTGTCATGCTCCACTGCCTCTACTTCTCCACCATCAGGCAACCATTCCTGTC
The DNA here is from genome assembly GCA_036872985.1 of Pleurotus tuoliensis. Lineage (NCBI taxonomy): Eukaryota > Fungi > Basidiomycota > Agaricomycetes > Agaricales > Pleurotaceae > Pleurotus > Pleurotus tuoliensis. The sequence continues at coordinate 200,954 of JAYMDH010000014.1, forward strand.
TCTCCTCCTGAGCTTGTCTCAACATCCACTACACTCCAAGAAGTGAGGTATTGGCATATCGTCTGCGAAATGTGGCCCACTGCTCCTGGTGATCTTGACAGGCCTTGGTGTCACCAATCTTAGCCTTGCCACAGCCCTTCATATGACACTTCTTCTTCATCTTCTCCACATGCTTCTTGCAGAACACCCCAGTCTGGGCATTTTGAAGTCCTGCCTCACAACCTTCCATTGCACAGTGGCATGGCCCCATGGCAATTCCATCAATAACAACCATGTGGACCTGTGCATGATTGCCAAGTGCAACTGTGCCAGTAGGTTGAACCACAGCAGCAGGATTGTTGTCAACCTCCATTGCATTGGAATCAACAGGTTCCCCTGCATAGTCTGGTACAGCATGATTTTCATCATGGCCAACAACTGCAGCAGGGTCGTTGGGTTGCCTTGGAATGACATCAGCAACATCCTTGAATGCATGACAGCACTCATCGCAAGAATGTCCCTCTGCACTGTGGATAACTCCATTATCACCAAGTTCGATGTAGGCAGCAGAAACCAGAGCATTGATGGAGAGATTGTCCTCAAAGACGATCTGGTGCTTGTTGAACTTAGCCATCTGCCAAATAGACTCCTCTACAAAGGCCTTCCAGACTTGACGGCATCCAAGTTTGAAGGTATCTCTGCTTGGCTTGACAAATGAAAAGTTCCAAAACTCTGTAATGGCAGCAGTGGAAGTGTGGAAGCTGTAGTTGGCATTGACAATAGCCTGAGAGACAATGCGGTCGACACAGACACTTTTGCCAACCTCGGGATACTTGGCATTGTTAAGGTATAAGCACAAGTCATCACCATTATTCTGGGTGAACCGCTCGTGATCCACCCAGTAAAGTGAGTTGCAGGAAGAACATCGGCCAGCCAGAACAGGGACATTCTCCAAGCACTGACTCCCCTGAAGCAATGTGACATGAGAGATATCACGTTCCCAGAGGTCCTGAGTGAGGCTGTGGTTGTTGCAGTCAAGAGTTGGACAAGCCATGATGATGGGCATGATGAGGATGATAGGTTGAACAGAAGCAGTGGAGGTGGGGCGAAGTTTGGACTCAAAATTTCCAGTACTGGAGTGTGAAGCAAGAGACAGAGAGTGGCTGAATCAGCTGAGTTTCTTGCCTGCTAGTGTAATTTGCTGCTGCAAAGATCGTGAGGTTCGCAAGTCCTCAGCAGTGAAAAGAGAGCTAAAGCTGTTTTCTGAGAGCTTGGCTTTAACGGCACAGACCAGGGCAGCCATCCAGCTAGTAGACTCTTGTTGCTGAGACACCTGCTGTTGTCTGTGAAGGTTGAGAAGATCTGTATTACTGACCAGAGTCATCAGAAGCATCAAGATGGTAGACAGCTTGATCTTGGGACCAAAGTTGTCCTGAATGCTTTGAGCAAACTCGGTGAAGAGCATATTTGGAAATGGATCTTGTTTAGGTGCTGCAGCAACACATGGAACAAGTCCAAGCAAGAACCACACCAGCAGCAGCATCATGTAGGTCTGTAAATAGAAACTAGGCAAATCAGCAAGTGCTGAGATGGGATATGATTCAGATGCCAGCAAGACATAGTGCAAGACATATGCATTTTCAATAAATACAGTAGTACAAAAAGACATGCATGGAGGAGAAATTCTAAGTTATATGAAGCTGTCAACTTACTTCGATTTGAATGGCCCAGCCTTTTTCTTTGTAGCCCTCTTCTCTTCTTTCTTCTGGTCAGTGTTGATCTGTTCTACAAGTTGGCACAAGGTCGCCTTGCCAGGCTTAACTGAACCCCACAATTTCTTGTAAATGGTGGAGCCCAATCCGGCATCACCTTCCAGGTATGTGAGAATATCTGGATGTTGAATAGCAGCCAGAAAGAGAGGATTGTAGTTACTGAAGCTGCTGGGATTCATGTAGATGGCACAGCAGTTTTCGACATTTGGGAAGGGAGGAAGAGGAGGTGATTTGGAATCGTGAGCATCATACTTGGCCTTGAGTCATTCTTGAGCAGTGCTGGCAGCTTTCCAATGCTCATATGCTGATATGATATCTCCATCGTTGGGCTTGGTTTTAGAAATCAAGGAGAGGGGAACCTCAAGAAGAAGGGCATGTGGGATGAGGTACTGCTTGGTAGAATACACTGCATGGATACAATCGGAAGCTGGTGGAAGTGTTCCTGCAGTGGCAACACCAACAGATGAGAGGACACAGACGGTGCAATAGAGGATGGAGCAACCGAGCCGCCAGAGTGAGATGAGATGAGAGGAGGAAAAGCAGGAAAAGCAGAAGCAGATGTTGTAGGGATAGGTTCCTGAGTTGTGGAGCTAGAAGTGCTCAGGTATGGATGTGGACAAGCCTACCAAAAGCATGAGCAACCTGGAGTCATTATCTCAGATCACATCCATGTCATCCTCTAGCGCAACGGCAAAAGGGCCAGCAACCCCCCATTCCCCATCAACATCGAAGAGTGAGATAGCAGACTCTACATACTCAAATTAGCATGCACATCAGGCTAGAAAAGGCTTAAATGACTAACCTGTCACAGTCGGAAACTTCCTGGCAAGGATCTTGGGAATTGGCGCCAGAGTAGGGAAGTGGGCCATAGTCACAGAGTGGGCCCTGTCAGTCATGCCTGATGTGTTGTGCATGACTACCTTGCCCTTACCATGAGTCTCAGTGGGGGGGACATCATCAACAGAAACTAGAATGAAGGTAAGCACAAAACAGCAGAAGTCAGGTTGAGAAACTTACCAAAATCAGCCATGTTAGGAGCAGTGCCAAAGGCATTGCCACGTGCAAACCCACCAGTGGTTCGTGAAGTGCCCTGCAATTCCTGCAAGTTGTTGAATGATGACAGAGACTGAGAAGGCACAGGAAGAGAAGCAGCACTGAAAGCAGCACTGAAGTGGGAGACAGTATGGCACTGAGCCTTACTGGTGTGCTTGTCAGTGAGTGGGGACTGGCTAGCACCGTGTTTGGAGGCAGGCTTGCGAGGAGTGATATTGACAACAACATCCATGATCGTAACATTACCCTCATCATCTCCATCACTTCCATCACCTGCACCGGCAACTTCACCCTCAGCGGCTCCAGTGGCCTCTTCATCGTCATCTTCATCATCTTTCTCCTCATCCTCTGCATTAGCATCAGCATCAGCATCAGAGTCCTTGTCCAACTCTGCACTGAGATTGTGCAAGTTCCAAGCTTTACCTTTGCCCTTATCCTTGACTGGAGCAGGTTCTTCATCATTACTGGAGTTAGAGTCATCCTTGGGTCAGCCTCAACCTGCAGGGCTTCATCGTCACCTGAGTCAGGATCAGAATGACGGGCATGGTCAGAGACAATGTGGGGGGTAGTGGAAGGGAGCTGAATCCCAGTTCCAGCAGAGCGAGGCAGTGGAGCTACACCAGTCCTACTTTCCTTGAGAATCTTGGATGTACTACGGTTAATCAGTATGGTGGCAGACATCACAATAAGCATACAAATATGTACAGAGTCATGTTCTTCTTAGTGACAGCTTTCACAGCCTTGTCCTCTGCATCACAGTTGGCAGAGGTCCTACAAGTACCAGAAGTTAGCAACAGATACAAGCAAGCAAGCAATACATACTTCTTATCTTTCTTAGTCTTCATGGCCTTCTTTGCAGCAGACACATGGTTCTTCTTGACTGGCTGCTCTTCTTCATCTCTATCAGACAAGGTTCAATTAATTTGTGTTCAGATTTAGAAATTTATTTATTTAACTATTATTACTACTGTACTTACTACTTTACTACTACTACTGATGATGGGCTATGACACTCACACAATGTCTTGAGGTGCTTCTGCAGCCTCCTGTACTGCCTTTGCAGCAAGAGTGGCTGACCGGGTAGACCTAGGCTTGACAGAACTAAAGAATGCTGTCATGAAGATGGGTGCAGGGGTGGGCATTGATGAAAACAAGGTGTGGGGGGGTTGAAACCGAGGGCACAGGGGTGGGTGTCATTGAAAACAGGTGTGGGGGTGGCATTGACAAGAAACATTGGAGGTGAGCATTGACAGAAATGGGGGGCATGGGGTGGGTGTCATTGAAAATGGAGGGCATGGTAGTGGGCATCAACGAAAACGGACATGGGGTTGGCATTGATGAAAAGGAGGCACGGGGGTGGTGTCAATGAAAACAGGGGTGCGTGTGGTGGGTGCCATCGAAAACGGGGAGTGGGGGGTGAGCATCGACAAAAACACCAGCATGGAGATGTTGTTGTTGAAAACGGAGGGTGTGGGATGCGTGTGGTCATCGTCATTGGTGGGCGTTGGTGAAAACGGAGGCGTGGGGTGTGTGGGTGTAAAGGTGGGGGGGTGTGGGGTGTGTGTGGTGGGTGTCATTGAAAATGGAGGGTGAGGGGGGGCGTCGTCGTCGACATTTGCAACAGCGTGGGTGAACATGGGGCATTGGGTAGCGTAGGGGTGGCACGATGGGCGCAGATGGGGCGGAGGCGGGGTGCAATCGCCATGGATGGCCGCAGGGGAGCGTGGGCATGGCGTTGGGTGTCATCGTCGGTGATCGTAAGGGCATGGGGTGGTCGTGAGGGTGCATGGGGGTGAGGATGTGGGGTGGGAAGTGGAGAGAGAAGGGTGGGGGGCTGGATCCGTCAGAAAAAAGAAAACAAAGAGGGGGGGCACTTACACTATGTTGCCCTCCTCCTCCTGGTTTCTGTTGGTTCCTCCACCTCACGTCGACACTGGTTTTGCATTGCTGGTAGTGTTGCCACAGCTTCAACTTGGCTCCAAACTTTGTAACCTACACTGCACAATCAGTTTTGTATATTTTTTCATGATACCTCTTGTCAAACCTAGATATAATATGATAGTTTGATATCCCAAAAGGCCATTTCATGACTCCCATTAGTTCTTGTTGTGTGGTCCTAACTTTGACTTGGCTCCAGGCTTCAAGCCATTGGCTTGACAAATGGCTTGCCTCCAATCCTAAGCTCCCTGAGGACATTTGTGCAAATTTCTTTATGGTCCACAAAACTACACATATTGATCTATAATTGGAGCCCAGAAGCTTCCCATAGCTCAAAGTATTGGATGAGATATAAGCAAAACAAAAAAATGAGGCTTGAAGCTGCAGCAACACTAATTGCTGGAGCTTCGGAGGGGCATCGTTGCTTGATTGTGTTGGAGGGAAGGCGAGGGAGCAAGGTGGTGGTGGTGGTTGAAAGGAAAGAAGTGTCGTGGCACGTTGCCACGTCACAGTCACATGCGTGCACGTGCAGCATGGCGATTGCCGGATCCATCTGCTCATTTGGGATAACGAAGGTACATTCGTTGTCACCAAGAGCTCTCTCATTCGGCGACTGGTCCACGGCCTGGGAACGAATGGAACCCGGAAGTGGGACACAGCCGAACTCCTGAGATAGGAGAAACCCCTGAGAGGGGCCGAACTCAAGCCAGAGGAAGTGTGAAAGGAAGAATCGGAGGTTCAAAAGCTGGAGCGTAAGGATCAGCCATGTGAAGTCGAGAAGAAAGATTAAGTATATGATCCTTTGGAGTATCGATATAGAGTCGATAGGCATTGCTTTGCCAGTGTCCTAGTTGCTGGATCTCGTGGTCCAAGAATCCTGCTGCAGCAGCAGCCGACACAGCACCCCGACGAAAGCTATGGCCTGAGTACCCCTGAGGGTGTAATTCAGTGTTCACCAGTGCGAGTTGAAGGTGAGCAATGAAGCAGAAGCGTGTGAGTGGTGAGAGATCTGAGGTAATGAACAGGGGAGAGTTTAGGGGGCGAGGGTCAATGGTGAATAAATGAAGTAAGGCAGCGACAGGGCATGTGGAAGGTGAGTTGGGAGCGGATGCGATGTAGATAGCGATGCCCTTGCGAAAGGGGTCAGTCTTAGAGGCAGAGAGGGTTAGGATAATATGGTCAGGCTGTGGTGACGAAGGCATGAAGCGAATAGATGAGTGTGTGACATGAATATTGGGATCGAATGAATTGGGCTTATTGATAGTGAATTCCCCGCAATGAAGGAAACCTGCGTAAGCAAGTTTCGCAGCCGTTATGAAGACGATGTCGTCCAGAGAGGTGTATGGAAGGGATGTGATTCTGAGCAGAATGGGGAACATGATGGGCAATGTGGGATTGCGCTCGTGTTCGCCTGGTACCGTTTAATTCCTTTAATGAGGCGTTGCACAATGGGGGCTTCGCAAACTGTAAAGGGGGTGTCCGCCTCCATGTGGAGGGAACGAACAGCGGTGAGGTAGGATTTAATAGTCTTCGGTTGGAGGCATCGGTTCCTGAGGTCGGCAACCCATTCCATGATGCTTCATTGGGTCATGGGGATACAGGATCTGTCGTTATTGATGAGTGCGGGTCGTTCTCGAATGAAGTTGATGAAGGAATTTTGACCAATGCTGTAAGTGGACTGGGTGCTGGATGCGAGACCGTACCAGAGGTAGAAGGAGACACTTCTTGAGTGCTGAGGGTGCACTTGATACCAAGAGTCCGGAGGTTGACTGTTTGTCCAGGTCAGGGACAAGGGTGAATAGCCGAGTATATTGAAAGCGTGAAGCAGCATCAGCAAGTGCGTTATCAGAAGAAGAGAGCCAAGAAGAGGAAAAGGAAAATTCTAATGCAGCAGCAAGCATGAGAATGAGACGCAGCAGCTTGATAAGGTGTGCGGAGCAATTGGTGTGATCTGAAAGAGCTGCAACAACCACCTGGTTGTCGACATGGAAGTGAACCTGCGAGTGAAGCCAGAGGTGGCCCCATCGCAGTATTGCCTGGAGCATGGCATAGAGCTCCTTAAACTAGATATCATGCTTTGAGCCCCTGAAGCGACGAGGGACTCGGGTGCTGAACCAGCGATTGTTGTGGATACCCTCTAATCCCTTGGTACCGCTGGCATTGGTGAATACATGGTGGTGCGATGAGGTGGGATCGATTAGAGTTACACCATTCCAGGATGACGCATATGTGTGCCACCATCGTAAGTCGCTGCGAGCGTACTGTGGGATGTGGCGACGGAAGTGGGGTGTTGTGAATGTGGTGGAGAACTGCATGAGGCGGCACAAGAAGGCGTGCGAGTAAGGAATGACTTGAGACGCGAATTGGAGGAACCCTGTGAGTTCCTGGACTTCATGGAGGTTGCAGCAACGCTTAACCATCCAGGAAGCTAGAAGTTCATTCAAGTAAACCAACTTGTCGTCTGGAAGGTGAGCTTCCATGGCCTGGGTGTCGAGCTCGATGCCGAGGAATTCGAGGCAGGTTGTGGGCCACACCGTCTTCTCAGGTTGGAACGTGAGACCGAGAGAACCACCCAAAGCCTGTATCCAAGTGATGGCATCAGTTGCGAGCGGAAGAGGGGTGTGAGGGGAGAAGATAGGGAGAAAGTCGTTGAGGTAATGTTTCAGGTCTGCTGGGATATGACGTTGGATTATCCAGTGTAATGCTTCTGCAAATAAATTGAATATCACAACGCTCGTAGTAGCGTAGGTTTATCGTATATTAGCCACAAGTATTGTAAAAGTAAACTAAATACCTTAACATTACCTTTATGTAAGTTATCAATCAAAGTATGCAATTATTTGCTTCGATACCTTTGTTCATAGTATTATTGACTTATCATAAAAGTATGAAACACGAGTTTCAAAATACTTTACCACGCTACTTTTTGAGTAATTTTAAGTAAAGTATTATTTAGGTATCAAACCTCATTTCCGGTAAAATACTTTAGAGTATAGTATTGAACCCCCGTTTTCATTTTTGTATCTTAGTAGTACAATTAAATATCTTATAGTAATGTACTAACAAAGTATGGAACCTGACAGTGGCTACAATACCTTTTAAATACAATCAAATTACCTTTGGCTAAGGTATTGAACCTGAGGGCCGGTCAGGCGCGCGTGAATTGCACCAAAGTCTATATGCGGAGTTGACACGGAGGCGGCAGGTTGGATGTGGAATTCTTCGTAGGTTGGAGGTTCGCAGCAGCGTGGTTTGAAGGTTTATAGGTGCGCAGGTTTGTAGATCAGAGGTTGGCCGGTCGGCAGGTGCGTGGGTCGGTAGGTGCGCATGTTGGTGGGTACACATGTTGGTGGGTATGCAGGTTGGTGGGTACGCAGGTGCGTAGGTCGGCAGGAGTGCAGGAGTGCAGGTGCGCAGGAGTGCAGGTCGGTAGGTGCGCAGGTCGGTAGGTGCGCAGGTCGGTAGGTGCGCAGGTCGGGAGGTTCGTAGGTAGGTGGGTTCGCGGGTCGGGAGGTTCGCAGGTCAGTGGCTTGGAGATTCGCAGCTTGGACGTTCGCAAGTATGTATGTGTATTCAATGTTGTTACTAGTTACAGTAGCCGTAGACTAGTAGTATTCCGTATCGTGTCTCCGTCGGTTCGTGGCGCTCAGCGATAGGCGTCAACGATATGAGGGTGCTCCAGGGCGCACGTACAAGATACAAACAGACATAAGCTGAATATTACAACCCTTCACTGTGATATCGCTGGAACACCTCCATTGTTACCCATCCCGGGTGGTTACGGCCATGGAATATAGTCAGTGCGTACTCTCTGTCTTCAAACGTTCGCATTTCACCGACTTTCGCCGTCAACCACGCCGAGCCTGACCAGAGCCAAAGTTGTGCCTTCCCGGTGGATGAGATGACGTGGTAGAAGATGTCATTGACCCCTAGGGCAACACCGGGGGGGAATGCCAGAGGACCGTTGATGGTTTGCGTGCTTTTCGAACAGAACCAAATGGAGGAAAACTGCGATTTGATGACCTTCCAAGTGTGGCGGGCAAAAGGATCTGTGCAAGACCTTTCTGCGGGCAGTGTTGCCTGCGTATTGGTGGCTCCGGACAGGGTCCCGGACGGGGTCGACGGTGCCGAAGGGGGAACGCGAGGCTAATAACAGTGGTTTTGAGCACCAGGAAGCGAGGGCACGCTCGACGACGCACCTTTGTTGCACCTTTCGGCGTCTTCGGTCCTTCCTGCCCTGGAGTTGACTTGCCCTTCTTCGAGGTACTGTGGGACTGGATCAGTATGGCAGAAGTGTAGTAGTCATTATCTTGCGTACCTTGCGCGCTGCAAAGGGGACGCAGAACGAACAGAACGACTGCCTTCCGACACAACCTCTTCTGGGATGCGTGGCATCGAGAAAGTAGGTATTGCCCATTGTAGGTCAGGTTCTCCGCGCTCGAAAGGTGATACGGACTTGAGCCTGGGTTCATATTCCTTCGTTGGCGTTGTGAGTGGCAGGATGGGTGGCGTTGAAGGTGTATAGGCATATGGCAAGCAAAATCGGAACGGCTTGCTGGTCTGCTTCCCAGGCAAACCAAGCACAAAACGACGCTGACCAGGGATGAATTGGGGTTTCGAGTTCGATCCCATGAGTGGAACCAAGGCGGAGTACGTGTAGCTATAGACATGGTTTCGCGTCGGCGAGGCTAGATATAAGAACATGAACAAAGGCCTTTGATCACTCCGAATGTGATCATGTAGAGGAACGTGATCGCTGATAGGGTTAATCAATCTTAGGGGTTGAATTAGAACGAAATATATTCGCAATCTTAAATTAAATAAAGTGAATGTACTAAGTAAATAGTGGTATATGTATTAGTGTTTGAGTCCTCGTAGGGATGGGTGATCGTTGGACAGCGGTTTATCTTTTCTTGAGCGAACGTCTTTGAATCGTTCAGCGATACTAAATTTAGAGTTAATTTGTGTTACCGCTTAGTTAGAGTGGAAAGAAACTTACAATTTCACGCGACGCGAAAATGATAAATCAAAGTCTGGTTGTAGGTTCAGTTGCTCAATTTCATCGTCATCAAGGCTGCGAAGGAAGTCGGGGTGGTAAAAGTTTTTGGGCAGTCCAGGGATAGGCCTCGACCGCTGAGAAACACGACTAGATTCCACTCGAATGTGCGGGAATTTACCTGCACAAGCGCGGTCATCAAAAGTAAATCGAGTCGCCATGTGAAGTGCGTCGAATGTTCTGAACCACTCCTTGACCTGCGGGGAATGCCAAGGGTGTTTGGTAATTGCATAACACTCCCGTATAGTCCTGCGATAGAGGCTGCGACTCGAGGACAGCCCATGATCGGTTTCGTCGCCGCTAACAACTTCGTATGGCATGGAATCCCAGAGGGCAAGACACTGTCGCATGCTTTCATCACGGGAAGCCATATTTGCGCATGTATCTCTTCGACGATGTCTCAGCTAGATATACTCGTCCGTTAGATTCCTAGTGTTGAACTCAAGACGTTGGACTTACGGAACATTGCCTATTTTCACGAGACTTTGCAACTTTCTTCTCGTTCTTTCGCATCTTGTTGGCCTCAGTCCGTGGCGCCGTGAGATCTTTATACTTGTCTCGTAGATGGTAGAGGTGGCGCTTGAATGTGAAAGCCACGGCGGCTTTGTCTTTGCACGAATATTGCACGGATTCGACGAATTTCTCAGCGAATAGCTCCCCTAGTCGCTTGTTCCACAGCGAAAATATACTGCACTCTAGATCGGGTTGAAAGTCTTCGATAGAAGGCTGGTACGGTCCCTGAGGTTCATTTTCGTATGCCTGAACATCGCGGGGATCAGCGACCTTGATCATCCCCAGCTTTCTGATGTTGAGCAGGTCGACATCACAGAGCTCACGAACTTCCGCCTATACAGATAATTAACACAATCCCTTCAGAGGGGCGTGCCCTTACCTTGAGCTGTGCCACATCCGCGGCATCATGGACTATGTTATTCGTCCTTTTGCGCCTCCTTCTCCTTTGCTTCATCTGTTTGGAAGGGCTGTCGGGTTGGGGTTCTTGATTAGGGGAGTAGGAGCGGGACCTTGGAGAAGGACGTCGGCGCTGTGGGCGAGGTAAATCGTCGGTGGGGGCCCGGCTCCAAAAGCCATCCGGAGAATGGTCTGGATTATCTTCTTCTTCATCATCATTGTCACTGCCGCCTTCACCACCTTCGTCGTTGTCCTCGTCATCAGCATCCCCATCCCCACCCCCATCCTCATTTCTTTCCTTTTCCTCCTCGTTGTCTTTGTTATCGCCACCCCAATAGATGTCTTCGTCATCTCCGTCGTTATCCTCGTCATCAGCATCCCCATCCTCATCCTCATTTCTTTCCTTTTGCTCCTCGTTGTCTTTGTTATCACGACCCCAATAGATGTCTTCGTCGTCTCCGTCCGATGCATCTTCGACGACCATGTTCTTCCGTTGAGCCGGTGGTGCCCAAGAGGCCGAGGGACTTCGACGTGGATTTTGCGGCGGTACTTGAGGCTCCTCACACTCCTCCATGGTTACATTCCTTCGTCGAGGGGGGAGGGGTGAAGGTCGTTGACATGGATTCTGCGGTGCCGGAGGCTCTGTGGTGTCCTGAAACTCTTCCCTCATGTCATTCATTCGGGCTGGTGGCACGGGGCATCGGCGAGGCTTTGGGGTTTCCGCCTCTGAGCCCTCAACTTCTTCATCTGAGGAAGTAAGGATCCTGAACTTCTTTCGTTGAATCCGAGGCAGTGGTATGGTTTCTTCGTCTGAGTCGATTTCGGATACTGGGCCGTCTGCCTTGCGGATCCGTCGGTCATCCGCAAACTTGACGGTCTCTCCGCGAGGGGGAGGTCGTTCATGTACTTCGAAGGCCGCGTGCTCGTAGGTAGCAGGTTTCCTTGGTGCGGTATGGAAATCGCTAGGCATGAAAGGAGTACCAAAGATCCCAAAGATCTGAGGGTTCTCCATCATTGGGGCGGATCTTCCATCGATAGAGGCGTCAGGGAGCGGTGTAGGATTCTCTATTGGCGGAACCCGAGCACTGTGATTGGCAGGTGTTCTGTTGTTAGCGGCAGTGGGAGGAAGTAAAATTGTGGTTGAGACTCACGAGATTACAGTGTTGGCATGAGACGTGGTTGTTTGGGGGTTCACATCCCAGTTCCAAGGCAGTTTGGCGGGTGGAACACGAGCAACAGGCTCCTTGAGCTCGTCTGCGAGTGACATCACCTCGTCAACAATTGGATGCGGCGGATCGCCAGCGGCGGGTGTCCCAGCGCTCCATTCTGACAGCTCCCCTGTGATTGGATGCGGTGGATCCATTTCCTCGTCGAGAATTGGAGTCGGTGGATCGTGAGCAGCCGGCTTCTCAGCGATCCATCCCGGCAGCTCCCTTGGAATTGGATGTGGTGGGTCGCGAGCGGCACGTCCTGGTTGCTCAACAGTATGGGTGGGAGGAACACAATCACAACCGCGAGCCACCGGCGTCGCGTTGGCAGACGGGATCACTGGGCTCCATCCTGGCAGCTCCCCTGCAGCTGGATGTGGCGGATCGCAAGCGGCGTCGTCGTTGACGGACAAGGTGGCGGGGCTCCATCCTGGTAGTTCCTCCACAGGGTGGGAGGGTGGATCACGATCAGCGCCTGCCTCGAGTGCATCTTCGTTCGCCATTTCCTCGTCGAGGATCGGGGCAGGTGGATCACGAGCCACGGGCGTCGCGTTGGCAGATGGAATCGCTGGGCTCCATCCTGGGAGCTCCTCTGTGGGTGGATGTGGTGGATCCATTTCATCGTCGAGGATTGGAGTCTGTGGCGGGTCGCGAGCGATGTCGTCGTTGGCGGACAAGGTGACGGGGTTCCACCCTGGTAGCTCCTGAGGCTCATGTCCATTTGCCATGTCTTGATCAAGGATTGGGGCAGGTAGATCACGATCGACAGGCGCATCAGCACTGTTAATAGGCGAGATGACTGGGGCCCATCCCGGTAGCTCTCTGAGGATCGAAGCAGGTGGATCACGAGCGATAGCAGTGTCGTCGTTAGTGGGCGAGATGACTGGGTTCCACCCAGGTAGCTCCCCTGAGATTAGATGTGGTCCATCCTGATCGTGAGGCGCCTCTAGCGCATCTTCGTTCGCCATTTCCTCGTCGAGGATCGGGGTGGGTGGATCACGAGCCATGGGCGCAGAGGGGATCACGAGCACCGGGCTCCATCCTGGTAGCTCCCCTGCATTTGGACGTGGCGGGGAGCGAGTGGCATCGTCGCCGATGGACAAGATGGCGGGGCTCCACCCTGGTAGTTCCCCGACAGTTTCGGCGGATGGATCACGGTCAGCAGGTGGCTCCATCCCTTCTTCGTTCGCCATTTCCTCGTTCAGGATCGGGGCATGTAGATCACGATTGACAGGCGCACCAGCGCCGTAGTTAATAGGCAAGATAACTGGAGCCCATCCCGGTATCTCTCCTAGGATCGAAGCCAGCGGATCGCGAGCAACAGCAGCGTCGTCGTTAATAGGCGAGATGACTGGGCTCCATGCAGGTAGCTCCCCTGCGATCGGAGCTGGCGGCTTGCGAGCGACAGGCGAGACGACTGGATACCATTCTGGTAGCTCCTTGAGGGTTCGGGCAGGGGGATCGCGAGCTACAGGCGCCTTAAGCATACCTTCGTTCGCCATTTCCTCGTCGAGAATTGGGGCTGGTGAACCGTGAGCAAGAGGTGTCCCAGTGGCGCCGTTGAGAGACAAGATGACGGGGTTCCATCCTGGCAACTCCCTGCCGTCCCCTAAAGCAGGCACATCACGAATGGCTGTGTCGATCGCATCTTCGTTCGTCATCTCTTCGTCGTCCAAGGTAACTGGGTCACATTGAGGTGGGCCCTCTGCCGCTGGGGTGTGAGCGAAATGTACACCAGATGTGCTCGATGGGGAGTCTTCTGGAGGGTTCGACATCTCGTCATCGAGGATCAAGGGGAAGTCTACATATTCATGAGTCAATGACACTCAACCTATGAGTTCAAACATTATATATGTACCATCAAGCAGGAACTCGTTCAGTATAGCCTCTGCATTTGCCATGTCGAGATCACTTCCACCTATGTCCTCATCGATATCTGAGGTGATTTCAAGTCAATAATTGTTGGTAGCATTGATTGTCATACTCACAGTCAAGTTGCGGAAGACCAGCGCGTTTATAGGCTATTGAAAAGGAATCAGTCACTCGATCAACGAGCGTAGATTTCCGTCTTGCGAGGAGACTTGACGGCCCCTGGCCTCATTCGTTTCTAGAAGTCTTCACAATTGCCATGGTCGTAGGGATGGTAGGATAGCAGTACAAGGAGAGTCGGTGGCGAGGGAAAGCAACATGGGCGGAGCTATGCTCCCTTCATGAATGGGTCCAACCACCGGTACCATGAACAAAGACCTCAATGGGGTCCAAGGTCATGGCAGTAGACCTTCATAGCGCTGCGCTCGCGGATTCCATGTTTGTACACGTGTAACTTGACTCTCTCGCAGAGGCGAGTGTAGTGATGACCTTGATGTTTGAACCAGCACCATCGTCAACGATCAACACGATCACATGACAGATCACGATCACGAATGCAAGCGCGATCCAGGGGCCCTGTCAGGGGGAGGAGCAAACTGGAGCGAAGTATGTCCATTATGTGTAACTATCAAGTGGGAGGACATGTATGCATCTACCTGGTATACCTGTAATATACATCTCGGTGTAGGCAAAGTGACAGATAATGCTAGCCAGTGGAATTAGTTGTTCTTCACCTTCGTCGTCGTGGAATAGCCGCCCTCCGCTGGGAAGAGATCGGAAGGGATCGAGGGGATGGAACTCCTCTCGTAACGGTTTGATGGTGTGAACTTGGATGAACGTATCCATAGCCCATGTTCCAGCGGCCGTCTTCCTCTGGTGTGTAAAAATCATACCAATTCTTCCTGCTGATTGCCCTTCCCGCCCGTCAAAGATGATGTAGCTATCCCCAGTCCTGCTGGCTTGAAAGGACTTCCCTGAGCGCTGGATTCCTTTGCACATCCAAACCTTGTTTGGGATATATACAGCAGCCATCGCAGGGTCTTGGGACTGGATGCGACGTTGTAGCAGTGCGAAGAGATGGGGCGGAATGGACTTCGTTGGGGAATTAGTGAATGACGAGGAATCATTACCTTCGTCGAATTCTAAATTATCTTGCATGAATGTCGACCGAATATTTGAGTGATGCTGGATGGATAGTCTGTCCACAAAATTTTGAACCGAAAGCGGAAGCGTAGAGCTGTTGAATAGAGCGCGAAGTGCCTGGCCCTGGCAAAACTTCGTGAATATCGTCTTTTCAAGTTCACCTTTACGGAGATGAATGAGCACATCCATTTGCGTAGTGCTGTCAATAGTGACACATACCAAACTTTGAATTTGTCTGGATATTTTGCATCAGACCGTTGAATCGCTCGAACGCGAAACAGCGCCAGGAATGTGTTGGTCCCCATCGTCGCAGGTGTTCACCAAAATGGAGTGGCAAGTGTTGATACGGAACTATGGACGTTCCGGGGTACAGCCCCAGCATATCACGGAGATATTGATGGATGTAGTGCTCGTATTGCATGACTTGAGCCGGCGTGATATTGTGTAGCGAACTCAATCTGATGGCTTGTACCAAGTCCATGAAATTGTTGAGGACTTGTCTCTGGCGACTATCGTTGGCCGCGGACCCCCACAGCCGAATCAGAGTGATAGGGAGGTGAATTAATCCAAACGACTTCCATTCGTCGGCCTTCAGCCGTCCTTGTTTAGCAGTGCCAGGGTTCTTGGGTCCACGGCTCACCCAAGATGGTAAGTGAGTGTGTTGCATATCCTGTGTCAGCTCGTTCAAAGTATCCCGGCCAAGGACTCGTGATTGATGTCCCGAGTAGCGGCTTGGAGTTTTGGTTGCTTTGAGAAGACGCTCCCGCTCGTCAATTATTCCATTTTCCTCGCGCTATAAGAAGGGTTACTCGTACAGCATCGATAAGTATCAGTTGTCGATACATACCACTTTCTGTATCATGTCCGTCAGGCGAGAGAGAGAGGACTCTCCTGGGACATGTATCCCAATGATAACACACATTGCTCTTGCTTGAGCGAGATTGAGGTGTTTTCGCATGAAGGTCTTCGTGCCGGACTCATACAGTTGGCGGGCCATGTCCGCTGTTGTATCAGCTCGCGGTCGAATCACCCCGTTCGTGTCCACAGGCTCGCCCTTGTCGTTGAACCAGCACTGAGCCACACGCTTGTGGGCTATCAGTGAACACTCTATTAGGCAATCGAACGGAATACTCACATAATCCATCAACTGCTGGACAAGTTGGTCTTTAATGAGCTTCTTGGCGTATCGAAGTCCTTCCTCGCATGATAACGACCGTAGAACATCTACTGAGCATGTTTTCAAGTCATCTTCACTTCCTTCTCGGAGGATATGCCTAGCGGCAGCGAGCCGTAATTCGTTTGGGCCTTCGGTGGTAGTATCGAAGGTGACACCTTCACCGTCGTCAATATCGGCGCTCATTCCCCAAATTTCTCGACAGTGACGCTGGAGGATACCCAAGTAGAAACCGTGCATTGAATCGATCACGACGTGCTTTGTGGGATCCCAGTACGGGAGACGAAGGAGCTCGCTCCAACGAACATGGTCAAGCTTAAAATGCTTCTCCTGTGCCTTCTCCGTAAGCTTGTTGAGCCACTCCTTTGCTAAGGCGCGATGTTCTTGATTATTCCGCCGTGGCCAAGCCCAGTAATCGAGATTTTCCATCTCCAGCAGCTGAAGTTTGCATTCGTGACACTGGTCACCACAGTTCGCCTGTCCAAATCCAGATATCTGCCAGGCAGCGGGAAGATCGCAGACAATGGGAACAAGGGCGCAGCGAACCAGTAGCCCGTGGGGGTGTGTGGGGGTATGCGTAAGGAAGAGTCCGTTGTGCCACAAATCAATTAAGTCGTTGATGAGGGGTCGAAGATAATGGTTGATCTCGCTGGTGGAAGGACCTTCGGGACCCGGAACAACCCCGACAAGATAGACATTCTCTACAAGGAAGCGAAGCGGGCGTGGCAGATTTAAGCAAGCCATATACATCCCACCGATCTTGACGTTTTTTCCGGCTACACGATTCCTATAGGGATTTAGCGAATCGTAATTGAAGCTGAAGACTAGACGTTTCTCGTTCGGAAGGTTGACCACGAATCTGCCATTGCCCTCAGGCCCTTGGAAATCCCGCAAAATAGATCCATCCCATATATCGTTCATCACATCTCCCCGTTCATCACATCCTTCGAACGGATCCCAATTCAACGCTTCTGATATGTCAGGGCGGCAGAACATCCACGCGATCCAGTGTTTGAAATCGTGGTGCAAGAATTCATGACAAGCTTGTATCCGTTCATCTTTTGTTTCGCGGCGTAAACGAGCTCCGCATTCCGGACCCATGTAGGTGCTGCGCGCCGTGCAAGTCATTGGGATCGAGCTAGGGATGGCCGGATCGAAGCCGTGTAAGGCGCAGCATCTGGGGCAAGAGGCGAAAGACCGGTATTTGGGAGAAAGGGATGGCAAGGCATTGAAAACAGTTCGAGCATCACCCGGAATATTTTCGAAGAGGGTTTGCGCATCGCCTGACGGAGCCTCATGGATACTCGCGAGGCCAATAATACTCTGTATGCCTTTCAAGATGTCGCCGACCCCCTTCAATGATAGACGGGAGAGTATATGGAGGGATGCAGCGAGAAGGAATGTGGTCAAAATGACCGGATCGTAATGTAGATAGGGACGGTCCATGGCATGGGCTAGTGAGGTGTCAGTCACATCTCATATATGTACACTGAGCGCGTACTGGTGTCATGGAGGATAGCCTCATAGCGGCGGCGGTTGACTGCTGCTATGCGCAGGCCCTCCCACTGTTCTTCCTTGGCTCGTCTAATTTCAGCCACAGCATCATCCAACGAAGCCACCGCCACTGACTCCAAGACACGTAGCTTGGATGTCAGACGCCTCATGGGATGCGATTGGATGTACTCTCTAGAGCGAACGAGCCAGTCTTCGGATCGGATGATCCCCTTGTTGGCTACAGCATTGGGATCTAGTTGAAGGAGATAGTGTAGATTATTTGAGTTCGCTGTGATTGGTGGAGATTCGGCGGTGGGAGGCGATCTGAAGACGAGGGCCCCCAGATCTTGAGTCGACTTCGAGAGGGATTGTAAGCGGACCTGTATAGACTTTAGTACGGTATAGAGCTGATCTATGGATTCCGGAGGCGCTTTGGGGTCCTCTGCTATTTCTTGTTCGATATCAGGCACTGGATCCGGCGGGAGTGGCACACCAGAGGACGGGGGTAGATCAACGTCAAGATGAGCTTGCGAGAGAGTCGCGTCCCAGTAGGTTCCAACTCCAGACCGATTAGACCTAGCAGTGTGTGCCTTGTACTCAGATGTTCCTAGGAGTCGTCCGTTGACAATGGATGGTCGTCCATCAGGTGAAGTGATAACAGTGGTAGAGCGGCAGCAATCCCAGCACTCGCACAGGTGTCGCTTTACAGACTTTGGCTTAGGGGTTCGGCCAATAACCTGACCACGGCGAAGGAACTGAGGCATGTTTGTGGAGGCGATTGGCCGTCGACGTTACCAGAGATCTATTATCCCTTGTGATCAATGCATGCTATTGCACGTGATCACGTCGCGTCTCATTCTTGAGTCTCAATCGAGTGGCGGAGGGAAATCATAAACCATGCTGACATCGACTCCCAAGATAGATCTGAACGCGCTTAGGCGTAGATTAGATCTCACAAGACGAATTGCGCGAGAGTCCCTGGTATCAGCTGTAGGTGTTCCGTAACATTTACCTCCTTCGATTTCATCATACAGCGGCAGAACATCGATATTGTGACCCTCAAAGACAAACAGGACAGAGCTCGCATGCTGAAGGGACTCAAAAATCAACTAACGGAATTATCTACACACTGAGGTAAGCCTGTAAACTTCACTCCAGCGTCTCCGCTTCCTTCCTCTTACTGCTACTTGAACTTCAGGACGGGCACCTCGCGATCTACCGACACGACCTCGCCGCAATCATACCACCTGCGCTACCGAGCGTGAAATCTGCTACGATATATGCAGGTGGCGCAGCCCAGCCACACCCATTATCATCACCTCTTAGTCCGAACCTGTCACGACCTCGCCAAAATCATACCAAAACTGCGCCACCGAGCGCAAAATCTTGTACAACATATACAGGTCGCGCATCTCAGCTACACGCGTCGCCACTACCTGCTAGGTCAATGACGCCCCCGACCCCCTCGACCCCCTCGACCCCTGAATTTGATTTAGCATGACTCGAGCTTGACTTACCTTCCCCTATACCTGATTCGGACTCTTTCTGGGCCCTGAATTCAATCGCCACTGATACTGATTGGGATGATGAATCGACTGCCGCCACTGATACGGCTCCTCTCAAACACGCTCTCAAACATGAATGCTTAACCATCAGCCGATCCTCCACTATTGAAAGCGCTGAGATGGCTCCCGTACAAGTCAACCTGACATCCCGCCCCCAGTAACCACGGTCACCTCTGCCACACCTTTCTTCCTGGATAACACCAGCGAACCCTTTACATTCGTCGATGACGCCGATTATGGGGATTCATCAAGCAATACAATCGTTTCTCGCCCTCTATCTCTTTATGGTGGAACTGGACTAGAGTGTCTGTGCACGGTGGTATCCAGCACATACACACTTATGTACCCTGTCCTCGCTTGGTGTGCCTGCGTGCTAAGTGTCCTCTCCAAAGCTTTCCTACTCTACGTTGTTGCAGCTCTGATATTTGGTGATGTCTTGCGGCCCGAGGAGCTCCAGCTGGATGTTCTAGAGATGATTCGACATTCTCGTAGATCTTGATTACATGTACAGTAGGTATTTGTTACATCAATCGTAAGCTATGCATACATCCAAGAGATCGTGTAATGCGTGTAATGAAAGAGGACGGTTGTTTCAATGCAAGTTGTCCCAAATTGTCCGTAATGTTCAATCATGCCGATGTTTGCGCGATTTGGTGGAGAGCAGAGCATCCTCACCAACATGCTTGCTTCGATGATGGTGGCGAGGCTTGGAGGAGACCCCACCAGTTGAGGGCCCTGCAGGATGGGATTTGGCGGACGGTTTATCATTCTCGTCGTTGTGCCGATTATGGCGGGACTTGGAAGAGGTCGCACCGCTTACAAGGGCTGCACGTCGAAGTTTATGAGAAGAAATGCTGATGCCAGGCTGGCGAATGGGTGAAAGTATTTCACGTTGGAATTTGGTTGCTTGAGCGCGGTCCTTCAACGAAATTTTTGATCCCTTTGCGTGGTCCTTCGACGAGGTCCCTGCTACTTCTTTTGGGCCAGCGCGGCCCTTGGACGAGGTCTTTGGTGTTATTGAAGCTAGGCACGTTTATCATGTCATCAGCACACAACTACAACTTAGTAACGGAGTCCACTTACGGAGGGTATCGGAATCACTGGAATCGCTGGACTCGCTGGATTCGCTGGACTCGCTGGACTCGCTAGAACTCGGTTCTCCAGAAAAGGTCGCTTCATCTTCGTCCTCATCACGATAGCTTCTACGGGTGCTTCTACGAGGTTCGATACTGGCCTTCGGCGCCTGAGTTATTCGCGATACGAGATCCTTCAGACGTTGGGAAGTGCCCTGCTTGTGAGTGACACCCTTGCGCATTCCATCGACCGCCATCAACAAGGTTTCACATTGCACATCGCCGACACTCGTGGGGAGGTATTCACCACCGAAGTCATTCCGGCCAGATCTCTGGGGACCGCCACGGTCCTCCCACATCCTTCCCTCCGTCATAAACAGACGCTTTGCATAGTCATGAGGAGATTTCGGGTGGGGCGCGGCGCACACTATGATCGGGATCCTGCCAACCTTTGCATCTGAAAGATGTTAGGCACGTAGCGGCAAAAGGAGAGATATTTTACCTTTTGCCTCTGATTCGCTGAGGCGACGGAATTTGATGCCCTTGTCTTGCTCTTCCGCAGGAAGATAGCGGGCCCACTCCATAGTGAGCTCTGTAGGGAGGCCAGTGATACCCCGATGTGCTGACCTCGAGACCTCAAGACCAGGGAACGGGACCTGATCCGGTAAATCCACCACCTGGTAGCCCGCTTGCCAGATCATATATCGCATGGAAACCCAAGGAAATAAGTTGGCGTTGAAGTGTAGGCCAGCGTCGCTTGCTCGCTTGGTCAATTGCGCCTTGATGTATCTGATTCGAACGTTTATGCGTGCCGAGAGGACTACGTTGGTATAGTCCGGAGATGGGGATGGTGGCGTGCTCTGCTCCGGCGCGTCTGAGACGGCCAGCGACCATCGCGTTCGACCGCTCTGCTTCAACCACGTCCGTATTACCACCTCTGGGGAGGTCGCATTGAGTAAACATCCGCCGACCAACACTCTCTCTAGCATGGTACAGACCCCATGAAGTGGGTCGGCAGCTTCCCCCGATGGCAAGTCAATCGCCATATCCGCTCCCGCCATGCCTTGAAGAAGAGACAGCAAGGCTGTGGTTGGTGTGGAATCTTCTTCTTTCACCTCATCGTTCTCATTTTCGGCTATGTCGATGTCCGATTTCACATCCGAAAGGGGCGGGAGATCGTTCCAGTGGGTGAAATCATCTAGGTAACCCGTCCTGCTCCTGATGTCAGCACAATTAGCGGGAACGAGTGAATGCCATACCCTATAAGTGCTTCCTTCTCCTCTTGGTCATCCGAGCCAACAGCATCCACGTCCTTGAAACGCATGAGTACTAGTATCTCTAGGAGATCGACCTATTATCCACTGACCTGGTTATCACTCTCATCCTCACCGCCCATGGTAATGTGAGCCACCTGCTCCGGAGATATACGGCTATCATCGTCTTGCGCTTGGATCTAAACAACCGGTGAATGGGTATAGCCATCTCCCAGATGACCATGACCCAGTACTGACCTGTTGTGCGACATCCTCTTCCTCGTCCTCGTTGCTGGCGCGATTCTCATCGACTGGCCGGCGCTCGGGATGGTGGCGACGTTTCTTCTCGCGTTTCTTCTTCCGAAGTTACTTATGGGGTGCGTTCCCATCTCCTGTGGGCTTCTTAGATTCGTCTGTGGAAGACCATGTTACCTTGAACTCAGTGCTGCCTGAATTGAATCTGATTACCTCTGTGTTTGCGTCGTCGCTTATGGGAAACTAACGGAGGTAAGCGTCTGATGCTGACAAGATCAAGATAATCATTACCATGATCATCTCGATCCTTATCGGTATCAGGGTCAGGATTGTAGGGCGGCATCAAGGACTCAAGAACGATCACAGTCGAAAACCAGCGTGTAGGTAGTTGGAAGAAAAGTGTTGAATAGCTCAGAAGAACATGCACTCTCATGGAAGTTGAAAGCAAGCCTTGCTGGGCAAAGGGGAAACGGACTGCTGCTTTTATATACAAATGGCGCCGGCGTCTATTTCGATCAGGTGACCGCGCGCGTTTGGGCACTCATCCGCATCGCGCCCAGTCGCATCCTGGCAAATCGCGCTAATTCAACTTTGGCCATTCGCCCATGCCTCTTCAGCAGCTATATATGAAGAGCTTTTGGCTTTCAGACTACTGATGTATCTCCTCGACGTCGCGAACTCCGTGAGTACTCACTTTAATCTTATCTTCCTTTGTGTCTGATCTTCGTACTTATAGACGCGATGTCCCTCGCCGTTTGTATACGTTACTCAACATGGGTCCCCTACAAGCGTAAGTGCCACCCGAAATTACTGAAATTTCTCAAGCATATTCACATCCGTCTTCGTAGAGATCTTCCGCTCGTGCCCCCCTTCATCGTGTTTGCCACCTCTTCAGCCTCCATCGTTATCGAAATGAACATCGGCCCCTTACCGATTTGTAGCGCTCGTACCGGCGCGAAAGTTGTCATTGCGGAAGGGGGGCAACATCAATGTAAGTGTGCTTCATTACGACAACCCACAGCATCTAAATATGGCTGGATTTACAGATATCTTGATGATTGGTACGGCCGAATGCGAGGACCCTTTGTACTCGTTGGAGATTGAGGCCGTGGCACTACAGTCAACCTTCGATATGGTACGTACATATGTCATTTGGGATCAATCGCTTGTTCGTTCATTAAGCCACTACAGGATTGTCTGTCCGTCAAGATTTTCTATATGTTACCAGTCGTGAAGACAAAGGTTTCGCTGCAACTTCCACGTATTCTCAACTTCGACATTAAATTCGATAGTCCCCTTATCTTTCTTTCTTTCCGCTATCATGTCTCCTCGCGAATCCTCCCGCGACGTTTGCATTCTGTTGGTGGCGAGGGGGGAAAGCTCCTAGATTTCTTCAGGGGCTGTGGTGGGATCGAGCACCCGTCGTACATGTCTCCCTCCCCTTCCAAGATCCTCATATTCATCGCAGGATTCGCGCTGGCGTCGATTACGATGCTCCTGCTATTTAGACTTGGTCGCTCTGCATACGATTAGAATGGCATTGTTGTACTATTTACATTCAGATAACTATTGACTGGATTCACTAGAAAGGGTCCCGGATTCACTAGAAAGAGGCGCAGATCGATTGAAAAGAGGCATGGTTCGACTGTTCAAGAGAACGATGACGACAGTAAAAATGACGGCACCGAAAATGTAAGACCAAACTCCTGTTGAAGGGGTTTTTCTATCCCGCGTCGCTGATTTGTACGAAAAGCGCTCTGCGGGACATTGAGCTTTTGACTCGTTATTAAGCAGTTGGGACCTACTAGCAAGCACTTGGTGCGACTTCCAGATGACAATTCGACCGGTGCTCGTGCTTCCTGCAATGAGAAATTGGTCTGTCGACGCAGCGCATTCCCCTGCCAGCTGAAGAAGCTGCCCGGCTAGAAATTAACACCGTGAGCCATAAACAAACAAGTTTAATGGTTAGTTGACATACATGGGACTGAGAGTGGTTCATGGAAGCTGAGAAAGGTCCTGACATCCCACAGGAATACCTTCGAGCCAGAAGCTCCTAGAAGAGTGCTGCCGTTATGGATGAAGAGAGCGGGATGATAAGACAGCGAGCTTGCGGCATTGTCATCTGGTCGGAATGAGTGGAGGAAGGCACAGCTGTCGATATGATACAAGTGAAAAGCGTTGGCCTTGCTCAAGGCCACAAAGTGGCGGCCGTCTGGGGCGACAAGACCTCTGGGGCTAGTGCAGGTTAAATTCTGGCTCGTGATCATGAATAGTATGTAGCTCGAACTCACCATTGGTTTCGTACAGGCAATCCCGGGCGTGGGCGAAGGTGGCCGTTTGACGCAACATTCCACATTCTGTGAGTCCGCATGAATAAAGGCAAAGCAAAGAAGAACAATTTCGTGAGGAAACATACAGGATACCGTCATTAAGGTAAGACACGATGATCGTCTCGCGATCGACCCAACCGATGGACGTCACCTTCACTTTGCGACCATCGCGGGAGGCGGTGGGAGGGGGAGGAATGGTTATGACGTGCTTGAGATAGCCGTCTGACGCGCATGCTCAGTATAGGTCGTATGTTTATCTGGAAGTACGTACCATCACTGGGTTCCCGTATTTGAACAATGTCATCACCGCCGATAGCGATTGACGAATGAGAGTGATGAAGGGAAATGAACTCTACGGGTGAGTTTAACGGGTCAAAGCCCACTAATTTCTAATGTATGAAGAGTTTTCGTTAGTTGGCATTGTACAAAATACAGGAAACCCACATGATAGATATCACCCTTGTGTTTGCCGATCTCAATAGTGGCTATTAGCAACATTCCATCGGCGAAACCGCAGATAAATTGTCTTTCGTCCGTCCAGGCCACAGACAGCACTTTCGCCTCATATGGCACCTCGTATTCTTTGTCCCCCGTGCTACATTGCCATACACAGACACAAGTCCCAAAGGCAGCGGCGATATATTGACCGCCAGGAGAGAAGGCGATGGTCTTTGGGATGTAGAGGTTGTCGTCGTAGGTGCATTGAATGCTGCGCTGGAGTTCGTACTGGAGGACCATCGATGTTTGAGGGAACGAAGGGATGAACGTGTGGCACGCCACTCACCTAGATCTAATGGCCCCTAGATCAGTAGGTCACGTGGAGCGTCGTGTTGTGTTCGAGTGTCAGAGTCACTGGCCTGGTGATCAACACATCACCACTGATCTCGAGCTCCTCTCATCATCCGCCACTAATGAATGAACGTTTCCTAGTAGAATCCACTGTGCAAAGAAATGTATGTCACTCTCAACGTCTACCGACCCCTCGCTTCTCGAGCAGCCCGCGACCGCACTCCGAGCACCCCCACGTTCGACGTCTAAGTCTTCGCTGTACCGTCATCTGCGTCATTCTCTACATCGCGACGCAGATCATAGCAAAGGGCTCCTGGAATTGGCTTAGAAACGAACTGCCCATCCCTGCTCCTCCGGCCTTCTGGAGCTATTGGAACTATATCCCAACATCTAGGATTGCACGACGGTCCGATGTGCTGACGTACTGGCAGCGAACAAGAGATGCGTCGGAAGCCACGAACTATGCCCTGATATCAAGTGGTGCGCATATTATCCGCAATCTAACTTCTCAAACCTACGATCCACGACGGGGTTATTTTCGACGCCGATTCTTCGCCCCAATCCACTTCTTGAGGGACAAGTGGCTCGGCTTCAAATTATCGCAGATTCACCTAAGTCTGCCACGGGATGCCATCGATGATGCGAACGATAGGTGCTGGCAACTCGAAGGACGTCACGGCCAAATCGCTATCGCCCTTCCCGTTCCCATCTCCATCACTCATGTCAGTATTGGTCGCGCTCGGCAGATGCCAGCATCGCCCGAACAGCTGAACTATGTTCGTGTCTGGGGACTCATGGATGTGTCGCTGGCGCTGTCATTTCCCGATTCTCCATTGCATCATATCTTTTCCCCCGCCAATTCAATCCCCCAGGGGATCTTCATCAAGCTTGCGGATATTCAGTCGGGGCTTAACGGCCACTTACATCCGGTCACCTCTCTTGTGGCAGGCCACGGCATAGAGTTCCTTGTGTTCGAAGTCCTCAGCAATCAGGGGGGGGACTTTACTTGTCTATATGACCTTGGAGTCTACGGTTCTCGCCTTGATCATTCGTAGTCAAATCCGTGAGAATTTATAACTATATTTGGAAAAGGCGCTTGATATTTAGAGCAGAACGAAGACAAAGACCACACCCCAAAGCTTCATTCTTTACTACCACCACTCACCATCACCACTCAAATTCACAAATACAAATATGCATACCTGGTGCATATACTCACGCACTCATGATCTGAGCGACATCTAATCCCATGCAAGGGTGCTCAATATTCCACCAAACTCCCATTCCGACTCCGCCATCTTCGAGAGGCCGCTACGGGTGACGAACTTGGCCCTCGGATCTGTCATTGAAGGTAAGGGGTGATGTGCTGTCGACATTCACATCGGTCGAGATGGGGAGGATGACTTTCGTGTTTGCCACTTGGGAGCGTTGACTCCAGGCAAGGTAAGTTTCCGGCGTCTCGTATCCATCTATTCCTACTGACATCTTTCGAGATTGAACGCTTTGGCCTCGACTTGATCTTGGACGCCAATACCGAAACCGTCTTCCTCAATCATGGCGGTGAAAGGTGAAGATCGTCCCAGTCCCTCCGACTATTACTCATATTCCTTCAGCTCAGTGTGTCTTTCGGGCTATTTTATGCCGGATACTAGCACTCAAGGCCCCTTGCTCGGAAGCCGTAGTGGCACTCCTTCCCGCTTACGTGCTGATAGCGTAGATTCTGTCACAGCAGCGCTCTTACGGACGGATAGCATGGAGTCACTCGCATCTGGTGTCGCCCAAACTAGATCAAGAGGCACCGCTACTTTGGGCCGCCGCAACAGTAGCTTGTCGTCGATGAGCTTCCACCCGATCGAGCCTTCCAAACCAGCTGTGAAAGGACGCAAACGAAAGGCCGATGCCGTCACCGACGCCAAAACGTCTACCCTTCAACCCAAGCGCAAGCCTGTCACAAGGTCGGGAAGCGCGACTATTCCCAGCGTGAGGGCTACGACGGCTACAGCATCTGCCGGTGCCGTTGATGCTGCACCTCCCGCCGCCGCCGCCGTTGCACCTCCTGCCATTGGTACCGTTGCCCCCGCCGCCGCTCCATCCACTGCCTCTGGTACTCCCACTACCATCGCTGTTGCTACCCCCGCTGTCGCGTTCACGCTTCCGAATGGCGTGAAATGCACCGAAGAGAGCATGGGAGAAATTACTGGCCCCGCTGTTCGCATTGGTGATGACGTAGAAATTTACTTCGTCATGTCACTCCCTGGTTCGGAAAGCGTGCCATGGTTGGATGTGAGGTGGGTTAAACCCCCAAGGCGAGCTACTGTAAGTATTGTCGCCATCGTTGACACTGTCTACCGTATCTGATATCTCATTTCATTCGCAGTTCAAGTTTACCATGGGCGATTCTGCCATCATCGAGGGTAAGTCACACCCTCCTGACCTCATTCCCGATCAGGCCTCACCTCCCTGTCAGGCCTCAACACCGGGATTGTGGGCATGCACTGTTTAGGCGAACGCCATATCGAGATCCCTGCCGCTTTAGCCTTCAAGAAAACTATCCCTGAGAAGGGATTTGTTTATAGTGCAAGAGGTGAAGGAGTTATACCTCTTGGAACCAAGATCCTTATGAGTATGTCATGCTTCTTTTCACAAATATGTTATCTAACTATTATATTTCCTCAGGGGTCTTCTTGTGCTACATTGTCCCGGGTACCGCTTAGATCAGGACTACGAAGGTTTTCTACATCGATCGAATGTAATAATAGCCCTAGATTTAGCTTCTATGTCCATACGAATCCGGCCAATAATATGTATTCTCGTGTCACCTGATCGACGATCGCGCGTGACCTCCCGCGAAGCACTCGTTGACAATGGTCTTCGTACCACTAACCTCCGACGTCTTCTTCCCATCCGCCTCCATCATCTCCTTCCCATCCGCCCCGTCGTCCCCTTACCGGACAGCACCAGCAATGTCACTGGGGTTGGTAACCGGCTATGTCAAGTTGTCCCCGAATGGGGCTGTTTTGTATGCTAGACTGGGTGTAAATTGGTAAATTGGTGAGCCTTTGTGTCGTTTGTCCGTATTCGCGAGAACTAAAGCGAACCAAAGCTAACAAAGGTCTGCTATCTCTTGATCCCCAACCTTCACCTTCGACATCCTCAACCATCACTTGCGCACTTCAATCTCATCATGGTATCCGCTCTAGATCTTGTTCAAGGAATCCCAGTGCCGTTAATTATAAGGGTACGTCGCATCTCAGCATCCGATACATATAGCCACTAGCGATATCGCAGGACCAGTTCGCCTTTGTTGACGTCTGCCATTACTGTGCCACCGCGCACCTCCCAACCACTCGACGAATCCCCTTGCACAACCAGCGTCCCTGCCTCGACGGATTGTTCAGCGAGGACACTGCACAGCCTCGCCGCCACGATGTCATTGTCAATGTCATGCTCGGACAGAAGGCAAATCAATTCCACATCTTTTTCAGAGAATGTGGACGATCCCCGTTGAACGACTCGCTCCAGGACGCTCAAAGCCGTCGAGCGTGGCCACATCAATCGTATGGCGACGTTATCGTGTTACGGAGAGGGCAGAGAAAACCCTATGTCAATATCCGAGCCACGGAAAGGAAGATGGAAAATGCGGCTGTAAAAAGGTGCGTCGCATACTGGCGCGACTCAACTACTTTTAATTTTCTTTCTTCTCAGCTTCCTCAGACGTCTCAGACTCAAGGGGGCTCGCCGTATTCCTCAACGTTTCAACTGCAGGATGCGGCGATGATTTTACTCACCGTGATCCACATCCACTCAATGTACTTCTTGTTTGCTCAATATCTTGTTTTTCACTTCGTTCTACTAGATCTTGTTACTTAATGATAATTGTCACCGTTGCTCGTTCAGCTTCCCGCGTGTCTGCCTCTGTATTCTGCTACATCGAGTTATTTACCTGGACAGATTGTACAGCGCGCCGTGAAGATCTCGCAAGTACACGACCCAATTCGTCCGTGTCTAGGGTGTGGTAGCCTCGCGATCGGACAAAGCGGGACCACACCGCCGCCGCCGACGTTCCTCGATTAAGCGTGATGGGACAACGATTAGGTGCGTGAGCTCAACTGCGTGCATGTGAATGCCTACCAAGCTCACCTAGCCATCCAGTCTCAGTGGGCAGACTTCGAGCGGGCGTGCACCCAGAAGGCTGCAGGACCCTACGGACGGCGTCACTCTATCCCCAGACCACCAAACGTGGGGAAAGCGCTGACGTGTGAGCTGTGTCCCACGGCGTTGTCGGGGTTCGGAGGGTGTAGAGGATGCTGGCACGCTGCAAGGCAGTGGGAACTGGAGCGAAACAGCGGCGTCGGCGGAGGTGAGGTGGCGGGATGGAGATGAGGTTGTCGGGGCGCCAGGTCAGTGCGTCGCCGCCGTTCGACCAAGACAACGCACTCATTAGCCCCAGGGGTGAAGCAAGCTCGATGCAGAGCTCGATCCGGCGAGACTTGGTGAAAAGGAGGACCGTCATTCATTCCCGGGCGCAAAACGAGCGAGTCGCCAACACGTGAACGTGCAGGATCATGGAAGGCTGGGCCGGCGGGTCGCCTTTACCGCCCTTCCCTCGGCGGAAGAACAACCTTGGAATTGGAATGGCTGCCAGAGATGAATACTGTGTGGGTGGAAACGAAGGTTTGGAGAAACAATACGGAATAATACTAGTCTACGGCTACTGTAACTAGTAACAACATTGAATCCACATATGTACTTGCAAACGTCCAAGCTGCGAAGCTCCAACCTGCCGACCCACGAATCTCCAAGCCACTGACCTGCGAACCTCCCGACCCGCGAACCCACCTACCTACGAACCCACCTACCTACGAACCTCCCGACCTGCGCACCTACCGACCTGCACACCTACCGACCTGCGCACCTACCGACCTGCGCACCTACCGACCTGCACTCCTGCGCACCTGCACTCCTGCACTCCTGCCGACCTACGCACCTGCGTACCCACCAACCTGCATACCCACCAACATGTGTACCCACCAACATGCGCACCTACCGACCCACGCACCTGCCGACCGGCCAACCTCTGATCTACAAACCTGCGCACCTATAAACCTTCAAACCACGCTGCTGCGAACCTCCAACCTACGAAGAATTCCACATCCAACCTGCCGCCTCCGTGTCAACTCCGCATATAGACTTTGGTGCAATTCACGCGCGCCTGACCGGCCCTCAGGTTCAATACCTTAGCCAAAGGTAATTTGATTGTATTTAAAAGGTATTGTAGCCACTGTCAGGTTCCATACTTTGTTAGTACATTACTATAAGATATTTAATTGTACTACTAAGATACAAAAATGAAAACGGGGGTTCAATACTATACTCTAAAGTATTTTACCGGAAATGAGGTTTGATACCTAAATAATACTTTACTTAAAATTACTCAAAAAGTAGCGTGGTAAAGTATTTTGAAACTCGTGTTTCATACTTTTATGATAAGTCAATAATACTATGAACAAAGGTATCGAAGCAAATAATTGCATACTTTGATTGATAACTTACATAAAGGTAATGTTAAGGTATTTAGTTTACTTTTACAATACTTGTGGCTAATATACGATAAACCTACGCTACCGCAAGCGTTGTGTATGTAGGGTGCAGATTTGAGACCAAAGATGAGCACCATGTACTCGTAGAATCTATCTTCCCAGACACAGCCAATTAGATGGTAGTCCACAGCGCGAAGGGGTATGTGTCTGAAGGCGTCTTTAAGGTTGAGTTTGGCCAGTAAAGCACCGCGTCCCATGCGATGAATAGACCGGATCGCCTGAGAGAGAGCCTCATAGACAATGTGCCCTTCCGAGTCAGGGATACCATCATTAACCGAGTCGCCTGGAGGCCAGGAGAGGTGGTTGATAACATGGAATTTATTGGTGAAGTGTTTGCGAGTGACAGTCCCCAGTGGAGATGTGTGGAAGGCGAGGTGAGGAGGAGCACGAAGGGGGCTGTGAATCCTATCGTTCGAGCTAAGGATGTTCATATCCTTGTCAATGATGTCAGGATGATCAATTGCTGTTTTGAGATTGCAGCATGCTTGTGGCTTATCATCACCAGTAAATCTGATTGCAGCACCAAACTGTATTATGTGAAGGATGGCTTGTACAAATTCAGTATCAGAGTAATCTGTTAAATAGTGAGCCCATTGAGAATAGACTAAAGTTGATTTCACGGGTACATTATCGAGGGTATGGAGAGACGCGCAGTTACATTGAGGATCTGTATTGGGACAAGTAGGTGGTAGGGGCCCAGGGGCGAACAGGGATAAGGGATTAGGGATTAGGAGTGGTGCAGTAGTTGTAGTAATTATAGGGGAATGGGTAGGGATGAGCAACTTGTCCTGCTGGCAAGGACGAGGGGAGGACTTGGGGAGTGGATCCCTCGTCCTGCCAGATTCTCAAGCGACGGAAATGGTCTGGGTGCAGGTGACTTTGCCATGAGCGGTGGAGCTGCAGGTTGAGCACTTATGGGTGCGTCCAGACTTGCATGGGGTGGTGGGACACCTACCATCATTGAACTTGTTGCAAATTTGTGTGGAGATATTGTGTGTGGTAGATGAGGCTGAAGGCGTCTTTACTTCTTGGTTCATGTTTGATTGGTGGAGCGGACCGATGAGGGCGCGATCCTCGTCACCCCATAAGGAATAATCGCCCCTGATCATTTCCCTGATGCGGTGGGAATGGTGAGTGATGTGATACGTGAGGATGGCGGAGTAGGCGAAGTATTGAGAGTACTCATAAAGGAGATTAACATAGCTCTGGGTGGATACTGTGACATCTATGACTGCTTGGATGCTGCCAGTGGTTCCAATGTATCGATATAGGATTTGGAAATATACGCCCAGGGTGCACATGAAAGACGAGAAGTCAGGAAGGTTCTTAATTGGGGCTGTTTTGGTGGCACGAAGGGCGCTGTCCTCGAGTGCGTAGGTTGTTGTTGTGGATTTAGATGTGACATTGGGTATGAGCTTACCCAGCTGCTGCGGTCTGAACTCATGCTTGCCAATCGATGCCACCATGGTGGCATTGACGTTGGGGAAGAAATCAGGAATAGACAATGCACTAGCAGAGACGTTTGTCGTAGCCAGGGGTGTATAGGGGATTAAGGGGGGGCTACCTGAGCCACTTGCACAGGGGGGGCGACTGGCACCGCTGGAGTAGTTGGGACAGAGGGAACCAGGGGAGGCAGAGCAGGGTTAGAGGCTGCAGCACGAAGGAGATCAAGGATCTCTTTGATGCTAGACTCCAGACCAACCACTCACCCTTCTAGGGGGTTGCTGTCTGTCGCGTCAGATGGTGTAGAATGGCCTTCACCAGCCATATCTTGGCTGATTATGGTGGGTGTGATAATAGGAGAGCTAGGAGGAGGCGAGGGAGAGTTAGGTGGAGGAGTTGACACGGTTGCTGAGGACGACGATGAAAGGAAACAGCCATTAGCGTTGCAAGGGCGAGTGGAGGCGTGTGCTATTCTTGGAGGTGTCCTGGAAAGTACGTAAACTACTTTGATAAACTATCGAGCGTGAGCGTAAGAAGATGTATGATAGCAAGATAAATATAGATGAATACCTATCGAGCGTGAACATAAGAAGATGGGAAGCGTAAGCGGGAAATCAAGCTATATATATATATATGTACCAGACAAAGGCGTAGGAACTCAAAGGGGGAGACATGTGCTCTCACTGATAGACCGTGGATAAATCTCATCTATCCTCTCAGTAGGTGCCTAAAAAGCACCCAATCGAAAAGAAAAAGAAAAAGAAAAATTAAATAAAAGGAATATTAATAATTGTGAAAATGCGCTTATTGAGCGCATGTCTGAGAAAAATGACTTATCTTCAGCCATGTCTTGCTAACTCATTTCTGGCCATCCCAAAGCGGTAATTGCCTTGGAAATGGCTCCAATAACTCATATAAATTCATGTAAATTCATATGAAGCATACGTATGTTTCAAATTTATGTCTCAACCAAAGCTACTTCATGTGAACTTCATATGCAGTGTATGTAAATATTCATATAAATCATATGTAAAGTTCATATACCATGTACAGATAATGTCAAATGAATGTAGAGGAAATGTAGAAGAAATGTAAAAGAAATGTATGACAAGTAGAAGAAATGTAAAGTGTTTCCTGCCATTTCTAAAAAACTAATTTTCACATTTTTGTACATGAAGTCCATATAAAGCCTATATAAAGCACATAACTTCATATGAAGCTCATATGAACTTCATGTATAAATGTGGTAAACTGTCAGATGCTTGTCAACTGGGGGTCAAGTGGTATGTGTGTGAGTACAGACATAGCTATTGGGAGTGTTCAGTTGAACCCCAGTTGGTGTTCAAGTGACTGCCAACTGAACACCAGTGTTATATTCTACAGATAGATACAAGTTCAATGATATATTAAGTAGTGTTCAGTTGGTACTCAAGTGATATTCAGGTGGTGTCCAAGTGGTAGCCAAGTGGTATTCAAGTGATATCCAAATGGTGTTCAACTGATGTTCGAGTGGTATACAAGTTTTCTTCAACTGAAGTTCAAGTGATATACAAGTGAATGCCAGGTGGACTACAAGTAAACTTGCTCATATTATTCAATCATCATCATCCTGCACCTTTTGCTGCCCATATCTCACTCCATTCTCATCCTCTTCATCGTCACTTTCATCTCCTGCTTCTTCCTGCCTCCCCTGCTGCCTAGCAATAACACGTTGAGTGTGCAAGAAGAGCAGCACATGCATGGTAAAGTCAAAGTTGATGACAGTCATCTGGTGTTTGCAAGCCTAAGTGAACAAATTAGACAAGTACAAGTAACTGAGTAGTATAATCACTTACCTGAGTGTTGAAGGCCCTCTTGTAGTAAGGTCTCCCCTCCCTGTCTTCATCAACCACCACCAGGTTGGGGGCATCTCCATTGAGTGGTGCTAGGTTGCACCAAGTCCGGCAGAGGTGGTCAGTAACCCGGTGGTTGATGTAGTGGTAAGAGTCAACAATAATCCAAGTGGTGGTTCCCTAGCAGGCCAGTGCCCTTGCTTGACAATGTGATTGAGCAAGGCACATCCCTTGTCAATAGCAATGAAACTAGGACAGGAGCTGGGATCTGCATAAATGTCTTCAAGGAACTGAAGAATCTTAGCAACCCCTTCAGCCTTAGCAAACTTGTGCCAGGCAATCACCACACCACATGAAGCACAGATTGTCTCTACACAGTATGACCTAGGAGCAAAGTAGTTGTTATACTTAGTTCCGCTGACCTGTTCAACCTCCTGCTCCTTGTAAGGGGACACTTCTTTTTTCTCTTTCACCCTTGTCTCTCTCCCTCCCTCTTCATTTTTTTCTCTTTCCTTTCATTCCACAGACTCTTATTTACATTCCCTTTCTTTCCTTTTCATCCTACCATGCATCCAAGCCACATCCGATGCATCTGATGTATTTCCTGCAATCCAGACTTGCTCAGCTGCACTTGGATGTGCTTGGACATACATATACACTTTAGGGCATGTCTGGATGATCTATACCTTCTTCCCCCACCTTCTTAGGGCCCGGTCTGCACCTCGAGTGCTGCAAATGTGACTGGTGGAGTTGGAATACACAAACCAAGTGCCTGTACAGTGCTTATTTAAGTCACAACCTGTCATAATAGATAGTTATTGTTGAACCTGAGTCACATTACTGATTCTTCTCTTGAAAAACATGGTTTGTACCTCATCCAGCTGCACAAAGACACTCAAGGAGTCTGTAAATACCCAGGCTATCCATTGCTTGCACACAGCATCCATCATTGCTGCTGTGGTCAGAGGGGCTGCTGTTATTCATATGGCACCCCATCTTACTAAAAACCTGGTGTACATGTCCTCACTGTCTGGTGAGCTCTGGGTCAAGGTGCTTCTTGCAGGTCATGGAGAGCACTTCCACAATGCTATGGGGATGGGAAAGCAAGTGTTCCATGCTCTTGATTGTGAGGGTCACATGTATTTGGGATTTCAAGATACTAAACATGTTGGCCAGCATGAGCAGCTTGCCATGTTCCACTATATGTGTCATTCAGGTGCTGTTTATAGAGAGGTGCAAGAGCAATTTCAGTGTAGCCCAGGTACTATTTCTAGGTGTGCAATATTGACTATTGTAGTAGAGAATATATGTAGTGATCTGTAAGTAGATCAACCTATAATGCAAGTGTCTGCCTCTGGCAGGACAAGTCCGTGCAACACCCAAGTGTGGTAATGTGTGAATAAATAAGTCCGAAGTGATGAATGTGAATCAATGTGTTTCTGATGGCTTCAGCTGGGCTCAGATAGCTTCGTATAGATGATGGATGTCTCAGATGTAGAACAGATAGCTCGGATGGAGGACAGATGCCTCAGCTTCAGAAGATATGACAAGGATGGCAGGAGAATGATAAGGATGGCAGGAGGAAGTGATGACAGATGTTTACTCAGACTTGGATGATGAGGGAATCAGATGACAGGGATAAAACAACAGCTTCAGATGGTTCTTCTTCGACTCAGGCTCAAAATAGAGGAAAACCAACTTCAACTTTCTAACTATGAGTATATGAGTATTTGTAGGTACAATGAATATCAAGTGTAAGTAAGATCAGAACTATGAATCAATAAAGAACAAGGAATGGAAGTAGAGATGTCAAGGTATTAGAGGATGAAACAAAGAAAACATGTCAAGTCAGTCTGAAGACTTTGAATCATTACCAGGTACGTCCAAGATGAATGTTGGTCTGAAGGCTTTTGATCTGTTATCACGTGCAGCCGAGATGAATCTGTGACAGCTGAATCATGTGCATATGAGCCCGAGTAATCAAAAAGGAGTTGATACAAGATAAGAAGCAGAAATGTTTACAATGAATGGAAGGGTACTGTAAGGGGACACTCCTATTTTCTCCTTTACCCCTGTCTCTTTCCCTCCCTCTTCGTTTGTGGTCCAGATTCGCTTGGCCATGCTTGGCCGCACTTGCACATGCCCAGACATGCTTCGCATGCACATATACACTTTGGGGCATGTCCGGGTGACCTCTACCTTCTTCCCTCATTTCATTACTTCCCATTTCCACTTCCCCAGGTCACCAGCACAACTCTTGCATACTCCCTCCACTTCATTGTCACATGTGCCTCCTTGTACCTTGTGATATTCTTCGGACTTGTGGCTGGTGTACTATACAGTTCTCCCACCTTTCTCCCATGCTTCTACAGTATATACTTTGCCTCCTAGCATGGAGAATCCTTATCTTGTTCTCTTTGGATTCTCCCTCTGCTAGGTGAGCAGTCTCTCATGTATTGTAGTAGCTCTATTCATATCTTTGGATTCTCCCTCTGCTAGGCTCGCACTGTCGGCCATCTTGAGGTTGCTCTTACAGGTACAACTCTGGTATATCTGGCAGTCCACCACATCTTCACGTGACGCCCACGTGACGACCACCCATCCACTTTCTGTCACTTTTTTGCCACATGAATACCACGTGGGTACCACTTTTGCCACTCAAGTCCACTTCCGTTCACTTTATTCCACTTTTTTACCACCTGGTCACCAGTTAAATACCACTTTATATCTTACAATACTAAGTAGACTGTGTCCATATGGTCACCAGGTGGTATCCAGATGGTATAAAAGTGGCAGGATAGACTTGACATGACAATATCATCAAGTTATTAGCCAGGTGGTGTTCAGGTGGTGTTCAGGTGTCAGAAAGGTGGTAGAAAGGTGACATAGTCAGATGGTGACCATGTGGTACCCAAGTGGAGGCCAAGTGGTACAAATGTGACTAGGGTACTACAGATACACTGACAATCATAGAGCAGGAGCTCAGCTAGTACCAGGTGGTGCCCAAGTGGTACATAGATGGTATTAATGTGACCCACAGATTTCTGGAGAAATGGACAAGTCCAAAGTGGTACTCAGGTGACTACCATGTGGTGTTTGTGTGGTGTATATGTGGATGTTCGGTGGCGATCACCTGGATACCACCTGAATACTAAGTAGGAGTTATATGGTAATGAAGTTTATAGCTCAGCAAAAAACTATACAAGTTCATCAAGTGTTCAGGTCGTCTACAGATGATCACCACCTGGTGTTCATGTGGTTTTGATGTGGTATTCAAGTGGCTATCAGGTGGATGTCAGAAGGTAACCAGGTGGACTTCATGTGATATATATGCGGTGTCTGTGTAGACTGTAAATTTATGAAGTAGTACAAGTCCAAAGTGGTAGTCACATAGTGTCAATGTGGTATCCATGTGGTATTCAAGTGATATTCAGGTGACTGCTAGCTAGTGTCCACACGGTG
This sequence comes from Pleurotus tuoliensis, assembly GCA_036872985.1. Taxonomy (NCBI): domain Eukaryota; kingdom Fungi; phylum Basidiomycota; class Agaricomycetes; order Agaricales; family Pleurotaceae; genus Pleurotus; species Pleurotus tuoliensis. Next base: position 238,151 of record JAYMDH010000014.1, read on the forward strand.
TTCACCTGGGCACCACTTGAATATCAAGTGGTGCCCAGGTGGTAAGTAAGTGATTGCTGGTGTTTCTGTGACTCATACAGAAGTATACCAGTAAATACAAGTGATATTCTTATGGTGGTCATGGCAGAATCATGTAATCTAATCATAACATAGACACCAGGTGAATGCCAGTTAAACTACAGGTGATTACCATGTGGTGAAATCATTTAGTACTCAATAATATCATCATCATCACTTTCCTCATTCTCAACCACCTCTTCTATTCCTGCTGTCTTCTTACCCCTCTTTTCCTCCTGTCTGGCAATGACACGCTGAGTGTGCAAGAAAAGCAAGACATGCATGGTGAAGTCAAAGTTGCTAACAGTCATCCGGTTGAGGACTGTTTGAAACCCACCCAACCATGCATTGAGTTGCTCACAAGCCTAAATACAAGCAAATCAGACAAGTACAAGCAACTGAGTAGTATGATCACTTACCTGAGTGTTGAAGGCCCTCTTGTAGTAAGGTCTTCCTTCCTTGTCTTCATCAACTACCACCAGGTTGGGGGCAGCACCATTGAGAGGGGCAGGGTTGCACCAAGTCCGACAGAGGTAGTCAGTGACTTGATGGTTGATGTAGTGGTAGGAGTCGACAATGATCTGAGTGGTGGGTTCCCAAGCAGGCCAGTGATGCTGCTTGACAATATGCTTGAGCAAGGCACACCCCTTGTCAATAGCAATGTAGCTGGGTCGGGAGTTGGGGTCTTCATAGACATCTTCAAGGAAGCCAAGAATCTTGGCCACCCCTTCAGCCTTAGCAAACTTGCGCCAGGCAATAACCACACCACATGGAGCACAAATGGTCTCCACACAGTAGAACCTAGGAGCAGAGAAGTAGTTGTTGTACTTAGTACCACTAACCTCTTCAACCTCCTGCTCCTGCAGGTTGTCATGTTCAAGCTCCTCTGCCCCTGCAGTACGAGGTAGCCAATCCTGCCTCTCCTCCTGAGCTCTCCTCAACATCCGCTGCACTCCAAGGAGTGAGGTGTTGGCATAGTGTCCACGGAATGTCCTCCACTGCTCCTGGTGATCTTCACATGCCTGTGTACGACCAACCTTATTCTTGTTGCACCCCTTCATGCGGCAACGGTCCTCCATCTCCTCCTCATGCTCTTGGCAAAACACAAACTAGGCAAGTCAGTATTTGTTGAAACTCATTGAAATTCAGACGAAAAAGAACAAGTGAAATGACTGTTGCATTTACACTAATACAAAGAATAGCTACCTACTTGGTAACCTTCTTAGCAGCCTTCTTCTTTGCCTCCTTAGCCTTCTTGGCTTTCTCAGCCTCCACTCTTGCCTCCTCTGCTGCTGCCTCTGCCTCCAACTCATCCAGAACCTTCCCCAGAGTAGTCCTGCCAACTTCACGTCCACCCCAGACTTTCGTATGAGCTTCTGACACAAAGTTGTAGTCGGAATTCTGCAACATGTCCATGAGCATGGGAAACTTGAGACAGCGTTTGAAGAGGCCTCCATAGTTGCCAAAGTTTGTCCGCTTGATAAAAATCGAATGAAGGAGAGCCTCCTCAACAGGATCCCCATCCCATGGAGTGGTGAGCCTGTTCCACTTGGCCATGGCACCTACAGCGAGCTGGTAGCGGGCATACATGTTGACCAGACCACCATTCCCCTTGCCACTGTTGGTCATATGAAGTGGCACCTCCATACGAGTTGCAATTCGTAAAAGGAGGGGGTCGTTGGGAAAGGCGGTGATGAGGGGGTTGACGGAAGCGGCAGAGGTACCAGTGATGGAGACAGAAGCGGAGGGGGTAATGGAGGAGACTGCTGAGGGAGTAGCAGAGGAGTTGATGGAAGGGGAAGGAGGAGGAAGGTAGGAGAGGCCAAACTCAGAAGGTTGCTACAACAAAGTCAGAATTTTTTCAAGTCAAGTCGGAATTTACATACCATTCCAATTCTGAGCTTGTTGTTGTCATCCCAGATGACAGCCTCATTGTCCCTGACAGCGGTGGCATAAGGCCCCTTGGCTTCCCAGAAGCGGTCCTCTGCATCCCAGAGAAGGATGTCAGAGTCTGATGACAAGCAATAAGTAAAAAACGCGAAGCAAAAAGAAGTAACTTACTAGTAAGAGCCACCATCTTCTTGGCAGCAGCGGTGAGGACAGGCCCCAGAGTGTTCTTGATGGGGACTTTAACCCCAACAGGCCTGGCACCCTCCAGAGGTGAAGCCCCATCCTTGAAGACAAGGAGCATGCCCATGACAGGTGGGGCATCAGACTCCTCGTTGGTGTCTGGATATCCAGTCAGAATTGGACTTGGTGGCAAAAAAAGAGAACTCACCAAAGTCAGCCATGTTGAGGGCAACACCCATAGCCTTGCCTCTAGCAAAGCCACCCATGGTATGGGATGCACCTTGCAGATCCTCAAGGTCATCAGACATGGGAGAGGGGGGAGCTCGGTGGGAGGAAGCACTGGCATGAGTGATATCCTTGCGTAGACCCTTACCCATCTGACGAGCTGTGGTGGGTGAAGCACTAGCCCTGCGCTTGAAAGCGGTGGTGGGGCGCTTGGGGGTGGTGGGATCGACCTCCATGGCATCCTCATCGTTGTCTGACAAGTCAGCAGGCATGGTCACCTCAGCGGCATTGTCCTCATCATCATCCTCATCGTCAGTCTTCTTCGGCTCACCATCTTCATCGCCATTGCTACCAGCATCAGCATCTTTCTCCTCGTTGCCCTCTTCATCAGACTTCTCAGCCTCAGCATCTTCTCCTTCATCTTTCTCCTCCTCTGCATCCGACGAACCCAGATTGGTAAGGTCTCTACCTTTTCCCTTGTCCTTGGTGGTGATCTGGGGGACATCCTCTGGCTCTTCATGCCTGATGCGAGAGGTGGTGATACTCGGAGTGATTGGAGCCAAGGTGACTCCAGTCCCAACTCGACGAGCAGGCGGTGCAAGTGGAGCACCACTCTCCTGAAGGGTCCTAGCAGTACTGGTGTGACAAGATGAGTTTTACAGTCACAAATAATGGCAAGGAAAGACTTACACAGTCAAGTGCTCTATGGTAGTCTCATTAACTTCCTCATCAGCAGCATCACGGTCAGCAGAGGTCCTACGGACAATGAGCATAAGCAGCAGACAAGGGAGATACAGGCAGTAACTCACATATTCTTATCCTTCTTTGCTCTGGTTGGTTTCTTGGTTACAGGGATCTCCACACTATCAGACAATGTTTGTTAATTTTGTGTTGATTTATTTGAGATTTAATTATATGTACTACTTATACTGTACAACTATGGGCTACTGGTACACTACTGGCAGTGACAAACTCACATGAGCTCCTATTGCATGGCCTTGGTTGCTGACCTGGTGGACCTGGGCTTGGTGGAAGCCCTGTGGATGGTGGCCAAGGGGGGCATCAGGAGTAGGGGTGATGACCAAGGGCCAGGGGTAGTCAGGGGATAGGAGCGTCCAGGAAAGTGAGCAATGTTGAGGTGTGAGGGAGTGGAGGTGCATCGTCGTCATCATGCATGGGCATAGACAGTGTTGGAGGGAGTGCGGGTGCGTGGACGGCATTGAAGGAAGTGGGGGTACGTCGTCGACAGCGTTGGAGGGAGTGGGGGGACGTGCAGGGCGACGTTGACATGCGTGGGCATGGACGGCGTGAAGGGAGTGGGGGGACGTTGTCGACGTGCATGGGCATGTACGACGGCGTTGGAGGGAGTGGGGGGACGTGCGGGGCGACGTTGACGTGCGTGGGCATGGACGGCGTTGGAGGGAGTGGGGGGATGTGTAGGGACGTCGTCGACGTGCATGGGCGTGGATGCCGTTGGAGGGAGTAGGGGGTGTGTGTGGAAGGTGGGGGAAGGAGTGTGGAGGGTGGGATATGTCAGAAAAAGAAAAAAAAAAGATGGGGGGCCACTTACGTTGCTTGGCCCTCCTGCTCGTTCCTTCCGGGTGCTCCACTGCACGTGGACACCGTTTGCATGTTTCGAGGGCCTCTTGGGGGCATTCTGTGTGCATGGGTTGGGGGGAAATCGAGAGGATGGTGGTGGTTGGGAAGGAAGAAGCTGCATGCCACCATGGCACGCAGCAGTCACATGCGCGTGGCGTTTCCGCTGATCGCCGAAATTAAGCGCCCGTCAAGCGCACAAACGAAAAGAAAAAGAAAAAGAATATTAATAATGAGGTGTAAGCACCCAATGAGCACCCATTCGAGGAAAATGACTTATCTTCGGATATGTCTTGCTAACCCATTTCTGGCCGTCCCAAAGCGGAAACTACTCAGGAAAATGCTATAAAAACTCAAATAAATTGCTAGAAATTCATATAAAATCAAGCAAAATAAAATAAATCATATAAAATCATAAGAGTCATTATAAGGCTGTATAAAACTATATAAATCACTACAAATCACTACAAAATCACACAAAGCCCACATTTTGCCCACATGGTATTCACATACATATCAGGTGAGTACCACTATTTCTCATATGTGACATCCACATGGTACTGAGGTGGTATCCACATGGAAATTCATATAAATACCACATGGCTACTATGTGAATACCACTTGCCTAGTTTTGTTCTCTGGTGTCCACCTAGTAAAATAGTGGCAAAATGTGGTCAAAATGTGGTATTTCTCAGCTATTTCAGCCAAACCAAAATCCACATTTTGACCACCTAAATACCATGTGGATACCAGTTGGAGATCACTTGACCACGTGGCGCCACGTGGGCATCACCTGAAGACATGGTGGACTGTCAGGTGCTCCAACTCTGACAATAGTTAACATCTTTGTCATCATTTTTATTGCTAGATGTCAATTCCATGAAGAAGTCATTTCAGACAATGATTTTCTTGGCCTAGTATCAGTTAGACATATTGATCACTTATGGTCAATATTGACTGTTGGAACTTTTTTGTGACTGTGAGAAAAGTCAAAAAAAATTTGTTATAGGGCATTTCTGCTTTATTATGAGACTGTTTGCAGAATTCCCCTAGCAGATTTCATTATTCTGCATCAGTCGAAACAAAGTACAAGAAGTGTCAGAATCATTTATATGCATGGTATCATATAAACAACCTAATCATTGTTAAATTCCCCAATTCTGAAATTTGAGATTGGTAATTTCTGTATATCTGTTACCCACTCATAACTATATTATAATATCCAACCATGCATGTCTCTATATCTTTACATCTACCCATACTTACTAAAAAATGTCATCTTGGACAGCTATATTTGTGTATGGTGATCTGTGCCATACATTTCCAGTTGCAATAGGTAAACACAGATGATTGCCACACCACTGAACAGATCAGTGTCACATCTTCCCAGAAGCTAGAACAGATTAGTGAAGGCTGCTCACAACCTGAATGGATCAGTGTAAACTTCCCATGGATGGATTGATGGAGACCTCTCACAAAGCTGTACATGTTATTAACTGCTTCCCACAATCCAAACAGATCATGGAACACTTCCAATTAGCCCAGATGGATCAGTGCATGTTGCTGAGCATTTCCCATGGTGGATTTCAGACTAACAGAACCAATCTTCTGTTTCTCATAGTCTGTCTGAAGCAAGATTACATAGATGAAACACAGACCCCCTCTTCCATCTGTTGATGCAACCATACCATGCAGTTCTGGACTGCCATATGGGTATGCACAGAGAATTCCCTTCAACATCTACCTCAAGCAAGTGTTGTGAAATGACACAAGACATTTCTCATCACTTTTCTTCCATTTTTCTGATATTTCCCTACCACCATCCCTATGTTTCCCTACCATATCCCTACCATTCTTCCTACCATTCTTCTTACCATTATTCCTACTATTCTCCCTACCATCAAACTGTCACTCTTCTCTACTACCATTCCTATCCTAGTTCCAAAAAATTCCCTGCCTAATCCATCCCTAAAACTGAATTTTATAACCCATAACCTTAACCCACACAAGAATCTAGAACAGTCTGGACTCTGATGTCATATGATGTCATTATGGTATCATATCATGCCATGGACTTTGGTACAGTCTAGCCTCAAGATAGGCACATACCACATGGCTTATCTCTTCCAATGGGGCATCAGCTACTCACATGAATCATAGCACCAAGCTAATGGATCAAACAAAACCCCATGGTAATGTATCTGGACTGATAAGGCTCCAGACTGTCAGATCTGACCTCTAGTATAAGTAATTGAGCTTGGGGGACTGAAGAGAACCCATCAAAGCAGTTCAGTGCTTCAACACAAGCTTGTTTCACCCAAGTTTCTTCTATAGCAACTTTCACACTGCTACTTAACTCTAACACCTTGACACATTGGGCAAACTTCCAATATCTTCTTCAACAAATTCAGAGATGTTGGCGCAGGCTACTTCTTCATGAGTGATCCCAACAACCCTCTTGTATCTGGAAAGTCTCTGCTTATCCAGCATTTTCTTCAAGCTAGATGTCATGATTTTTTGATTCATATGCCTTCTGGTGCACATCCTGAAGTGTTTCATCCTTGTAAGTCAGCACATTCTTTTTGAAAGGCTCAGCTGATGTGTTTCTAGTTGAATGTGCCATTTGGTTGTCTGATGTTGATAGATTGGTCAAAGCTTTGTATGCTGCCACTGTTGCTACCTGGCCTGCAGCAGGTCGTGGTACAGAACTCAACCATCTCATTTATAACAATCAGCATGGGCAACGACATCTGTTCCTAATCAACAACATCCTCACCTTCATTACATCATACTCCAAGACACAGAAGATGACTGGCAAAGCAAGGCTAATTCCCTATGGTGTTGACACTTGCCTAGCACATGTGTTCATCATTATGCTGAATTATGCATACTATGTGGCCCAGGTTATTATGCATCAGATAGGAGATGATAGCTCCTCCTCTGTGTATTCCAAGTATCTTTTTGTCTGTCGTGGTACACCGCTGAACACAGATGCATTGACGCACATCTTCCACTCCTTCATCAATGACCACTTTCATTGTCAGTTTGGGGTACGTGATTGGCAACATCTCATGAAGTTCGTTCTACGACATATGGTTGACATTTCGATTGACCAGGACGACGATGATGAACAAGACGCCAATCAGGCACCCATCAACAGCTTGTTCGGTCACAGACAACGTATTGCCGACACAGTGTATGGCATCGAGGCCGATAGCTTAATGGACTTGACGCAGCCTGATGTTGCTAGGGCCCATTGATATGGTATCGTTTACCAGAGGGCCTTGGGTTTGTGGACAGACTTTTCTCTAGATGCGCTCAGCCTACCTAATGAAGAAAAATCAGTAAGACCATCAGTAATATGTCCGTGTTTACCTTTGCATTTACCGCTGTATTATTAGACACCCTCGAACTCCGTTGTTGCTCCACCACTGGATGCTGCCTCTCACCTACATATTGCAAAGGATTTGGAAGATGTACTCAACTCGTGTTTACCTGCATTTGGAGATCTAATTGTGTTGACACTATCCTGTGTACTTTACCACCACATTCCCAACTTGTCAACTTCTTGTCCTCCCCTCTTGCCGTCCTCCACCACTGTCAATGTTCACCTGTCACGACTGAATTGCCTTGGAAGAGCCTCATGTTTTATGGACTCCCTTTGGTCAAACCATCTGGGATCACTGTCATAGTGTCGCCATTCGTAGCGCTAGCCGAGGAACAGTTCTCCACTGCTGAAATGCACTCCATACCCATATCCATGTGGCCGAACGATAACATCAACTTCAACACTGTCCAACTGATTATTGTCCCTGCTCATGAGATGGGAACAGAACTCTTTGTCAACTTTGTCAAGGCTACTGTTGGCATCAAGAAACTCAAGAGGATTATATACAATGAGGCCCACCAGATACTGATGTCCAGCAATTGCAATTGCTACAGCCATCTCTTGCGCATCGCTGTCCACAATGTCCCCCTGCATTTCCAATCTGCAACCCTCCTCTCACAGAGTGTGGCTGCCATTGCACATGCCATACAAATTCATCTGGACACCTTTTGCATCATCCGCGCTACAACCATCTGCCCTAATTTACGATATGTTGTTGAAGGACAATAAGCAGGTGTTGGAAAGAGCTGTGAGTATCTGCTGCAGTGAGTACTCAAAGTCGGAGGAAAAGGATTGGATCCTCATTTACTACAGCTTGTATGATAAGTGTGACACCCTCAAAGCTCTTCTTGGGTATTCCATGTACAAGTCCAAGATTGAGGGCAGCCTCAATCCATCCACAAATGCGACTCACAGGAAAGCCATTTCTGATGATTGGTGTATGGGCAACCCCACTGTGTTGCTCATGGTAGCTCACATGCAGTGCTATGCTCTCGATGTGAGGTGCTTGAGGTGTGTGGAAACTTTCTCTCTCTCTATTTCATTACAACAGGCTAACCACCACCTTTCCAGAGCCAGACATCGGTCATGCTGATGCCCACATCCATCGGCAGACTAACCTTCCTTGTTAATCCTGGCATTTACTCTTCACCCATGCAGGTACCCTCTTAGATGGACCACATCTGAATGATACAGAACTATAGCACAGTCTGCCAAGAATCAGCTGCACTAACAAACAGTATTCTAATGATGAACCCACCACAGACATCAACACCAATCTTGACTTAGTCAACTTCGCCAAGAAAGACATGTAATGCATTGGGAAAGGCTGAATAGTTGATCAGCATGTAGATTAATGGATAAATGCATGAAAATGAACAGGCCACAGGAAGTAAGGGCCCAGTCCGCACAGTCTCCAGGGGTTGGGTTTGAAGATTGCTCGTTGCCAAAATCCAAGCATGATGGTTTGGATTTAGTAATCAAACTGTATGTTTGGTCCACTGCGTTTCATGGAGTTGGGGTAGGTTTGTCATGCAATTATGTCAGTGTTAGTGCTGCCTCACTCTATCTTCCATCTCCCACCTCTTGCTTCTATCCCCTTTGATTCTTTCACACAGCAATGTCATCTGTGTAAGGGGACACTCCTATTTTCTCCTTTTCCCCTGTCTCTTTCCCTGTCTCTTCATTTCCTTCTCTTTCCTTTCACTCCACAGACTCTTATTTACTTTCCTTTCGCTCCCTTTCCTTCCTACCATGCATCTGAGCCTCATCCAATGCATTTGACACATTCCCACGGTCCGGATTCACTCGGCCGCCCTCGGCCGCACTTGCGCATCCCTGGACATGCTTCGGACACATGTATACACTTCAGGGCACATCCGGGTGACCTATACCTTCTTCCCCCACTTCATTACTTTCCATTCCCATTTTCCCAGGTTGCCAGCATGACTTCTGCATATTCCCTCCACCTTTCTATCACATTCACCTCCTTGTGCCTTGTGATATTCTCCGGACTTGTGGCGGGTGTATTATACAGTTCTCCCACCTTCTCCCATGCTTCTACAGTATATACTTCGCCTTCTAGCATGGAGAATCCTTATCTTGTTCTCTTTGGATTCTCCCTCTGCTAGGTGAGCAGTCTCTCATGTATTGTAGTAGCTCTATTCATATCTTTGGATTCTCCCTATGCTAGGCTCACACTGTCGGCCATCTTGAGGTTGCCCTTACAATCTGCATGCACATTTGTTCGGTCAATGAGAACCAGTCCACAAAAGAGGGATCAACACCTGTGGAGCCTGCTGGAAAGAAGAAGGCTATCTGAGGCCCAGAAGATGACAAGGTGCTCCTATACTGCCTTCTTGAGTAGCAAACAGCTGGAAATCAAGGTGATAATGGGTGGAAGAAGGTTGTTTGGACTGCTGCAGTGGAGGCTTTGAAGGATAATGGTGGCAAAGGGGACTCCAAGACCTGGACAAGTTGCCACAACTGTTTCAAAACAGTGAGTACCTCCATTGCTATTCAGAGTCATTTGTCATATGCTTCTATCTCAAGGATACCTATGTCACAGTCAAGAGGCTTCTTGAGCTTTCTAATTTTGGATGTGATGAGTCCAGGCATCTTGTAACAGCAAGTGACAATGTTTGGAATCGTTATATGAAGGTATACTCATCCTTTCTCCCCTTTCATTTCTAAAACAAACTGTTGCATCAGGCTGACTCTGAGGCATTGAAATGACATACAAAATCTTCTCATGCTGCTAGCTGATGGCTAGCCTTGTTGATGGATGTCATGTGATGGATGAGAATGCTATCAGCATATCTGTTGGTGATGGCTTGGATGAGGCAAGTGTGAATAGCCTCCAATCATTGATAATGGAAGATGATCATGATACTAAGACATGTACTCATACTTTCATTCATACATTCAGCTGTTCATGCTTTAACTTTAGGATGAACATGCTGCTGAGCTCACTTCTTCCCCTTCTTCTTCCCCTCTGCTGCCACCATCACCACCATCCCAATACCACAAGTGTGCTGCATTATTTGATGATGTACCAGATCCCACCTCAGTGAAATCCAAGAGGGGCCATACATTAGGTCTTGATGCTCTCCTTGCCCTTGCTGGTGCTGTTGGACAGGTGGCCAATGCTAGCTTAGGAGGTGGACAGCCTGCAGCTTGCCTTTCAGGTACTTGCCTTGTCAACATTGTTGCAGCACTATCTCAGGATCCTGAGCTGACCATTGAGGATCAAGGTAAAGCTCTTGTTCTCTTTCATAAGGACCTTTTTAGTTCAAATACATACTTGGAGATCAAATATCATGGACTTTGCCATGCATATATTCTTGCAGAACTTGCATTGTTATAGATACCTTTTGTTTAGTACTACAATCCTTCACATTCCTTCATTCAACTGACTGTCGCTACATCATATACACCACAATTGCTTCTAATATTGGTATAATTACTCGTTTGCTTGTAAATACTCTTGATATTGCTCCCACATGTCATCATGTAGAGTATTTGCACATCTTCGCTCTTCATTTGAAACAAAACTTGCATGATCATCAGATGATGCATGTGTTGAGGTGTTTTCCTCATTGGGGAGATTATCATCAAAGTTCTCGGAATCATGGACACAGATGAAATTGTGTAAAACACAGATTGCAAGAACCATTTTTGCTTGTTTCTTCAGTGCATATTCTGGTGCAGGAGTGATAAGCTGAAAGTGCCATTTGACAACACCAAAGATTCTCTTGACGACATTGCAGGCTTGAGCAAGACACAGATTGAATAATTCTTTTGCATCGCAGGGTCTAAGATAACAATGTAAAATGATGAAAATCTGATCACTAAGCAAGATCATACACAGAAGAAAAGCAGGACCACTCTTTGAGATGGTACAGGATACCACAGTATGGAACAACAAGAGAATCACAAGCAGGAAAGCCAGCATCTGCAAGATAATATTTACCTGGAGGAACTTTGAAGTGCTTTGAACATGCATTAGCAAAGATATAACTATTGGCAGCACTCCTCTCCCAACCAGCAAGAACATATGAGAAGCACATATCAAATGTTGTGGCTGCAAAAATGTTCTGCGTGAGACCACCCTTTCAGTTACGGTTCCATGTCATTTCAGCTTCATCAGGAATGAAAGCATTGATGTGCATGCCATCAACTGCACTGAGACAATCTTTGAAGAATGGATACATCTTGGGGTTGTTTTGTATCTCTGACAGAATAATATCTGGCAGTATAGTCGACTCTGTCATAAGACATATCTGTAGTAGCACATAACCTTCCGTAATGCATGACTTTTGCATGAAACCAACTTGGTTCGCAGAGATAACACATAACTCTCCCATATCCCATAACACATACCTAATTTAGAGTGTCCATAATGCATACTTGGCTTACTTTCGGCAAGATTCTATGGGTTTCGGTCTGAGACACACTTGTAAACAGATGCACGTTGAGTCGGCATTTGCCGAGCTCTCTCTATGGCAAAAAAACCTCTCGAAATCCTCAATGCTGGCCTAGCCAAACTCAAAAAAGGCATCGAAACACGTAAATCAGACCTTCTCCGGCGTATCCACAACAAGGAGAAGATTTCGGATGCAGATACAGAATGGTTGGACAACGAAGCAAACCTCGTGGATGAAGAAGCCATCATCGACACATTGGAGAAGGCATCGGATTACGAGCGTGGTCTCACGCGGCTCACCCCTCGACAGACCGGCCTGGTCCAGAGGCTGAGAGAATTGGGCAGTGGGATTGCGGCTGCACTGCCGAGCAAAAAGCATAAACGTGAGTGGATCAAACCTTACAGCATAGGCACACTTACATTGTCCAATCAGGACCAGAGCCAAAGCAGCCGCAAGGTGCAGAGACCCAGGCAGAGGCGTGCGGCAAGAAGGGAAAGGAGAAAAACTCTGCGCCTGTTAACGTGAAGAAGGAAAATGTGACACTTGCCCAGCGCATTGAGATCCTCAACTGGCACCATGCAAGCGAGCGGAAAAATCAAACACAGACTGCCAAGCACTGGGCTGAAATCTATCCGGAGCTCAAGCTCAAGCAGCATCGCGTCTCAAGATGGCTCCAGCAAGAAGCCAAGTGGCGTGCGGAATGGGCAAAGGTGCAGGCGAAGGGCCGTAGTGGTCATACAAAGCGCGTTAAGCAAGTTGAGCACCCAGAAGTTGATGAGATGCTTGAGTTGTGGGTTGCAAAGGCCATGTCAGATGGGATCCATCTGAACGGTGAAATTATCCGTCAGAAATGGAAATATTTTGCTGACCTTGTAGGGATTCCTGAGGATGACCGGCTGAACTTGAGCGAAGGCTGGTTAACCGGATTCAAGAAGCGCTGTGGCTTGAAGGAGTTCAAACGGCACGGAGAGGTGGGATCTGTTTCCGCGCTGATGTTGAGAAAGAGCGAACACATATTCGCGAGCTCATCCAAAAGTACAGGTACCGGTTGAGGGACATTTTCAATATGGATGACACCGGCCTCTTCTGGGCGTAAGTGCAATTTCTTCTCCGCTTCATCCCAGTGCTCATCGAAAGGTGTGAACAGCATGACGCCTGATAGAGGGCTTATGGACAAACCCACCTCGGGAGTCAAAGAGAACAAGAAGCGGCTCACCTATGTGTTCACAGCAAATGCGGATGGGAGCGAGAAACTTTGCCCTTTCATCATTGGCAAATCTGCACGCCCTCGTGCTTTCAAGAGAAAAACGGGAGAACAACTGGGTTTTTATTACCAGAACAATGCGAAGGCTTGGATGACAATCATCCTGTATCGAGAGTGGCTACGCAAATGGTATGCACAGCTTCGTCGCCAGCACCAGTTCATCTTGCTACTGCAGGACAACTTCAGTGCTCATAGCGTTCCCGATGACCTCACGAACATTCGTGTCGAAAACTTCGGTCCCAACCTCACATCCCATGTCCAACCCAACGATGCTGGGATCATACGGTGCTTCAAGGCGCACTACTGTAGCAAGTTTGTCAGCCGGTGTCACACTCTCCTATGATTGAGAGGGTGTCCGGGGAGCATTGGGTCTTTTCTGGTAGATCAAGTGATGGCCCGGTTGTTCGTACACTTATTTGTTTATTAGGGTACACCAGTTAGCCCAAGGTATGTCGTATTAGGAGAAGACAGGGGTATAGGGGTATGCACAGGGGTGTGAACAACGAATCCAAATGAAGATAGGGGTCTTGGTATAGTGCCGTGAGCGTGAGTGACCATGAAGGCGAGCGGATGATGACCGTATGGGAAAGTTAGCAAATCAAGGGTGAGGAAAATAAGAACAAAGTGCAAGAATTGCGGTAGAAATGAAGGGTTAGTGCAAATGGGTTGTTAGAAGTTGAAGGTAATGAATGCCGAGCCAAGAAGTTGAAGTGTTTTTAGGAATGTTTTAAAAGTAAGGATATAATTACCGTAGCTCTGACCTTGAGAGGCTAGAGGGAAGGTTAGCGGAGGCTGGAAGTAGGAGTGATTAGTGAGCGGTTAGCGGAGTTCGATGTTATCTGATAATTGCACTGCTGAATCGACTGGACTGATTGACTTGACTGATTACTGACTGGACTTGACTGACTGACTGACTGATGGCTGACGACTGATGACTGATGACTGATGACTGATGACTGATGACTGATGACTAGAATGACTTGACTTGACGGATAATGACTTGACTGAAATGACTTGACTGAAATGACTGGATTGAACCTTCCGTTGGGGGGGAAAAGATTGATATTGTAAGTGAGTACATGCCAATTTATAGCTACGCTTATCTCTTATCTATCTTATCTAGATGGGACAGCACACGGGGCCCCCGTGCGGCATGTGTCAAGGAGAAACGAATGGCGTACAATCAGATGAGGGTTAGACAGCACTCAGTGCTGAATCCCTTGTCTGATGGAAACGGAAGCTTGAAAACAGAAGAAATAGGCTTCCGATGGAAGGAAAAGGAATATAAAATGGAAAGGAGGAAGAAAGGGGCTCCTGAGGGAAGATAGGAGTTTTCTGATGGAAGATGGGAGGTTTCCGATGGAAGACGGAGACTTCTGATGGAAGATAGGAGGCATCAGATAGAGGACAGGGGAATTCTGATGGTAAGGAAGGTTGGGAGGGTATGGAGAGTGAAAAAAAAATAAAGGAGGCAATAGGGGAATAGGGTAAAAGAGCGGAATGAATAGGGGCAACAGTGGTGACTGCATTTCCGGAGTGCAGGGAGAATAGGGGCAGACAGGAGGGTAGAGGAACTGATAGGAGAGATGGGTGGACTGGGTGGTATTGACTTGGCAGTTCAATTGAGTATAATAAACCCATTCTGACATGAATACCATGTCGTACAGACTTGGTTCATGACATCTGCGGGCGGCATTAGATTTCAACCGTCCCCGGTTGCATACTCGATTGAACGTCTGAGTCCTAGTAAGTTCGTTTGGGAAGGGAACGAGGAGAAGATGTCCTAGATATTGTCCATTAAAGGTCCGGTAGCAGTATTGAAATTGAAGGGAGTGGTAAGGTTCTGGGGTGAAGTGGGATGGTAGTATTAAAGAAGTCTAAGAAGAAGGACGGGAGAAGGGAATGGAAGGAGCGGTATGAAATTACGAGGTAGGAATGATAGGAATGGGAACCATGATAGAGTCTTCGAGAGGCAGATAAAAATGTGGGTCACGGTAGATCGCAATGAATGCCCTGATTCTCTCCCGCAGAGTCATTTTGACATGCCATGACTTCACCCACATCGTCCTAAACAGGGGCATCCGAGGTATCGTCCCAGCAGGGAAGATTTGCAGCTTGAGCTGCACGTAACGCCCTCGATACTTCATTATGTCTAGGACATAAGCCATATCTTCTGGCTGGAAGTGAACCCAGGATCGAAGTCTGAGTGGAGGCGATTCGAGTTCAAGGAGCCGTTCTGCTTCTCCGGATTCAGAGGAGATTACCCAACGAATCCGGGCTGCAGGGAGGGTGTTGATATCTGCACGCAGGGGCATCCCTGGGGCACGAATAGGTGGGAGAGGATCTCCTTCTTCTATCTCGGCATCCAATATCTGATTGAAGTCGTGCACTATTGGTCATGAGTAGGGCGCTTCACGGGATCGTTGATGGCAAACCAAGAATAGATTCAGGGCCATCCTGAACGTCATGGACTCGTATTTCCTCCCTTGCTACTGAGACAGCAATCGGCGGCTGGGACAGAGGGGTGGTGGGGACAGAGGATGGCATGGAGCGCGACATTGCGAGGGGGGGGGGGTTGGCTTTGGAAGGAGGGGAAAAAGAAACGAATGGATGAGGGCTTCGCGTAGAAGTGTGTTAATATATAGACTCCTCAGGGTTAGAAACTTCTTCATTAGCTTCTTCGTCTGAATGGTTGTCAGCTCCGTCTATTTCTTCCGAAGAGCTAAGCGAGTCCTCAAGGGACAGCTCAGGGTCATCCCTAGTGAGGTACCCAATAACTCTGAATGCAGCAATGGCGTCTCGAAGGAGTGTTCCGTCCAACTCCTTGAGTACATAGTTGCCTTTCTTTGTCCTCTTGACCACCTCGTAGGGACCTAGATATCGAGGTGACGTCTTGATCATGGAGACTGACTCCTGAATTTGACTGTGTCTGACCAATACAAGTTCTCCAGGCTCAAAGGTGTTTCGTTGGATTCTGTGATGGAAACGTCGCATGAACTGATCTCGAGATGTGCATCTAGCCCGTTTTAGAGTTTCTGCAGCAGCAGCCAGGTCCTCTTCGCGTTTTTCCAGCTGTCTCATTCTAAGTGCAATGAGCTCGGCAGTCGACATCCCGCTCTGGAAGCCAGTGACAAGAAAGGTAGCTTCTGCATAGTCAAATGGGAGTGCAGGGTGCATTCCATGGAGGAGATAATATGGAGAATATCCGGTTACAGAGCTGACCGTGACTCTATCAGCAAATACTGCCAAGCCGACAGCTTTATGCCAATTCAGAGGTAAGCCATATGCATTCTTCTTGCATGACCGAACAATGGCTTCACGAAGGACATAGTGACCACGCTCCACAACTCCATTGGCATGCTTGTTATAGGCGGTGATCTTAATTTGGGGAATAGCCAACCGTTCAGCGAGTGAAGCAAAAGCTCCTTTTACTTCTGACCCGTTGTCGGTGACAATCTGCTCTGGGGCTCCATATCGGCAATAGAGGTTATCCCACAGGAACTGGGATAGGTTGTGGGAATCATTTGACCTTATTGGCCTAGCTTCAGATACTCCTGTCAAGTCATCCTTGGCTGCAACAATCCACTCGTAACCTCCAGAGGCTGGCCGCATAGCCATGACATCAAGGTAGATTTTCTGGAAGATTCGGACAGGAGCGGAAATTTCATAGGGCATTTGCATCTGCGCAGTGTTTCGGATTTGACAGTCATGGCATGTGGATACATGATAATGAACATCCTCTTTCAGCCTAGGCCAGTAAAATCGGAAACGTAGGAGTTTGAGGACAGACTGTTCTCCCTTATGGCCAAGAGATTCATGTGCTTGTCGGAGAATGGACAAACGTTTGTCCACCGAGATGACTACAAGCTGAGGCATTTCGGAGGAGTTGCGGAGATATAAATGCCCTTGATGTAGGAAATATCTCTTAACTTGCTGAAGGAACCTCTTCCGGTGCTGAGGGCTGGGGAGCACAGGCGGGGAGGGAGAGGAGAGATAGTCCTGAATATCCTGGAGGAGTTTAGTCATTTTTGCAGATTTGTTGGCTGAGGGTAGGGCAAAGACTTTGTAATCTTCAAGGGCAGGGGAAGGGGAAGGGATGGAAACTAGGTGAATGAACAGGGCTATATCATCCAGCCAGGAGTCATCATCTTCAATATATTCATCGGGGAGATGAGTCCTTCTAGAGAGTCCATCAGGGCCCTTAAAATTGGCACCTGGAACATGGACTAACTCGAAGTCGAACATAAGAATTCCTTGAATCCATCGGTTCATGGCGTTACTTGGTTGTAGGTCTGGTTCCTTGAGCATGCCCTTGATATACTGGGCATCTACTTCTACAACAAGCTGTTGAGCTCCAATGAGGTAGATCCGCCAGTGTCGAAGGGCTCGATACAGGCCATACAATTCCAGCTTGGACTGGGAGTATCTGGATTGGACATCATTCATAGGGAGTGATCCATATCGTGCTGGCCGTCTTTTTCCCTCATCGTCATTTTGGGATAGGATGAACCCGACAGCAATGAGACTGGTGTCTACTGACATGATGATGGGATTTTCAGATCGATAATTGATGGGTCGAAGGGCGGGAGCGCTGGAAACTTTTACTTTGAGTGTGTCAAAGGCTTCCTGCCGCCGGTCATCCCATATAAACTCTGCTCCTTTATGGACAAGCTCTGTGAGGGGTCGGGCTATTTGAGAGTAGTTGGGGATCCAAATGCGTACTGTTCCACATAGCCCAAGGAATCCACGAACTTCTTTTGGAGTTGAGAGTGTGGGCCATTTGAGGATCTTGGAGACCCTCTCATCATCGGGACTTCGGCCCTCAGGGCCACACTTCTGACCGACAATCATTGCCTCTTGTCTGCAGATTTGTGCTTTCTTGGCAGAAAATGTGGCACCAGCACATTTTACCCGGTGCATGACTCGATGCACATCAAGTGCATGTTCCCAGATGAATCGGCGTATTCCTGGGTTTCCAAAAATGGTTTCTGGGTTTCCATTCTGGTCAAGATACTGAGATTTAGGGCCTTGGATGGGTAGATCATCCACAAATATGTTGGCAACATGTGGGATCTCTGGCTGAAGTATGTGTACCATGCATTTCTGGAATTCAGTTGGTGAGTTGGTGTATCCCATGGGCAAGGCAGTGAGTCGTAGCAGACCAAGGGGACTCCAGAATGCAGTCATATCCCTGGAGGTTGGATCCACAATTCGAGCATCAAATCCCCAATACAGGTCATGGGTAGTGATGCATTGACATCCAGCATAAGGTTCCACAAAGTCGTCAATGATGGGAAGTAGTCCTGCATCACGGATGGACACTGCGTTTAATGGCTGAAGGTCGTGCACGATTCGAAGTGATCCATTCTTCTTTAGGACACAGAACCATCTTCCCCTGTATGAAGATTGACATGGTTCGTATACTTCCGCGTCAATCTTGCTTTTCAACATCTCAATGACCTTTTCTCGAATGCCCGGAGGTATTGGGATGTTTCGGAATTCCCATGGTGTATGAGGGATAGTGGCCATCTTGTAATCTGAAAAGTAGTCTTTGCGTAAGGTGCCACGGTCGCTTTCTTCAAAGGCCAGTGACTTCTCATTTAGCTGAAGTATGTGCTTGAATAACTTTTCTTCTTCGGGAAGTAGGAAGTTGTCTTTGTTTACTTCCATGGCGTCTATTCGCTCCTGGGTAAGCTTGGCTGTGGGAAGAAATTCAGGAGGTTTTATAGGAAGAGGTGAAAGAGAATCGAGGGGATCCTCTGGCATGGCACGGACTACTTTGGCGTCTTCTGGGTATATTCCAGGGACAGGGTGAACCTTTTGTGCAACACGCTTATAGGCGCCAAAGGCTTGGAACTGAAAGCCATATGCACTGTCTTCGGGTGTTGGGACTAACAGAGTGTCTTCGCCCCAGTCTACATCTGTGAGCAAGGAGGAAATCCAGGATATGTCCTGAGGAAGATGATCTTCAAGATAGAGACACTCGATTGGAGGTGGGGTGTATTCCTCAGTCAAGGTATCAAGTGAGTCCTCCTCTGGGACCTCCATGTAATAGGCCCAAATATCTGGTATTGGGGAGGCGGTGTGATAGACAGAGTGATTGTGGGTATAGGAAAGGGACCAAGCTTGGCTAGGGAACTCTGAATACTTGGGAGTGAACTGAACTTGGGCTTGAAAAGGAAGGTGGATTAGGTCAGGACAAAGGAATGTGTACGTAGGGGCCGACATGTCGATGGTAAATGAAGGGCCAATGGTATGGGTCTGGGCAGACTTTATGTTGTGAAAGGAATGTGGGCAGTTTGACATAGGGAAGGAGTGGTGTTGAATGGAAAACAAAAGAGTGTGGTTATAAGCTACAGAGAGGAGACGGTACTTAGAGAGGGACACACCAAGACATAGGGCGGCGGTGTCCATATCCATCAAACATGCTGGGGGGATCAAGATAATCGCCTTCAAAAAGAATGTCAACACTATCTGGAAGGTCTGGGAGAAGTCCTCGCATGGTGCGGGCAGCATTCGCAAGGCACCCCCGTCCCAGAGAGTCATAGACGGTGGCCATATATCCCAGATACTCATCTTCTGCTGCAGTGAGCAAGGGATTTCCCTTGTAGGTAGTGTAATAGGGGGAGATAGGTGGTGTATGAGGGGCAGGGGAGTGAAAGCATGTGTGAGAGAATCCTTGAGAGACCAGTGGCTTGTCACAGGTAAGGATACGAAAAATGTGGCAATGGTGGAGAAAATAGTGTCGAGTGGAATCGGAGATGAGAGAAGAGGACATAATATGATGCCAGAATCCTGGCTTGAGGGAGTACCGTGTAAGTATCCGGATGAATACAATATGAAGCATACGGAGGTGGCGAAGAGAGGCAATCTTGGGGTTCCATGGGTTGCACCGGATATTTTTGACATTTGAAACCCAGGGATTAGGATAGCCTTTCACAAAGGGGCTGGTAGATTCTGCATATGAGGCTGGAGTATGAGGAATCTTTCTCTTTAACCCTTCTTTGGACCAGTCCATAAGGAATTTGTGGCTGTCGCCAACACAGTGGTGGGTGACGTAGTCAAAAGACCGGTCGGTGGTAAGCATTGTGCGTATTAGGAGTTGCTTGACTTCTTCTTCCTCCAAGGTGGGGTGTTCGCGGCTCCACATATCTGCTGTGACATATTCCCGTGTTAGGAACTCTTTGCACAACAGTGCAATTCGCCCCATTATGATGTCGCCATCATCCTGCCAACATCCGAAATTCCCATTGCTACGCCGCATCATCACATTGACGGCACCATTCCGGGGATATGACTGGGTGGTAGAGTCGAACTGAGAGAAGGTCGTGGGAATGGATAAGCTTCCTTCAGAGTTTGCGTAGGGATGATCGGGGGGAGGACTGTGTCTGCAAGTGACATCCGGGGTGACTGCAATGGGCATTCCTTCAGTCATAATCAAGGTGGAGTAGGCATGGCTGAATCCCCAGACATCTGGTTGGTCATGTTGGATTTCAAGATAGAAGTCTGTGGCCAGGAAATCACCAAGATTGACATAGGGATTGAGTAGGCAAAGAGAAAGTGGTCCAATAAGTTGCCCATGATTGTGAGAGAACGAAGTAGGTCTTTGATTGGGAAAAATTGATACAGAGGAAGAGGGTGGTGTGGTACTAAGGGTATAGCCTTTTTCTCCTGCTTCTATTCTTTCCATGTCCTGGTCTTCTGCTCTTTCTGCTGGGAGTGACAGTCCAAAGGTTGAGGGAGTGGAGGTTGAGGTAATGAATGGATCTTGAGTTGGGCTGGGTGGTGTAGGAATTGAGGGAGAGGGGGTAGCTAAAGGACTACTGGCCCCTTGGAGGTCTTGGTGTTCTTCTTGTGGAGTTCTAGGTGAAGGAAGGGGAGCAGAATGATGGAGAGGGGAGGGAGGAGTTGAGGTACACATACTGCTTCTAATTTCCATGCCTGTAGTTCCCTTATCCTCAGGGGGTACATTCTCTTTATTCTCCTCCAAGGCCTCATCCATCATGGCTTGGTTGTGGAAGTTGGCTGCATCAATAGCTGCAGCTAGCCCCCGAGCCCCTTGAGAGTCTGGGACTTGAAGGACAAGGCTGTCTTCCCCTTCTTCGATGACGACAGCGTTGCGGAAGAGATCCTCAGAGTCGGAGTCGTCTACAATGATAATGGGAGGTCCACCAGACTCGGACTTCCAGACGTGGAATGCGCGCTGAAGGGGAGGCGGATTTACCATACCAGATGGCTCGGGGCCCTTGCCTTTCGACGAAGATCCTCTGGACCGAACGGCCTTGCGCCTATCCATCTTCGAGCCGATGGGTGAGCCGAAGCGAGGCTTCCTGGCGCCTTGAGGAAGGTTAACGACGGGTGGAGTGAGGGAGGACGAATCCCTAGGTGGGCTGGAAGCAGTGGTCGCTTCTTCGTCCTTCTTGGCGGCCGTTTCACAAGCTATTTGACGGAAAAGTTGAGTGATATGTTCTTGCAGGTCGACCGTTGAATAGGTCTCGTTAATGTTGAACTTACGGGTAGGGGCGGAATCCTCGCTGGCGGGCTCCAGGGAAGGCCGTCCCGATGTTTCTTCCAAAGTCTCGGGGTTTGAAGCGTGCGGCGTAGGGAGAGAGGTCGCGGGGAATGGGAGGTGGAATGGCTGGGTGTCGTCTGCCATGGAGACGTCCATCATGGATGAGGTGTCGGCGAGATAGGAAGGTTCAGGAGATGGGTGACGCTTGAGGGGATCCAGCTCCAGGATTTCGCGCTCTGGGGAATTCATTGGGGCGGGCGAACTGCTGAGCTCCCTGCCCAGTACCACGGTCGATTCCTCTCGCAAGGGCTCCAGAACGCGGACCTGTTTTCCCAACGGGTGTGCCAGAGTGAGCTGATGTTCTCGTTCTTGCACCGCCCGCAGGAACGCCAACTGGTTCTCAGGGAGCGGCGCATCTACGTTGGGCGACAGCGAGTGGGAGTCGAAGGAGTCTGGGATGTGCGCGGGGGCCTCGTTCCCTGAATCGTCGGCCGGTTCAACCTTAATTGTGGGCCCAAGCGGTTGTGCAGTATTCGTCTGGCCCGCAGGCGCATCGCTCGCGGCTCCATCGGCGTCTGGATGGGTGGAAGGAGCAGAGGTATTGGCGCAAGTTCCAGGGCCGTGACGTTGCTCGAAACGCCGAAAAGCCGCAACAATGCGTTGACGGAGTCGGGAGTCGAGCCTTGGGAGGCCTGGGGGAGTGCTGGATCGGGCAGTGGATGGAAAGGAATGCTGGGAGAGAACGTCGGCGGCAGGAGCCGAAGGATTTTGAGGAGGAAAGGGAGTGGGAGGGCGAGGCGTCTCTGGGGCGTTGACGGCGGCTTCCTGGCGATTGGGAGTTGGTTCAGAATCGCGCCCAGCATCCTCAGAGGGTGCTACACCTCTGAGTCTGGCTGAGCGCCGACTTCCTGCCTGGAAGGAGGCTCTTCCACGTCGAGAGCCTCGCATCCCACGCATACGAAAACTTGGCGGCGGCGGCGTTGGCTGGATCGGTTCTATATTGCCCCGATTGTTCCCTTCCTCCGCCTCCCGGCGAGGAGCGCTGGGTGGCGTAGGGGTCGTTTGTGATACTAGTGGGCCAACGGGTCTCGCGCCTGGGTGGGGGTGAGGAATTCCCGGGGGCAAAACCATATTGTAGGGAAACCCGGAGTCAACGGAGGCGAAGGTGAAGGCGTCGAGTAAAAGATGAGAGGGGGAGGTTGGATGAGGGTACGCAGGCGCCTCGAGCGGCTCCAGGAGCAGGAGGTAGGCCGTCCCTTTCATTCGCTCGACGAGCCCCGGGACTACCGAGCTACGTCGCGCGATTTCAGCATCGTTAGCAAGATAGAGACGGATCTTGCCGTTAGCGACCGTGTAGGTCTGATGCTCCATGAAATTGTGGGAGGATAGCACCCCCGTGATGTGCTGAGGCTGCGTCTGGGTCATGGCGGCCTGGAGGACGCCATAGCGCTGAATGCGCTGCGCTGTGAGCGTCGCCTGGTCCTGCCCATAGCTGGGGAATTGGATGGGAAGGGAGATGTGAGGCTGGGGAACGCGGTCGACGACGCGGGAGGGAGGCATCCCAGAGCCGGCAAGCATCTGGACGACTTGGCCGACGGTAGCCCTGGGATCCATAGCGGCGTCGTTAGCGCGGAGGGTGTTGTTTCCGTTAAAGGACATGATTTGGATAATCAAATGGATTGCTGGGTTTGTGATAGAGCTCGAATGTGCGTATGAATGCGATTTCGAAGATGGGGAATGGATGGGGAATGCGAGGGGTTCAAATATGTTGACATAGGATAGTTCCGAGAGGTAGGCATGCGACTCGCCTGCCGCGGGGCTCGAAATCGTTGGAGGGATCGTCAGGGATTCGTAATCCAGTCCCCGCGACACATGTGATGCTCCCTCCTCGTATCTTGCACGGAGGATTGCGAATTCGTTGTCATCAGGTTCGTGGTACGTTTCCTTGTCTGATGGACTCTGCTCACGACTAGGAGCGCGGTTCTGATCGAACGTCAGGCTCGAGCCTTCTCGTTCAGCCTGAAGCGTGACTCGGCGCTGAGTCGCTCGCAAGCTGAGAGCTGTGTTCTGGCGTCGTTGGCGCGACTTGGCTGACTTGAAGAGGCGTTTACGCGGCAGCAGGCTAGGGTGTTCACGTGGGCGCGTATCTCCGTTCCGTTTTAGCACCGAACCCGAGCCGCTCACTTCTCTCTCGTCTATCCTAGGACACCTGCATCCTGGAACGCTAACGATCTCGCCGTCTGGGTTCTTGGACACCCCAGGCCCCCTGCATGCATGGAGAAGGTGACCATCTGCGCACTGGGCACCCGATTCACGCGACGCGCCCTTCGAGTAGGACTCCATGGTGCAGTCCGCTATTGAGCCTCGGTGAGTTTGCGATGGCCAATCTCCTGCCACGGGCTCGATTCTAAGCTTGCATGTGCCTTTGCGTAGGCTCCGCTCGGAATACCACGGAGTACGCTGTGCAGGAAGGGACGGAGGTGGAACGACGGAATCAGGTGAGTTCCTTCCCCGTTCAAACGTTCGTTCTGATGATTCCGGGCTTTCAGGGAGATTCACAGCGACGCGATACCGTTGTATCATCCCTACTTGCGTATTCAAGAATTCGGGGGAGATCGCTTTCTTCATCACAACAGAATCAGGCAGATCTTCTGGATTATCATGTGGCGCTTTTCTGCACAGATCGCCCCCTAGCGAGTCCGTTTGGACACTTTTTTTCGCTCTGAACGTGTCTCTTAGGTCACCGTTATCGCCCTTTTTCTTTTCCTGCTGGTTTTGCGAGTGGTGGGGAAATTCAAGAGCCCACGCAGCTGCAAGATCACCCAGAGGTGCGTGAAGCTCTTGCGCAGGGAGCAGACCTTCTGATTGCGACTCGTTTTGGCCTGGAACTCGAGTACTGTCCCCGCCGTTTGGCCCTACCATTTCCTCGGAATTTCCTTTGAACATGCCTTGGCGCGGTACATTCCCCGCTTCTCGTGAGTCCATACTCTCCTTGCCTTTTTCCTCTGAACTGATCTCTGGGCTGTGCCATAGGTGGATGGAATCTTCGTTACGCTTCCTGATAAACCGGATTTCTCCAGTGGCATATCCCTCGCCGGCTTTCCTTTCCAGCACAGGGTCCGATAAGATTGGAGTCTCGTGGAACCAAACCAATTCGTCGCTGAACCTGATGTCTGCCCAATCAGCTGGCCGCGCGTTTACGTTTCCATTGGCCGGGAAACACAACAATTGCTTTGCGTCGCCTGCCCTTTTTGCCATGGAAAAGGGATCGCCGGGGGCCTCGCTAGGTCGTGACGGCGACCTCCCCAATCCCTGAGTGTAGAGCCTTGCTGACACTCCCTCATTTCTAGAATTCGTAGGCTCGAACATCTGAGACGGCGACGGGTTCTCGCCCAGATTTACGCCTCCATTTTCAGGTATACGTGTGCACACCCCCTTTTCGATGGTCTGCGCAATCGAAGACACGGAATCCAAGGTCCCCTTCCGAGGCGCGCCCCGTTTTTGCGCTTCAGAATGCGTTATTGTCTCTTGTTTTGCTTGCAATTGGGTAGAGTCGAAATTATATGCGCACCTTGAGGCGCCCTTGATAATACCGTCACTTCCCAACTGTCCGATCGGAATTAAATGGTTGAACCCTTCTGCGGCACTTTCCTTGGCTGGAGGGGATGAACCTTTTCCTTGGTAAGTCATCTTCTCGCTCCTTTTTTGAGCCTGCGTTGTTCTGATGGTTTCCGAGGCATTATCTAGGGTGGAGGACGGTGTATTAAACCTGCTTGGAGGTGTATGATCCTCAAAACCATCCAACTGCAAACTTCCTCCCCATTCTGTAATTACGCTATGCCCGTCTCGTCGTTCAGGTGAGTTCTTGCCTGCCTCGTCTGTGCACCGCGATTCTGACAATGGTGATGCAGCGCCAGCTTCGAGTTCATCAAACGCGAGACATCTATCAAGGTACTCTCCCCAGCATTCAATGCAGAAACCGTTGTCCGGCACAGGGAGTTCGCTGTCTCGTTTACCATGGAGGCATTGTCTGCTTGGAGAGATATGGGACCGACATGGTGAGTCAACTGTGGGAGAGGAGGCCTTTGACTGATCAGCTTCCCTCAGGGCCATGAGGTCTCCTCAATCGTCGGACGGTAGCATGTCTTCGAGGAGGGATTCAGTTACTTTGTGAATTGCAGAGGGCGGGTTAGACTGGGTGACCTGGGAGCAGCTTTGAATCAATGCTGCGTTATGTAGAGAAGAATGGATTGATCTTGAACTGGAAGGGGTCTGACTTCCTGAGCACAACTGAGTCAACTGAGTATCAGAAAAAGGTTCGGTGTGAATGAATGAGGCAAAACTGTGAGCCGCGGTGGATAGGGAGGGCTTAATCATGTTGACGGCGAAGTCTTCCTTGCGAAACACACTTCGTAGCACTTGCTCTGGCCTATTGACAGATTCCAGAACAAGGAGCTCATATTTGGTGTTTTCGTTTCTTGGACGGAAGACCAAGTACGTCCCTTCATCTCGCTCCTCGATCGATACCCGATTGGCGCGCTGCCAGGGCCGGCCTAAAAGGAGATTGAAAGGAGCCTTATGCCCGAGATACAGACTCGCAACTGTATCCACACTTCCGCAAGTCAGGTGAACATCCGCAACATATCCACGTAACTCGCCCGATCCACCATTAGCATCATTCATTGTAAGGACTTTGGATGTATCCACCGGCAGGTGAATGCATTTTTTGTAGACTTCGGCATGTATGATATTGAGTTGGGATCCTGAGTCTACCACAGTGTGAATAATTTCTTTGCCAAATCGCATGGGAACTACGATGAGTGGACCCCTAGTGGTGTCCTCACTGTCAAGATGAACTTCAAGACTTTGAGGAATGGTAGCCGTAGTGTTCTTGACTGGCTCTGGCACTGCATTTTCACTTGCTATCTTCATGGACCGTCCCTTGAACATGGCTAGTAATTGTTCGCGAGCGATTTTGGACACTGCCAAGTATTCCCGGAATGAGATTTCAAAAGTGGATTGCATTCCTCGACGAAAGAGGGCTTCTTGTTCCATGAGATCCAAGATCTCTGCCTGGCGTGCAAATGCCCTGGTTGCCTTGACAGCTCGATCACTGGATTTTGATTCCGCTGTCGAAGCTTTCTGAGGACCCTGAGATTCTTCATCGGCCATAGCTATGTCCTCCGCCGTGAATTCGTGCCTGGGACGGACATCGGCGGGGATCGGATTTACTATTGAGGGAATTTCAGGTACAGATGGCTTTACCCGACTGGGCGAACCGGCGGGTTTAGGGTCTGGGGCCGATCCCTTGGAACGTGTACGCCGGCCTGTGTCTTCGTTGACTGCTGGGCGTGTCCGAATAGTTGAGGGTTTGCCCAGTACATCCTTTCTAGTCATAGTGACTGTCTTGGGAGCACGTTCCGCGGCCAATACGTCCAAAGGATCCAGATCGGCCAGAAATTCATCGGCATCTTCTTCCTCTTCCTCATCCTCTGTGAGGTAGTCCTCAACTTCATAGGAAGTAATGAAATTGGAAACCGCAGGTGTGGCCTGTGTGCGCATGCGGTGAATAGCTGGGACATAGTCTTCCCCAGGATTCCTCTGAATCCGCTGTCCATTGGGCCAGAAGTAGTGCCCCTCAGAATCACGGGCAATGATTCCTTTGCTCGCCAAATCAATCATAGGTGGGCAGTTTCGGAGTCCATGTCCCTGAGCTCCACACCCATAACAGGTCAGTGGCGGGCGTGTTGGAAAGCTTGGCACAGATGAGGGTGCTGAATTCTGGGCAACTGGAGCTGCTATGTTTGCCCGGGGCAAGGTAGAGGATGATGGACGAGGAAATTCCCTGCTGGCTGGCTGGATTGCTTGCTTAGCAGGCTCTGGAAAGATCCTGGCAATTCGTTCATCAAGACAGAATGCCTGATAGTAGGTGACAGCATAATCTGGATCTTTAATATTCATTTGGGACATCTTCTTAATGAGGTCTTCCACCTCCGACTCTCCTGGAGGAGTCTTTCGGTATCGACCAGGACCCTTGGATGAGTACAAAGGCGATATGACTTGTACATCCTCAATGACAGGGTCTGCAGGATCTTCAGCCTTGGCTCTCCCGGTCCTGGACTTGTGGGCCCTTGGGGACTTGAGAGCTTTGAGACGCGCTTTGAGCCGTTCCTGGTCATCTTCAGATTCGTCGTCTGAGGAGTCATTCTCATCATCGGAAGAGTCGCTGTCCGATTCGTATCCAGCGCTGACCAAGTTGAATTCGAAACGATCACGCTCGAAGACTTCAAGTGCAATTTCTGAGACTTGTTTCATGGGAAAGGCAATCTTCGCAGAGATGTGCGGATGCCGGGCATATAATCGGTTCTCGATTTTCTGACGTGTGTCTGGGTGTATTCCCAACCAGAAGTAAGTTGCTTCGAGATCCTCAGTGATCTTGTTGGCCTTGCGAAGCCAACCAGAAATAGTAATGAACTTTCGTTCATACTTTTTCCAATGAGTGAGAGACCTGATCTTCTTGGCACTTTGACGGGAAGTGAACTTGGCAAGTCTGCAAATGGTATTCCGAGTCTCTTTGCGGTCTGCATCGAAGTGCTGTTTCATCTCTTCTTCAAGTGCCGACCAATCCGAGTTGCGGAATCCAGGAAGTGCTTCTATGAGCTGTGTGACCTTGTCATTGCAGTATTCAAGGATTCGCTCGCACTTTTCCTCGTCGCTGGTTACAGAGTAGCGTGCGCACAGTGTATTGAATTTCTTGAGAAAGGACTTTACTTTCTCATGGCTTCCTTTGAAGAGTGGAGGTGCTCCACGCTCTCCCAACATTGGCATCATGTCAGGTGTGTAGCGGAATGAACGGATAACCTGTGCTTGTAGGTCAGGAGAAGAACGACCATGAGAAGGTGTAGATGAAGGTATTATACGAGGGGATGTATTATGGGATGCTGCATGTGGAAGTGATGTCATGTGCGGGGGTATATCATGAGTTGCTGAATGTGGAAGAGGCATAGGATTGGGAAGAATGAATTGCTGTGGAGGAGTAGATGCTGGCAAGGAGAGGTCGGACGAACGAATTGACTGAGGTGGAGTGGTCTCGTGAAATGACATGTTTTGGCGAGAAGCTGGTGTAGGGAATAAAACAAAATAGTGTCCTGCGGTGGTCACCAAATTTATGTCACACTCTCCTATGATTGGGAGGGTGTCCGGGGAGCACTGGGTCTTTTCTGGTAGATCAAGTGATGGCCCGGTTGTTCGTACACTTATTTGTTTATTAGGGTACACCAGTTAGCCCAAGGTATGTCGTATTAGGAGAAGACAGGGGTATAGGGGTATGCACAGGGGTGTGAACAACGAATCCAAATGAAGATAGGGGTCTTGGTATAGTGCCGTGAGCGTGAGTGACCACGAAGGCGAGCGGATGATGACCGTATGGGAAAGTTAGCAAATCAAGGGTGAGGAAAATAAGAACAAAGTGCAAGAATTGCGGTAGAAATGAAGGGTTAGTGCAAATGGGTTGTTAGAAGTTGAAGGTAATGAATGCCGAGCCAAGAAGTTGAAGTGTTTTTAGGAATGTTTTAAAAGTAAGGATATAATTACCGTAGCTCTGACCTTGAGAGGCTAGAGGGAAGGTTAGCGGAGGCTGGAAGTAGGAGTGATTAGTGAGCGGTTAGCGGAGTTCGATGTTATCTGATAATTGCACTGCTGAATCGACTGGACTGATTGACTTGACTGATTACTGACTGGACTTGACTGACTGACTGACTGATGGCTGACGACTGATGACTGATGACTGATGACTGATGACTGATGACTAGAATGACTTGACTTGACGGATAATGACTTGACTGAAATGACTTGACTGAAATGACTGGATTGAACCTTCCGTTGGGGGGGAAAAGATTGATATTGTAAGTGAGTACATGCCAATTTATAGCTACGCTTATCTCTTATCTATCTTATCTAGATGGGACAGCACACGGGGCCCCCGTGCGGCATGTGTCAAGGAGAAACGAATGGCGTACAATCAGATGAGGGTTAGACAGCACTCAGTGCTGAATCCCTTGTCTGATGGAAACGGAAGCTTGAAAACAGAAGAAATAGGCTTCCGATGGAAGGAAAAGGAATATAAAATGGAAAGGAGGAAGAAAGGGGCTCCTGAGGGAAGATAGGAGTTTTCTGATGGAAGATGGGAGGTTTCCGATGGAAGACGGAGACTTCTGATGGAAGATAGGAGGCATCAGATAGAGGACAGGGGAATTCTGATGGTAAGGAAGGTTGGGAGGGTATGGAGAGTGAAAAAAAATAAAGGAGGCAATAGGGGAATAGGGTAAAAGAGCGGAATGAATAGGGGCAACAGTGGTGACTGCATTTCCGGAGTGCAGGGAGAATAGGGGCAGACAGGAGGGTAGAGGAACTGATAGGAGAGATGGGTGGACTGGGTGGTATTGACTTGGCAGTTCAATTGAGTATAATAAACCCATTCTGACATGAATACCATGTCGTACAGACTTGGTTCATGACACCGGGCAATTGATTGATACGACAGCGACGTACCTGCAGCTCTCATTTACGAGATCAATCAACTGGAGGCCATGCGTCTTGCTGATATGGCCTGGAATGAAGTTACGTCCGAGGCCATCCACAATTGCTGGCAAAAGGCAGGCATCTTACTGGAATCCCTCCTTCGTAGTGAATCATCCACAGCTCCATCATCCACATCCACTTCATCTACTCCCGCTGCTTCTGTTGCCACTGCGCCGCCCTCCTCCGTACCCGTTTCCTCCCCCCTCAATTCAGATCCCATAGCAGCTGTTGCCCAGGCTGAGGAAACAGTGTCCGACTCATTGAATCAGCTCGAGGAATGTGGTGTTCTGCAGAAGAGCAATCAGATGGCGATCGAGGAGCTTTTGAATCCAGCCGCCAAGGATGAGGACATGAGCGACACTTCGGCAGAGGACATTTTCAGGGCAGTGCAGGAGACGAGGGCAGCCATTGAGATGATGGAAATACATGGCGGGGATGACGACAGCGGCGACGAAGACGTAGCTGAGAAGCCATCTCGCAAGGACGCTCTCACGGCAGCTTCGACGCTTGGGAAATACATCGCTGACCTAAACGATCCATTTGCGCGCAAATTGGAGGCCCTTCTCGCTAGTTTTGGATGTCAAACGCAGCTGGAGGCCACTTACAATATGGAACCCACTTATATCACTGACTACTTTGCTTGTAAATAGCTGAAACATGTAATCTCGCAATAAAATCGAATTTTTTTGCCATTTTGAAGCCCTCAGAGCCAATCTACAACGACCTCTTCCTCAACGCATACTCTATGATAATGCATGATTGTGGTTGTCAATGGAGGGGTATGTGTTATGACAGAGTCGACTGTAGAAGCTTCAGATATCATATGAAGAAATGGGGTGTCATGAGGAGGCCTAGAACCTGCTCAAATGCTTTGAACAACTAGTTAGAGCATGATAGGGAAATATAGTGTAAGGGTTGTACCCCTCCATTCATTGTAAACATTTCTGCTTCTTATCTTGTATTAACTCCTTTTTGATTACTCGGGCTCATATGCACATGATTCAGCTGTCACAGATTCATCTCGGCTGCACGTGACAACAGATCAAAAGCCTTCAGACCAACATTCATCTTGGACGTACCTGGTAATGATTCAAAGTCTTCAGACTGACTCGACATGTTTTCTTTGTTTCATCCTCTAATACCTTGACATCTCTACTTCCATTCCTTGTTCTTTATTGATTCATAGTTCTGATCTTACTTACACTTGATATTCATTGTACCTACAAATACTCATATACTCATAGTTAGAAAGTTGAAGTTGGTTTTCCTCTATTTTGAGCCTGAGTCGAAGAAGAACCATCTGAAGCTGTTGTTTTATCCCTGTCATCTGATTCCCTCATCATCCAAGTCTGAGTAAACATCTGTCATCACTTCCTCCTGCCATCCTTATCATTCTCCTGCCATCCTTGTCATATCTTCTGAAGCTGAGGCATCTGTCCTCCATCCGAGCTATCTGTTCTACATCTGAGACATCCATCATCTATACGAAGCTATCTGAGCCCAGCTGAAGCCATCAGAAACACATTGATTCACATTCATCACTTCGGACTTATTTATTCACACATTACCACACTTGGGTGTTGCACGGACTTGTCCTGCCAGAGGCAGACACTTGCATTATAGGTTGATCTACTTACAGATCACTACATATATTCTCTACTATACTATGTTGTCTCAACCAGCTGTCTATTCACTAATTGCCTGGATCACAACAGCACAACAGCACCAAACCACTTGCACTGACAATAACAATGTGTAGTTACTACCACCTACTATCCCAACCATAATCTGATGGCGAGAAAAATGCCCACTATCAATAACAGTGCAACAATCACTAGATGAGACTATTTCCAATAGTGAATAGTGAATATTCCAGTGTATCTAGCCAACAGGGTAGCTTCGAAACTGATGTTATTAACAGTTCCAAAGCACTTAGATTTTTTAACTATCATTAACAACCAAATGATCATCAAACAACCTAGTAGTAGTCAGTTAACTAGACTCACTAATAATAATACCATTCTAGTTAACTAGATGCACTAACAAAGTCAAGGTAGTAATCACTACAATCAAACAGCCAAAGCCATATTTATTGCTGTATAATTGTTGTTATAACAGTGCCAAATCACTAAAAATTTTGACTATTAATAACCATCTAATAATTACTATTCCAAAAGCTATAACAGTGGTTAGTTGACTACACCAGACTCTTACTAACAACAATCTAGTTACTTAGGACTGACTGTCTCATGTAGGCTCAACTACACTGGACTTGGCTAAAGGTAACAATACTATAGTTATAATATCATAGGGTATTACTGACCCAAAATCACTTGTATTCCCTGTCCTCAAATCAACCCTCTCAACTCTGAGTGGTGCATTTTGCCTAGCTGGGTTCCTGAGAATGTGCACATATATGTAGTTGATGCCAAATGGCAGGCTAGCTTAGATAAAAAAGATGGATTGCAGAATGAGGCACTTCATTTACCACCTCCAAGCCTTCAAATCCCTTTCAGTACAGGATTTCCTCAGAATATTAATCAAGTCAAAGAATATATGAAGCTGGCAATATGGCCAAATCAAGAACTTGTGTTGGCATACATTCTTTCTTGAGTGAAAGCCACATAGAAGACACATCCATCTCAGCATTTCTCTTGGATGTCCTATCTATGACAGAATTGGTGGCAGCTACAATGGGTAAAGAATAAACATCTGAACACTGTATGAAACTGCTGCTTAGATTCTGGACATGTTAGACATTGTTGAAAAAATAAGGTCATTGTGTTAGTTGTCCTCACTGGGCTGCACCACTTGAAGATTGGGGGCACTACTTCTAGTCATTCCCTAAGACAATCCATATCACAGACTGCCTTTGGTTGCCAAAGAACAATAACAGCATCAAGCTTTGTCAAATTCATGGCTATATCATGATCCCTTCATGTGCACCATTCGAAGACACCAATAGTGAAATATTATATCGAGCCTGCACAAAGCTTTTGGCCTTTCCAAGGCAATATGAGAACTGCATCTCTGGCAGGTTATCTATTTAGGGGTAGGGTGGAGTTTCAATACTCAGATACAACCAAGTCAATACATATATGCTCTGCATATGTGCTGTGCATGTCTTGATCTTCAAATCTTGCTATTGAGACTCAATGCCAGCCTTTGTTAACCTTGAGCTTAAGGGGTTCCCTTGTAGCTATGAGATCAAAAGAGCTGGGACTCAGTTTGTTCCTTATACTCTCATCTTGCACACCCTTAGACTTACCACCTCTATATTCAATGTCTGCCTCTACTCTTGGTGAAGCAGTGATGATTGGCCTTGCTATGGCAGCTACAAGGTACCTTCCTTTGATAGCTCAAACAGTACATGCACATGGTGTTTGGTCTAAATCTTGTGTAGCCACATCCAAGAAATATCAGCCCACTGTTGGCTTCAAAGAGCAAGACATCAATGATACTGTGCTCTTGGTCCCTGCTAGCACTGTTGAGAAGACACTTGATGTACCATTATCTGCCACCGAAGGCACACCCTTACATGTCAAGGTCACTGAGATGGAGATATTACTCCCAATCAAACTGGCTCTAGTTCTCATACCAGGCCCTTCCCAGTTGCAGGCAATAAAACAAGCTGGAACTCCTATGGATCATATTATGAAGCATGCCATCCATCCACATCTCCACCCTAGGTGAGACATTACAGCCATTTGTATAAAGGATGGCACTAAAAGCGGAAAGTGAAAAATATAAGATTTTGGGACTTTGAAATATTTTGTCAACTTTGGACTAGTCACATAATCTGAATGTATCACTTTCGAGGTGTTTTGCCTGGTTCCATGCTCTGTGCTTGCTCTATTATTGTAACTTCATTCAATGTGAAAAATATCATTATTTACAATTCTACTTAAGTTGTGAAATTGAGTTAATCTCAAGCAACTGCTCAGCATGACAATGCAGTTGTAAGAGCAACCTCAAGATGGCTGACAGTACAAGCCTAGCAGAGGGAGAATCCAAAGAGAACAAGATAAGGATTCTCCATGCTAGGAGGCGAAGTATATACTGTAGAAGCATGGGAGAAAGGTGAAAGAACTGTATAGTACACCAGCCACAAGTCCGGAGAATATCACAAGGTACAAGGAGGCACATGTGACAATGAAGTGGAGGGAGTATGCAAGAGTTGTGCTGGCTGTAAGGGGACACTCCTATTTTCTCCTATCCCCCCTGTCCCTCTCCCTTCCTCCTCGTTTCTTTCTCTTTTCATTCATCACACGGACTCTGACTTACATCCCCTTTGTTCCCTTTTGTCCCCTTTCCTTTCCACTTCCCTTACACCCACTCCCTTCACATCTGAGTCATGTCCGATGAGTCCGGAGTGTTCCCACACCTCGGACTCACTCAGACTCGTACATACACTTTGGGGCTCGTCCGGGCTACCCCTACCCTCTTTCCCCACTTCATTACTCCTTGCTATCACTTCTCCAGGTCGCTGGCATGACTCCTGTGCATTTACCCTCCACTTCATTATCACACGTCCCCTCGTACCTTGTGATATTTGTTCGGACTTGTGGCTGGTGTACTGTATGGTTATTCCACATTCCTTCCATGCTGCTACAGTATATACTTCGCTTCCTAGCATGGAGAATCCTTATCCTATTCTCTTTGGATTCTCCCTCTGCTAGGTGAGCAGCTCTCTCATGTATTGTAGTCAGTCTTATTCATATCTTTGGATTCTCCCTCTGCTAGGCCTGCACTGTTGGCCATCTTGAGGTTGCCCTTACACTGGCGACCTGAGGAAGTGGGAAGGGGAAGTAATGAAGTGGAGGAAGAAAGTATAGGTTACCTGGATGTGCCCCAAAGTGTATATGTGTGTCTGAAGCATGTCTGGCTTAGTGCAGCCGAGCGAATCTGGACCACAGGAAATACATCAGATGTATTGGATGTGGCTCAGATGTATGGTAGGATGGAAAAGAAGCAAGGGAAATGTAAATAAGAGTCTGTGGAATGAAAGAAAGGAGAAAGGAACGAAGAGAGAGGGAAAGAGACAGGGGGAAAGGAGAAAATAGGAGTGTCCCCTTACAATGACCTTTTCAAGCCCATTGTTGTGATGCCAAAGTAGTAAGGCAAAGCAATAATCCATGTTTGCATACCTGCAACTTGCAAGCGGCATCAGTCAGCTGACAATGGTAATAAACTATACATACACCCTGTTCGCCTCCTTGAAGATCTGCAGCTCCATTCTGTTGGATGATTTCGTGTCAAGAACACACCCTGAGACATACACCGGTTGCAGCATATCCTCAGAAAAACTTGGTGTTTGTGTTGTCAAGAGCAGCCAAACTGCTACATGTAGACATCTGAAGTATTGGTGCTTTAGCTTTAGAGTGTGTTTAGCCAATCAGAAAGCACTACCTCCTTTTGGTCAGTAATGCTCAGCAGATACTTTCTGAATGACTCACTTGCAACAAATTATCCCCAGTCAATTCTGAGTCCTGGGTTCTTTTCAACAGAGGAAACTATCTGGTGCTTGAGGTGGAAACATGCATCAAGTGCCAAGAAGAGGGTGTACAGGTACCTTCAAGGGACAAAACATCATGAAGTATGTTAAGCAAAGATCTTTGGCCTTACTGTCTCTCCTGTGGTACTGAACACCAGTCGTCAGGTAGATTTACACCTGGGTTTGGACACACTGGACATTGGACAGTAAGATCACCATTCTTTATGGCTAATATACTGGCAGGATCATGTGCTTATCTGGCTTGTTTCAAGCTCATAAGATGGTGGAACTCTTGGTTCATTTGAACGAATTCCTTGTACTGACTTAATGGATATCCATGATCACATGTTTTATGCCAGATGATAGGTAGTAGTTAGCTTACTCATAGCAAACACACTTCTGAGTTGTTGGTGAGTTTCTGCAAAGCACCATAATAATCATACATCATAACCTTGGCTTGGAGTGTCACCATCTGAAAATGGTCTAGCATGTAGTATGTGTCTGGGGCTGCTCAAATGTTGCAGGGAACCATCAACGGCAAAGTGGCTGCTGCCAAGGTAATCCATATTCTGTAACATGGTTGCACACACAGAATTCAAGACAGACGATGTGGATTCCGTTGAGTTGGAGGACTACAAAATCTGTAACAGATGTAGGGCAAGGGCAGGGAATCTCTGGCAGGTGCCCTAGCTGGACTCGAAGTCCTGCATCTCTTAATGAGATATCAACATAACATTTGCCATTCCATTCCTAGGCTGAATTTAGAGGATATTAATCATTTTACACCCAACTAGCCATTGACCTGTGCTTTGCATGCAGTGAAGGCTAGTGAAGGCACCTCATTGCCCAGCCTGCTGCTGGGCTCATTTGGTGCACATTTTTTGATGCAACCAATCAGATGGCTAACAGTATAAGGGTCCTTTGGTCCATGAGAAAATGTGCAGACAATTTCTATTGTAGATACTGTGACCGATTAGGAAATGGGTCAGTCGAGAGTGATTGTCTGTTTGCCAGCTGAGAGACATCGTTTCGGCCACTCAGGCTGCACGATAATGAACATGTGCATGCTGGCCCACATGTTCTGCAGTAATTATATCCATAGGTAGTTGAGCAAATATTTTATGATTTTTTTCAGATAGATTACCTGTAACAGAGCGTGACCTGAACTTGGTCACATGGTCACACTTAGCAGACAACCAATGTTCAGAACGGAATAAAGTAACATAGAGACTCGGAGGATACAAAAGAGCATAGCTACACTATTCGGAATGATATACAGAGGGTATTTTAGATGTAGCACATACAGGCACAGAGAAATTGATGCAAGATAGTACATATTTTGCATGAAAAACCTCATCAGTGCCCTGTTTCACGCACTCGAGCCTGAGTAAGGTGGCAAGGGTCCGGCAGAATGGATGAAGAGGTGGTGGGCACTTCTGGGGACTGTGAGGCAATTGGATCTCGCATGAGGCGTCGCTGCTTTCGAGGCTGTGACTCTGTATCTGCCTCTTGAGTGGCAGGGCCAGAAGATGATGGTGCAGATGGGTGCACAACGGAAGGGACTACCTCAGCAGTGGGAGGAGGGTCGTTGGGAGTGTTCTCAATGTGATGTTTGATGGAGCAAGGGGGCACTCGAGGGGCAGGTGTTAGCGGGGCTCGTGGGTTGGGATTTGGTGTATCCTTGGCAACAATGGGGGCTTCTTTGGCGGGATGCTTGATAGGACGGGGATGGACATGCAGCTGAGGAGTTGGGGTTGGTGGGGAGGCTGGGGCATTATTGTGAGGTGGAGGTGAGGGAGATAGGTGGGCAGGGGGAGGTTCAGACTCAGAATCGGTGTCAGACGAGGGTAAGTTGAACTCCTCACAATCAGAATCATCTGTTGAAGAAATTAGAATGAAATGAGATACAGAGAAATGTAGTACTCACCTTCATCAATCTGCCGTGCCCTTGCCTTCCCTTTTACACTCTGTTTTGACTTCCCTTTTCCCCTCGCCTTTGCACCCAATGACTTCTTCATATTGTCATGCTCCGCAGCCAGTAACCCCTTCATTGCCTCACCCATGAAATTGTTCAAGGCCTTCCTATCAGCCTTATTCTTCCACTGCTCTGCATGGACCTTCTTGGTGGCAGCATCAGTCTGGATTTGCTTGAGGAGTGTATGAGTGAGGGTGCGGAATTCTTCGTTCTGATGTATGAATGCCTCTTTCGAGGCCGAGTTCAGAAGCTTCATGGGTGCACCTAGATACATGAGTGTAGGTGGTGGTGTGTGAATGGAGAGGGTGGTTTGTGTAGCTCGATGCTGGTGATTGGGATTCTGAGGATCTGCCTCCGAGTTCGGAAGTTCAACTTGAGCATGGGACAACAGTTCAGGGGCCTCCTGGATTTCAAGGAGGGGAATGGTCAAAGGGATATGGGAATTGAATAATGTAACTGGTTGAGTTGTTGTATTGAGTCAGGGTGCAAATTTACGCTCTGAAATTATTGCACAGTTCACAGAGTAAATACCTGTGAGACAGAAAGAGGAGATTATTGTTTCCGGCTTGAAGGCCTCTCTCCGTGCGGCATCATAGAGAGTGAGAAAGTTAACTTTTGTCACCTTCCCAGCCTTGCAAACCTGCTTTCTCCAAAAGTGTTGAAGACATGAGAATATGAGAGTGTCGCATGGCTGCAGCACATGTGTAGTGTGTGGTGGCAAACAAATGACGATGATCTTGTGAGCTTGAGCGAATGAACAGAATCGGTATGTTGTGTGTGAATTGTGGCCATCTAAAATTAACAGACAATAGTCTGAGGGGTCTTTGAGTTTCCTTGCTGTTTGCGGCTTGAAATCACGCTCCATCTACATGGATCCTAGCTTCTGATCAGTCCATCCATTGGGAGATACTGCAATACTGTCGATCATAAGCTTCAAGCTACCATAAGAAGAAAAAGAAGATACATTACTAACCTCGCACCACATGGATTCTGTCTTCTCCATTCTAGATTCTGCTTCTGCCCCTTGAAGATAACCATCAGCCGGAGAGCATCTCCTGTTGCTGAGACACACTCGATTGCGGTTACCATTTCTCAGCTTCCATCACCAATCTCGTAGACCGTTTTTTGATCCCTATCAATGATGGTGAGAGAGTGCTCTATGGATCCCATTACCAATCCCTTTTCATCCATATTATATGTGTTATGGGGTAGGATTTTGAAATCATATATTACCTCCTCGAGAAGATCAAAGTATTGATCTACATTGCTGTGATTGAGTGCCGCCTCCAATGGTTGAGTTAGTTTCATCTGTATTTGAATATCATGTACTGCGCCCAATCGGGATTCCAGTCAGACTTTGAAACCGGTCATCTGGAGCGTAAATCATCTATTGTTGCCTAAATTGGGCTAATATAGCAGAGGAAATTAGTGCTATGAAATGAAACATACTGAATACATATCTGATGTTAGTCTCAAGTGTAAAGTCTGTGTGCATGCTTGATATGAAGGCATTTTGCATGGTCCAGCGAAGTTAAAGCCCCGGAAAAACAAGGACAAACAAGAGCTCAGTATTCCTATGGACATTATTACAGCCTGCATGGACTGCGGAGTGTCTAAGGGAGTTATGAGCTTTGATTATATAGATAAAGATAAGTATTAGATGTATATATCTTGTATTTATTCCCTAAACGGAAGAGAAAACACTCTGAAGAATGTATTTGATGTCTGGTGGTACCATGGCCTTCTACAGTCTCAAGGTAGCACAGAAAGTGGTGTGGGTTGAAGATATGTATATATATATCACTTATATAAAGCCTTACCATTTTTATCTATTTTATTTTATTTTATCTTAGCACTTGAATCTAGCCAAGATTCTGAATATGAGCAGAAAAGGGGCTGCTGAAACACCACCATTTACACCATTTGCCCGCGAGTTTTCAAGATAAGATAAGCTGTATATTGCATGAGCATCTATTAAATACTCATGGATGCATGGAGGCCCATTGCAAAGAGCACGATTCACTGGGAAACAAGGTGAAAGCAAGTCTCTTTCAAA
This sequence comes from Pleurotus tuoliensis, assembly GCA_036872985.1. Taxonomy (NCBI): domain Eukaryota; kingdom Fungi; phylum Basidiomycota; class Agaricomycetes; order Agaricales; family Pleurotaceae; genus Pleurotus; species Pleurotus tuoliensis. The sequence continues at coordinate 277,792 of JAYMDH010000014.1, forward strand.
CTATCATTGTAATGCCTTCCTCCATTGCATCTAGCATCTCTAGCTCAAGCTCGGGCGAGTATAGCTCCTTCTATGGGCTTCCTGAGAGTGCCATAAACCTGCCATCATCTCCATGAGAGTCGGACACTGAGGGCTCCATCATTTCATCCCCAGCAGAGGAACCCATGCCTTTGTCAGATGCAAGTGGTACAGAATCTGACAACAATGAACCTGAGTCTCGGGAGACCTTACTGCAAAAGGCACTGACTGCCGTCAAGGAATCAGGCTTAGACAACCACAGGAATCCCAAGTATTCACTGCACGCGGCAGCAAAAGACTTTGGTGTGCCTAGGTCAACTCTTACTGGTCGGTGGCATGGAGCGAAGCTGAAGAAAGATGTGCATGACCATCAGAAGCACTTCACACCGGAGTAGGAGGCTATTTTGGTGGACTGGATTAGAACACTCGGACGTTGTGGAGTGCCAATGACCCTATCCAGTCTGCGTGACTTTGCTTCAGGGGCTTTAGGCAAGCCTGTCGGCGAGAATTGGCCATCCCGCTTTGTCTCTCGTCACCCAGAGATTAAGGTTCTATATCTAATTCATCATCTACATTTAAACTGACTATACTTGTTTAATAGGTGAAGCTTACTACAACATTGGAAGCATGTCGAGCAAGATCTCTTAACTGCACCAATGTTAATAACTACTTCGACATTTTAGAAGAAGTCATTACTAAATATGGTATCTGTCCTGAGAATATCCGGAATATGGATGAGAAAGGATTAGTGCTGGGGGATAGTGCTCGCAGAAAGGCACTGGTTGACTGGGATCAGAAGACACTGTATGATATCAATGATGGTGCTCGGGAAATGGTAACAGCAATTGAGTGTTTCTCAGCTGCAGGAGCAGCGATGCGACCAATGCTCATATTTCCTGGCGCCCGGATCAATCTGGAGTGTGGACGAGAGAATCCCTGCAATGCTATGTGCGTAATTGATGATTCTGATTTATCTATCTATTAATAAATCTACAGGATTGCAGTGTCACCCAATGGGTGGACTGACCAAGAGCTTGGATCCAAGTGGATGGAGAAGACCTTTGAGCCTGAAACGAGGAAGCATCTCAATGATCCCAAGGAGTACCGACTTCTAATTCTTGATGGTCACAATAGCCATTGTACGCACAAATTCTCCTCATTTGCACGTGAGCACAATATCATAATCATCTGCCTACCCTCTCATACAACACACGCACTCCAACTCTGCGACATTCTAATTTTCTCACTGCTGCAAAAGGCATGGCAGAAGGCGGTGAAGCTTGCTGGCAAAGTAACCAAACATACTGTAGCTGCAGTATACAGTAGCGCGAGGGACATCGCACTCAAGCAAAGTACGATTTCCAAGGCCTTTGAAGTCACTGGCATCCACCCTATCAACCGCAATGCTATTTCAGACGACCAATTTGGCCCAGCAGAATATACAACAACACAATCTGACCCTCTCCTAAATGCCCCTGAACTCACACATGACTCGATTGTTCATGTTGATGCTCCATCAGCACTTTCACCCGAACTTCACCTTCAAACCGACACTGGGCCGAATCACCAACATCGTGCTATGCAGACCCCCGCTGCCATGTTTCTTGGTGCTCCACCGCTAATCCCCCACTCCGCATCGAAGGAGATGTTCATCTCCCAAAACCTCGAGCTTTGTTCAATCACGGAGACACTCATCAACGAGATTCAAACACAACGACTCCGCCTCCACTTCGCAAAAGTCGAGAATGACAAGCTCCGTCAGGCGGCATTTGGGCGGGCGGCAAAACTGAAACAGACACTGGACACATCCGGTGCCCGTTAACTTACTGCCGAAGAACATCTCAACGCACTCCAGCAACACGAACAGCAACCAATGCTTCGGAAACAGGAAAAGGTGGATCGACAACAAGAGAGAGAACGTCAGCAAGATGAACAGGCCGCGAAGAAAGAGCAGGAAAGGTCCCAGAAGGCCATGGACAAGGTTCTGGGGTTGGCCATGACTGGATTCCGTGCAGCAGAGAACTGGCTAGGGCGAAAGCAACCACGTCGTCATTCTCAAGTTGCTAATGCAGGTGAGTAGCATATTCTATCGATTCAGACTTAAATGCTTCTTGATCCGTACATACAGAATCCATGGGTGAAGATTTCGGAGATGTCTCAAGCTCAGACGAAGGGTCAGCACGAGGAACTGGACCTGCGCCAGCCCCCATCATGCCATCAACCCACGCAGAGGCAGAACCACAGCCCCGCCCTCGTCCCCGCCCTCGCCGCCTCGCACAGCCTCCGGAGCCATCCCTCCACCTTGCCCCACCCCCACCACATTCCAAAAATAGCCCTTCCATCAATGCAGCACTCGCAAGAAGTTGCGCTGCACGGACATGCCTTCCCACCATCCCTGGAGCTGTTCCACACAACGATTCCGTTCCCTCCACCTCACAGCCTGTGGAACCACAGTCCAGCCACAGGACTGTTCCTACCGGTGCTATGGGTCCTTCTGATGCCCAGAACCTGATTCCCGACACATCTGCTACCCCATCCACTGCCCCACCCGCTGCAAATCAACGTGTCACACGGTCCAGGGCTGCAGCAGCTGGTGCGAGGGCTTGAAAAGGCCATTTTCCGGTACTGGTACATATGTACATGGTTATATATATGTCTTCTACTTGTCTGCTATCTCATGTTGTATTCTGTATCCCTTCCACACGTCTCCAATGTTATTTTTTCATGTTTCCGAACACTTCCTTGACCTCAGGTCACAAATGTGACTGTGTGACCGGAATCCTGGCTGAGTGCCGAAATGGAGATGCTTGAGCAAAATATTCATGGAAAGTGTTATAGACTAGCCAATTTTTTATAAAGGGTATGTACTTGTGGGGAAGCACCCGTAGTAGCTGTGTACTACTTCCGGAACTCAACCACAAAGCCCTTTACTCACAATACATGCTTTACTACGATTTCGGTGCTTACTGACCCCTTTCCCGGTTTGGCACAGTAAGTAATTGATTAATTCAACAGTTAGGATTGATGTTATAGTACCTTAAGTCCTGGGTGTGCTTTGACAAAGTGGGATGGCCACTTCTCACCAACTTCTTCACCAGCGAAGTCTGATGCAAACTGTCAAAGTTTTGATAGTGTCATTGGCACTCCTTGATGGCCAAGATGGACAATCCACTCCACCAGAATCTCCTCTTCCACTTCTGAGAGGTGACATTCGTGTGCATGTGCTTCTTTCTTCGACTTACGACCATGGTAGAGGCCCTGAAGTGTCGAATTTGGGACACTGAAGTCACAGGCAGCCTGATGAATGGCATAGACAGGTTCACCAGCAGTATTAAAGCCAGCTTCGTGGATTGCAAGCATTGCATCGTGTAACCGCTGCTCCTTGTCAGCTGGTGAGCACTTCTCATATGGTAAATATGCCTCTGATGACTTAGAGTGTTTAGACAGTGTTAGAATATCACCGTTAAGTGTCGATGCATGGCTGGGGATCAATGGTGTTGATTCCAGTGGTGATTGGGTGGAGGCAGAGTGCTTGAATGGTGTATGAGGTATTGGTGTGTGCAGGAGAAGGGAAGCGGCCAATGGCGGTGTCGACGGTGCATCAGTAGTTGATTTCGCAGCTTTTGACCATGTTTTTGGAGGCATAACAAGTGTTTGAGCACCCACATATCCGCTAAATCTTCAAACCTGCACACTCATATGTTCAAATTTTGTGTTTCTGCTTTGTATTTGTCTACATAAATGTGTGGATCTGCGGACATCTGGACATCCAGATATGCAGGTGCTCGGAGGTCCAGAGGTCTGGATGTGTGGACTTACAGATTTGCGGATGTGCAGATGCCTGGACGTCCGGATGTGCAATAAATACAGACATACACAGTCTGGATGCAGGAGTGTGTCAGTTTCATAACATTTTAATAATACTAAAATACAGTTTCCAGAAGTATGGAACCTGCTATCTCACAAATCCGAGTTCAATAATTGTTTGCTAATTCAAATATACTAATGTCCGTGTTATCTAATCTACATGAATTATAATATTTTTGCTACCTTAGGCAACATTATTTAAGAGTTATCTTAAATAACTTCATGCTACTTAGTGCCCAAGTATGGAATAATTAGTGTTCAGTGCATGCAGTGTTTGCCTCTTCCACCCCACAAATATTGCCATGTATTTTCATTTTTATTTCTTTTTGGTCTCTGTTTAACGTCTTTCAGGTATCCCCATGCAGACGGCTCTTTACTACATTGTGTTCGTGACTAAGGATAGGTCTACTAGTTGGCCTCCCGGGCCTCCCTTGTTAGGCGCCTGACTGCCCACGCAGTAGGCTGGTATTCCTTGATATTTAGACAGTGAGAAAGGTAAGGAGAAGTATGTAATCTACTAATCTACCTAATTACTACATAAGGCAAATCAATTGAGAATCTCATTTTCTCCCACCCTCCCCGCTGGACAAGACCGACAGGGCAGACGGACACTGTCCTGGCTTTCCAAGGTGGACTTCTTCAGACCCTTTCCAATCTTTCCCACGCACCATGAGACTGACCACATGCTTAGAAACCTCAGTGCAGCACTCATCTCCTTTTTTTTCAGCCACACTTTTCCCAGGCTAGGAATGTGTAAGGGGACACTCCTATTTTCTCCTTTTCCCCTGTCTCTTTCCCTCTCTCTTCATTTCTTTCTCTTTCCTTTCACTCCACGGACTCTTATTTACTTTCCTTTCGCTCCCTTTCCTTCCTACCATCTATCCGAGCCTTATCCGTCACATCCGAGCGACATCCGACTCATCTGATGCATTTCCCGCGCCTCGGCCGCACTCGGCCGCACTTGCACATGCCCGGATGCGCTTCGGATGTATGTATACACTTCAGGGCACGTCCGGGTGACCCATACCTTCTTCCCACACATCTTTACTTCCCATTCCACTTCCCTGGGTCGCCGGCACGACTCTTGCATATTCCCTCCACCTTTCTATCACATGTGCCCACTCGTACCTGTGATATTCTCCAGACTTGTGGCGGGTGTACTATACAGTTCTCCCATCTTTCTCTCACGCTTCTACAGTATATACTTCGCCTCCTAGCATGGAGAATCCTTATCTTGTTCTCTTTGGATTCTCCCTCTGCTAGGTGAGCAGCCTCTCATGTATTGTAGTAGCTCTATTCATTTCTTTGGATTCTCCCTCTGCTAGGCTCGCGCTGTCGGCCATCTTGAGGTTGCCCTTACAGCAGAACAAGATCTCCCATCCTGGCACCAGAGCCCTACGGAAAACGTCCCGCGCCCCTCCGGACTCGCACCCGACGTCCTTCCAGTTTTGCGGACATTCCGGACGCTCTCCTGCTACTCCCATTCACCTCTGACGACACAAGCGAAGCACCCCCACTCTCTCCTGCCGACTCTGACATGACGGGCGCATCTACGCAGATCCCACCATCCGAGCAGCCGGTAACGGACTCCGAGACGTTGCAGACCTTGTGGGCTCAGACGTACGAACACCAAAATCAAATCAGCACTATCCATGACACACTCGCCCGCATTGAACAACTCCTCATAACACCCCGTTCCTCTACTCCCAAAACGACTCCGGATTTCGGCCTGCAGGGCACCACAGCCTCTCAGCACGCCCCAGGTCGATCTGACACCACCTCACGTTCCCGATTGAAGCCCGCATCTCCCCCGATCTTCGACGGAAACCGCAAAGATGGTCGCGCATTCTACAATGCGTGCTCTATCTACTTCCAGCTCTGCCCGGATCACTTTCCCATGGAGCAAGCCAAAATCCTCTGGTGTCTCTCCTTCTTCCAGAAGGATCGAGCTAAGGAGTATGCGGACATGGTGCTTCGGAGCAAGAAGGATCCATACTTCGAGTCCTGGGCCGCCTTCGCAACCGAATTCCGGACGCGCTTCCTTCCGGATCGGGAACGTGAAGCCGCCATGCTCAAACTAGAGACCACCCGATACCACCAAGGCCGTCGGACTTTCCAGGAGTACCTTGACGAGTTCCGGGACCTCGTAGACCAATCTGGATACACTGAGGGCTCCAACATCACGATGAAGTTCCGCCGCAGGTTGGACTCTACCATCCAGAGCCGTGTCGCCGAGTCCGCAGACTGTCCTGGCGAAGACGATTTCGAAGAATGGTACAGGGCAGCGCAACGGGTTGCCGACAACCGTGCTGCCAATCACTCCTTCCACTTCGGCGTCAACTCCAGCACATCTGGGTCACTCAGCCGACCATCCGTCACTTCCGGATCCGCTCGGCCGCCCGCGGGTGTTCTTCCCGCGCCTCGGACTTACTTCCCACATTCGCAACCCCGCTTCCAATTCCTGCCTCCTCCAAAGGCTCTCTCACCCGGTGTCCCTATGGATGTCGATCATACCCGCTCCCGGCCGGCCACTTCGCAGCTCTGTTACCGATGTGGCAAGCCCGGACACATGTCCCGCGAGTGCCAACTCCGGTTTGACGTCCGGTTCATGATGGCCGAAGAGCGGACGTCCGCTATTGAAGATCTCTTGACCGCGGCCGACGTCGTAGAAAGTGCTGGAACTTCGAAAGGAATAGACGCAGAGGGAACAGCCGCGGCCGAGGAATCGGACACGGCGGATTTTACCCGGACCAACGAGTGACCTGTGCGGCCTCGTTGGTAAACAACCGATTTGCTTGTCTTAGCGTAGACACAATACACGATGATGAACCTGAACCATCCGATGATTCATCCGACGCTAAGACACCCGACCCGGTTACAATCCGCACAACCCGAAGGTTTCGCCCGCAGTGGGAACGGCGGCTACCCAGTAGCTATAAGATTTCCGCTTTGCCCGGCAAGCCTTCGCTAGATATATCCGTTGAAGTGCTGAGCACAGATACGCAACACCGATGCACTCTGCAAGCCCTGGTGGACTGTGGAGCCACTGGTGTTTTCATGCATCCGCGCTTCGCCGACACTCATGGTTTCACCTGACGTAAGCTGTCCGCTCCAATTCCAGTCTTCAATGTCGACGGATCACCAAACGAGAACGGATCCATCTCTGAGGTCGTGGACCTTGTACTCCGGTTCAAGGATCACACGGAGCGGATGCTTTTCGCGGTCACTAACATCGGCCGACAAGACGTCATCCTCGGGTACACCTGGCTTCGGAAGCACAACCCGGAAATCGACTGGCAAACCAAAGAGGTCACCATGAGTCGCTGCCCATCCGGATGCGACACCTGTCGCAAGGAGTTCCGCCATGACAAGCTGACCCGACGCAAAGAGTCTGTTCGGCTCCGGGAGTGTCGTACAGGCCCGATGCCGACGGTTGAGGAACTCCACTCGGATGATCACCCGCAACTTCTGGAGTGCGACGATGACGATGAGGAAGACACTTCGGCCGATGAGGATCTCGAGGAAGGCAACCGCATCTTCACGGCTATCCCTCCTCCAACTCCGGAGTACCTTCGGAGTCTTCAGGAAGAACACATCCGGGCTTCGGAGACAGTCTCGCAATGCCTCGCATTGGCTTTCCAGCGCAACAAACCCCACGATCCTCAGAACAGCACAGTCCCGGACTTCCTTCACGAGTTCGAGGACGTCTTCGCCAAGGAGTCCTTTGATGAACTGCCCCTGCCGCGTCCATGGGACCATGCCATTGAACTGCTGAGTGGAGCCGAACCAACTTCTACCAAGTGTTATCCGCTGTCCCCCGCAGAGCAGAAACAGCTTGATGACTTTCTGGAAGAGAACCTCCGGACCGGCCGAATCCGCCCGAGCAAGTCGCCCATGGCTGCCCCCGTGTTCTTTGTCAAGAAGAAGGATGGATCACTCCGCTTGGTTCAGGACTACCGGAAGCTCAACAACATGATGGTCAAAAATCGGTATCCACTTCCGCTCATTTCGGACTTGGTGGACAAGCTGCGAAACGCCCGCTACTTCTCCAAGCTCGACGTCCGATGGGGTTTCAACAATGTCCGGATTAAAGAGGGTGACGAGTGGAAGGCCGCATTTCGGACGACACGAGGACTCTTCGAGCCTTTGGTGATGTTCTTCGGACTAACAAATAGCCCTTCTACCTTCCAGACCATGATGAACGACCTATTTCGGGAGCTCATCACAGAAGGTGTGGTCATTATCTATTTGGATGACATTCTGATCTACACCAAGACGCGCGAGGAGCACCGCCGGGTCCTCAAACGAGTCCTAGAAATCCTCCAAAAGAACAAGCTCTTCCTTCGAGCGGACAAGTGCGATTTCGAGCAGACAAAGGTGGAATATCTTGGAGTTGTCATTTCCGAGGGTAAGATCGAGATGGACCCTGTGAAGGTATCCGGTGTCGCAGACTGGCCGACGCCTCGGACTCAGACTGAACTTCAATCCTTCCTCAGGTTCGTCAATTTCTACCACCGCTTCATCAAGGACTACTCGCATATTGCTCGGCCGCTCTTCGATCTCACTTGCGCAAAGGAATGGCAGTGGAATGACTCTGCTCAGTCCGCATTTCTTCGGATCAAAGAGCTGATCACTTCCGAACCTGTTCTAGTGTTTCCGAAGGAAGATAGGCCATATCGGGTCGAAGCGGACTCATCGGACTATGCAACGGGTGCGGTCTTGTCGCAGCTGGATCCAGATGATGGTAAATGGCATCCTGTCGCATTCTACTCTAAAAGTCTACAGGCTGCAGAGCGGAACTACGAGATACACGACAAGGAAATGCTTTCGATCATCCAGGCACTCGAAGAGTGGCGGCACTACCTCGAAGGCGCCGAAACTCCGTTTGAGATCTGGACGGACCACAAGAACCTTGAGTATTTCATTAAGGCTCAGAAGCTCAACTGCCGTCAAGCCCACTGGTCCCTCTACCTCTCCCGCTTCGACTTCACTCTCCAACATCGTCCGGGTCGGACTATGGGTAAGCCGGATGCTCTCTCGCGCCGCTCAGACCACTCGGACGGTAAGGACGACAACAAGGATGTGGTCTTGCTCAAACCGGCCTACTTTGCTGTCCGTGCCACGGGTGTCACTCTTGAAGGGGAGGAGAAGGATATCCTCACGGCTATCCGGACTGGAGTTCGTGACGCGAAGTTTGAAGATGCAGTGGCAAAGGCGGCAGAGGAGTTGAAGAAGGCGCAGGGCAGTCGCAAGACAGTCCGGAGTGCAGAATGGTCTCAATCGGATGGACTTCTGATGTTCCGGGGTAAGATCTATGTTCCGGACTTACCGGACTTGCGTCGGACGATTGTAGCCCAGCACCATGACACCAAGGTCGCCAGCCATGCAGGTAGATGGAAAACTCTGGAACTCGTCTCCCGCAGCTACTGGTGGCCAAACATGTCCCGCTACATCGGATCCTACACCCGCCATTGCGACCTCTGTCTCCGGACGAAAGCGCAAAGGCATCCGCCCATGGGTGAACTCCATCCGCTTCCTATTCCGGATGAACGCTGGGACCGGTTGAGTGTGGACTTCATTGTCGAGCTTCCGGAGTCGGACGGATTTGATGCAGTCATGAACGTGGTTGACTCCGTGAGCAAACGTGCCCATTTCATCCCTACTCACACCACCGTATCTGCCCTCGGGTCTGCCAACTTGTACCTACAGAACGTCTGGAAGCTACACGGCCTCCCTCGGTCTGTTGTGTCTGATCGAGGTCCACAATTTGTCGCAGAGTTCACCCGAGAAGTTTACCGGATGCTCGGGATCAAGCTGGCTGCATCCACAGCTTACCACCCTCAGTCGGATGGACAGACAGAGCGGACGAACCAGGAACTTGAGTCCTATCTCCGGATCTTTGTCGGCGAACGTCAGAATGACTGGGCTCGACTTCTCCCTATGGCAGAGTTTGCATACAACAACCGGGTCCATGCATCCACTCAGCAGTCGCCATTCCTCCTGGATACGGGCCGCCACCCTCGCCTCGGGTTTGAACCTCATCAGCCGCCGTCTCGGATGGAGTCCGCAAACGAGTTCGTAGACCGGATGAAGTCCGCGGTTGACGAAGCTCAGTCCGCATTGGTCAAGGCTCAGGATGACATGAAGCGCTACTATGATCAACGTCGGACTCCCGCCCCAGAGTACCAACCAGGTGACAAGGTTTGGCTGGATTCGTCGGATATTAACCTCGCCCGACCTTCCCGGAAACTCGGACATGCACGTCTTGGTCCCTATAAGATCATCCAGAAGGTCGGCAAGGCAGCGTACCGACTCGAGCTCCCGCCAGGCTTATCCCGCCTTCACCCTGTCTTCCCTGTTGTCAAACTCTCACCCTTCGTTCCGGATCCCATCCCGGGTCGACACCCGGTCGCTCCACCACCGCTGCAGCTTGTCGATGGAGAAGAGGAACACGAAGTTGAAGAAGTCCGGAATAGTAGACACTTCGGCCGAGTGTTAAAGTATCTGGTGCACTGGCGAGGCTATGGCATTGAGCACGACTCCTGGGAACCTGCGAGCAACCTCTGGCACGCTGCCCAGAAGGTCAGGGACTTCCACGATCGCCACCCGGACGCGATCCGAGTACTTCGGATGACTCCGACGGCCCTCGATCAGTCCTGGGAGCGTTGGCGCAGTCGGAAAGCTCCCGGCTCTGTCCAGTTGTATTTCGATGTCTTCTCGCAGCAATCCGGAGTTTCAGGGTTGGTGAATTCGTGGCACAGCAGGCAGGAATCTTCGCGTCGGGTCGCCGCAAGCTTGAAAGGGGGGTGATGTAAGGGGACACTCCTATTTTCTCCTTTTCCCCTGTCTCTTTCCCTCTCTCTTCATTTCTTTCTCTTTCCTTTCACTCCACGGACTCTTATTTACTTTCCTTTCGCTCCCTTTCCTTCCTACCATCTATCCGAGCCTTATCCGTCACATCCGAGCGACATCCGACTCATCCGATGCATTTCCCGCGCCTCGGCCGCACTCGGCCGCACTTGCACATGCCCGGATGCGCTTCGGATGTATGTATACACTTCAGGGCACGTCCGGGTGACCCATACCTTCTTCCCACACATCTTTACTTCCCATTCCACTTCCCTGGGTCGCCGGCACGACTCTTGCATATTCCCTCCACCTTTCTATCACATGTGCCCACTCGTACCTGTGATATTCTCCAGACTTGTGGCGGGTGTACTATACAGTTCTCCCATCTTTCTCTCACGCTTCTACAGTATATACTTCGCCTCCTAGCATGGAGAATCCTTATCTTGTTCTCTTTGGATTCTCCCTCTGCTAGGTGAGCAGCCTCTCATGTATTGTAGTAGCTCTATTCATTTCTTTGGATTCTCCCTCTGCTAGGCTCGCGCTGTCGGCCATCTTGAGGTTGCCCTTACAGAATGTGCCTTCTCTTTCGCTTTGTTGTTGTTTTTTTGGCTGACACGTGGGTACCCAATCCTTGTGCCATATTCTGTCACGTGGTCCGATGAGGTAAATAGGGGGGCAAGTGATGCTGGATAGCTTGTTGCATTGTGTGCTAGGTGATGCTGATAAGAGAAGATGGAACGTAGTATGGGAAGTTCCACAGTGGTTTTAAAGCCTGGCAGTGGAGAAACGGCAGTGTGAAAGAAAGATGTGTCAGTTATAGGCACTGATAAAATGCAAGTGAGGGATTCGAATGAGCGATCTTGGATTTGTCGGAAAAGCCATGTGACCGAGTGCTTGCCTGGGTGCTATGGCAAGCTGCGCTGTGGTCCACTACACCACCATGCCCCGTGCCATGTACTAATTAGATGTAAGAAGCCAATTTTCTACCGTGGAGATCTCAAGCCTCCCTTCTACCTCATCTCTTGGGTGAACATCACAAATGTGTATCCTTCTACCAAATTGTATGTTATTTCTGCTCCTACTATGTACATGAATCCATACTAATTCTCTGTGTTTGCTAGACACCTCATTGTTGAAATGGCAGCAAAAAAAGCCAAATATCATTTGTACCCAACTATGGCAGAGGCCAAAGATGCCTACTGGGCCTTCTGTCATTAACGTCATAAGCCAGAACCACACAAGTGTTTCACAGCATCCTTCAATCAACCCCTACACCGGATCATGGTGTTCTTGCCAATTCTGACTACAGAAAACTGTAAGCCGTTGCATTTGTGTAAGTATAACAGATTTGGGGCTGTGGCCACTGCGGAGCATGGAATGTACAGGTCCTTTTTTCCAGAGGACTGAAATATAAATAAAGTCAAATAAAGTAAACAATGAACATTGGCAATCATGAGTTAAGGCCACTCAATTGACACTAAGACGTACTCTTGGTGATCTTACATATATGGCTGCAATTGCATGCATTGATCTACATGTAGAAAGATTGTGGTCTGCATGTTGTCTATCATACTCCATAAATCCATCATTTGACATGCCATCGTAGACCCAGCTATGACCACTATGATCAATGTATCTACCAATAAAGTGTGATCTTCCATAGTAAACAATACAGTTCAAATAATAAGATATTGTGATGTTTTGAACACACAGTCTCATTTTGCGATTCAAATACATATGTAGACCTTCCAGCAAATTCAAAGGCCAAGAAATAAGGTGGTATATCGTAAACAGGTTTGAACATAATAGGTTCGGAACAAACCAAACATAGATGTCGTGTAGCTGTATCAGCACTGGAAATCCATGATTTGACAGAGTCATGAGTATCCCAGCGAAGTGACAAAACTGCTTCTTGGAGCCTGTAACCTAGAGCTTGAATGGCCTGAACAGCACTCATAATGTAAGCTAACAGAATCATTCTTTGCAGCAAACAAAACAATCTAAGAGTGAAGAAATTGAGGCATATTTACCATACTGTAATTCATTGGGCTGCTGAATCTGCAAGCATTCACACATATACTCTCTCACATCTGTGAGCCTTTCTTGGCAATGTTCTACATTTTCAAAGCATTTGACAATGATCAGAAATAAGGGGTTTGACATTGCTGGGAACTCCTTTAATAAAGATGGCTTATCTGGCCACATGTTATACAGTAGGAAAATGATGGTATCATATGCACAGCTATTGTCACTCCATTGACAACCAACAGGTATTAGCTAATCAATGCTAGCACACTCACCTGTGTCATTTGAGGTAGCAGGAGCACCTGACGGTTTACCACATTTATACATGAAGCTCATATGAGCTTTATATGAAGTCATATGCTTTATATAGGCTTTATATAGGCTTCATGTACAAAAACTATGAAGATATGTTTTATAGGAATGGCAGGAAAAACTTTACATTTATCCTACTTGCTTCACATTTTCTTTACATTTCCTCTACATTTCTTTTACATTACCTATACATAGCATGTGAACTTTACATAAGATTTATATAAATATTTATATGTACTGCATATAAAGTTCACATGAAGTAGATTTGTTTGACATATAATTTTGAAAGACACATATGCATCATATGAATTTACATGGATTTGTATGGATTTATATGGATTTGTATGAGTCACTGGAGCCATTTCCAAGGCAATTACTGCTTTGGGACATCCAAAAATGAGTTAGCAAGAAGATAAGTCATTTTTTTCTCGAACGGGCGCTTATTGGGCGCTTACTCACGAATATTAATTTTCTTTTTCTTTTTCTTTTCCGTTGGGCGCTTATTGGGCGCCTATTTCGGCAATCACCGCACCACGCACATGTGCATGTGACTGCGACGTGGCTGCGTGCCACGTCGCTTCTTTCTTTTCAACCACCACCATCCCCTCGAATTCAACGCAACCCACAGACACCCAATGCCCCCAAGAGCCCCACGCAGTATCCAAACGGCATCCACGCGCGGCGGAGCACAAGAAAGGAACGAGGAGGAGGGCCAGGCAACGTAAGTGGCCCTGCTCCCTCCTTTGTGCTTGTACTGACACCCTCCACCCCTTCCCACCACCCCACTTCCCCCTCCCCTCCACAACGCCGTTCCACGCCCTCGTTCCCATCCCCCGCGCCCCGTTTTCACCCCCACGCCCCCGTTTTCACCCCCCGCACCCCGTTTTCAACGACGGCACCCCCGTTTTCACGACAACACCCCCGTTCTCAACGACGACACCCCCTGTGCCCCTGTTTTCACCCCCGCGGCCCCGTTTTCAACCCCCGCACCCCGTTTTCACGACAACGCCCCCGTTTTTGACAACAACGCCCCCCGTGCCTCCGTTTTCACCCCCGCGGCCCCGTTTTCACAACAACACCCCCCGTGCCTCCGTTTTCACCCCCGCGGCCCCGTTTTCACAACAACACCCCCCGTGCCTCCGTTTTCACCCCCACGCCCCGTTTTCACCCCCACGCCCCTGTTTTCACCCCCCGCACCCTGTTTTCACGATGATGCCCCCGTTTTCGACAACAACACATCCCCGTGGCCCCATTTTCACTCCCATGCCCCCGTTTTCATCCCCCCGCACCATGTTCTCAACAATGACGCACCCCTGTGCCTCATTCTCAACAACACCTGGCCCCTGCCTTCGTTTTCACCCCACACACCCATGCCTGTTCTCAGTGCCATCAAGCCTAGGTCCACCCGATCAGCCACCGCTGCTGCCAAGGCAGTGCAAGAGGCTTCCCAAGAGACTGAGTAAGTACACCAGTCTCATGTTAGTAGCATAGATGTAGAGTAGCAGTATTTAAAATAAATAAATTTCTTTTACATTTACAAAAAAATTATCTGAACATTGTCTGACAGAGATGAAGAAGAGCAGCCAGCCAAGAAGACCTGTGTGTCTGCTGCAAAGAAGACCACAAAGACCAAGAAAGAGAAGAAGTACATATTGCTTGCTTGCTTATACCTGTTGCTGACTTCTGGTATTTATAGGACCTCCGCTGACCGTGATGCAGAGGACAAGGCTGCGAAAGCAGTCGCTAAGAAGAACATGACACTGTACGTATCGATATCCTCACTGTGATGCCCACCACCATACAGATTAACTATAGTACATCTAAAATTCTCAACGAAAGTGGCGCTGGTGTAGCTCCACCGCCTCGCTCGACCAGCACAGGGATTCAGATCCCTTCCACTACCCCGCGCATCGTCTCCGACCGTGCACGTCGTCCTGATCCCGACTCAGGTGATGAGGAAGACCTGCAGATTGACACCAATTCCAAAGACGACTCGAACTCCGGTGATGAAGAAGAACTTGCTGTGGTCAAGGATAAGGGTAAAGGTAAAGCTAGAGACTTGCACAACCTCGGTGCAGAGTCAGACAAGGACTCGGATGCTGATGCGGATGTGGGGGATAAAGAGAATGACGATGAAGACGTTGATGAAGAGGCCGCTGGAGCTGCTGAGGGTGAAGTCGCTGGTGTAGGTGATGGAAGTGGTGACGACGAGGGTGATGTGACAATCATGGATGTTGATGTCAATATCACTCCTCGCAAGCCTGCTAAACGCGATGCTAGCCAGTCCCCACTCACTGACAAGCACACTGGTAAGGCTCAGCGCCGTAATGTCTCTCACTCCAGTGCTGCTTCCAGTGCTGCTTCTCTCCCGGCACCTTCTCGCTCTCCCTCTCCATCCGACAACTTGCAGGAATTGCAGGGCGCTTCGCGAACTACTGGTGGCTTCGCACGTGGTAATGCCTTTGGCACTGCACCCAACATGGCTGATTTTGGTGAGTTTCTCAACTTGACTTCATCTGCTTTGCACTTACCTTTAATCTAGTTTCTGTCGATGATGTCCCACCCATCGAGACTCATGGTAAGGGCAAGGTAGTCATGCACACCACCTTGGGGATGACTGACAAGCCCCACTCCGTGACCATGGCCTGCTTTCCTACGCTGGCACCAATCCTCAAGATCCTGGCCAGGAAATTTCCGACTGTAACAGGTTAGTCATTCAACTCCCTTCTCATCTAATATGCTTGCTGATCTGAATATGTAGAGTCTGCTATTTCAGTCTTGGATGTTGATGGGGAATGGGAGGTCGCTGGCCCTTTCGCCCTTGCGCTAGAGGATGACATGGATGTGACTTGGAATAATGACTTCAAGTTGTTCATGCTTTTGGTAAGCTTGTCTTCATCTGCGTCTGAGCACTTCTAACTTCACAAAATCAGGAGCCCCTCCCTGCAGCATCTACTTCGGCCTTTCCCGCCTTTCCTCCTTCTCTCATCTCAACTCGCTCTGGCAGCTCAGTTGCCCACTCTGGTGGCTCTATTGTGCCCTCGTCTATTGCGCCCTCAGCCTCCATCTCATCTGTCGGTGTTGCTACTGCAGGAGCACTTCCACCAGCTCCAGACTACATCCGTGCAGCTTATTCCACCAAGCAGCACCTGATCCCATACGCCGTTCTTCTTGAGGTCCCAGTCTCCTTGGTTCCTAACACCAAGCCCAACGATGGGGACATCATATCGGCGTATGAGCACTGGAAAGCTGCCAGCACTGCTCGAGAACGACTCAAGGCCAAATATGACGCTCACGATCTCAAATTCCCTCCTCTTCCTCCCTTTCCAAACATCGAAAATACCCGCGCCATCTACATGAATCCCAGCAGCTTCAGCAACTACAACCCCCTCTTTCTGGCTGCCATTCAGCATCCAGATATTCTTACATATCTGGAGGGTGATGCTGGAGTGGGCTCGGCCATCTACAAGAAATTGTGGGGTGCAGTCAAGCCTGGCAAGGCTACCTTGGGCCAACTCGTTGAACGGATCAACACTGAGCAGAAGAAAGAGGAGAAGAGGTCTGCAAAGAAGAAGGCTGGGCCATCCAAATCAAAGTAAGTCATCAGCTTCATACAACCTAGAATTTCTCCCTATGCATATATCTTTGTACTACTATATTTAATGAAAATTGCATATATTTTTATATTTTGCACCATTTCTTGCTTGAGTCTCAATCATATTCTATCTGAACACGTGCTCATTTGCCTAGTTCCTGTTTACAGACCTACATGATGCTGCTGGTGGTGTGGTTCTTGCTTGGACTTGTTCCATGTGTTGCTGCAGCACCTAAACAAGATCCATTTCCAAACATGCTCTTCACTGAGTTTGCTCAAAGCATTCAGGACAACTTTGGTCCCAAGATCAAGCTGTCTACTGTCTTGATGCTTCTGATGACTCTTGTCAGTAATACAGATCTCCTCAACCTTTATGGGCAACAGCAGGCTTCTCAACAACAAGAGTCTACCAGCTGGATGGCTGCCCTAGTCCGTGCCGTCAAAGCAAAGCTCTCTGACAGTGGCTTTATCTCTCTTTTCACCACTGACGACTTACGGACTTCACGATCTGAGCAGCAGCAAATTACACTTGCAGGCAAGAAACTCAGCCGGTTCAGCCGCTCTCTGTCTCTTGCTTCACACTCCAGTATTGGAAATTTCAAGTCCAAACTTCACCCCATCTCCACGATTTCTATTCAACCCATCATTCTTATCACACCCATCGTCATGGCCTGTCCAACTCTTGACTGTAATGACCATAGCCTTACTCAAGACCTCCGGGAACATGATATCTCTCATGTCACATTGCTCAAGGGGAGTCAGTGCTTAGAGAAAGTCCCCGTTCTGGCCGGCAGATGCTCTTCCTGTAATTCACTTTACTGGGCAGATCACGAGCTGTTCACCCAGAACAATGGTGATGACTTGTGCTTGTACCTCAACAATGCCAAGTATCTCAAGGTTGGCAAAAGTGTCTGGGTCGACCGCACTGTCTCTGAGGCTATCGTCAACGCCAACTATAGCTTCCATGCCTCCACTGCTGCCATTACCGAGTTTTGGAACTTCTTATTTGTCAAGCCAAATGGAGGTACCTTCAAACTTGGACGTCGACAAGTCTGGAAGGCCTTTGTGGAGGAGTCTATCCGGCAGATGGCTAAGTTCAACAAGCGCCAGATTGTCTTTGAGGACAATCTCTCCATCAATGCTCTGGTTGCTGCTGCCTACATCGACCTCGGCAACAATGGAGTTATCCGCAGTGCAGAGGGACATTCTTGCGATGAGTGTTGTCATGCATTCAAGGATGTTGCTGATGTCATTCCAAGGCAACCCAATGATCCTGCTGCAGTTGTTGGCTATGATGAAAATCATGCTGTCCCAGACTATGCAGGGGAACCTGTTGATCCGAATGCAATGGAGGTTGACAACCAGCCTGCTGCTGTGGTTCAGCCTACTGGCCCTGTTACACTTGGCAATCATGGAGAGGTCCGCATGATTGTTATTGATGGAATTGTCATGGGGCCACGACATTGTGCAATGGAAGGATGTGAGGCAGGACTTGAGAATGCCCAAACTGGGGTGTTCTGCAAGAAGCATGCAGAGAGGATGAAAAACAAGTGCCATATGAAGGGATGTGGCAAGGTCAAGGTTGGTGACACCAAGGCCTGTCTAGATCACCAGGAGCAGTGGGCCACATTTCGCAGGCGATATGCCAACACCTCGCTTCTTGGAGTGCAGCGGATATTGAGAAGAGCTCAGGAAGAGAGGCAGGAGTGGCTGCCTCATGCTGCAGAGGCAGAGGAGCTTGAACATGACAACCTGGAGGAGCAGGAGGTTGAAGAGGTCAGTGGCACAAAGTATCACAACTACTTTTCTGCTCCTAGGTACTACTGCGTGGAGACCATCTGTGCTCCATGTGGTGTGGTCCTTGCCTGGCGCAAGTTTGCCAAGTCAGAAGGGGTGGCCAAGATTCTTCGATTCCTTGAAGATGTCTATCCTGATCCTGTGTCACACCCCAGCTACATTGCCATTGACAAGGGGTGTGCTCTACTCAAGCATATTGTCAGGCAAGGTCACTGGCCTGCTTGGGAGCCAACAACTAGGATCATTGTGGACTCATACCACTACATCAACCACCGGGTCACTGACCATCTTTGCCGGACCTGGTGCAATCCAGCACCCCTCAATGGAGATGCACCAAGTCTTGTAGTGGTTGCCAATGACAAGCAAGGCAACCCTTACTATAAGAGGGCTTTCAACACTCAGGTAAGTGAATTTAGTAGTCTAACAGTCAGTCATACTTGTCTAATTTGAACTTAGGCCTGTGAACAGCTCAATGCATGGATTGGAGGTTTCCAGACTGTTCTCAACCGAATGACAGTTAGCAACTTTGACTTCACAATGCATGTGTTGTTATTCATACACACTCAACGGGTCATTGCCAAGCAGGAGGAAAAGAAGAGGAATCGAGAAGCAGGAATAGAAGTGGTAGACAGTGATGAGGAGAGTGAGGATGAAGAAGACTCAGAGAGTGAAGAGGAGAGTGAAGAGGAGAGTGAAGAGGAGGAGGAGGAGGACTAAATGTGTCAAAGTATTTACCTCTACTATGTATAAGTTCCATATGAAGCGCACATGAAGCGCACATAAACCACATATAAAGTTCACATGAAGTGTACATGTATGTTATATAAACTGCACATAAAGCATACATATATGCTGTATAAACCGCACATGATGCTCATATAAAGTATACATTTGCTCTACATAAACCACACATGATGCTCATATGAAGTTTACATTTACTCTATATAAAGTGCATATAGTGCGCATATAAATCACATGTAAAGCTTATATAAAGTACACATAAATCCCATATACATGAAGCTTGTATGCACTGTATATGAGACAAGCTCACAACTTAGTTGTAATCCATATGAATATAAACTCTTCATATGTACTTCACATGTACTTCACATGAAGCATACATGGACTGTACTAATGGTTTGGACTTATCCTTTTCAATATCTCAATCTGAGCTTCACTTCTTTTATATGTGAGCTTTACATAAAGCACATATGAATGTTGCATACAAACTTCACATGAAGTTCATATAAGCTTTATGTGAAGCTATTCAACAGTTGTTATTGACTAAAAGTAAAGAAGAAGTAAAGAAAATGTAGAAGAAATGTAGAAGAAATGTAAAGCCATATGAAGGAATGTAAAGTTTCGCAAAAGAAGTGGGCTTTATATGACCTTTATATGAAATAAATGTACAGAAGATGTGAAGTCATATGCTTCATATGAGCTTCATGTATAAATGTGGTAAAGCGCCAGATATACGGTAGCAGATTTGACACATTTGTTGGCTGGTATTCTGGTATCAACATCAATGTTATGCTTGCGGTCAATTTTAGAAGAAGAGAATGTAGTTGGGTGCATATTCACATTTTCAGCCTTTGAAGGCACATTGACCTTTGTGTTAGCGGACTGACCATTTTTCCACTTCTCAGCCTTTTCATTCATTCCATTGACATAATCGGTGGGTAAGAACCTGTTTACTTGCTTATTAGGAATCACACTCCAGTCCATGTCATTGACATCAGGTTCAATATAAGGTTGTTTTTTGTTCCAATGTATTGCTGCATGCATGTGCTGAGGTACATAGAAGTCAGACTTGTGGTTTCTGAAAAGTTTACTAAAGGTCTTCTTGTGTCACCAACAACATTTGCTGGGAGTTTCCCTTCAAACTGAAGCCTAGTAATGTCATCTAAGAGTTCCAAGTCTCTGAACTCTTGTCTTAGAGCCCCTGAACACTTACGATCAGATATCATGGATGCATTGAAACCTTGTAAGATCAAAGTCCCTGCAGCAGTGGCACTTCTAGACAAAGCTGTGTAGTAACTCTGATGAGTTGTTGTATCATTCAGATGGACAACATTATTTACTAGTGTTTTTTTTCCCTTGAGATGCAAAGTCTGTCATTGCATAATTGACACTAATTTCTACTTGATTACATGAGATATGCAACCGTTTTCCAGTAGGCAATTCACACCAAGTTGGTGTTATTGTTCACATGATTGGCACTGTATTAACAGGAAGAGCTTTGAAGCTCACATCAGTTGGGGGGTTTGTCAACTTGACAAATAATACATCAAGCACTTGCTGCCCAAATGCACCAATGGAGGCTATCCAATCATATACAACACCCTCTTGACCATTTGTCATGCACAATTCTGTGGCACTATTATTTCGGAGCATTACTGGAAGACCTTTGCATAGGTTTAGCTTTCCTGAAATTTTCTTTTCAACAGAGCATGGAGGTTGCTCTCACAGAACACATTGAAGGTTTTCATCCAGTCTCACCTTTGCCACCTGTTTTCTTCCTTTGACTTCTTCAGAATCTCCAAGTGGAGAATGGAATCTTCACAGTAAAAATTTGTCAAATGCAAGCCTTGCTCTGAAGCAAACTGCTGTTCTCCAAGATCATTGATAGCATCTTTATTAACATGTCTGGCAGTGATTATCGAAACATCTCTAAAGCTTGCATCACATACTGAAGGTCGGCCTTGGATGTTAGCAGATATACAGCTACGCAAGAACTGAATATCCTCCATCATACAAGATCTGTATCTCATATTCTCCAGAGCTGTGCGAAATTGAGCATCCTCTGTTGATTGTTGTTTTTGTCACATATTTTGACTCAAAATGACAACAGTTACAACTTGATGCCACAGGACTTTGCCAAAGGCTTCTTCTTGCTGTTTAATCTTTCTGAGAGACCTCCCAATAGAATGGCTGTATAAGGATACATGTTCACCCCCAATTGGAGGTGGTAGCTGTGCAAAGTCTCCAGCAAAGATCATATTGATACCTCCAAAAGGCTGACCAGGTGCTGCATTTAAAGCCAAACACATTCTGACACTAATGTTATGCAAATCATGAGCAGAGCACATTGAAATCTCAGCAAAGAAAACATAGGAGACACCTTCAAGTCTTTCCTTGGTGAGAGTTAAAGAACTTTTTAAGATTGCAAAGTTCATGGCAAATGAAGAATGATAAGTGACTCCTCCAGGTAACAAGCATGCTGCACTTGCTATTGGTGTGACTATAAGGAGTTTCTGAGACTCATTCCTGACTGCAAACCAGTGAACCAATGCCTTGAGAACTTGTGATTTCCCTGTTCCACCCATACCTCCAATGTACATTTTCAGTTGTCCACTGTTCTCAGAAAGAGAATGATTAGTGACAATTGAAAATGCTCTGTTTTGTTCTTTGTTCAAGAAGAATTCTGTGGAACAGTCTGTTACTAGCTGCTTGTGTACTTTTGGAACATAAGCTGACAGAAGGTATGACTTATCAGCAATTCTAACATCATTGTCATCATAAGCATTGGATGAAGTACCCTGCAAAATTTCAAAGCCTATCTCTTTATGTGACTCTACAATTTGCTGCCGCAATTTAAGAACAAGTCGACACCACTCACGTGCACTTTTGTGAGGTATTACTGTTTGTGGAACAACACTAGTTGAGTCACCTACTACTTGTACAGGCTTTGACCAGTTTGAATTTTGCATTAATGCCTTCATATCCTTGATACCCTTTTGCCTTTCAAGTGCACCACTGCTCATTTTGTCAGACTCCAATAGCACACCATCAAGATTGTAACTTTGTTCCACAGGATCAAAGTCACTGTTAGTCAAGAATGGTAAGGGTACATCTCCATCAGAATTTGCCTTCATCTCAGATCTGAAATCATCTTTTGCATCAAGACACTCATATGGTAGATAGAAGTTGTTCATAACACATGAATGCTGCTCACTAAATGCTTGTTTCAGAAAGCCTTCATCCCATGTCTCTTCAGAGGTCTTCAAGTCTTCTCCAGATCGCCATGGCACAAACAAGGCAAGCATTGCACTACAATAGTATTCCCGGTCTTCCTGATCTCTTCTTGGGGGTATACCCATGAAGTTTGGCACCATTAATTTAAACTTCTTGTTGGTTGGCAACATCAATGAACATTTGTGTGTTGAGGCAAGTGGGTGACCAGATAAATAATCTAGCAGAACATGCTTTGCTCTTTTAGATGTAGCTAAAAAGGTACCTGTGTCCTCATCTTCACTTTCATCCACATCAGCATCTTCGACTGCACAATCATCTTGGTTATCAGACTTATTTGAGCTTGTGCTCTTCGATACCATAGGCTTCACACACTTGCACCAAGTGACCCAATCATACAAGCACATGGCATCTAGGGTTTCAGGGCAGTACACATAGTCAAAAACAGGGGAGAGCCCTATAACTCTGTTGTTTTTCTTAATCAAAACAACCTTCTCAGTTGTTTTGTAAGCATCATCTGGATGCCCAATAGCTACATGCTTCTGAAACATATGCTGACCAGTAGAAGGTTACAAACTCATGACTTGTGTAATGGTCATTATATCCTAGCAAATATGTACATATCATGGGTGATTCAAGTTCAAGTTTAGCACCCATGAGGTTGACAACCTTTGTCATTATTTGGTGTGCTTTGGTAGATGCCTCAACTCCAGTGTTATTCAGTATCTCAGGGTTACGACTTAGTACTGCCTGAATGCACTCAAAGACAACATGGGTCTTTAAACCACACTTTGTTATATAATCTGAGACATATGCTACTACTGCCTTTACAGCAGTACCTGAAAGCATTGAAGTTACATCTGTGTTTGATCTGACAATATAAGATATCACTGGCATGAAGGTGTTGATCCACGACTCTAGTTTCCGTAGAGTAATTGATCCGATTTCTTGATCTACTGCTGTTTCATTAACAACAGGTTGAGGAAACCAGGCTTCACACTTGCCCCATTTGTTATCCTTGCATCCTTTGTAAACATGAGACTTGTTGTGAGTACTGTCTTTCTTCAGATACCGGTCACAATTGTGCACATTTGAGTGCAATATGATATCATCTGTAATTTTGGTGAATTGTACCCACCATTTGTCTGATGCAATACATGATGAGCAAGTTCCATCAAGACACAAACACTCAGAGGTTAAAGGTGACACTTCAGGTACATGGAGAGTAGGATCAATGTATGTGTTATTTTCTTTTTGTTGATCAACAGATGCAGTAACCTCCTGCTGTGAACTGGTCAAGAATTCTCCAGTGTGGCACCCCTCCGACCACTCAATCAATTTGTCTCTCCAGCTGCTGTCTGGATCCAGAATTTTGTCTCTAATTTCTTGAGGAGACAATGCTCCTCTGATCCAAAGCATTGCATGAAGATGCAAAGTCAATCTACCTTGTTACTCAACAGTGCCATAATAACCTTCAACATCTCCATATATCCCTTCACATTGATCACTCTCAAATCCCAAAATATCAGATATGAACATATCAACCATGAACTTGAAGAATCTAGCACATGCAACAGGGTTTGAGGTGACAGTACACATTCGCTCATCTGCTGGCATGATAGATTCAAATGCTTCTTTGCTGCCAGCATAGTAGATGCAAATAGGATGTTTGATATCAACTGGTGACAAAGTAATATACCAAAGTGGGCTTTCAATCTGGTATATCAAAGACCATATCTCATTATGTTGGTATTTCTTTGACGTTGATGAGCCATTGACACCAGCAGCAACATGGTCAAGATTTTTAACAATGTCAAAGCAATTCTTTTCTTCAACAATCTCAGGTTTTATCTGTTCACCATCTGCCATTCTTGTTGCTATTGATGCAAGGACATCTTCATCCAAGTTTCATAATACACTCAGTGATAGCAACAAACTTAGACTTCTCTGTTAACAACAAAGCCCAATTTGAACTTTTCATAATTTGTTCATGACTGAAAGCAATAAATGGAAAAGCAACATCAGTTTGAAATCGTTTGTCATGGTACAAAAGAAGCCACTTTTTATGAGCAGTGGGTGACATTTGGTAGACAGAGCCAATGCCACCTAATCCATATGGAAATAACCAAGGGAACATTGATGGATACAATTGAAGATTGTTCCATATGGACTCATAATCAGATGACTGTCCGATTGCAAGAACCTTGCCAGATTGGTTGAAATATTGCAATGCTAGAGTTTTTAAAGCGCTATTGGACATCTCTTGCATCTGACTTCCAGTTAGGCCATGCATGATGAACAGACACTGCCCCTCTTCTGTGCCATCTTCTTCTTCCATGTCATTGACTGCAGGTGTTCCACTCATTTTTGCAAATAAGGATTCCTTGTATTGAATTGTAACCGGAGCTTCATCATCATCATATTCAGCTAAATTGTCCTTATTTACTGTCACCTGAGTGTAGTCTGAGTGATTTAGTATTAACCACTCAAGTGCATCTTTAATATTCTTTTTGTGGACCAAAAATGGTGTACATTTCAAGTCATCTTTCACTGGTTGCTTTGAACCTGTAAACAATACAACCAAGACCTCATCTAGTTCAGCTTTGGAAATAGACAGGAAATCATAAATTTTGGGGACAGAAGATTCAAAAGATAAAGCATTGCTGTCATTTTTCTGAATCCACTGGAGACACAAACAAAGCAGTTGCTATATCGTACACAGGCAATTACTAATTTTTCCACAAATCACAAATCCTGCAAGACAGTAGGCACCACACCAAGCCAAAGGCCACGAGCAAGTGTATTTTTTGGGATTTTCTCTTTACGTAAAGATGTCCGACAATGTTGACATATTGTATTCACAGAGTGGTCAATGACTGGACCAGGAATAAACTTGATGGGATCAGTATTTTTCTTTCTCGGTACACGAGTCGATCCAGAAGCCTCCAAAATATGTAGAAGATTTTTTACTGAGCCTTGATAATTGGGTGTTAGGAACAAGTTGATCACATACTGCACATCCACCTTCTCTTATTTCTGATAACTCCATTTTTTTCGCACAAGTGGTTACAATGTCTTTTGTGACAGAGGCTCAAGTGGAAAGGCAATAATAGGCTCTGGACCAGAATTGCGCTCTAGAACACTGTCAACATTCTGAACATCTTCTATATTTTCTTCAGTATTTGAGACTTGCTTCTCTTTCTCCGCAAACTTACATGTAGGCTTAAGTGCAAAAACATATGTGAGTGAATAGCAAATGGCACATGAGTGATTCTGAGCCATATCAAGAACTACACTTTTTGTGCATTTGCTCCCACAAAGTATACCATGCTTGTTAGCAACAGAAATACATTGTCAATCAGTTAGCAAGGGGAGGATGCAGGTTACATCAGCCTTAACATGAATGTAAGTACTCGCAGAAAAGTAAAGAACTTCAATATCATAAAATACATCCACAAAAACAAGCCCAACTCTTGCAGGATGTAAAACAGCAGGCCCAGCAACAATAAAGTCCTCAAGTTCTCCATAATGCAATATACAGGCAAGATGTCCACCACGAAAACCATGTCGAGACTGATACAGCATCTTTCTTCACCACAGTTTCAGAAACACATATATTATAGTACGTGTGATAAAAATACAACATAACAAACAAAAACATAGGAGACCTCAACAGGAAAACCCATCAGAAACATTGAGCCAGCAATGCAAGGCTCATAAGGATGTCGGACAAGTGCCGCAAAAACAAGACAGAAGTAATGGTACAAAGACTCTGTGAATCACATGCTAAATCAGATAATATAAGAGCACGAGCAGCGGAGGCACTCACAGATACTTGATTGGAATGCAGGGATGTTAAAGGCACAGGAACAAGTCACATTGATGTAGGCATGAATGAAACCTGCAATGGGTAAACATCAAACAATGCAAAGGGCATAGAGTGTTACCGGAGGACTCACCACAACAAGCACTGTAGACACACGGGCACTCATGAATGCAAGGTTGGTATGCAGAGGTGCCAAAGATGTGGAATTGGATCACATCCAAATTGCAAATACAGGCAGTAATGGAATCTACAATGGGGAAACCATCAATCAACATGGAGGCAATAAAGTGCCGAAGGGGGATTTACCTAGATGAGCACTGTACACACGAGGACCATAGGCTGGAGAGCACATCATGTCTGCAGTGAAAGAGACAGAGCTGCAAACAGCATTAAAAGAAAGAGGACGGCAGCGAAGGAGATGAGGCCGCGATGGGGGGCGCGAACAGCGTTGAAGGACAGAACACAGTGGTGAAGTAGACAATTGGCAGGGAACAGGTGCAGAACAGAGTGACAAAGGGAGCTGTAAACGAATCACAATAGAGAACATAAGTGGAATTTGAGGGCAGAAATATGGAGCACTTACCAGTCATGCCCACTAAACACTGACTCAAACAGAAAACCGGAGGGAACGACAAGGGGACAATGTTGTCTTGACAAAGCAACGACGTCAGGCGAAATCTTTATGCAGCACAGAGACTTACTGCTGATGTTCTGCATTTGAAGCACAGGCAGCTCTGCCGCCAATTGAGAGGGTGCATGCTGCGCAAAGACAGAGGACACTGCTTGAACGGAGAAAGCGGACTCAGAACAGGAGCAAAAGTGCGAAATCTTGCTCACCAAGTAAGATAATGAGGCCCGAGAGGTAGAGAGGATTGAAGAGCAGACACATAGATGATAGTAATGGTTAGATGTCAAGCATTGAGACTGGTTCAACTGTTCAGCAAAGAACGGATGTGGCAATTTCCAGTCACATGGGGTAGAGCAAAGTGCCCAAATTCAGAGCCCAAAATTACTGAGACTGACAGGCCAAGCGTAGTTTTCACACAAGGATATACAAGGCCAAAGCAAATCCTTGTATTGGACACAATAGTACACACGCCCTAGCTAAGACTACATAGAAGCGGAGAAACAAGGGAACACTGTAAGGGCAACCTCAAGACCTCAAGATGGCCGACAGCGCGAGCCTAGCAGAGGGAGAATCCAAAGAGAACAAGATAAGGATTCTCCATGCTAGGAGGTGAAGTATATACTGTAGAAGTGTGGGAGAAAGGTGGGAGAACTGTATAGTACATCCGCCACAAGTCCGGAGAATATCACAAGGTACAAGGAGGTGAATGTGATAGAAAGGTGGAGGGAATATGCAGAAGTTGTGCCGGCGACCTGGGGAAGTGGAAATGGAAAGTAATGAAGTGGGAGAAGAAGGTATAGGTCACCCGGACGTGCCCTGAAGTGTATACATGTGTCCAAAGCATTTCTGGAAATGCGCAAGTGTGGCCAAGGGCAGCCGAGTGAATCCGGACCGTGGGAATGTGTCAGATGCGTCGGATGAGGCTCGGATGTATAGTAGGAAGGGAAGGGAGCGAAAGGAAAGTAAATAAGAGTCCGTGGAGTGAAAGGAAAGAGAAAGAAATGAAGAGAGAGAGAAAGAGACAGGGGGAAAGGAGAAAATAGGAGTGTCCCCTTACACCTCCCCCCTCGAGACCTTGTTGTAACTGGTTCTGATGCCTACTCAAGGCAACATGGGCACTCAGGAGAAGGTCAAGAAGAAACAAGGGAAAAAGAGAGATTTTGATGGTGAGTGGCTGAGGATTCTAGAAGACAATTTGTGTGTACTGAGAAGCAATGAAGGAGGGGACTGGCAATGTATATGCATGGTTCACCAATGTCTTCTTTCCAAACTATTGGAGTAAGTTCCACTGGAGTCTACCAATGGATCAAGACATGCCAGAGAATGTATCAGCCCTACCACCAGTAAACGATGAGGAGCTTGATGTAGAACAGTGCAAGGCAAAGGCAGAGAGTATTACAGTGGAAGTCAAGATGAGTGTGTATCTTGAACTTGAGCTTGATCAAGCGCTGAGCACTGACCATGTGATCACATCCCATTTGCAGAAGATCAAGATGTGGTTCAACTACCACCGTAGATCCTTGGGTCTCAACAGCAGCAAGGACCCATGGATGCCACTACTCGAGAAGTTCTGATGGATTAATGACACACCACCATGATGGCCACAAGATTGCTAATACTACATGAACATGCCCAAGTTCAAGCCAAAATGTGATGAGGCTACCTTAGGGCTTTTAAACGATTGCATCATTTCAAGTCATGTCAAAGTTGCCAGAACCCTACTAGAAGCGGAATCATCAGAGCTTCAGAAACAAATCAAAACATTTGTAGAAGAGTCGCATGCAAGGGCCATGGAGAAGTATGAGAAGGGTGTGTGAGTACCTGACAACATTGTTCCTAAGGAACAAGCCCAATAAGTGACATCTAGATGGTTCTATCAATTTCCTTACTGAATGTTGTCATCTAGGGCAATATCTGCTCTAATGTCAATTGTGCAACCACTCCTTGATGGAATTCAAGCTGTCACAGGAATGCATCTATGTTTGTTGGCTGCATTGAAGAGGGTGAGTGATCTGAAAGAATTGGCTTACATGTGACAAGTATTGTTGCTTCATTTCATGGAACGGCTTCTTATTGTTCACTCTATAGTCTCAACACACTGCTAATGCTGTGGGATCAATGCATTGTGCCTAGGCAAATGTCTGGGGTGCATTGCATTGTTTTGTAGCAAGCCTATTTTAGGTAAGTCTTGAATGCATTGTGCAGTAGTTGCCTGTCTTTAATGCATTAATTAATTAGGGATTGGAAGGCACATTTATCTTATCATGTTCCTATCTTATCTATTTTATCTGCCACTTGATTGGTTGACAAGATTTTAGATAAGGGCAATCACAGTAAGATGCAGATAATAAGATAAGAAGATTGGATAGTTTGAATAATATAGATTAGATATTGAATCTCGGAACACTCATCTGTTCCAGCCCATCCATTTCATCCATTCCTTTCCGCATCCTCAACCCCATCCTCACCATCCTCCTCTGCTTCCACCGTTGCATTGTCGATCTCTGCCTGCAGGTCTTCTTTGTCTGTGTCATTAGCATCTTCAAAGATACAGACACCATCGGCCTAGCTGGCCTCAAAGGCATCTGCCAGTGAATACAAAAGATCAGCCTGTGAGTGTGCATATGCGGTGAGGCCATTAGTGTAATCGGAGCACAGCTGATGGTGCATGGATGCCTGTTTCTCCCATTGTTGACCTTGGTACCATAGACTAACCATTATACACCACATTTCTTCTTGGAGCATGGCAACCTCCTATGTCCAACGCCATACATGTGCCCATGACTTGGCAAATTCTGAATGTAGCACTACAATTATTAGTTGTTTCCAATACAAACTGTGAACATATGCACCTTCGTTTATGCCTTCCTTCTCCAGTAGACAGTGCAAGTTTAGCAGTGTCCATCCAAATCCATGAGACTGTATGGTATCCCTCTCGGACCACTAATGGGGTGGTAACCTTGTCCCCTTCATTGACTGCATTGGTGCTATGCACAGTGTCATTGTGTCAGCTTTCTGTGGCTAGTGTATGCCATACTTTCTTCTTCATCATCATGTCTGGATCCTTCATGCAACAGATGTCCTCTTTGCGCAGATGACACCATTTCAACTTCGAGTCATCTCCATTGGCAAGCATCTTCAATGAAGTCCATGACACCTGATACTTCTTCACCTGGAGGACAATCTTGTCCTCGTTCCTTTGGATGAGCATCCATGTGCAGGTGTTTGCAGCTTGACGTCATGCATTCTGGTCCTTGTACCCCACCAGCTGTGATTTGATGAACAATAGATTTTGCAAGCTATTGGGGGCTGACTGGCATCGCATATCTTGTAAGTATGTCTCAATGTCCACCAACTGCTGATCACACAGCATGTGGGCATCTGGGCTGAGCGAAGAGGGGAGTTCAATAGGTACCATCTCAGCCTCTTCCTCATCAGGAACAGCCCACTGAGCCAGTACACCGAGCACCATAGGCAGGTACACAGCCTGCATGATATGGAGACAGCCAAGGCTGTGGGTAAGCTTCACACATAGCTTGAGGACTTCGCTAGCCTGTACAGCGGTTCCTGCTGTCTTCTGCCAGATGATAGCATGAGCTTTGAGCCTCATACACCATCAGCAAGGGAATCAATGAATTTAAGGCACTTACTACTGTTCCTCAATGTCCAGTGCCTCAGCAACAAATCCACTCCAAGTGACATCATGCAGCAGGGCTGCTCCATGGAAGGCCTCCTCTGCCTCCTCTTGTGAGAACTGAAGGCGAACATTGTGCTCTCTGAGCCCTGTCAATTGCGTCTACAGTCAGCACATCATATAGTAGAAACAGCACTCATCTGCGCAGGCAACTGTGTATGGATTCATTTTTGAACTGTCGCAATGTGAAATCCATGATCATCCTCTTCCACCTGTCAACACTTTCACCTTGCTGCTCTGAGAACAATTCAAAGGAAGCCTTTTGGAGTTCGCACTCAGATACCACCGATCGAAGGCATCTGGACAACAGAGATCCTGTTAGATCATGGTGGTGAGCACAATTCATATCTTGTCCTAGCATGCATGCAGCTCACCCAGTCTGATGGTCTTCTGCCAGTTCCAGTGACCCCAGTGGTCATTTAGTGTTCCGATGTGAGCGCCAGAGCCCATGACTTGAATGCTTGTTGCCATCACATCAATGTTGGCCTACAGCCGCTTGATCCCCTCACCATCAATGTGTCCCAGGCAAGTAGCTCAATGAGTAATTTTGCTGGCAGTGCTTCATGTGGGTGTGGATGTGCAGCTTCGGGACAGCAAAATAGATCATTGTAGAAACTAGACTAAGGCATACAAGTGGCAGCAATGTCTTAACGCGCTATAACAACAACTTGGACCACTGACATGCAATGTCATATGAGACAACCACACTCAGGTTGCAGCCATGATAGAGCATCAGAGATGCAAATGTGTAATCCTTTCACATATCTTTGGAGGCAAGGATTGGCTGCACTAGATGAACTTGGATGGGGGATACATACCTTTCCCCAATCTGGAGATCAGTGGCACCGTTTGGCTATATGAATTCATGTCAGGCACATACACCAAGACATACTCCTGTGGCAGCATATCCATGTGAGAATTTATTGTTTGCATAGTCAAGTGCAGCCAAACTGCTGCATGTGCTCATCTATTAATGGAATGATGACATCATTCCAAGGAAGTGCCCTGTGACACTCACCTCCTTCTGGTCTGTAACACTCAACAGGTATTGTCAGAAGGGCTCCACCTTCATGAAGTAACTCCGGTCAATCCCGAGGCCAGGATCTTTCTTCACAGAAGAAACTATTCTTTGTTTGAGCCAAAAGCAAGCATCAAGTGCAACGAACAAGGTATACAGAAAAGCTAACAATATGAGAAACCTCAGATAGCATCGGGTAGAAGGGGCAAGCAGTACTGTTTTCAGGGGGTGCAGACTGCCAATTTTTGGATAGATTTACCTCTGGGTCTGGGCAAGCAGGACACGGCACTGTCAATTCACTGCTTTTAGTGCCAGAAACACTGCTTGGATCATGGCCTTGCCCAGCCCTCTTCAGGCTCTTGAGGTGCACACATTCTCATTTCATCCACACAAATTCCTTGTACCTAGACTAACAGGGTGTTTTCTCTTAGAATTCAAGCTGCCAGCACCTGAACAACCCACCAGTAGCCTCCCCAGGCCTGAGTTGTCAGTAAGTTCTTGCAGCACAGAGTAATAGTTATATAGTGTTGCTTTCCCTTGAAGGTTCTACATGTGAAAATGCTCAAGGAGCTGAAATGTTGCACAGGTTTGGGTCTGCTCAAACGTTGCAGGAAACCATTGGCGACAGAGGAATTGCTGCTGCAGCAAGCCATGGCTAGTGGCTTCATCACAGGCACAAAACCTAATGGTGACTGTGTGTATGCCATTGACATGGAGGACTATGAAGTCTTTGACCATGGTATAACAGGCACACACTTTCCCCAGTGGATGGCTGAGCTGTATGCAAAGACTTACATCCCTTAGTGTGAAGCCTACGAAGCATCTACCCCCTCATTGCTGTCAAGCTGCCTGTGAGTGAAGCAGTACCAATCTAGAGCTGCAAGCACACCTCAATCTGATGCAATGGATGCTCACTGTGCACCACCAAGAAACATGCCCTGCACATAACATTGCCTGTGAAACAGTCCTTGCAGAATGTTTCGTTCGATGGGAACGCCCATGTGGATGATCTCCACCGCCCCAGCTCAGGAATGTAAGTGAGTTTCGTCCTTTGTGTGACTATGCTGCCTGCAATGGAATGCTTACGAGGCCAACTCGTATCCGCAGCAACTCGTTCATTCCGAAGGCATCCCTTTATGTAAGCTCAGAGGATCCCCGTCTGTTGCCTCGCTGGTCCAGAGTCAGTTCCCAAGTCACCAAGTCTAGCCAAATCGTGGCTACATGATAGAGGTACACACTTTGTTTATCTATTTAGGAACTCACACTGCTAACTCTAAAGCAATTAGGTGTGCGTGATACATAGCATGCAACACTGATATCGGTGAGCTTACAGCGTCATAATAGATTCAAGACCGTTGATATGCATCAACGCCAGGCCGGAGATCCATCCGGGATGGTGCAAAAAATCATTAGAACAATGGTGGAGTGGGAGCCAGCAATGAAAGCTTCTAGACAAACAATAAGACCACCTGAGAGTAACACACCTAGATCATCGATTCAGCTTACTTGTGTGGCTCTGGAGTCACACGAGTTACTTTCAATAATACATTACAACGAATTGGTGGAGTAGTGCGAATTTGATTCTTTCCTCCTTCCGCTTGGCCTCCAACAAACATCCTTTCCCCTTGTCTGAGTGGGTGAACTCTTCGTTGATGCAATGCTCGCTCAATGTGACCCTTCCCACCACTCGCGACATCAAGTGCTACTGGGCTACTGACCGCTAACTCAATGTGTCAACTGAGACGCACCCGCTGATCCTCGCGGCCCATGGAACATCTGTGGGTTGCGAAGCCTTGCATCTCTGTGAGTCCTTTCATCCAGATTCTGTCTATTCCTTCCGCACTAACCTCTTTCTCTCCATCTAGTGCAGTCTCGGGCCAGTCGCCATACATATTTACTCCGCCAGGTGTTACATTACCTCCATTCCCAATCATCAACTCACTGGCAACGGACACAAAACAGTGACAGCATCGCTCGATTGTACCATTTATGGCGCAGCCTCAAGGCAATCAGTGAGGGCCTGTCAACTCGCAGTGCACTGCTGAATCTGAATCCCTTTTGTGATATGTGTAAGTGCGGTATTGCTATTGACGTGTCCATAGTTCTCAAAGCTCCCACCTGCCGACGTTCCCAACAAACCCATGCAATCCCACTCATCCCTCATCATACTCCAGATCAAGAGCCGTCTCCCAGGAAATTAGTGCAGCGTGAGTAGATTGCGTAGCAAAACTAAGGAACCCCATTTGATGAGCACCAGAATCACTCCATTCTTAAGCTCCGTAAGTGATATCTTTGTTGCTAACATTGGGGGATCACCTCGAATGGTAGGTAGTCTCGGTGGGTTACTTTGTTGGACTTAACTCCGGTCTAGATCACCTGTTGCTTCAATGTGTAAACGACCAGAATCAACCTCCCATCTGCCAACATTCCCAACAACCCACGCAACAACATCCCTCCATTCTCCCGCACATCGTCGCTCAAGAGCAAATTTAGAAAGTTGATGTAGCTATCGTACATAGTCACTCATCAGTACAATAAGTTCCATAGTTGGGTGTATGTCTGAAATTCTAGACCTTCTCCAGTGTTTAGCCCAAAAGCACCACTAAGTCTGTTGGGAATGGTGAGATAGACTGCCTCGTCGTTCAACAGTCCCAACGAGCCATGCCATCCCACCCCTTCCTTATCCATCACCCAGTGTCGAAGTGGTATTCACTGTGTGAATGCGAGGACTGGGAATGGTGTGTTCCCACCAAAAGACAAAGTAAGAATGAATGAATAAACAAAATCCGAACACCACGTGATGAACGGAACAGAGACGGAACGCGAACCAGACAGCACTGGGTGCGACTGCTTGACTCAACTTCACGAAGCAACTGAGGGGAGAAAATCTAACTTCTTGTTAGATATGTATGCAGGTACTATATATAATAGTAGTCTATGTAAATAAACACACTAGTTCTGCGTGTGTGCTAGTAACTAAAGTAATACCTAAGAAACAATGTACCGCAACAGCTCATGTTTGAGCACTCGGACTGAATGAGGGACAAAATGAAATGAATATATATGTACAATAAACCATGTATCGGACGTTGTACATGGTTCAATCTGTACAACAGCATAACTTTCCTGCTGAATACCTATAATCAGGATGTTCGTTGCCGCAAGCATCGAGATAGAAGTCTTTACCAACCCATGTTGATTCATGTTGCTCGAGGTTGGTGGGCTCCACTGGGTACTTTGCAGTGTTGTTTGTGCATCATGTCCTGTTTTGCATCTTTTTGTGCCCTTCGGAGTGATTGTTTGCATCTGTAGAGGGCAAGAAGCACATCTGAGTCCTTTGCCATGTTGTTCATAATATTCCATGGAAGCAAAAATGATGATTTCATGGAGATTGTATCAAGCTTTGACTTGAGATGCTACAGTGAAATTGGAATGGACTAGTTATTCAATCTGAAATTGACAGAGATGCGACGCCGTGGAAGAATCTTTGAGACGAAAATAGACGACAAGAGTGAAGCATTCAACTGACATCAATAGATAGGCAATGCAATTGCAAGTATTCACTTTCTGAGCAGGAGGATTGCTGCCCAGCGATGTTGACAGCGAAACAGCACAGTCATATCAACAAATGATGATTTATTTGTTTCTTCAGTTTGCAACCGCTATTCAACTTGAAGATATCAGAATATACTAGATTAGGCCCCGGGGTGATGTTCATACACAGCTATTGCTCGATGTGCTGGTGGTAAGACCATGTAGATCAATGCCAAACCGTTCAACTGTGCACAAGTGGAGGGAAACATTGGTTCATTGGTCTTGAGAATTAAATAGAGTGCAGATTAACTAGTGGATAGATTAAGGTAAATAAGTTCACTCAAAGCTCTCAATACCCTCTGCTAACGGCCGTAAATCTAGTATACACATCTCATATTGAGTCGTCTCCGAGTCATTGTCTTTCTAACTTTGTTGATTTCAATATAATATCCGCTGATTTGTTTGTAAATGGTGGCTCTGAGACAAGTATGTTGTAAATCAAGAAATATACCATTGCTTCTGAAGAAGCTGTTCTGCCGCTGGTTCATCAAAATAGGACCTTTGCAACAATAGCTCAATCTAAACCATATTTACTCGCAATCAGTAATAGTTGAATAGACATCCTTAATTGATTCTAAGTTGCTTTCTCCCTGCCTGACCACGCAAAACTCAGAGGACCCCCTCAACTCGAAGCTGCCACACTGTTTTACATTCCATTCCCCGCTTGTTTGCTGTTACTTCCGCCTGCATCGACTCCATCGTTGTTCACCATGACTGTTGTCCGTCGTAGCCGGCTGACTCGACGTACGATTACGCCGTACCCCCTTCATCGTTGCCGCTGGCTCAGAGTGTGGGCACACCCCTTCCCAATCCTGAAGCTGAATGTCGCCTCCGTGGCAAGCCTCCCTCATGGATCATTAAGCCTTGATCCGTTGACAACGAAGCTCTCTCGCGTTCGTTCTCGGTGCTAGCCTTCGTTCGGATCCATCCTGGCCGCCTCCGAGGCTTCGTTCTCTCCCTCCCTCCCGATCCCAAGTGTCCGCAACGCCAACTCATCGTTTGGAGTCGAGATACAGATGCAGTAAGTACTTGCGTTGTTCGTATAGTATGGCATGCTGATGCTTCGAGTCCTTTAGCTGTGCCCCGTGCCTTCCGCGTACCTTTCTCCTCCCTTCGCACTCCGTCGTCGTCTTCGGCCTTTGGCAGTCATGTCCGAAGCGTCCACGGTACCATCGCTCGCAATGTATCGATCTTGCGTCTCGCAGCGTCCCCACTGCGCCTGTCTTCTCACGCCGGGTCTGCAAGTATTCAGTGTTCGCTTTCGAGTTATACATGCAAACAGTACGTGCCATGATCATTCGCGCAGAGTTATCGTGTACCAACTGATCGTGTCGTTTGTCTAGGTGCCAACGTCTCTCCGCTCCACCTTGGCTTGGCGCTCGATAGCCCGTCGTTGGGTTCAGGTGCGCTGATGTTGGGCGTACAGTCGCAGTACTCGCCTGATCCGCGGCACTTCCCTGTCCATCCCGGCGAGCCTCCCTCTTGGTATGCTAGTCACCTAGCTAGCCCTCGCGACTTCGTTCTCGACACCAACTCGTTTCCCTCCGCAAAGAGCAGCGTGCGCTGTCGTTCGCTACGCCGAGCTCTGGTCTTGCAGGACGGGTTCCACCCGCATTCATCGTCCAGCTGGCTGCTGATTTCGTTCCCAACTTGTGCCTTCCCACGTCGCCGTCGCTCTGGTGCCAGTGGTCCCGGGCGGTGATACATAGCTGCCGTCTTCTTCAGTGTCCCTATCGAGGGCACGGGCTTGCTGTCGTATCCATCACATATGCCTTCGCCCGCCGCCGTCATCACTGTGTTGGCAATTCCACCCGATCTCAGTCAGCGACGACATCCACGTTTACGTTGGGCTACACTACCCACCTCCTCGCAAACGCCCTCTTGCAATGTCGGTTACGCTCTCCCTGATGCTTCGTTCAATTCCTGCATGTCGTCGCCCCGTCGTTTCCATCTACCGAAAGCATATGCGTCCCATCGCCGGGGATAATTTTCACTCGGGTTTCGCGCTTCGACTCTGTTGGAGATTCCGGCACCTTCAGCGCACCGAACTCTGCGAGAATATAGTGCACAAACCTTGCCCTGTGGCGGAGACTCTGGTGGGAAATAGGTTTGATGTGAGTTTCGAGTTCCCGTTGAGTTGGTCGGCTGGGCTGACTGGTGTAGGGTAAGTTGACGTCACCTGCTAACGCAGAAACTCTGACGCATCGCACTCACCTATGACGCGCAGGCTCCACCCGCTTCTCCGTTGGACAAAAGCGACGCACAAGGGGAAACTATGGCCAAATGAAGCCAGGATTTGGGCGCTTCGACTCCAGTGGTTTTCGTTCCCACGGTCAAAAATAGCTTCTTACTTGCCATAATCAGTACCCGACCTCAGCCAATTGGACGACATGATAGCCAAGGTTGAACACCGGGTGGGTGGCATTCTAAAATCCAGCGGTTCAGTCCAGATGATTGGAGGTATTCGGGGCACGTACCACTCTATTTGCTTCGCCTCCAAGCATCTTGGACCCGCTCTCGTCCTCTGTCCACGAGAGCGAGTTGACGAATGTCTCCTTGCGAATCCTGCTCGGGAGCGTGTCTGCGAAACAAACCCCGCCGAAATAGCAGTCAAATAGTCAGATTCCCGACTTTCGGTTGAGAAGGATGGCGCATAGTACGTACCGTCGCGCGAAGACCCGTTCCACGCCTCTCGTATCTGTTCGCCGCGCTCGACTGAGGGGAACATACGATGTTGGGCGGAGGATAGACCGGAGAGGCAGTGCATCGTGTGGTAGGCGTCCGCGTTCCTGCATCCAAATCAGACAACGGATGGCACAAAGCGAGAGGGAGGCTTGCTTCGGAGGCTTGTCGCGTAGACCGCCCGTCGGATGTTGACCGGCGTACAGAATATATTCTTGAAGCACTTCGCGGTGGAAGAAAGAGTCTGCAACGAATAAGCGTCAATAATGTAGTAAAGTATGTTGAAAGTGAATAAAGACGGACCATCCACTTCGTCCCGTTCGTGTTCGTTTTCACCGTCCTTCCCCTCTTCCCCAGGCTGCGCATCACGTCCAGGGCCCCTGCAGTCTTCCCCGGAAGCATTGGCGCTGACACCTAGCACCTCGAGAAGACTAAAGGCGCCGCCAACCCACCACGAATAGCACCCATCTACGAGCTTGTTCGTCCGCCCTCTGAACCCCCCGATCTCTGCCGCGCACCCTTGCATCTGAACGAGCCAGCGTACGAGGGACTTGACGTTGATTTGTGGGCACTGGCGGGGCGAGAGATCCAAGGACGGCTGCAACATCACCCACGAAGCCAAAGCGCAGAACGTGTATCCGCCGTGTGCTTCGCCGAGCGGGGGTCTGGGGAAGGACAGGAGAGGTTCGGGGGTGTATGGCATGGACGAATAGTATGGTTGCGAGGCGGAAGAGAAGCTGCCTTCGTAAGTTCGGCACGACGCGATGAAGGATGCAGTCCCTTCAACTAGCTCGGGTGTGATGATATCGAGGAGCGTGGCGGTTACGAGGAGGCAATAAATCCCACTGTTCGTGTGAACAGATTAATACGATGGACATGGAAATGAGATCGCAGATGAACGCACCGGACGTCAACCTCTGCGTGATGTGCTACAAGGAACGATCCGTCTGGTTGTTTGAGCGACATGAAAAACCGGTACATCTTCTCCCTAGTTCGGGAGCCACGTTGAATCTACTTGTCGAGGCGCCAGTTATAAACCACTCACCGATCTATCTGATCCCAGTCGCCTTTCTCTCCTGGCCCTCCAGCGATCGACAAGGCGCAGACCGATGCGTATGAGGCGAGAAGATGCGCAGCTTGTCCTGGACCACCTCCGAACCCGCCATCGGGGTGCTGCCAGCTCAAAATAGTGTCGATCGCCCTCGAATGAACGTTGGTATAGGGGTACCATGCACGATCGTGAACAGCGCGCACCTTTGCTTATTCCCCGGATCTAGTCCAACCTGCAGCACGCTGAAGCTCTGCAGCGTCCAGAATATCAGCCATGGCTGGCTCGCGTCCTGGCTCGTGTATTTGGCGGGAAATCCTTGGATGAAGTTGCGGGCGAGGAATTGGACATGGGCGCTTTGTTGAGTTTGACAGGTGCCTGAGCCGTCTGGGCTGAAGCTTGAGTCGGGATATGGTCGAGGAGGACTGCTTCTGTCTCAGCTTGGAGGCGCGATGTAGACGTTGGGAATGTGTCGTCTGGCGCTGGACGTGGGGAGCGAGAGTTGGGCATCGATGATGGTGGTCAGGAGCAAGAGATGCCGAGAACAATAGAAGGGTGTTTAGTCCAAAAATGAAGGTGAGACCTCACAAGAGGAGGATATGAAGAGTGCGGCGGGAGACACGACGCGACATGTCAGTTTGGACCAAGTTCATCAAACAGACGGAGAATAGAGAAGCCCCAGTTTACTTCAGACGCGTTTCGTCAGTTTGGTGATGTTTGGAACCAACGCTTTCCAAAAGTCCCAATCGACTGGGACGGACTGTCCGCCCCGGACAATCACGCGGACTCGTGATTGTGTGATGGCTTGGCTCATCAGGGACAGCGT
The DNA here is from genome assembly GCA_036872985.1 of Pleurotus tuoliensis. NCBI lineage: Eukaryota > Fungi > Basidiomycota > Agaricomycetes > Agaricales > Pleurotaceae > Pleurotus > Pleurotus tuoliensis. The sequence continues at coordinate 317,543 of JAYMDH010000014.1, forward strand.
CACGGAGTTCGTACTGCCACGTCGGCCCACTTCCCACCTCAATGCCTCCCCCCCCACGCTCGCTCTCGCTGCTCAGCGCCTCCCGCTTGCTTGTGCACCACAGCGGCTTACGCTTTTATAGCTATGGTAAGATCCTTCTAAGTTATGATGGTACAAGTACCCGCTAGTCGCCACTATCTATTTTATTTCAGTACTTCAAATGTATTTCAACGTTGGAAATGGTGATCTTTTTTCGGGGGGATGATCACAACGATGAGCACCCCAAAAAAATGCCTAAAATACTCCTGTTGTTTTTATTGACTGCTTGTCCCTCGTCTTAGCGCCATGTCTTCGTCTTCAAGGGATTCCATCCACCAATTCCCACTTCCTCGACCCGTACCTCATCTTCAGTGCCCCAGGTGCAACAAGTGCACGCTGGGACCCCTGACCTGTGGTGAAGGGACGGGCAAGATTCTTGGAAACTGGGGAAGATGGATGCAACGGGTCTGTCACAATACATTGCCATTCTCGCTTCGACTGACCCAATTGTTCTTTGAAGTGCACTGTTTGCGCGAACTTTGTCTTCCATGGCCCCCTTACACCAGAAGAATTTATTCCCTCACCCATTCGTGAGCGATTCTATCGAGAGAAGGCCGCTTCGCAATCGTTATCGGAGGTTGACTCTGGCCTTCATTGCTCAAACAAGTTCTGCACCACAACAAAGACCGGTAAGGCGAGGCGAGCCAACAAGGCGTGCAAAAACCTATGGTGCTCCAAATGCTGCACGGATATTGGGGGCTGCGATATACACTGTGGCACCAACTCCCAATCTAATGCTGTTACTGCCAAAGATGGTGATGTCTCACCGCCAAGGCTTGCTGACGACTCCTCGACTCCTCGGCCTGGCCGTTCCTTCGCTCGAGCGGTTGAAGAAAACTACGGATCAGCATACGTTTACAGGCACAAGGAAACGTTTACAGCCAACAACATCGTGGCTCAGCAGCGCCGTATTACTGAGCAGGCCAATAACACGATTACTATGGTTTTATGGACGATGGTGTGTGGACTTTTGCTTGCTCCCTCTCACCTAACTCATGTTAAATAGCCCAAAGCTGCCCCGCTTTTCTTGAATGTCATTCCATCGTCACCGGGGTACATTGTCCTCGAACAGGAACCCCTCTTCATTGAGGCTGTGGATGGTATCCTCGCTATTGAGGTTTATCATTCAATCCCTTCTGCTCGCTGGATTCGCCAAACGTTCAAGACTCCTATCCACATTGCCATGGAGTCCCGTCTCCTTTTACGTGTTCCTGTCCTTCAAGATGCAGATTGTGTAGGGTTCATGGACGAGGTCAAACTTCTCAAAGGAAAATATACCCCAACAAACAACAAGGGCCAACGTAAGTGGGAGCCATTATTTATTTTATAATTGAGCTGAAACCCTCGATAGCGAGTCATGGTCGAACTAGGGATGAATTGACTGCGCCGCCTGTTCAGCCGTCCACCACATTTCCACCTGTTTACACCTGTGAAATCCACGAGATCATGTCCGCAATCAAGCATGTTGAAGGAAAGAGCTTGTATGCAGCCGCTATTGCTGTATCCGACCTTCCCATTGGTCGCTCTGCACTCTATGATAATCATGCTATATACTGCAAGGCGATTAAGGCAGGGATCTTGGCTGGTGCTGTTGAGAAGGGTATGACATTGGCAGGCCATTGGTCTGAGGTTGTCAAGGCTGTCAAAGCACGCAAAGAAGGTCCGTATCCAGTATGTTATATATCAGATACTAATGTTCAGCGTTCACCACTAGGGGATACCGCCTTCGACGATGTTTTCCCCACTGATCCTCCGAGTTCTTCACCCAGTGGCAGCGACCTTCCTTCGCCCACTCCCACACCCACCGACCCTCCTTCACCTTCACCTTCGCCCACACCCACACCCACCAACCTTCCTTCGCCCACTGGACGAACCTCATCTCGCTCTATTTCACGCTTGCTGTCAATAGCTCTACCATCCCGTTCACTTTCACGCTCGGGGTCGCCCATTGCAGAGCCCCACACGGAAAACCCTACTGATGAAGATGAGCTAGAATACAGGGTCATGGAGGGACACATCGAGGAATATAGGTTGGAGCCAGATGGGCTTGTTACTTCTTTCTATCCCTGGGAGTGGGACAACCTTCAATTTGTCTATTACGCCAAGCCTAGTGTAGTGGGGGCGAGCAAAGATGTCCATTTTGTGAGTTGCTACAATATCTTCAAGCCTGTCCTCAAGTGCTTACTCTGGTGCGTTGCGAAGGGCTATTTCAAAGTCGATGACCAGGAGACCTCCATTGCTGTCAAGATTCTCAAACGACCCTCTAATCCTTGGGCCACAAAATATGGGAGTAAACATGAAGGCATGTGGACCGAGTGTGCGCGGCTTTTCAGCGGACTCGATCACGCTTGTAACTTTGTCCAGCGAGCCAGGGATTTTAATGTTGCCATCTACGGTGAGTCTTCTTCATGCCTAATGGTAGAACAACACATTGAATGTCCTCTATAGCTATTTGTGTCCTTACTCCGTATATTATATTGTGCGGTGATACAGTGCAGATGGCACAAGCTTGGTCGTATGGATTTCCCCACCACAAATTCCCTGTCTCCATATTATGTGAAGAAACACTCAATGCGCTCTCGCATTACATCTACCATGCAACCGATCACATGGAGACCTGCGTTGAGTACCAGTACCAGGGTACGTCAGATCGCTTTCACGTTAAGTAGTGCTAAGTTGCCTGCAACAACTAGGGCTTCACGTCAATAACACGCTGAATATCTTCAACTTCCGCACTCATCGGTACGTACTGCATGTTGGCTATACTAATCGGGCGATGTGCTGACCTTGCTATAGAGTCGAGGATAGCTGTAAACACCCCCTGCTCCACAATGAAGGGGTGTCTGGCCTTCATGCTTTTGCATCTATGCATGTCTGCAACGAGATTTGCACATCCTTGGCGTTGCTGCCTCTCGTCCCACCTCTTGTTCCATTTACTCCAAGTTCTTTCCCTCCTATTCCTTCTATGTCTTGAAATTCCAGCTTCTAGCTTCATCATGGCTTCGTCTACATCTGCCGCCACAATACCATTCACAACGATGGTGGCTTCTGAGCCTGCTTTCACATCCTTTTCTACTTGAACACCAAGATTCTCCTTCTGTCTATTTCCTTTTCTTGTGTCCTTTTCATTGCCCTCTATCTACTTACCTCTCATTTCCCTCTTCACCCCTCCCTTCCTGAGCAAATTGTACATGCTACGTGGCTGTATGATGTTACCCTTTCCCCCTTTCGTTGGTGATTTCCTATGAGTTTTATTACTATAAAAATATTCCAGTGTGCGGTGTACACTGCGTAGACAAAAATGGCTTTAACAGTACAGTATTTCTAATACATTTTACTGCTACGCCGCCAAATGGAAGTGCATCTACACATCAGGAAACAAAGCCTTACTTGGTACGTATGAAGGCCGCTTTCCCTTTCTTTCCAACTCATCAATAACGTACCGGTTATGACGCTTAATCATCTCATCGAGATAGAAGTTGAAGCGAGTGGCTTCCATGTTACGAAGAATAGAGAGATACCCACCAAACCAAACATTGGTTTGCTCACAGATAGATGAATTAAACCGCCATCTTCCATCCACGATGAGCTCAGGAAATGCAGCAGGGTTGCAGTAACGTTGACAGAACAGGTCTGTCTCGCGGTGCTTGGTTCGGTGATGGAACACATCAACAGGCCGGGCGGTATTTTCCCAATGATCGTCGTGTTTGGAACATTGATGAGCAACCAGCTTGCAATTGCTATCGAAGAACAGATACTCGGGTGTTGACTGTGGTGATGGAAACGTTGCGTGAAGGATGCGCTACAGAATTTAGCATAAGTTCAATCATTGCTGCCAGAAGGAGTATCAAACACACATTTACGCCTGATATTGCTTCTGAGCCAAACATTGTTGCTCGGGAGAGTATAATGCCACAAGGTCGCATGACAAGGAACTGGGTGTGCGTTCGACGCGATCCAAAAACAGCCTTCACTTTCTTTGAACCATCGGTGGACTTCCCTTCACAGTCATTGGTTTCGGAGTCGGTGGGGAACTCTGGAGAAGAAACGAGAGAGTCGGTAGGCACAGTGACTCCTGCCTTGCGTAGACGTGCGCGTAACTGAAACATGGCTGTACCCTTTGCGAAATAGTTCATTTCGAGCGAGCGATGTCTGGAATCTTCACACGTTCGAAAGCAGCCTCTCGTTCACGGCCACACGCCTCAATGGCACACTGAGCTTCAAGGTGCCGATGGGTCGGACAAAAAAGATTGCCATGCGATCGAAGTGGAATTTTGCAGTCGTGCACCGCACAGCAAGGATGCCCCATTTGGTTGACGTCACACACTGCAGCTTGTATTTTATCTGTCTCTCGTTAGCACTCAATTTTCCCGACTAGACACCACAAGGCATTCTTACATGGTATGCCATCCTCCGCCACCTCGACATGACAACACACATCACATATATGCGGATAAGCTTCCTGTCCAATCCCTTCCGTAGCTTGATTGCGTTCGAGCAAAGCATTGCGAAGTCGGTTAGATTGAGTCGGAGCATTGTGTGGAAGAGTTAGATGCCAATTATGCTCAGCTTTGTCGAGGAGGAGGGAATAAAGAAAGAATCCATTCAGAACATCTTCGTCTCGCATGATCGGCTGGCATAGGTCGTAATAATGCATCCAAGTCGAAGCAAATGCTAGCTTGTTATTGACCATGTGAGGGTGCGATGGAGCCATGGCTTGATTGTATATACGTGCAAGATTCATGGACGAGAGCCTATTCAGTAGCAAAGTCAAAACTAGACCATTTATAGGAGGTAGGACACATTGTAGTACGCACCATCCAAAGACCTTGCCAGCTATGAAGAATTCAAGCAGGGCAGCTTCAATAAAGAAGTGCGGAGCCACCTGGATGACATCAGGAACCCCTTCATAATATGTACGCAGAGACGAGGCATTGTGCACTGAGTAATTGTGGTAATATCGAACGTAGCACTCTAGAATCATATTGCACTAAGAATAGACTCGAATAAATTGTTGATCACTTACTTCGGCAGTATAGGGATGTTGTATATACACTTAGCGACCCCTCGCGGAGAGTGTGAAGGGTAGCCTTGTGTGTTACTGGTTCGGTGAGTCGTGCTGTGCATTCTGGATACGTGCAGAAGCGAGTTGGAGGGAAGATGTGCCGGTATGCTGTTGGAACAATAAGGGCATTTGCAGCCTAGTAGAGCTATTCACACTTACATGACTGCAGTATGTCGCTTGCAAGTGCGGTGTATGTCCGTATTTGATGCTCTGTGGCCCGTAGCTCCAGTTCTTCGCCCCACACCGACTCTCGGAAGACTTCCCAGCCTGCAGACACTTGGTCTATTTCCCAGTTCAAGCACCTGGCAAGTAACTCGTCGACCGGCGAAGGAAGACTTGTAGGGGCTTCGGACCCTGGAAGGCAGCGTGACTGAATGTATGGCTTAGCGAGCAAGCTATACTGGAGGAATGTGACTATGTGTGTCGGAGACATGTCAAGTAGCTGTGGGTGCTTGAGCAAGAGCTCGCACACAGCACGAAGTGGAAGCATTGGTCTATTCCGCTCAACGACACGCCGGCTCGGAGTACTCATACTGTGTAGTTAGTTACAACTCCGCGATAAATTCATTCCTTTTATGGATTAAATCTAGGGTTGTCCCGCTATCTACACAATATCTCCCTTTCCCCTCCTTCCACCCATATAAGTCTTAGCTCGCACATACATGTGGTATAATTGCACAACTCTGTCTACTCAGATTGTCTTACAAGACAGAGCCTGCGCTCCATCGTTGACTTTTACGGGGAGGCAGCACCAGATTGGCGCCGAAACCCTGGCTGACAAAGGTTGCCCCTGTGCCTGTCGTCCGTCCGCGTCCGCGTCCGTCCCAGTCGATGGGGTGTTCTCACGCTTTCTGTCTGCCAGCTGCCTGCCAAGCGTCCGCACGTCATAGCCGCGCTCTCATGTCTACCACAATACATTCGCTCCCTTGTCTATCAACACAACCGTGCATTGCGATACGACAATAAACTCGGCCCTCTCCAACATTCACCTACACTTCAACAACACACCGTGTCCACTCCACCGGCCCTCTCACCCTTCTGAACGCCTCACCATTACTAGCAAGCACGACTTTTGGCTTCGCATGAAGTTGAACCCTACAGGAGCCGCCACCAACTTAACAACCAGACTCAACTGCAAAACTCGAGTCACTCTTTGTTCGTATTCTATGTACCCTCGGACTACCAACGTCGGAACTACCTCCATCCACCCTCACACCTAGCTCCTCTCTTCGTGCGTACCTCTCCTTCCCCAGCAAGCACTCCCCTCGCTCCGCTAACTGCAATACAGACTCGCCTCATAGCGCATTCCCCAAACCGTTAACCTGCCAACTCGCAGCCAGCCCACACTGCATCCCCTCCGTCGTCCCCTAGGTAAGCCTCACCGGTAACGACGTTCGCTATACGCCCTCACCAGATTCGAAGCCAGCTCAAGCTCCGCACGCTCCCAAACGAGGCTCTCCTTCCCCCGCCCAGATCTCCTCCAACACCCCCCCCATCGGGCGTGAAGCTCTCCAGCGTCGACGCCTGGGCAACGTCGCAAGATCGATTTTGAAAATTCGACCACTGCACCTTCAACACACCCGAGTACCACGCTGAACGATTGCACACGTCGGGCACGGGAACCGGGCCAACGCCGCAGTGGACCCTCACTCGCGCTCAACATGCAGAACGACGCCTAGAACCTCGTCGAACGTCAGCGCGCCAGCACTGACAGACGCCGCAACCACAAACTGGGGGCTCACCAAGCAGCGTACACAGCGATGGCGTGGCCACCTACTTCGCGCTACCTAAACACACGACCCTGCGACCTCTGCGCCCGGAACTCAACGGTCCTAGGAAAGCTGCGCAAACGTACCGTCTGCATCGGCCTACCTAGTCGAGTCAAAGGCGGGCCTCGTCGCGGCGCTGGACGGTGCCCATGCATTCGAGGTGTACATAGCGGGAAGACAGGACGTTCACGGAATCGCGGGTCCTCGCTGGGAAGAACGGTGAGTATTCGACTTCGCTTGAGTGAACTCGCGACTTACTTTCGTCGGGCAAACGCGTGTGCAGCGCCCACCTACCCTTGACGCCCACGAGCGCCGCACCTTGCGCTACACAGTTGATGACGGCCGACGAGAAGCGCGGCGCAAGGGCTAAGGTGGATGACGAAGAGAGGGGAGTCGCGGGGCGAGGAAGGCGTCGGGAGGCGAGGGTCGGTAGTTGGCAGCAGTCGGCAGTCGATAGCGGGGGAGCGAGACGAGGGCGTGGAGGAGGAGGAGGAGCAGGAGGCGAAGGAGAAAGAGAAGGGGGGTAGGTAAGCAAGCTACTCGTCGCTGGTCCTTCCGCCGTATTCACGCTCCCCTTTTATAGATTCCTGCCCTCGTATCCAAATGGATTAAATGGACTTATCATCTCGACTCCTTAGCGAGTGCACAACGACCAACGCCCAGACTCCCTCCCTTCCACCCCCATTCTCGCGCAGCCTCGCCCACCAATCGCCCCAAACCCAACTCACACACCAATCACCCCGAATCCCACAGCAATAACAACGCACGCGCGCGGCGGCCAGGCGAGTGTCGATATGGGCACGAGATGGCGCACGAGCGACGGGCGGGGCGAGACTTGCGAGTTGATTAAGCGGTAAGCGATGGGGTGGCGATTACGGGATGCGCGCCGCGTCGCGACCAGAAGGCTGGTACGGATGCGGATACGCGTGCTACGCGTTTGGATTTGGAGATGTGGAGGATATCCGATACGGGGAGGATGGCAAAAGGGGAAGGAACGGTGAAGGAATGGGATGACGAGGGAAGGGAATTGCAAAAGGAGAAGGGGAAGGGGACCCTGGGTGGTGCATGATGCAGCAGATCGTGCAGATCGTCGCGATCGGTATTCGCGGGTGATCGCTCGGCGGTATGTTTTTGCGCTCGTGTTCGCACCGTTTATTGATTTGATTTATTTTGGGTTTTGGGGTTGTTTACTTCCTGGATCCAGAGCGCGTTGGGAGGATCTATGGGCGGCGCGATCACGTTTACACAGCTCTGACGTCGCAGACGAGACGAGACCCAGGTCGATTCATCTGTAGCGCGACGACAAGGCTACACGGGATGTAGAATGCAGTAGAGGAAGATGTACTACGTACTTTACAACGCCGACGTTTGCGCGCAGATTTGCAGGGCAGTTGAGAATTGCAGCCCAGACGGGCGAAGGATAGCGCACATGCGTACGCACGTTTTATTGTGCTTCTGGGCCTGACCACTGCGCAACATCGGGTTCAGATTGCGAACATACGTGAGTAGTTTCCACGACGACACGCTCGTGGACGGTTCGCATTCACGCCCTCAGTTACGGGCTTACGCACGGCGATCCACGTCGCGACGAATCCAGCGCTCACGCACGCGTAGCATCCGCGTCTGTCACCCTCACCCGTCATCCGTTACCCCTCATTCTCATCCCCATCCCCATCCCCATTCCCATTCTCGTCGTTCCACGCGTCTGCGTTCCAGAATCTGCGAACCCAGAACCGCAGGCGCGGATAATCCGTATGAAATAGGTACGTTCTCTCCTTTATTTTGCTGGGAATCCCGCTGATCCAGTTCTGGGACGACCAGGGGCGTGCGATGGGTAAGTAGCCATTCGACGCTGCATTACACGTCGGGATTCGCATCCCCAGATTGCAAGTGCTGATTCACCTCGATACCTTTCCTCGGGTTGCTCCAGGGTCGTCAACCCACCCAGGATAGCGAACGACGAGACTACGATGGAGCAGACGCGAGGAGACGAGAGCAATGCACGACACCGATATGAGGAAACAGGTGCCGTAGACACGGCGGGGCAGATGATGCACCACCAAGGCGGCGGATTCTGGACTCTTCTTGCCGCTGGGGTGATTATGTCCACGAATGAATGGAGAGGGGCGACGCAAAATCAAGCGAATAAGTCGCACGATTCTCGCGAGGAAGTACTTACAGCAGGACCCCGTTTACGGACTACGCCCGGCTATTCGATTCAAGTCGGAAGGTATCCATGCCTGCACGGATACGCGCACTCGATGATCCCCGTCTGTCGCCATCGCCCCGAGTCCACATTCCAGAAGGCTCAAAGTCCGAATCGCAGGCACGAGCAAGGTATGAGATCGAAGGAAAAAGACTCGCACAGCGCCGTTGTTTTCACACCATCATTCAGCCTCTCCCGCACGATCGAATCTCCATCTGTCTGCCTAGCTGTTGCGAACGTCGCCGAACTACGTGCGTATGATGCAGGCACGTCCACTCCCTTATCTCGCTGGGATCTTGTTGATTCCATCGCATGAACTCTTAAGCGAACGTAAAACGCCTACGCAACTCAAACACGGCGTTGTAGCGAGGTCAGGGTCGGCTCCAGCAATAGGTCCCCATTAAGGGGGGTGATTAAGCCGGAAATTATTCATGCCCGCATGCTCAGACAATTCTCGCCCCATCCGCTGTGAATACACGTTCCAGAATGCATGGAGACGCAACGCAGACGTCCTTGAATTGCGCGTCGGGAGTTCGCCTGATGCGCATCAGGGTTGGCAACTCTTCCAGGATGGCGAACGCGAGCTTGGAAAGGAAATCGTGTGTACACGACAGGAAGACGACACAACCCCCATGGGGATTTTTGCGCGGCAACGACTCGGGGTTGCACGCTTGGAACGGAAAGTAGTTGTTGGGAATGACGTACGTTACTCGTTTATTTCATTGGGGATGCGTCGTTACTCATTCCGGAGCAATTAAGTCAATGGAATTCAATACCGCCACCAGGAGACTTCGGGGCCGAGGATCCGCTTAAGCCGTCCAGATCGTTGATTGGCTTCAACACCTCGCCTCGAATTGAACCAGGGTCGCCAAAATAGCGAAGGTAGAGACTCAAGACGCAGAGTGCGTGCGTACACAACTGGAATACGACGGGCACAGCTGGTGGCAAGAGCCGCTGAAGGGACGCGAATCAAAGAAGATAACTCGAGAATACGAGTGAGTCCAGCGCGATTCTCGTCCTTGGGGACCATGCGTCCACATAGAAACACTTACGAGATGTCCCTACTGGTAACAATTCGTTCGATCCAAAGTCCAGCTCCATTCGCGTGCAAGAAACTCGTATCCCATCTGGTGCCCTCGTCGCAGGTCCCGAGTCACGAACTCTAGCCGAATCGCGGCCACATGCTACCAGTATGCCCTTCGTTTGTTTAATTTAGAACTTGTGTTAATGATAACGCTAGAACAATCCACATAGCGGAGTTACAATGTACCAATAAGCACATCAAAGCGGAGTTATACATTGTATTGATAGGAACAGTCCGCGTGGAGTCCAGCGGAAATTGCCCAATTTGGTAAGTCTACAATGTATACAATAAGAACCATCCGCGCAGAGCAGCTTGCACATCGGAAGGCCCGAGAGATTGACCGGCAATACAGTAGAATGCTGTAGAATGGCCAGAGAAGTAGCTACATTGTTTCCAATCTTTCCTATACAGGTACACTGATGCAGCGGGGCTAGTGTCAGTGAATCAGTCCAGCATCGGACAGCTGATGTAAGCCGATTGTTTGCTATTGAGGCTGATGGTTTGAGCCAGCATGTAGCTGAGACCTACTGGCATGCTATTAGTAGAAAAATTGGGCCAAAGAAGCGAAAACATCGGTATGTCGGACATCTGGTGCAGGCCGACGTTTTCCAAAACAGGCCGATGTTTTCAGCCGGTGAGTAGCAGATATGTACTGTACTGTTATACATGATACTGAGACCAAAGCACTAGCCGATTGAGGCTAAACATCACCACATCGGCCATTCAGTACAGGCCGACGTTTTGCGAAATGAGCCGACGTTTCTAGCCGGTGAGTAGCCGGCATGTCCTATGGTGTAGTATATAATTCCGGGTCCAAAATGTCGCTACAGCGGACGTCCGGTGTAGGCCGACGTTTTGCGAAACTAGGTGATGCTTTCAGCCAGTGAGTAGCAGGTATGTACTGTATTGTTATACATGATACTCAGACCAAAGCCTCCACCGATTTAGGCAAAATGTCGCCACCTCGGCCACTCGGTATCGGCCGACATTTCGCCACATAGGCTGACGCCTTTAGCCAGCGAGTATCAGGCATGTTCTATGGTGTAGTATACAATACCAAGTTCAAAACATTGGCCCAAGTAGGCAAAACATCAGCACATCAGACAACCTATTTGGGCTGACATTTTGCAATCACATCCAACTACGTCGGTCGGAGCATTTGACATGAGTTGCTGCGCACCAGCTAGATAAGTACTGGGCTGGTTTCTTGTGTAGTGCCAATGTTTTGAACTTGGTATTGTATACTACACCATAGAACATGCCTGATACTCGCTGGCTAAAGGCGTCAGCCTATGTGGCAAAATGTCGGCCGATACCGAGTGGCCGAGGTGGCGACATTTTGCCTAAATTGGGGGAGGCTTTGGTCTGGGTATCATGTATAACAATACAGTACATACCTGCTACTCACTGGATGAGAATGTTGGCCTTTTTCGGAAAGCGTCGGCCTGCACCGGACATCCAATGCACTGACGTTTTGAACTTGGTACTGTGTACTACTCCATTGGACATGCCAGCTACTCACCAGCTGAAAGCGTCAGCCTGTTTCGGAAATCATCGGCCTGTACCGGACGTCCGATGTGGCGACGTTTTGGACTTGGTATTATATACTACATCATTGGAAATGCCAGCTACTCACCGGCTAAAAACATCGGCCTGTCTCGGAAAACATCGGCCTGTACCGGACATCCGATGCGCCGATGTTTTGGTCTAAGTATCATGTATAACAATACAGTACATACTTGCTACTCACCAGCTGAAAACGTCGGCCCGTCTCGGAGAACGTCGGCCTGTTTCGGACGTTCGATGCACCGACGTTTTGGACTTGGTATTATATACTACATCATAGGACATGCCAGCTAGCTGAAATTGTCGGCCTGTCTCGGAAATTGTCGGCCTGTACCGGGCGTCCGATGTGGTGACATTTTGCCTAAATCGGCAGTGGCTTTATTGTGAGTATCATGTATAACAATACAGTACATACCTGCTACTCACTGGCTGAAAGCATCACCTAGTTTCGCAAAACGTCGGCCTACACCGGACGTCCGCTGTAGCGACATTTTGGACCCGGAATTATATACTACACCATAGGACATGCCGGCTACTCACCGGCTAGAAACGTCGGCTCATTTCGCAAAACGTCGGCCTGTACTGAATGGCCGATGTGGTGATGTTTAGCCTCAATCGGCTAGTGCTTTGGTCTCAGTATCATGTATAACAGTACAGTACATATCTGCTACTCACCGGCTGAAAACATCGGCCTGTTTCGGAAAACGTCGGCCTGCACCAGATGTCCGACATACCGATGTTTTCGCTTCTTTGGCCCAATTTTTCTACTAATAGCATGCCAGTAGGTCTCAGCTACATGCTGGCTCAAACCATCAGCCTCAATAGCAAACAATCGGCTTACATCAGCTGTCCGATGCTGGACTGATTCACTGACACTAGCCCCGCTGCATCAGTGTACCTGTATAGGAAAGATTGGAAACAATGTAGCTACTTCTCTGGCCATTCTACAGCATTCTACTGTATTGCCGGTCAATCTCTCGGGCCTTCCGATGTGCGAGCTGCTCCGCGCGGATGGTTCTTATTGTATACATTGTAGACTTACCAAATTGGGCAATTTCCGCTGGACTCCGCGCGGACTGTTCCTATCAATACAATGTATAACTCCACTACCTGAACAATCAAGCGTACATGATAAACGACGATGCCATGCCGACATCACGGTGTCGCAATTCAATCAAGATCGTTCATACATGCACTCAGCTCGTATCTGGGTGGCATTCCTTCTAGGATGATGAAAGCTAAATTCGAGAACAGGAATATTTACAGGTCCTGGAATGTAATGTAAGGAGCCGTTTTATCAATGGCGGATTGCGCGGGCGCCTACAAAAGAGGGTGGGTATTGAAGTCCCCGGTAACCGGTCCATCGGGTGTGTGAATCTCATTGCTCAATCTGGTTTTAGGTTTTAGGCGCCTATTTGGCTTCATGGCCACCTCGCTCACTTAGCCTTCACCATCGTCCCGTCCTTTTGTATTCGCATTCAGTTCGCAATAAGAGGGGAGTGGGGGGCTTGATCAGTTCCTTGTATCTATAAAAGATACACTGTCCACCCAAGGTACATGTCCGCTGCTTTCCTTGCCATGGATGGTAACTGTTTCCTCGCCAGGCGTGATAGCTGCTTTGTTCCTGTGCATACCGTCCCGTCGACCAGAGAGACATTCATCCCAGCGAGCAACGGCAACAGCACACCGTTCCTCACTCTTCATCCTGTGTCTTTCCCCCCTCCGCATATTGAGGGGTATCCGACGTGGGCCGGGCACACTTATCCCGCACACCTTCAGCCTCTTCTTGACCATGGTCAGCTCCGCAGTATTGGATTTGGGATGTCAAACATTCTGGTCGAAGCGTTCATCTCTGGGGGTCTCCTGTGTGTCTCGCTCCTCTTCCTCCTTCCCTCTTTATGTCTCAACTTCTTCGCAGTTTCCTGAATGACGAGACGCTTCGCCGAACTGTCGAATTCCACCTGGGGTGGCAAGGTAACTCACTCGACTCCGAACAAGCCCAATTCGTGGTATACCAGACTCGTTGCCGAATCTTGATGAGCGATACGTCTCTTGTCCCTTCTTGTCGATTCTCAGTTTTTTTTGGGCACGAAGACGTACCTTGAGGAGGCTGCCATGTCACCTACCATCCGCTTTGCCGTCCTCGGCGTTGCTCTTGGTTTGTCTTCACTCCACCTTATCTCCTCTGCTTGAGCTCACATTTCTGCAGGTCCCATCCGCCGTCACTTGCAACAGTAGTTATATAACTAATCACTGGTTTCTTGATGTTGTCTACATCTCTCCAAATACATCTACACCTCCATACATGTGTCTGTAATGACTGCCTGATCCTCAGAGGCAACCTCGTCATGTAAATGGGCTTGCTGCCCTCCTGCAGCCTCTTCGACGCGTGATCCTCCTCCTTCATCTGTTTCAACGTCGATCCTGGCGTGATCCTGGTGACGTTGGGTCTTCTGTGGGAGTGGCTTGCCACCCGCGTAAGGATTTCGTCGCTTCAAGCACTTTGGTGGTTGGGCGGGAGTCAGAGTGATCAGCGTGTGGGCATTTGTTGCTTCCTAGAGTCGTACCATCAGCAAGTGAGTCGGATGCCTTTAGCAACATACCATAGTAAGGCTCCCGTCGAGGAGTATGATACTCCTGAGTACTAGTTTCACCGTAAAGTTACCCTTCTGTGGGATACACATCATGGATGTCTGAATCTCCACGATGTCCCCAATTTGGAATATGATGGGAGTTGTTGGGGTGTATCTGCGTGACGTTAGCCTCGTGGAGGCCTTCGAGCATTGTTGCTCACCTGTTATTGTCGTCGCCGTCGGTTAATACATAATAATGAACCACATTATCCTCCGTGTACGCATATCTTGTTCGATCGACTTTCACTAGGAGTCCTTGAGGGTCAGTCTCTGTGTCTATCTCAACAACTTTGAGACCTCCAGCCTGTTTGATCGGAGTAAAAAAATGGTTGCTGGCAACGATAGTGGTGTGCTGGTTGCCACCTCCGTCAGGTTCTGCTGAGTGCCTACCTAAGAACTCGGGCCTTGGAAGGAGTTTGGCATTGGGAGTGTATCGGCTAAACATGGAATATGTGCGGCGACCGTTCTCCACCGTCCAATCGAAGGATGTCGAGCCCAATCCCGTCAGAGTTACACTCTGTCTGGCGTGTGTTAAGCGTTTGATGTCGTCTGGACAACTGGACAGATTGCATTGAACACAACTGGAATTCGTAAAGGTTATATGACTCACTTAGATCTTGCGTCGAAGGGCGGGAGGCTGATGCTGCATACGATCCCTTGAATTGCTATGGTGGCTTCTTCCGTTTCCGTTGTCTCTTCGTTCTGCTGGGTCAATCGCGACGCCACATCGCCGTCTGCCCTGCAAATACTCAAACCAAAGTTCTCAGTGGTCTCCTGGTAGTATAATGTATAAAGTCCATCAAGGAACTATAAAATTGCGGCTCACCGAATCTAAGTTATGCATTTGAGGGCTTGCGGCTGCGGCAGTTCATTCCACGATGAGTTTGTCGAGGGTTTGAACTGGAAGAAAATTAGCTTGTACCTGATGCTGCGAGAGTCTGTCGTGGGCAACGAACCTGCTTTTGCCCTGTCGTAGAAGTCGTCCATCATTGCCCGAGTCGACAGCTAGCCTCGCCATTTTTATAGCTTTTCGACGCAAGGTGACAGAGGCAGGAGGTGGTGTGACAGCGTGTTTGTTACAGCCACCAGTCTGTTGTGACAACTCTGTTAGACTTCCTTATCCGAACTTCCACATACACACTTGCGCCTGGCTCTATCCTCGATGCAATTGACTTCATCGTCAATGGCTGGCGTGCCATACAATCGCTGCTGATCCACCACCTACGCTCCCGCCTCCTTGCCGCTTTTCGTCGGTTACTATTCATCTTACTCGAAGATTTGTATTGTTGGATGCAACCTTTACTTCCATTTCCCTCTTTTCTTCCCTCGATGCCTTGTTGCTCAATATCAGAACGTGCTGGAATTCTCCCGCTGTCTCACTTTCTTCCATCTCCAAGTCAATTACACCTGCTTTTCTATGTACTGAACATGTTACTCCTCAGCATACTCGAGCTTCATTCTTATCGTCATCAATCTTTGCACATCACCGTAAGCGTCCGTCCAGAGTATGCGATGTATTCAAATACAGCTGATGTTCAAGGTTTGTACCCAGAGCACCCAACTCGTTTACAGCCCAAGTTCTTCTCTATCAATTCTTCAAGTATTTGCAACCATGCTTCCTCGCACTGCTAGGTATGTATCACGTTTCCCCCGTCTGTCTCGTTCTAATTTCGGTTTAATTCATACTTCAGCCACGCTCGCACCTCTGTTCGTTCCTGCAAATCGTCTGGCAAGGTCGCTGATGGCAACAGTGTCCAAGTTACTCCCCCTACGTCTCCTGCGTAAGTGTTCTCCTCTCTCGCTGTGGCCTTCTACTCACTTCTGTCTGCAGCGTAACCTCTGTTCCACCGACTCCCCAACCAGTGCGCGTATCTTCCAGGAAGAGGGAGTCACCTGCGGACGCTCCCGCCGTCCAGATGAGGTATGGTGTGCTGCTCTTCTGCGCACGATCTTTGCACTGACAGGCACGTCCTCAGAGCTCCTCCGCCCACCCCAGTAATCTCGCGTCGACTTTCCTTTGGTACCATCAAAAGTGAAGGCGTGCCTGCCGCGGCGGAATCAACTGTCATTACTCCAGTAAAAAAGGGCAAGCGAAAGTAAGTAGATTCCAAGTTCTTTCGGCCTGAAGCTCACCTTGTATAGGCACGAGTCCCCACCTCCATCGGGCATGGGGTGTATGTCAACCCTCTAACCGCCGACCCCGCCAACTTCCGTATCGTTAACAAGAAAATAATGTTCAAACCGAGCACAAAGAGGTTATTGTACCCTGTCTTCGTGATGCCGATCCTCGTCCAGCAATGTGATCTCCTCGCCCCAACCTGCACCAGCAAGAGGTTCCAAGAGGAACGTCTCCGCCTCACTGGGTGGATCTTCGACGAGGTCTTTGCATTGTTTTCCACATTCGTCGGCTCGGTCCTCAATCAGAACACGGTCTACACGTATATGACTGAGGCCACTCTTCAGTTCACTTCTAGGCCTGCCAAAGCTGAAGGTATGCAATGTCTTCTTTCTTTTTCATGCTGCTAATCATTGGCTTCAGCTGCCTCGGCCCCCAGTACTCCTCAGAAGTCGGCTCGGCATTCACTCGCCTTCGGCAGGCCCTCGCCGCGAACGAGTAACAACCAAGGCTGGCAACCTGTACCGAAAGTTGCCCCACAGTTTTCCCACCTAAGACATCCTCATTCCCTTGGATCAGAGGATACAAGTAAGTGCTCTGTGGTTCTTTGGAGTGCTTGCACTCATTTTTCCCCCAAGTCCCTGTCTACGATGGCCACTCTAGATATGGGAACTTCCGGGCCAAGGATCGACAATGGAAGACCATCTCCAACATGCTGAGGTTGGGTGTTCCACCTCCCGTCCCTGGGCAACAGCCCGACTACAGCCACCCAATCGAGATCCCTTCTTTTGAGCCGACAAAATTTTGTGTTGCATTAGCAGCTTTCACTATGGGCACCTTCTTCCCAGTCGATAATCTGACAGCTGCCCATGCCACGTTCAACTTGCAGTTCGCCATTCTTCTGGGATCCTGGGTCCAAAAACTTCAACCTCACGCAGTCACCGAGCAGAGAATTCGTGCCCTTCGTATCGCAGCTGCCACTCAGGCAAACACTCTTGCAAATGCCCCCACCCCCGCCGTGACTCAGGCTCCAGCGCAGACTTAATTTACCATTTTGTGTACTTGATTCCCACGCATCCTTAGTCCTTAGCATAGTCCTTGTGTAGTCCCCAGTCATACATCTTGTTGAATGTCATTGTCATTGTGTGCTCTGAACTACAGTGTGAGAAGTGAAACTCGTGGTGCGCCCTGAGAAACTCTCACAGAGAGCTGTCGCCATCAAGTCGAATCGAGTCAGAATGGACAGCCTTCGTTTGTGCTCACACATTGGCGATGGAGCTACGTGTCAGCAAACGAGCGCATGTGTCATCACGTGTTGGTTGGACGTGGCGTGCGTGGTGTTCCGTTTCTTTCCTTGCAACTCCCATCACCTACTTACCTATGTACTCGTTGCGCAAACGCTACACTGCCTTCGCTCTTGCAGCTGCTTGGTTTTGTTTAGGTTCATTCATTCGCATGCTTGGTACCTTGCACGACTGCTCACCCACCCTTGTATCTACCAGCTACTGGATGCTCGAACCACCGTCGTAACACAAACACAACGAACAAGGACGCCGCTCCTCTCAATATCCCCTTCCCACCCTGTGAATTTCAAGGTGAGCTGGCCAAAACATCGTTGCCAACAGTGCTTACCTCAATCACCACAGGTGCTCTGCGTACACCCATCGGTTGTGGCTTGCGACAGCTTGCAGATATCAGCTACACTCCCCCCCCTCCTATCTCCGCCACGTTGCCGGATTATCGGCTCGTACGTGTTGTGCAAGAAGCATATACCGCTGGCAACAAAGTTGTGGAGAAGGCATATAGCCGTTTGCGTGAGCCAAGCTCCTGTGCCGTTATTTTTTTGTTCTTACGTTCCGTATTCGACAGGCCGCCTACTCGGTGAAACTCAGTGTTTCGCGGTTGAAGTTGAATCCCCATGTACCTTGTCTCAGCGCGCCCTCCGACAAACAAGTGCCACCGTGCACGCGAGCACAGATGAGGTGAACAGTTACTTAGGTGAGCTTCGAGTTTCTCGTCATTCACGTTCCCTTTCCTCACACGCCGTTTCTCATAGGTTTACGCCTCCTCCCTTTGAAGTGTTTCGCGGTCAAAGTTGAACCTCCGAGTACCTCGTCTCAGCGTGCCCTCCAACAAACAAGTGGCGGCGTGCACGCGAGCACAGATGAGGCGAACAGTTGCTTAGGTGAGGTTCGATTTTCTTGTTGTTCACACTCCCTTTCCTCACACGCAGCTTCCAATAGGTTTATGCCTCCTCCCTTCAGAGGTGACCGCCACTAGGACTAGGAATGGCGCCGAGCCCTGTTTGCGCTCTACGTTTACGTTGGGTTATGCCCACAATGTACCTATTTCTATATGGGGATTGTCCCACGAGCGCACTGTGTTGTTGACTGTCCTATTTGTATATGTGTTTACTATATTATTATTTATTCTTGTTCCTCTAACCATGATGGATGTTTCTGAAGGCTCTAGAGGCCAGTATATTGGTGGTCATCTTGGCCAAGTCCTACACTATAAAGAAATTGAAGACTATATTGTTAATGGTCCTCTCTTGAAAGAAGTTGATGAGTTTGGTATTGTATTTCATGGTGTATATACTGATGTAGAGGTATTGCAATACCCTCCTAGTGTATATGTGCATGTTAAAGCAGATATTATTGTTATTCTTCCCTTGTTGTCTGCCCAACAATGTATTTCGGTGGCTGCAAAACATGGAATATCATGTGGCAGCAAGTGCACTAAGTCTCTGGTAATCAGTATGGCTCAGAATCATGCATGTCACCTGTGTTATTCCCTTACCTACGTGTTTGAAGTTAAGCGTACAAAGAAGTTTACCATGCACCTTACTCGTATGCCTGCCGAAGAGAAACAAAGACTAAAACAGATTATAAACTGTGAACATGAGACTATCAACTTTCCTCGTCGCCACCTTCTAAGTATGCAATTAAAAATATGGTGACTGCCTGTGCGAAAAGAATGGAGTTCTCTGCAATTCAAGAAGCAGGCTGTGCAGTATGTGGCCAGTTGGTTGTCAAAACAGAACTCTCAAAGCTCAAGGCTGTCAAGAATTTGCTTCATGTATTGGAGGTTCCTGGAGTAAGCAAACTACAAAGAAAAAAGGAGAGTGACCCAATCAGATCCATACCTGGTCCAGTGATTGATCCCACTGGTATGATCTGCACAGCTTGTCAGGCTGCTTTACGAAATGAGAGAGTGCCGAAGAATGCATTAGCTCAAGGTCTGTGGCTTGGGGCGGTGCCTGTAGAGCTGCAAGACCTCAGATTCGTCGAGAAATTGGTCATCTCACGTGTTTGGTATACCAATTGCTTTGTTAGAGTGTCCAGTGGTTTTAGAAAAATGATTGCAAACGCGCTAGCGTTTGAGTCTCCGGTTCCAAAAATATACACACACCTCCCAATTACGAAAATGGAGCTAGATGAGGTCCTTGTTGTTTTATTTACAGGCCCAAGGCGTCCAGAAAAAGATGATCTCAAAAGAACACCATTTTTGGTTTGTGCAAACAAAGTGAGAGCAGCCTTAGAGTGGCTAATCCTAAATCATTCAGACTATGCCCAGATGGTTGTCAATGAGGAAAATCTTGCTCAGTACAACGATGATGTAGCCCCAGTTACTATACAGTACAAAGCGACTGAATCTGCAAAAGCAAGTGGAACACCTGCGGTGTCACACTAAGTTAGGTTAATGAATTAGTGCCCAGATGGTCGTGGACTACTATGTCGAGTTGCACCTGGTCGTTCGTTGATTTCGGAATTGATTGGAATAGAGATAATACTCTGACAGGGGTAAGATAGGGTGAGGTCGGTTATTAGAAATAGTATGTCAAACAACAGTACTAC
This sequence comes from Pleurotus tuoliensis, assembly GCA_036872985.1. Taxonomy (NCBI): domain Eukaryota; kingdom Fungi; phylum Basidiomycota; class Agaricomycetes; order Agaricales; family Pleurotaceae; genus Pleurotus; species Pleurotus tuoliensis. Next base: position 337,917 of record JAYMDH010000014.1, read on the forward strand.
TCCTAAGTTGATAGGGGTGTGGTGGTTTTACTTGTACGTTAAGTAACAAGTATATACAGTGGTATAGGTCTATATATTAAACCTATGGGATGAACTAGATAGCTAATAAACTGAAGTCAGTATGCCAGAGTCTTACTCATTTCAGATCTGGACTTGAAAGGGGTTCCCTACTCGTTTCGGAATAATCAAACTGTCAAATTAGTGTTACTGACACCTACTCGTTTTCGATGCAGACTTAGCTGTCAGTGCATTACTGTCACCTACTCGTTTCGGTGCAGACTTAGCAAAAGAAATAGACCTTACTTACTTTTCGGGTCTCTACAAATGGAAATGCTAGTATCCTACTCGTTTCAGATACAGCCGAACTTAAGCACTAGAATGTGGGTGATAACTAGATTATGATTTTTAAACAGAGAGACCTGCTCCCTTTTATACCTACACTGTTTGTTCCTAAGAACAATGGTATCCTAGTGAGGTAAATACAAATAAATAGTAGAACAATAGTAAAGTGTCCTAGACAATATATTCCATTGTGCAGACAATGGTTGTCATTAAGGACAATAGATAGGTATAGTGGAACAATGAATGTACCATTGTTCCCAATGGTTGTCAGGGAAATCATAACAATAGGCAATACATTGGAACAATAAGAATATAAAAGAACAATGGAAACCATTATCACTGGTTTCCATGGCGAATTTAAAATGATAAAAGAACAATGAAATCCATTGTCATTGGTTTCCATGGTAAACTTCCATGACGAATAAATGACAATGGAAAGGTAGGACAATGGCTAATTCTCCTAGGGGCACCGCTCCTAGGGGTTCAGGGGTACATCCTAGTTCCTAATGTCTTTATACCAAACCCGTGATCTGGGATGACAGCGGTCAATGATATGGAAGAAGAAGATGGAACTGAAGAAGGCCCATGTCCTTTCGTTATGCATGGTCTCATGGGTGCTCAGATGGAAGAGATGTCAAACAATGCTCTTAAAACTCTGGCATTGCAGTACTTTAGCCAGTCTGGAAGGGTTTTAGCAATAGGACAAGCACCTAGTTTTGAGTCAATATGGAACAATCCTCAGTTGTATCCATCAATGTTTCCATGGCTATTTCCATATGGATTCGGAGGGATTGGCTCTGTCTACCGCATGACAACAGAAGCTTACAAAAAGTGGCTTCTCATGTATCATGACAAACGGTTCCAGACTGATGTCACGTTTCCATTTGTTGCATTCAGTCATGAACAAATTATGAAAAGTTCAAGTAGTGCTTTCTTATTGACAGAGAAGTCAAAGTTCAAAGCAATTTCGGAGTGAATCATGAATCTCAATGAGGATGCACTTGCATCTATTGCCAAGTGCACAGCAAATGGAGAGCATGTCAGACCAGAGACAGCAGATGAGAAAAACTGCTTTGACATTGTACGGGATTTGGATCATATTGCTGTTGGTGTTAAAGGGTCACCAACCTCTAAGAAATACCAGCGGAACGAAATTTGGTCACTGATATATCATGTAGGCAGCCCCATTTGGTATATTACATTGTCACCTGTTGACATCAAACGCCCTATCAGCATTTATTATGCAAGTACAGGTGAAACCTTTCAGCCAACCATACCAGCAGATGAGCGTATGCGCACAGTAACATCAAACCCTGTAGCGTGTGCAAGGTTCTTCAAGTTTATGGTAGATGTATTCATTCATGAGATATTACGCTTTGGCATGGATGGACCTGGTGTTTACGGTGATGTGGAAGCATATTATGGCACAGTAGAACAACAAGGTAGACTGTCTCTGCACCTTCATGCAATGCTGTGGGTAATGGGGTCTCCATCTCCTCAAGAGATGCGCACCAATATTCTTAGCTCAGATGGTAAATGGTGTAGAAGACTTATCGAGTGGCTAGAACAATGTCATGTTGGTGAATTTCTAACTGGTTCTCAAGAGGAAGTTGAAGACCATGTAATCAAGGCAAAAGCTAAAGATACATATGTTGATCATACACTCAAAGTACCAGAGGTCCCACCATACACATCTAAATGCACATGTGCTGATGAATCCTGTCCCTCTTGCATTACACTGCTAGAATGGTGGTCTCAGTTTTCAAAGGTGACTGATGAAATTGTTCTGCAGTCAAATGTGCATGATTGTGATAGGTATCTCAATAAGGATGGCACACAAAATAAACGCCATGTATATAAAGGTTGCAAAGACAATAAATTTGGAAAATGTAAAGCCCGATTTCCACGTCAAGTTGTAAAAGAGACTGAAGTTAACGAGGAGACAGGTTCTATCGTTATGAAAAAACTTGAGCAGTGGATAAATATGTATACTCCACTTGTATCATATGTTGTAAGGTCAAATACAGATGTAACATCAATGCTCTCTGGCACTGCTGTAAAAGCTGTTGTTGCATATGTGTCGGACTATATAACTAAATGTGGTTTGAAGACATATGTGGTTTTTAAATGTATTCAAGCTATACTAACCCGAAATCCTAACATACTGAATGACACAGGTGTTGATTCAGCTATAAAGGCTCGCCAACTCATGACTAAGGTGGTTAACTTAATGGGTGCCAAGCTTGAAATGGGGTCTCCTATGATTTGCATATATTTGCTTGGCCATCAAGACCACTATACTAGTCATATTTTCAAAGTTTTTTACTGGACATCATATGTGTCTGAGGCCAGAAGTTATTGGCATCCTGATGATGCTTATAAGTCAACAGATAAAGTGGCTCTGGTGAAAAAGAATAACAGAGTAGCAGGACTGTCCCCTGTATTTGACTATGTATACTGCCCTGATTCTTTAGAGTCTATGAGTCTCTATGACTGGGCAATCCATTGCACTAGAGTCAAGCCCAAAAAGAAGAAATCCAAAAGATCATCTACCCCTGAATATAATGATGGTGACAATGAAGACTCCGAGGCAGACAATGAGGAGCTTGACAAAGATGATGAAGATACAGAGAAGTTTTTGTCTGTTTCTAAAAGAAGCAAAAATCTGATGCTTGATTTTCAATCAGAACACCCACTCTCTGCCACTCACAAGTGTGCCCTAATGTTGGAAACAAATAAAAAAGTGGCCCAGACAGTCCTCAACTTTATAAGTGCACCTCCACGTCAAGACCAAGGTGATCGTGAATACTACTGCAGTATCATGTTGGCCCTATTCCTATCTTGGCATAGTGGGGAAGAGCTCCAAGATAAAGACCAGACATGGGATGAGGCATTTGTGAGTCGAGAATTCAGTGCTCAACATGTTCAGATCATGAACAACTTCAACCTACGCTATGAGTGTCTCGACGCCAAAGATGACTTCAGAACTCAAATGAAGACTGGTGTAAGCAGGGAACTATCCCTTCCATTATCTGATGATCACTATGTTGGAAACCAGTGTGATGATGAACTAGATGGTATATTGGCCAACAATGGCAACTTTGACTTACAGTTGGAAGTTGACAAAATGTGTGCATCTGCTCTTCGTCGAGAAAAGGCTATCAAAAGCATGAAGGCTCTGATGCAAAACTCTCATTGGGCAACTCCTTTATCACTTCAAAAATCTGTATCTCTTAATAAAAGATTGGAAACTGGCACAAACTTACCAAGAAAATCTCCACAAGAGTGGTGGCAAATTGTTCTATCACTTCGTCAACAAGTCATGGAGAGCCAAAAGCAGTCTGGGTCAGTCACTGGTGATCTTGCTACATTAAACACCTCACGCAACAAGGACTATAACTATGTGAAAGTGGTGGATAAATCATATCTTGAGGCTGCGTATATTCCAAGTGTACACCTTGAGCTAGTGTTAGAATGTGTCTCTGATTTTTGTCTAAATGAAGAGCAAAATAGAGCCTTTGTGATTGTTGCCAATCATTCGGTTGCTGAGAACAGTGGTCAATTAAAAATGTATATTGGTGGCATGGGTGGAACGGGAAAGTCTCAGGTGTTGAAAGCTCTTGTTCATTTCTTCAAAAGTCGCAACGAACTCCATAAGCTGCTGGTTGTTGCACCAACTGCAAGTGCTGCATGCCTATTGCCAGGAGGCATGACTTATCACTCAGCTTTTGGTATAAACTTTGCTGTTTCCAAAAGTATTCTCACCTCCACAAAGGAAAGGCTAGAAGGAGTATCATATGTGTTCTTTGACGAGATTTTGATGTGTTCAGCAAGAGATCTGCATAATATCAGTGTTCGAATTTGTCTATCGCTGAACGCACCTCCAGGTACTCCATTTGGTGGCTTAAACATGATATTTGCTGGTGATTTTGCACAATTGCCTCCTCCTATTGGTGGAGAGAATGTTTCACTTTACAGTCACTCAATTGGGTATTCTTTAAAGAAGCTGAAACAGCAAGAGGAGGCTTTTGGAAAAGTACTATGGCATCAGGGAACAACAGTAGTTATTTTACGAAAGAATATGAGACAGAAGTCACAGACAAATGAAGATGCAAAGTTTCGCACTGCACTTGAAAACATGAGATATAGATCATGCACTTTGGAGGACATCCAATTCTTAAGGGGCAGAGTCTCTGCTAATATTGAGGGCAGAGCTTCTGTGTGTGATGCTAGGTTCAGAAATGTATCCATTATTACAGCCAGACATGTTAACAAAGACGCTATCAATGTTCTTGGTGAGCAGCGGTTTGCAGCAGAGCACAATCTGTCTTTGACTACTTTCTACTGTGAGGATACTATTGCCCCCATTGCAGATTTGGATGAGGTAAAAGGGAAAAAGCGTGCAGCAAAGGTGAAGTTGGATGAGAGAATTCAAAGGGTATTATGGGAACAGCCAGCTTGTTCTGTTGAGAAGAAAATACCAGCAAAGCTCAATCTGTGCAGAGGTCTACCAGTTATGTTATGAGATAACAGTGCAACAGAGTTATGCATGACAAATGGGCAAGAGGGGACTGTATATGACTGGGTGTCTGCCATTGGTGTATATGGCCAGCTAGTGTTGGATGTTCTTTTTGTTGAGCTGAAAAATCCACCTAAAAGTGTTCAGTTCGAGGGTTTGCCACTCAATGTGGTACCTATTTTGAGAACCATTAACCCCACTTGGTGTGATTTACCTTCTGGAAAGAGACTACACTTGTCCAGAAGCCAAGTTGAGGTTACTGTCAATTACGCAATGACAGATTTTGCTTCACAAGGTAAAACCAGAGAGAACAATGTTGTCCATCTCAATGACACAGCAAGCCATCAAGGCTACTATACAGCATTGTCCAGAAGTGCAACTGCTGCTGGCACACTGATTTTGCAAGGTTTTAATCCATCTGTGATTTCTGATAAGAAATGTTCAGGTGCACTCTGTCAGGAGTTCCGAGACCTTGAACTACTTGATGACATAATACGGTTGCAGTTTGAAGGTAAGTTGCCTGCTTCAGTAACAGGTGAAACCAGAAGAACACTGATCCATGCATTTAGGCAATACAAGTCTGACTCATATGTTCCTCAACATGTACATAGTGCAATACGTTGGAATAAAAAGCAGCCATATGTTGAGCCTGACTTTCAAGACATGGATTGGAGTGTTATACCGACTCAGCATGTTGCAAAGTTTCTTCCAAGTGAATTTGTTCAGAAAATGAAAGAGAAAACTGATGCTTGGAAGTCTGATAGTTATGTTGACACAAAATCACCACAACCTGACAACCTGTCCAGTGCTCCTACTGTAAATGACTATGTGGAGAATGTTCAACAGCAAAACCAAGTCAACACCTTGAAACACACGATTTCAGATGATTGTTTATCAAACACAACTGAATCTGGTTCAAAGATAAAGTGCCCTAAAGTTTCTACTGCTGAAAGTGTGGTTACCCATCCACCAATCCTTCATCTTGTACCTGTTGGTTGTCAATGGAGTGATAACAGTTGTGCATATGATACAGTTGTCTCTTTATTGTATCACACATGGCTGGATAGACCATCTTCAATCACTACACTCACAGAAATATCCAGTAACCTCTTTCCTGTAGTCACTAAATGTTTTGATCAAGTAAATCATAGCCAAGCTCAGCTGACTGATACACGTGAGTATGTAAGACAGGCTCTCACTGTGTGTGGTCCCAATGATTTCAGGTATGGAGAATATGCCTCAGTATCTTCGATTCTGGATATTCTACTTAGTGCAAAACATGGAATAGTTACATTATCATATGGGTGTATTGATGGTCACTGCAGCTCATTATCTTCTGCCTCCCATGGTAGTTTCTTGGTCTCTTTGGAGAATGGTACTTACTCCTCGACTGCAGACTGGTGTTCAGGCCAAGGTTCAAGTACACGCCGGTTGTGTGTAGTCTGCTCACAATGTGTAATGGTAAAACAGATCTACACCTATCCTCCATACTTCATTGCATTTGACTTTGCTGCAGGTAGTATTAAGTTAAATTGGAAAATCACTTTGGATGTACAGGGTGTTGCTATACCATACTATCTGAAGTCTGTTGTATACTACGGTAGGTCACATTTCATTGGTAGGTATATTGACAAGAGTGGTAGGATATGGATCTACGATGGTATGTCTAGATGGTATGTCTAACTCTGGATTGATGGAGTACAAAGGTGGTCGTGCACAATGTGATTTCTCTACTTGCAGGTCAATGCTTGCAATTGCTGCTGTATATACACGCTCTCCAAGAGTTCGTATACAATCTTGAATAACTCTCCAGCTTCATTTGAACACTGTACTTATACTTGTACTTTATTTATTACCAAAGCCATGACAAAGCAAAGACAAATAAGGACCCGTAACATGCCATGCACCGCAATGGCCCACACCCCCAAGTGTGTACGATGACAGAACACCATGGGGATACTTTCCACGACGTGAGCTTCACGCGACTTTGCATGACAATCGGCGGCCATTCGGGACTATATGGAAAGCAAGACTGAGTTGCTCGAAATCCGATTACACAGGACTGAGTTGCAACAAATAACAGGCTCGTCTGCCAATCACAATGAAGAATCCTCCAGAAACCCCTTGTATCTCCCTTTCATGAAACCAATAAATACTACATAGATATTAAGGAATATTCATATGAGCGTGGTGTCACCCTCAGCTCATTCATGTCAATCGCACGAAGAGCGCACGGGAACACTGCCCACTTTGCTGCGTCACTCATTTACGGTCGGCAAGGATGATCATGATGACTTGGTTCGAAACGACTGTGTGCGTGTGACGGCTGTGTTCTACATGATCAGAGTAACTTACACAGGGAGTGAGTTTTTATGCATTGAGAAGAGACTACTCACCTGACATTAGATTTTAGTTTATGAATTGATTGTGCGGGCAATGTGCAGGCCTGTCATGTCCAGGAGTTGGATGAGGATCAAGGCGAGTCCCAGCCATCTACATGTCTGTTAGTACATGATAGGTGATGACAATAGTGAAGATGACTCACGACTACTGTTGAGAGTTAGGATCTATCCGACATTGCTCATTACATCCTAGAAGGAGTGCTTTCTTGAACAGAATACAGTCACTTATGCTGCTAACGCCGCCTGGGATTGAATTGAATGTAACACAGTCGCACAATGGCACAACATGAGGACTCATTCTCATAGCTCTTCAATTTCTAACCTGGACCAGTTATCTTGATCATCGGGTACATAATATTGGTCGTTGTGTGCATTGTTACAGATGCCCAGCTCATTGAGAATTCTAATTGTACAGGTTTGTACAATCATCTAACATCTAAACCACATGTGACATCATGCTTATAGGAAAACAGTAGGATTCATTGCTATTGCCCAACTACCCTCAGTTCTCCTTTTTGCATCCAAGAACACCATCCTTTCCCTCTTACTCGGCCCAGGATACAGATACGAGAAACTCAACTTCCTCCACAAATGGTCAGCACATTCACTTTTTCTAGCTGCAGTCCTCCACAGCACCCTCTGGATACGCAACCACCTGGAGTGGAACCTTCCTATCTTTGGTGAGCAGAAGGAGATGACAGGCGTCCCAATAAATGATAATCTGGATTTCCATCAATGTCTAACAGACCTGCTCCTTGGCTTCCCAGATTGGCATGATAATAACTATTGCATGGGTTGCAGCTTCAAAGAGGTTATTCACCAAGAGAGTTTGACAGGTCCGCATTGTTCCAAACATACTGGTTCATGGACCAGAAGCATGGATGTATCAGACTTTTCTTTCTGACCAATCATTTTCTACACTGTATATATTTATGTTCGGCCTCCTTTACGCTACCTCAGCTTTGACTACAACATCTGCTGCTGAGCTATGCTAATTCCTTGACTTGCCTGGTGTCAACTAAGATACTCATTACTTATTCATTGTAGAACTCTTCTTACTCCATTCTTGGCACCCAAATTTGCTTACAATCATATCACAACAGACGGGTGATCAAACGAGAAGGTGTGAAAATCAAGTTCGGATGCAACAGGGGTTAGGAGTGATTCTCAACAGGAGTACAACAGGTTGGTATAGTATCACATGTATCGTTCCTTCCTTTCCAATGTTCTCATAGCCATCAAACAATCTAATCAAGTATGCCCAACCAGTACAAGCCCCTTCATATGTGCTCAGCCTAGTACATACCTTTCATCCCTGGCTCACTCTATCTCTAGCACCTACCAAACAGTTTGAAGAATATCTACAATTTTACTACAATCTCTGCCTCACTGATGGCGAGATTGCGCCAAGGATGGAGAAGCACTATAACACTGAGCTATATGGATTAGGGTGTGTTTCTATCTCATAAGCATCTCTTGCCTTATTTTGACTATTTGGTAGAGCATACTTGGTGAAGAAATTACTGAAGCAGCTAGGCTTACTTGGCACTTGACAACAAAAGCATACATTGGAGTCCATCCATGAGCAGGTCCTTGAAATATGTAAGAGGTTTCCTTAGCATGGCATTGAAACTATAAGAAAGGCCCCGCATACTGACTACTGTATGGCCTGTTGGTACCATGGTATGTCCACTTAATCATTGACCATCCAGATCTGTATTCAATCTAAACACTATAGCACACTGGTGACTGAGTTCTTGCATCTGGAGGAGCCTGAGGCAGTTCAACAGCACAAGCATTGCCGCTTGGTTTGGTTTGTAAGAGATATTGGTCAGGTGGAGTGAATGATACCTGGTCGCAGGATCAGCACAATAAGTGGGGCCGCTTTGGGCTTTGGCTTCACTGCTGTGTTGACGTCTTTAGTGGGCAAATCATTTGGTTGAAAATATGGTGGAACAATCAGAATCCCTGTGTTGTGTGCCAGTGGTATCTTGAAGCAGTCCATAATGTTGGAGGTAGGTATGATTGTTGAAGTTCCAGGATTACTGTACTCATACTTGGTAATACAGCTATTCCTCTGGTGACTCAGAGCGATCCAGGGACAGAGGACTTCGTAGTCACCAATGCTCAGATGGTTATGCGGCATCATATGGATCCAAGTTTGTTCAAGACCATGCAACATCAGTGGATGCAAGACAAGCAAAATATCAAGACCAAAATTATATGGTCTTTGCTGCGATGCGATTGGAGCCCAGGATTTGAGAATATACTTGATAAAGGTGTTAACAAGAAGTGGTACAAGGCTGCTGATCCTCTTGAAAAGTATGTCACAGTGCTTCGTCTTGATTTCTCATCATTAACAGTTTTACTCTAGCCTGCTATTCCGATGGCTTGTGATTCCCTGGCTGCAAAGGGAACTTGACCGCTGGGTCATCCTGCGTAACTTTACGAAGCCTCATGCTGAAAAGATCAAAATCCTTCCACATGGATCTCCGGAGCTCATTTACTCTTCACCTGAAGCATTTGACTCATATGACTTTAAGGTTAGTATAAAGTTCAATAGTAGGATATCATTCACTAATATGCAATCTTCCAGATTTCAGTGCCCTCAACTTTGGTTGATCAGGTAAAGGAGACATACACTCCCCTGGACCATGAAGCTCAAAAGCTAGTCCCTGAACTATTCTCTATCTGTGTGGCAGAGGTCTACTCAAAGATAGGAGAGCTGTTTGTTTCATCAAAGACATTCTGGGACGTGTACCAAGAGATGCTCTTCAAATTTTGGCAATCATCTGAAACTATGAATGACAGCAGTAACATCGCAAATCTCCTTGAAAGCTTTGATGCTGCTCAGCATATTACCCCACCTGATCCCAAGAACCCTCTTATCACATTATTCCACTGCTTCCAGGCTTGTGGGAGCTTCGTGGTAGAGATAGTATTGTTGGTGACATTCTTCTTCCTGCAGACCTGGTATATATTGGTGGATTGGAAACACCACCAATTCCTTCTTCAGTCTTGGCCGCTTCTCAGCAATCACAATTACAACAAACGTCAAGGAAGAAGAGAAGATCAGCCCCTCATAGCAGCAGCATGAGTTGGCAAGCAGACTTCACTCAGTCGAACAGTGACATAGACCCCAACAGTGACTTAGCATTTGATATATAATAATTTACAAAATAAATAACTACAATAACAATAACTATAACTGTACAGTTTATAGAATACAATCTCTGCTCTCCCTCTAGTCTAACACTAAGGCAGTGCATTGTGTGTGTTCACTTCTTAAGTAATATGGACCCCACTTCTACCCTCCATGTCAGCGATGTAAAGCTCGGTACCCCACTGCTGAACTCAAGTTTCTCCGAGGATCACATCTAAACAAGGTGTCGGAAAAGTCCTAGCCAGCATTTAAGCGCTTGTAAAGGGCTTTGTGGCCCTAATTTGAGCCAAACATTGTGAGGCCTTTTGAGGAAGGTGTAGGATTTTGTGGATAGGTAAAGTTCTCACAATGAGATGCCCAAGATTGTGAGGGAAGATAAACCTTATAAGGTAGGGCTTGCTTATAATGCTAGCAGAGACCCAAAAAGATAATCAACCATTGTAAGCATACTGCAAGCTTATTTGGCCTTGGGAATTCTTAGTATCTTATTGCACTCTTATAATCTTAATCTTATCTTATCTTAGTGGTTGTTGTCTTATCTTGATGATCTATTATTATTATTAGTGAGTGACATTGGAACTGTTGGGAATCGAACTTACAACCTTGTGATGTAAAAACCTACTTAGGATAAATAACAAGACTTACCACTACACCAAAGTCCCATATAATAGTATATATATTAGCATACCTAAGACACATCCTCAAGACTTGAATATTGATGGAGAAGACTGACACAATCTCATAGCATTTGAATGGGCGGGGAGGGAGGAGGGGTGGGCAGTGCATAAACTTTAGAGTAGACTATATACATACATATTCCTATGTGCGTGCCATTCTTGCACTAGTATGATGAGGTTGCTCATTCCGAACGCCAGCAGCCGCAGCTTTTCCCGGGGCTTTTTTACTCCATGGCCTCGCCCCTTCCCTCTTGCTGGCTCAATCTCAGGCATTGCAGCGGGCTCATCCTGTAGAATGTATTGTGTTGCATCATCGATGGGCTGTAGGCGAGATGTTGAGGGAGCGAATTGAGTGTTGTGCGCAAAAGCCAGTGGTTGGCTGTTTATCATGGGCGGTATCATTTGCAGGCAAGGGCCAAGTTCTTCAAGGTTGACAGATTGGAGGAATGGTGATGCAGCTGTAATGTACAATAGAGTGGGGGATGGTGTTGGACTTGGACTCAATGGTGGTTGGGGTGAAGGGGGTTCGAACAACTCAAAGGTGGCATTAGTACGGCGTTGCAAATCCTGGTCATTGTCGTCATCGCTGTCAGTGTTAGAATCATCAGCGTCAAACATAGCAGCTTTGATATGAGTGAATTCCAATGCATCATCTTGCTCTGAATCATCGTCGCTGTCACTCATGTCCAAACTTGCTGGTGTTTCCTTGAAAACGGTTTGCTGAAACAGGGTGCGAAGCTGCCATCCCTTTCGTGTCGTCTTTGTCAACTCGATAAGCCCGTGGTAGCCATGGAAATCTTGTTCATAGTTAATCTTCGTTTGTGCACCAATCGGTGGGAGCTCATTGTCAGGTGACACAAAAAAGTGTGCCTGTTATTATGATATAGTGTTAGGATTCGGACGTTGTGTGAAAGCAGACAATAAACTTACCATAATGGCTGCCAAACAAATGCTACCTGTCGTAACTTGGGTGACTGCCCACTTGCATCTGGACAAATTCGCCGCTGGCATCGAGGTAAGCGATGTTTTGCCGAATAACCTGACACACAGAATCTGAATATGAGAACTTGGTCATCGACTCATCGTGACTTGAAGGTGATGAATGATAAACAACACTTACAAGCGGGAGGATAGGGTTTCGGAATACGTCAATGGTGTTTCCTGGTGGGTACAGCAGTGGTGGGAGCAAAGGATAAAGGCCGTTTTTACTAGGCTTGAGGAGGGCAATAAGCTCAGGGGAAGTCCGACACAAGTCTTTGTCTTTAAATGCTTGACTAGGGACACCGATTGTGTCGAAAATACGTGCGGCACAGTTCCTGAGTGTATGGGCCATTGCTTGTTGCTGTGCTGCATGGGACAATCGAAACTAGATCAATCAGATCAATTAAATTATCTCCCCATAATCATTGAAGTGAGTGATACCCACCTCAGTGCCCGTGTTCGCCAGCCTGAGCGTGCTATGCATTTCCTCGGAGAAGACCTCATAGAGCTCCGCGGCCATCCCCAGCATCCAGTTCTCTCTGGTACCGTAGTAACTGGGGTCATTGGATGGTTTTGGTGGCCACAAGACTGGGAATACATTATCGGGCACCCAGAGTTGGTTCATGATTGTGTAACGTTTGGCAATTTGGGCCAATCTATTCTTGTCAGTTTCATCTTCTGGGTTTACGGTACCGGCGGTGATGTTAGATCTCCGTTTCCCTCTGCGTGACTTCGAGGCTTCCAATGCTGCGATCTTGTCCCTAAGCTCTGTCAATTGTTGTTTGAGCTCACCGTTCTCAAGTTGCGCATCTTGCAAAGCCTAATGAGGGCCATTAAAACTGACAAGAATCTGAGGTGAATATGTTGCAAGGCTAACCTTTACTAGTCCTCCCATCTGTGCAACCGTGCTTGCAGACATAACGGGGGTCGAAGCTGAGAACTGAGATGACATTATTGACACGGCTGATTGTCGGCTGTGGTGGGAGAGGTCAAGTTGGAGAGGTAAGGCACTGAGTCGTTCATGAAGCCTTTTCCTACCTATTTATCCCTTGCTGTTGCTGCAGCACTGAGGCAGCATGTTCACTTACTCAATTATCTGTCATGGATAATTGAGTAAGTGAACATGCTGGACAGTCATGCTGCATGAACATGAGTTGTGGCGCATTTGTTAGCTGCCGCCGCACAATGCATGACATGTGGCCATGGCACGGCAGATTATTCACAAAACTCATGCTGATGGCATGCGGTATCAAATGGCTTACCATAGTTTACAATCGGCTATGATGCTGGATGCGCATTTCAGTAAATATGTTCTACCTCTGAGTGCCAAATGGGAACAACTCAGGGGCTTCTATCATTCACTAGGGCATATCTTAACTTATTGCAATACACCTGGCTCTAATTTAATAGGATAGTCCTACCACTAGAGCTGGAATCCATGGGTGATTCACCTTGAGTGTGGATAGAGTGACATATGGGCCACCCACAGTGTACCTTCAAGTTTCCAGTTCACTATTGGCAAGAACATTTATACAATCATATTAAAGGCCTTCTTGTTTGTACCAGAGAAACATATCATCATCTAATGTATTAACAAGCAAGTAATCACTAGGAGTATCGAAGGCCTCAGTCACCACAGCTCCACGTACAATTGATTCGATGAATATGAATTCACTGGTTCGATGTGTTTTGGTATGAAGCCGAATGAGGCTGAGCTCGGCATTGATAACACAGCAAGGGCCAATAAGAGCATCAAGTGGATCAATAAGAGCAAGATGATAGTCCTTATCTTGAATGGTGCACCAAAACATGAAGACGATTTTGCTGATGAGGAATGGTGTGAATACTCCAAGCGGCTCTTCTGTTTTGACAATTACATGGTCATATCGTGGGTGACCATGGAACTTTGGACTGCACTGTGAGTGATCAGTGTGCATAGTCCAAGTGACACATGATTTGTAATTGACTTTGAGGTAGCGGAATTCCATGATCTAATTGGACTTCAGTTATTTTGTATGAATGTGGGATACTTGTTCTTTACCTTGTCATTCAGGCTCAACCTGAGATATCTCCCATTTGGAAGGTCCTCAACTGGCAGCCTCTGTGAAAGAAATTCGGCAAGGTGAATGTGGAAATTGTGAAAGAGTTTTGGTGCCAAATCATTGATGTGAATTGTTTCAAGCTCCTTGAACGAAAGTAGAGGCTGAGCGACAGTGAGCGAGAGATGTGGAGTGTGATAGCTTGTTTTATTGCGGGATGTTTGGTTATCTTCAGAAGTAGTATTTTCCTCTGCCACCTCTGTAGCAGCTGCTGCAAGCTCTTCATCATACTCTTTGATATCCTGCCAGATGTATTCCGCCACCAACACGAAATGTATCTTTTCTAGGACCTTTGGAAACAGGCATGAGTTACTTCCTTGGATGAATACACAAAACAAAACTGTTTACCTGTGGAGCGATATTCTTGAAGTTGGCTGTGAAGTATGTTTTCCGAATTCCATGGTGCATTTGCTCGCTTGGTTTTGTGTTATAATTTCGAGTGACACCTTTTGCAATGATGTCATCAAAAAGATGGACATATAAATGATTTTTGGGACAGTTCCAGTTCTTCGGTGCTTGCGCATCTTTGTTCGACTCTTCAGCATATTCCTTATCATGGTTGTGAGTGCATTTGTGATATGATCAGGAAGTCATGAAACTCACTTTTATTAAAGCTGAGAATGCTTCAACAGCAAGTTGGCCAGCAGCAATTGTATCATCAGTATGCACCTGCATTCCAGCATACATGTGCATGTTGATATATGCGCGAAGGCAGCGTAGCAGGAGATATCCTGTCGCATCAACATTCTTAGTAAGAATGTTATAGGATGCGAAAGTATAAGCTGTTTTCAGATCAATATCAATACCAAACATTGATCTAGGAGGCCAAAAACAAATTATGACACATCTTGCTAATGTCCTGGTTTTTGGATGCATCATTGAAGGTGATATTGCTTACACTTTCAAAATGATGGAGATTACGCCATCGTGGGATCAAGTCAAACCTGAAGCATAATGAGAGATCATCAAGGAGTGCAGGAGACAATACCTACTATGTATCAAACTTGCCCACCATCTGACTGCCAAGTGCCTGGATGCAGGCAATAACTTGTTCAAACAAGTGATCTTCAAAGAGCCCGTTATCAAAGGTATGGAGCAGGTCAAATGATGCTCCTTTGTATGGATCAGACAGATTGGCTGTCCAAAAAGTATTCTGGCCATTTGTAAGTTAGCATGAATCACTCTATTAACCTGTCAAGTTCACCTCAATCTCCCGCAAACCGACTGCCTTTAGTGTTGCTTCCTGGTCCTTCTTGGTTAGTTGAGACATTGCGGATGTGTATACTGCCTTCATTGATTCTGTTGTGCATAGAGGGTATGATGTTGCATGTTCCATTTGCATGTCTTTAGGAACAAGACACACAGGACAGGGGAACAAACTTCGAACGCCATGTGTTGCTGTCATAATACATCTACAGGTAACTGTTAGTGTGGTAATGAGATTCATAAGGGTTACAGGTCTAACTTATGCTTCCTCGTAGTCATGACTATGAAATGTGTCTATCGGAAAGAACCTCCGTTTAACCAAATCTGCACAGGTGACCCAATATCCATGGTATGAAGCACCCTGGACAGAATTCAGTATCTTTTCAATACCTTGATGCCACACCATGGATTTGTGGATGATGAATTTTCGCTTTCCTGAGTCCTCTGAGTCCTCTTTAATCTGTTTAATAATTCCGACCAGTCAATTTGGAACCTGCACAATATGAAGCAAACTCACAACAGGAAGCCAACCCACGACTGTTCCACCACCAATGCCACATCCATTCCGAATAGTAGTGCATAAGTTAGCACACTGTGGAATCACGGGATACACTTTTGCAGTTCCAAAGCTTGAGAGCTTAGACTTGTCAGTGTATAAAGTATAAAAGAATGGTGTTCCTTCTTTAGGAATTTCGGACTGATGTTACACAATCTCTTGTGAGCAACGTAAAAGGTAATAACCATTTGAACTACCCACCTCCATGTTCCAAAGTTGTTCTCCGGTCAGTGGTTCATCAACAAAGTGTATGAAATCGGTTCCATTGAACTTGTACAGCCATTGGCTATTCCACTCGAAATATGGAACAAGCGAAGAGTCTTGAATTAAGCTCAACGCCCAGTCCCAAAGTGGTCAGTACCACATTTCGAATGTCATTTTTTCACCATCATACTCAACTTCAATGTCATCCCGAATGAACTACAATTTTATCAACAATTTCTGTACATATGAAGCAAATGTGGTACACATATACCCACCTCTGGTGCCTTGTGAGCAGCTAAATTCCATATATCATCTATATCTGCCGCATTTTGAATGATAAATTGCTGAGGGTCCCAACTACAACATTTGAGAAGTGAGATGAGGGTCTCAACATGCTCCTTCTTCAATGCAGCACCAAGCGCCAGTGATGCAACCTCAAAATCCAGGCGGCTACGAAATGGGCTCCAGGGCGGTAGGCTATTATTAGGTGTTGACTCTTCAATCGGAGGGGCGGTAGGACATCGCTGGTAGGTATCAAATGGTTGGACGGTGGGAAGCTTTCGGCTATGAGGGTGATATTCAGTCTTGATATCATCCTTTGCAAGCGGTACAAGATGTTCATCTAGAGCAGGGCATGGGCTAGTGGTTGTCTTCCACGCCAAATATTAATTCGGACGTACCATTGATCTGAACACCATCACGGTCTACGTTCACCACATGTTCCAACACGATTGGGCTGAACGTACAGAAGCCATCATGTTGGTCAGCAAATTGCGCTGGTGCATGATCGGGCATGTCTGCTGGATCAGCTGGGCCTGTAACTTATATTAGCCGGGATTCCTCCAACCTTCATAGAATATAGATGCAGACTTACCCGCTGATGATTCTGCAATAGCCACCTCTAGCTCAACTTGAGTGGCCCTTTGTAGTCACTGTTCAGCCGCGTCATGCAGCGCATTCACCCGATCCTTCTTGCATTTCTTGCGATGAGCTGCCATTCCTCTTGTGTGAATGTCTTGACCGCAGATCGTGCATGTTTGTAATGCGGACGATGTACCGGTGCGCTTGCGCTTCACTGGCATTCGAATTATTGATAACGATGGGGAGACATGACCAGATGGGAAAGGGGTTCGAAACTGACCACTGTATGAAGATGGCAATAGATTGCTGGTGGAGAATGCCACCTAATGACGAGAGCTAATGTTGTTCTGTTCCTAATTTGCGGGGGATTGCGTGTGTGGGGACAAACGAAGGGATCAACGTAAAGTTGAGTTCTGAGAAGAAGTATCAAGTGTTAAACGTGGATTTACAGCCGAAGGAATAGAACGCGGTGCTTCATTTTTGCTTGGGGGGATGGGGGATTGGAGCAGCAGATTACCGCTGAATCCGAGGTGTCGAGTCGCTGAGTCCAGGGACAGGCCGTCACAGTAAAGCAGTGTGAGTGTGGTAGCAGCAGCTATGTACATAATCCATTAGAATCAATGTGGATTCACGGATGAGAACTCACCAGTATGGGGGGTTTGTCTTTGCCTTCTTTACTACAGTTTACCACACTCAGCGGCCAAACATTGGGGTTTTCAAGGACAAGGCGAATGGATCGACAATGTTGGGATATGTACAAACGGGGAACATGGGAGGGGATCTAGAAGAGGATCAATCTCGTGTGAGTTATACTGTGGGATATGGTGACATACCTAGTTTTGTTCAGGTATTAGAACAACGGCGCAGGGCGCAAACTCGAACTCGAACTTGGGGGAAGTGTTGTTGAAAGGGCTCTTGAGGCATCACAAGGGTCGAGGCATGATCTCAAGCGCCTCACATGGGATTAGATCATCCCATGATCAATCAACTCTCATTGGTTCACATTGTATGTACATTGCAAGGACCCTTACAAGGTACTTAAAATGGATGGCCCTTACAAGGCGCCTAGGGTTTTTCCGACAGGGTCTAGCTCTTTGTATCAGGTGCCAAATGCATTACCGAGAGAAATCCAAAAGCGCCACAGGTATGAGGTTTCTAATCTTATCTGCCCCTGTACTTTAATGACATGTAGATGCAGTGTCAGTCCCATCGTTCAATGGGCAATTTGCTAGCGACTATTCCATGGTTTCAAAGCAAGTTGCTGCCACTCAGTGTGGAGGAAAGTCTCTTCCTATATTTGTGAACTGCTGTCATTGTTCTAACACCATTAATCATTCAGATACACATCTCAAAGTCAAGGCAGTTGGCCAGCTGGTCTTTAGATCGCTGAAGGAGATCGGCACAGGTGTCTCATATCCCAACCATGTCATGGGTCCTCCAATGGGTCCTTGTATCATCACACCTGGAGGCATACAAAGTGGATCAATGCTGCCATTTTGACAAATTGATGCTTCCAGCTTTGTCACCCTGGGGTATACTCAGGTGCACTCAATGTACGAAGCTATGCATGAGCACTTTATAAAGTTGGCATATAAGGGAGGTGGTGCTGGTACAATAGAGATCAGTGCTCAGTTAGCTACATGGAATCCTAAAAAGAAGAATGGCATGGAATTTTTGAGTGTGAGTTGATTATGCATGACACTCCAGTTCAACGATTCAACGTGAATAATACTTTCCTGACTAGGAACCTCACATCATCCCAAATGTATCGCCTGACATAGGCATGGACAATGTTCGATTGGCTGTTCTCGTTGCATTATGGCTAGCATATCTAAAATGGTCACTGGATTATCCCATTACATTGGATGAGATATCACTCTGTGCCTCGAGCTGGGCAGAGCTGAGAGCAAACCCTAGTCAACCTGCACCTTTTCGTGACCAGTTCTTCAATGTAAAGGGAAAGTTCAAGTTGAAGAAAGGTCTACATGTCTGTCTTGGAATTCCTTATGATAAATACATGGCAATTCTCAATCACTTGGATGACATCAAAGAGAAGACAGCAGCAGCAGCAGCAGCAGCAGCAGCCAATACCCAAACATCTTCACTATCGTTATCATTGTTCTCTCCAACTGTCTCTCCACCATCACCACCCCCCTTCTACCCCTCACTTGATCCAAAGTATCTCTGGGCTTGGTGCTACAGCCCATCCATATTCAGGATGATGGTGATGATGACGATATTTATGGTGAAGAACTCAAGTCTTTTTCTCTTCCAACACCACTGGAGCACCAGCATGAATGTCCAGAAACTCCTCCATGTCATCCGAGAAAGGTTGCATGTTTAAGCAAGAACAATTCCACCTCTCCTGATGCAGACAGCATTTGTGTAGCCTTACAGGCTCTGGATAAGTCTGCCAAATCAAAGAAGAATATTCGCCCTATGTGTATGCTGTTGCCCTCTGCTTTCTATCTTGGTTTACCACTAACAATCATGTGATGTAGTTAATACTGTCAAGATTCCTCGCAAGATATATCTGGCCCCTCGCTTAACTTTTTCAAAATTAATAGAAGATTCTACACTCTCTATCCTTCAGCAATCAGTGGCACCATTCGAGACAGAGATCTTCTTTGACCCCAAGGGTGAATCACATTCAGGATTGTTCAAGGTGGCACGCTTTGGCCATACAACTCCACCAGTGTTCACCGGGACCAGCCCCACTGCTGCTTGCATTTGCATCAAGCAAGCATTTGAGGCAGTGGCAGACAACAATCATACGAAACACAGATTGTATCTTGGGGAGATGCAGGCACACACATTGGAGGAGATTGTTTGCCATATCTGGGCGACTAGCCTGCTCCATCTCGTATACTCATTCATGGAGGAATTTAACAAGCTCCACCATATGGCCCCCCCTTTTCGTTTACCCCCAAGGATGCAGTTTGTTTATGCAGCATTGGCTGTAAGTGGGGGCCCCACAGAGACTCAGAAAAAGTTATTTGATTGAGGAAGTCATTGATGAAGCAAAGGAGGGCCCTTTCATAAAATACATCAACAACGATAAGGCCAAACCACTCATTTTGTCTGATCCAGAAGCCATCCTCCACGCAGATTTCCTTGCATTTGCTCAGCATGTCCAGTATTACAAGTCGAAGAAGATGTCATTTGTCTCCAACTTTCAAGGTATCTATGATCTAGTGAACTACTGGACAAATATACTCATTTCTCATTTCATCGTCTTCAGGAGGAAAGACACTCCTAATGGATGCCCAGATTATCTCTGCACTGTGTGTTAATCCTTTCCTTTAACATGACTGAAAGCCAATTATGATTACACAGTGACGTTACCTGCAATCCCATTTTCACATCAGGCAATCTATCATCTGCCTTTTGAAATTTCAGTAAAGATCATATATGCAACAGATTCTGCCAATGGTACAATCTGAAGCGCAACTTTAATCCAGACTTATAGTATGTTACAACTATAGTATCTGACTATACTTGCTTATATCTAAATCCACCACTCAATTCACCTAAAACATAGTACATACTACTATAGCTACAGCAATCTATTCTACTCTATTCCAGGTGCTTCACCTTTAGACTTGCTTGTTCCTTGTCTCCCATGTCTGCTATTGTATATTTGCTCTTGTTTGGCTAACTTGAAAGTCATTACCATGTTTGCTAGACTGACACTTGCATAACTGCTAATATCCATATAAAATTGACAGGAATGAGGATACATGGTACTCAATGTATTCTACACAATCTGTTGCTCTTAAACAAGCCTGTACCCTATCCACTGGTGGCTTTGACTGACTCAGTTGTTTGCCTTTGTTTGCTCCTGAAGCACCTGACTGCCATGCTAACCTACCTGTTGTGCTCCTGGCTGCAATACTCAAAAGATCCATATAAAAATTGGTGAGGACAAGGACATGTAGTATCTGATGTGTCCTGTACCATCTGATACTCTTAAGCTCATGAGCCTGTACTGTTGTGTGCAGGAGAATAAATGTTGTGATTATACTACCTACAGGCTGCTACAGCAGCCTTAAATACATGAGTGAAATAACTACCAGAATATTCTACTAAATACTGGTGTCAATGCTAAGTCAAGTAACTACTGAGCATGAGATTCTCCAATGTTCTCAGCCATTCTGCTATGTGCCAGCTTGCCCTAGAGCTCCACTTGCAACATGTACCATATCCACTGGTGGCTTTGACCAACTCAGTTGTTTGCCTTTGTTTGCCAGCAACATGAAGTGTCACACATTGGTGAAGTTGAGTTCATATGCAAGAAGTCAATTGCAGTATATCAGATTACAAGTTCATTGATATTACAACAGTAAGGTATAAAGTAACAATAACAAGAATAATAATCATACTACAAATTCAAAATATTAATTTACAGATTTAAGAAGGAGCTGCTTATCTGCAGAGAGCTGCCTGCGCTTTGGAGGTGGTTCTTCATTGGATAATGAGTGTTCTGGGATGTTCTCCTTTGCTTATTGTAAGGCCTGTTTCTGCTTAGCTGCTTGCAGGTTAGCAGTCTTCTGTTTGCCAATTTTCAGATGTCTCCATGTGTCAAAGCTAGCCTCCAGCAACACCTTGAAGAAGTCTGATTGTGCTGGGTCAGACTGACAGATTGCAACTCTGAGTGTCACAGTCACAGTTAGTGAGATGATACTAGACTGTCAGAGAGATCATGCCACTTACTTCTTGGGATGGGTTCGAGCAATGCCACAATAGTCCAGTGGACCAACTGTGTACTAGCGCAATTGTAACACGGGGTTGCTCAACTTCAACACACTGCCTGCATAATTTAAACAATTTAGTCATTGTTAGGCCATCAGAAGCAAGGACTCAAATACCGTACCTGCTATAAGGGAGGGTGTTGGCAGGAAGGTTCCCCATAGCGCACCAGAACAACTTGTGATTGGTGTTGTGCAAGTAACAATTTGTCCAGGACTTGAGAAGTGATGAGCTAGGAAGAATAAGTGAGGTAGATGATGGCTCGCAAGTACTCAAGGGGGAGGAGATAAACATCGAATGCAGAAACATATTCTGTGGGCACAATGTTATACCTGCACAATGACCTTAGCGTTGCAGCTTAACATCAAAGAAACCAGACATCGGTGCTTACCACGACGTTGATAGAATGCATCAAGAGGACAGTCTTCCTAGACTCTCCCCCCTCCCGCTACCCAAGATGCCTTTCCATAGATAATATGGCTGAGGTTCTTTGCCTTCTCAAGCCCCACAGCAATCAGCGATGGCTCATGAGGGTCAAACCAGCTATTCTCTACACTACGCACTATAGGTGCTTCTCCCTCTCAGATTGAGCTATCAAGCCATCACTGTATCATAGAAGGAGATCAGAATGGCTTATAATTGAAAGTAGTTGTGAAAGGAACTTACCCTCAACTCGTCATACTGTGTTCGGTGACACATAGACAATCAGGTGCGGTCCTTTGCATATACCTGCAACCATCGGGCATATTTCAACTGATCTCTATTGTGAACAGCAAGGAAATAACCATCACCCTGTTGCAAATAGGACAGTAGAAATTTGCTAAAAGATGAGCATAATTGAGAGAGAATATTGGGAAATAAAATAACAATAAAGTATTAGCAGACTTACCCCATTTTCAAATGAGCTCGACTTGCATGGGAGAAAAATGCTTCTAAGAAGTGAGCACATCGAGACAGGCTGTCAAAGACCTCAGCTTCAGTGAGGGTGGGTAGAAGACCTAGCATTGTTACGGTAAATACAAGTCCAAGTTGTCCATGACGAAGGTCAGATAAATGTATTATTAACATACCTGCACAGTGAAATACCTCTGAAGCTGTATACACTCCAAGGCCAACAAGTATGCGGTGAGCAGACCTTCAAATGACATTAATGGCCAGCCCCGACCAATTGAGATTCTCTCAGCTCCATAACCAATCAATAAACTCAATCAGTGTTTGCTCGAAGTCACTGTAGACATCAAGCAAGGGTGCATTGAGCCCACTCCATGTTTGTGAATACCAAATCTAATATTTGCCCTTGTTAGTATCTTTAATTCACGATCAAGAATATCTCACTTATCCCGAACATATTGTCTAGCATATTGTCTAGCAAGAGAAACACCATGACATATTCTCCTAGGTACAGCGCCATTGCAACTCAGAACCCATGGGCCTGGACAAAGCAAAGTATGTTAGGAATACTAACAGGAAGCATGGTTTACAACCTACTCACCTTTTTAGGAACCTTGCATATTCGTTTATGAAAGTCCGACACTGCATATACTAACAACATTACAACTAGAGAGGGCTGTCTCAACCAGTGCTGAGCTGCTGTTTACTGTGCACTGCAAATTGAGCGACAGGTATAGATGCTCTGGGCCTGCACCACCATAGCTACTGTTGCCTACAGGTATTGATCTTTCTGGAAGAGTCACTATCATTAGCAATGGAATGATCACTAGATTAAAAATGAAGTAGTCATTAGTCAACTAGGTCCACTAATAAAGACAGGCTAAAATCACTGCCATTAACCATCCAAGTGCATATCTGATAGTACCAAATGACTGTTATTAACAACCTGAAATCACTAGAAAGGCAGACTATCATTAGCAAGGGAATCATCACTAAATCAAATATCTCTAACAGTCTTTAGTTAACTACACCAGACTACTACTAACAACATTCCAGCTACTAGAATAAGACTGTCTCATGTAGGCTCAACTGCACTAGACTTGGCTAAAGGTAACAGTACTATAGTTTTGATATCATAGGGTATTACTGATGATTGCACAATTGCAGTGACCTCAATGAAACTTGTTACACTGTTCAAGTCATTGATTGTGGGTCACATTGATATAAAGGACTTGAGTGAACTCCATTGCCTGCTGGGAATTGACATAAGGCAGGAGAGGGAAGGTTGAAAGCTGTTCCTGTTGCAGTGCTCGTATATTTACTTGATGGTCAAGTGTCACCTGAATAAAGATGTCAAGCCCCTCTCATAGCCCCTGGACCCTAATCTGTGACTCATCTCATCTCACTCACCAATGACTGCACAGGACTATGTAAAAATGAGAGGGAAACCCTACCAGAAGTTGGTGGGATCCCTAAATGCTTCATCGGACAGAAGCTGAGTATGTAGCTGCCATCCATGCAGCCAAAGAAGCTTTGTGGCCTGTTCCCTCATCACTCAATTATTCAACACAAAGCTGCCACTTTTGACTCTGTTCTCAGACAATCAATTGGCTATTGTGCTCAGCAAAGATCATCAGTATCGCACCAGAACAAAACATATTGACATATGGTTTCACTTTATATAGTACATCATTGAGCAAGGTTCACTCCATCCAGTCTACTGTCCCACAGATGACATGGTCACAGATACACTCACAAAATCCCTTCCATCTGTGAAGATGAAGCATTTCACTTCATAGTTTGAACTCTCCCTGATTTAAGGGAAAGTGTTGGGTTTGCAAATACATGGCAACTCCTATTGTTGGGTGTCAGCACTGAATAGCCAGACATGGCTACCAGTTATCCATAATGTGATGCAAGTTGGCTATGCACCAACTTGCACTGTTTATGTTGCAAGAAGTGGAAGTACATTCATGCATAAACTTCTATCTACTCGATAAGTACAACAAGTACATACATGTTGTAATAGCTAAAGATGATGCAATAACAGCTCTACTTCAACTTAATGGTCACAGACAATGTCTCAATGCTGTTTTACATTGCCTGAAAGCCAGCAGTGATATTTGAGTTCATATCCACCAAATTCTTACCAATGCCACCAAGACCAAGTGTGAGGGTGGTTGAGATGTTGCCCATGGCATTGGTCAAGCTCTCCTTCATAACTCTGAGCATGTTAGCATTCTGAACTTGGATTTGCCTGAGACTTTCCATGCTGGTGAGAAGGGCAGCAGTGCTGGCCTGCTGGGCTTTTAAATTCTCACTTTGCATATTGATTATCTTGAGGATGTTTGCATGCTGGGTACGTACTTCGGTTTTTTTGGAATTCCAACGATTCCTCTTAGTGTGAGTTGATTGTCTCAAACATACTGTGTATCTGCTCAAAGTGATCTAGACATTGTCAGTGATGTCAATGCCAATGTTCACAGCATGCTGTAACTAGCCACTCACTTTTGCAGTTGAATTGTTCTCCTTCAGCAGCATTAGAATCTACAATTCAGGTCAATGCAGAATGGATGATGAAGACAGTGACTGTAGTATCACTGTACTCAGATTCAGATGAAGAATAGGTGTTACAGTGGTGTAAAGTAGACTGCTCAGTTTGAGACATGGAGGGCAATGTTGATTTGGCATTTGTATTCAGAGTGTGATACAGGGCAGGTTCTTGTAGGAATCTGTTAAGAACACATTTTCACATGACCCAGTAAACAAGTGACAGGGGTGGAGGGGGAACTTGCACCACTAACTGTAAGCATTTGGTAGAAGTAAAAACTTTGAGATCTTTGGCCACTCAATCAATGGGAAGAATCAACCAGTTCCACTGTCTTGCTACTTTTCATATCAAATTGGATGGGACTGACAGCAATTAAATCTGGAATCAGTGCAGATTTCAACAAATATCTAACAAAGGCTTGCCAGGCAGTGTGGAGATCTTATAGCCACTGGGTAGCCATCACTCCCACTGCAGGTGAAACCTTCCTAAGATGAGCAAATCAGTCAATGTCACACAGGTTACTCGTTGGTCTGGGCAAGATCTGCCAAGTCTGATTCCTCAAATAGGGCCATTCCCTTTGCATCTATTCCTTCTGAAGTTCCAGCACTTTCTAGAACATTAGCCATGGTCAAGAGATCTTTGATGGCAGACCTTCACTCTTTGGCCATCATGGACTGGACGTCAAACTTGAGTTGGCACTTGCAGGACATGTGGCTGGGCTTGCCACAGGCTGGCAGCAGGTATGGTCACAGCTCATGCTGTAGAGTCAATGCATTATTCTGGGGCAAATGCCTACAGTGTATTATATTATTTGAGTGCAAACTATAATATAGAGGGCAATGGCCCATAATGCATTGTTCGACCTTGTAATCATATGATCTGATCTTTGCTAGCAGATTATGATTAGATCAGACTTTGAATGATAAATGATCTAATCCATAATTAGATTATGTCAGACTTTAGATTAGAGATAGATCAGATCACTTGATTGATAAATAATTGCCTTATGGGTTTAGCTCCATGTTTCAGGGTCTAGCCATTGATTTTTCGTGACTGTGGGAATTTGATTACAGTGTTCATTAGAACCCGCTTTTTGAGTGCTGTTTAAAACCACTTGTAAGGCACGCAGCATAAGAAAGATACAGAAATAGATTGTAATAATAGTGGTTTATAACTGTGAAAAGTGGTTTTAATAATTACTGTACCAAGATGCACATGGTAAACAATGCTATTGACTCTTTTGCAGTTTTTTTCCACACTTACAGAGCACAAAAGCACCCAAGAAGTGGTTCTAATAGCTGCTATAAAAGAATTCCCACAGCAAGAAGCCCTACTAATTAATTTACAGCTCTTTCCCATGCTGAAAGCCAAAAAAAGCGTCCAAAAAGCAGTTCTAATAACCCTAGAAAAGAATTCCCAGTCTGTGAAGCCATAACATGGCTTTCCACCAGTTTCTCACAGTCACTGGGAATCAAAGGCAAGACTCTGAAACATGTGGATAAACCCATAGGGCAACTGATTACCAAGCTAATCTATCATTGATCAAGCAGGTCTGATCTATCTGTAATCCAATATCTGACCTAATCTAATCACAGCCAAATCAATGATCTTTCAGAGTCCGACCTAATCACAATCTCCTATCAATGATCTGATCATATGATCAAATGATAAAAACATTGCAGCTGGCAGTTAATGCATAGTTATATAGGCTGGCTACAAAACAATGTAATGGACTTGTGAAGCCACACCATAATGCATTGATCCTACAGCATGAGCTGCCAATTGATACAACCTGTTTCACCAATGTGATGGGTCCATCAAGATGCCATCCAGCAGGATGGAAAGCAGTACAAGCACAAGGATATCATGTCCCTCTTCCCAAGGATAATCCAGCTAATGAAAACCTTCAGCACATGCATACTAACAAGGTTTCTCTCAAGTTACTGCTTGGAACACCCTTATCCTATATATAGGGGCTTCCTCAGATATCTGTACCCAAAGAACCAAATACTGCAGTCCAACACCACAAAATGACTAATCATTCACCACATGTCGGAAATTCCCATCGGGCCTTTTAAGGCTCCGGTATTTTAATGCCGTTTTAAGGTACCTTATAATGTGAGTATAATAGGCAGGACCCTGTTGTAAGGGCCACTGAGAATGCAGCCCAATAACATAATGGCTGAAAATTCGATCTAGGCAATAATAAGATCTTTGCGTCCAAATAAGGGCTCATAAGGGCCGCTCCGGCCCTTTTCGAGCTCCGATCCATTCTTTGATCGGGTGCGAAGTGTTGATCAATGATGCATGTTCAACGTTGCGAAACTTGTTTCTCCCCCCCCACAACCTACTCCTCTACCACAGAATCCCTCAGATGGCTTCAAAGCGAAAGCGAACGACGTCCTCAAGCCTCCAGACATGCACAATATGCGGTGCTGAGATGCACTCAAGAGGAATGGGTTCACACAGAAAGAAATGTGAAAGGGAGAGAGATGAAGCAGAGGAGACTCGGCGCCGCCTGCGAGCCACTCAGATTGAGTTGGGGCTTGCTGCTGCAGGTGCATCATAATGATTCTCTTGTCCTTGATACTGCTAATTGATTTGTATAGCCTCCGATGTACTAGATCGTAGCTTGTCAGTCAGTCAGCCTCCATCTCCGGCAGCTATGCCTGCAGATGTTGAGGAAGGCCAGAGGTCCTCACCTTTGCCGCCACATGATGACCCACCAACGGGTATTGACGGTGCATTTAATATCTATCTTGAACTTCATAAATGACTGACTTTTGATTCTACTTCAGATCACCATGTGTATTTTGATGATGGTGTTGACGATCTGGCAACTCTGGATGCTAAGGTGGATGATATCAAGGTTGAGTATCATCCTCATAGCAAGAGGCCACCTGCTGTCACCCCATTCGAAAACTTCTCCTGGCGATCCCCTCTTCCTGAGGCTTTGAATGAGCCTTCTGCACCACTCAAGACTCTTCCTTGGAGTCCATTCCGAACCCGTCTCGATTTTGAGGTAGCATCCTTTGCTCTAGATGCTGGTTTGAAGGAGGAGCATGTCAATATGCTCCTCTCTCTTCTCGGTCACTGCACCAAGGGTGATGAGCAGTTGACTCTTGGAAGTTCTGAAGATATCAATCATCTTTGGAATCTGGCAGCTCATAGGGCCCCAGAGGTGGGTTTGGATGTGTATACTTGTATTTTCAAGATGTTAACTCCTCTGTGATACTAGTTTGTTCAGGATACAATAGAGGTTGAGTATAGAGGCCAGGAAGTTGAATTCGAAATATGGTACCAACCATTATGGGATTGGGTGTTAAGCTTGGTTAAGGACACCAATCTTGCATCCCACTTTGAGTGGAATTCCCAGCGGTTATACAAGTTCAATGGCCGTGACTTCATCCGTTTCTTTGATGAGCCATGGACCGGAGACTTGTTGTGGAACATGGAGGTATGGAATTAAATTTTGTTCAGGCAAATCCTAAAGGCTGATAATATTCTAGTCTCAGTTACCTGAAGACGGCACTCCCTTTTTTTATATTGTTTATGCCGATAAGTCAAAACTCTCATCCTTTGGAACCACTAAAGCATATCCCGTTATTGTACGGTGTGCAAATCTATACACCTCTGTTCGCAATGGGCGTGGCATTGGTGGGGGAGAGGTGGTTGGTTGGTTGCCAGTTGTATGTCACTCCTTTCTACCCTTGCAGCACTGTCTGAAGTTCCTCCCACATAGATTGAAGAGGACTCGGGAGAAACAAGAAAGAAAAACTACGTCACCATGAAAAACACGGTATGGCATGAAGGTTGTGCCAAAATTTTTGAGTCAGTGAAAGACTACTCTCATGTGGGTTCTTGGGTTGCATGTGCCGATGGCCAAAGCTGTCGGCTGTTTCCATTGGATGCTTTTCATAGTCAGGATTATGAAGAAGCGTGAGTTAACAAACTCCAATGCTACCTTTGGTTGATCTAACACATGATTAGATGTGTTATGACTGCAATCCGTGGTATCAAGGGATTATACCCTTGCCCTGTATGTCTTGTTCCGCAAGATAAACAAGGGGATCATACAGAGAGATATGATCTGCACTCCACGGAATCGATGCAAGAGATTTTTGAAGATGCTTGTTCTCAGACTACTCGTGAAGCAGAGGAAGGACTTCTCAAAGCTGTGAGCCTGCGGCCGATTGAGGTATGGCCCAATTTCTCTATTTTGAATAATTGGTAACTAACATATCATCTGGCAGAATGTCTTCTGGACTCTGAATCTATCAGATCCATACAAAGCTGTATCATTCGATACACTCCATACCTTTGACAATGGTCTTTTTGAGGATCATTTGTATGTTCAACTTCTTGAGCATATCAAGGCGCTTGGACGGCCCGCAATTGTGAAACTGGACACTCAGTAAGTGGTACAATTTACTTAAAACTAGAAAGACATCACTGATGGTTTAACTATCCAGAATTGCAGCAATTCCACCATGGCGGGGGCTTAATCATTTCAACACAGTTAGCACAATATCATTCAATGATGGATCAAAGAATCATGATATTAGCAAAGTGAGTTGAGAATTTATAAGTGAGCACACTAAATAATCTTGTTGCAACTCTAGATCATTCTTTTCGCTTGTCACAATATCTTGACAAAGGAGGAGGATGAGGTGGGATATCTTCTCCTCCGCTGCCTCAGAGCATATATGAACATGCAGATGCATGCTGGACTACGGCTGCACACAGAAGAAACAATTTCAGCAGGGCATGAGGCTGTTGAAGAATTTTCAGCACTTCTTCAGGTATGACAATCCTACTTTTAAACAACACAATTCTGATTTTACACTAAGGAGTACATTGAAGAGTCCAATGAAGAGGCTCTTCTTGCAAAGAATTGGAACTTCCCGAAGAACCATCTTTATATGCATCTTTTTGATGATATCGTTGCGAAAGGAGTTACACGGAACTACAGTACGAAACCTAATGAACAAATGCATGGCCCACTTCGCAGGACATATCAACGCACAAACTTTAGGAATATTGCTCCTCAGGTCAGTCTCATGTTGTACCCTCTTTATTAGTCAAGTTCATGGTTTGCATTCTTTTAGATCCTGACAAAGATCCACCGAGTCTTGGTGGCAGAATATCTATGGCAAGACATCGACGATGATGATTCTGCAATTGCAGCAGCCAAAGAAGACACAGAGGTAGACATCGACAAGGGGAAGACCAAGTCATCCGCTACTGCAAGTTATTATAGTGACCACCTTTCACTTACGGTTGCCCAACCATCAATCACATTCCATGAATTGGAACAACAGCATGCTGCTGACAGGGCTCCAAAGTTGTTCAACAATTTCCATGTCCGACTTGCTGATTTTCTCTCTACTTCCCTTCCACTACACCAACTACCAAACCAGCAACGTGTACGCTACCGACCACAGGACGTAGTAAGTATTACAAACATTCACAATGTTTATTGGACTAATTCCATATCTCCAGATTTCTGAATTACAATTCCTAAAGATTCATTACGAGTCTTCTGTAACCTGGGAGGTTGAGACAGACTATCTGCGTTGCAGTCCAATGTTTTATGGACAGCCACGCCATGACTATGTCATTATCAAGACTTCACAACCATTGGGCCAATTCACCCCATTCCTCATCGGCCGTCTTGCTTTCATGTTTTGTTGTCAGGTTGGTGATCACAAACATCACCTAGCCTTTATAGATCCATTAGATGCATTAATTGGTCCCCGGCAGAGAGTCGACACTGAATTAGGTCTCATACGACTTCGTTCAAAGCCAACATGGACTGGCGAGTTCATATTTATTGAGTCCATTATCCGTGGTGTCCTTGTTGTGGAAGCTAATGATGGTACGGATGACCATTTTGTGGTAGATACTGTGGATGAGGACATGTTTCTAAGATACAAAGCAGTGGGAATGTAGTAAAGACATATTTATTAGCAATGATTGTACCACTAAGATCAAGATGCTTTGCTGCTCATGTGCGCTTCTCAGATAACCTCAGCAGTCACTTACTCCTGTAGGGATTGGACCATGTACAGTGTCCGCTACATGATTCATCATTTCGTTTACTTCCTCATTCGGTCTGAGCACTCGAACATGAGTTACTGCGGACACAAGGCTGTTTATGTACTTATTTACTTAGTTATACATGCATACTTCGCATTTAGTATTACCTACCTACTAGTATATATAGTACATACACCTAGCTACAGAACAAGAAGAAGATTTTCCCCCTCAGTTGTGTTGCAAGGGTAGAGTCCAGCAGTCGCACCCGGCACTGCTTGGTCGCGTTTCCACCTTCCGTTCCGTTCATCATGTGGTGTTCGGATTTGGTTCCTTCTTACTTCGTCTTTTGGTAGGAACACACCATTCCCAGTCCTCGCATTCACACCGTGAATTCCCCTTCGCGCCTACACTCCTATGGTGTGAATGTTTCATGTAGTTAATTAAATCCTGCATGCTGGTATGAGAATGCGGCATCGGTGAGGTATTTACATCATTGTGTGACCAACAGGACATCATGAGGTTCTCATGAGGCAACACGGTTAAAATCTGTTGTCCACGCATTTCTGTGCTTGTCTTTCCCCCCATCCAATAATGTCTATGTCGCGGTTCTCTACTATTCCTGGCGCCCCCGCTGGTCATCCCAGCAGTGTCTCGATTGCATCTCTCATTTTGGTATGTACCCTTATCAATTACTACCAGTGTACTATATTTCACTATTTGCGTATATTATTATAGGCCTTGCGGGAGTCGCAATTGGAGAACGACCGGCTCGCCAAAACCATCTGTGAGCTCAAGGACAAGGTTGCCGAACTCCAGGCTGAGAAGGCTGCTCGCAAATGGGGCCGGAAAGGGCGTTCATCCAAAAACGTGGCTCCTGCAGGCTCCGATGATGAAGGACAGGTTGACGATCCTGAGACGAAGATCACCTCTCTCGCTAAACGGTTCTGTATTCTGCACCGACCATGGGTCCCGGAAGCTTCATTTGGCCAGCAGCCACCCAAACCCTCCTCCGATCCCAGTTACTTTGGATCAAGGGAGCAGTGGACCCTCGGCAGCTCTGCGGAAATCTATGAAGTCATGCCCAGTGAATTGCACCATTTGCTGTCGACGGCTCGAATTTCAAGTGTTGTAAGTACTCATGTTGCCTCTCAGCTCTATCACTACTAATCTCACATTGCGAACATGCTAGTTTCGAAGTGCCGTGGGAGCACAGCGAGTCGCCATGGCGCACAGTCTCAAGACCTGTGCCTCTCGAATCTTTGCCAGAATCAACATCCCCGAGTCCGCCTTCACCTCTGCCACCACTCGCGCTGAGTCAGGTCACTTGCAAGCATTACTGAAGTGGAACATGGACAAACCTGGGTTCCCCACTCTCGCACCCATACTGTATGAGCCGAACTCAGGCCGTGATCGTCCTTTTCAAAACCCTGTGCTCCCACTGGTAAGTATGTGTCCTTACAAATAGATATATTGACTGAAGTCACCTTTTAGATCCTGCGCATCATTCTATTTGGCCCATCATCGCTAACGTCTCGACCCGCAGCAAACTCATCCGGCCGCAAATGGGAGATCTCGCAGGTTACCATCGGGGGTATCTGCCTCAGTGCTATCATGGTGAGTTCAGGCTTTAGGCAGGCCTCCATTCTCTTCTTCCGCCGCGTGCTGATTATCTCTCATGTACAGGCTCGCTTTCTTATTTCTGAGGACACCGAACTCTCGCGTGTCGGCTCTGCGACGAATATTGACTACGAGGAAGCTTTTCATGCATACCACAAGTTCTTACATGAGATCAGGCCCACCCCGTATTGGTCACGATTAACCAAGCTCTATCAAACAGTTACATTCACTGATGTACCCAACGCATCCAATAATGACGTGGATGCAATCGACGTCGCAAACGAGAACGCGAACGATATTGAGGATTTCTCACATGCCCTTCAAGTTGCCCAGACTCAATATGCCAGCGAAGACAACAATGACAACGATGACATGCACCCCATTCGTGGCACCCCATCAGCCACCTCCCTCGCGCCTCCCCGGGCCCCATCACGCTATTTCAGCACCCCCCCTCTCTCTTACATCGACAACATCGACGTCGATCGGCTTCGCATTGACGACGATGCGGAGTTTGAACTCCCCCCACTCTCTCCTTTGATGTCGACACACACCGGCCACGATATGCAGCCGACGAACGCCCCAATCGAGCCAACGACAGTGATTCCAGCAGCACAGTACGCCCACGGCATCAGATTCGACGCAGGACCAGCAAGGCTCGCGGAACGAGGGCGTCGAACGGCGTCGAGTCGATTCCCCG
This sequence comes from Pleurotus tuoliensis, assembly GCA_036872985.1. Classification (NCBI taxonomy): domain Eukaryota; kingdom Fungi; phylum Basidiomycota; class Agaricomycetes; order Agaricales; family Pleurotaceae; genus Pleurotus; species Pleurotus tuoliensis. Next base: position 371,471 of record JAYMDH010000014.1, read on the forward strand.
AGCCCAACCCTGTTGCAATTCCAGCGGGTGCGATCGAATATGACGAACAGATTAACGAAGGTCCTGGGGTCGCCACCGATGCGCTATCGAAAAGAGGACGAGGGCGCGGCGTGGGGGTGAGTTCCAGGGCGCCAGAAACAGCGCATCAAGACGAACACGGCCTCGACGCCCTTACAGGTCGGCTTGCACCCAGAGGGAGGGGTCGCGGCACTCGTGGACGAGGATGTAGTGGCGATGCCGCTGAAATCAAAATGCCCGCCACGCAGCAGCAGCCGCGTCGTGCTAGCCAGCGCAAGGCAGCCGCACGGAGTTGAGCTCGCGTTCTGAGAGTCTTTTACTTACTTGTTACTTTTCTCATACAGACTACCTATTCTATTACATGCATGCCCCCCACTCTCCCTCTATCCCTCTACCCACTTCTCAGCCTTTGCGACAGTATCTATTTTTTTGATCTTTAATATTACTTGCAGTGTGACTATATTTACGCGTGATAAGTAATTTTATAAGGCACTTTGGTACAGTAGTAACTTGTGTCGGTATGACACCAACGGTTTTTACCCCTTAGTACTAGGTCGCGGGTTCGATTCCTGCAGAGGTCAATAAAATTAACCCCTCCTTCATAGATTCACAGATTAGATTAGTGATTAGATTAGATGATTAGATATAATAGATAATAGATAATAGATTAGTATCCTGCATTAGACTCTCGATTAGATCACAGTAGTATATAATATATAAATATAATAATATAATCGAAAGATACTAATACAATTAATATATATCCGCATATAACTAAGTCATTACTTGCAGATATCCCTGACAATCTTTTTCACACCCTTATATTTGTCCCGAACCCTTACAACCGCTTATTCGTTTCCATTGTCCTTATTAGGTTAGCTATGCTTTTCACTACGCTTATTACCTTGTGAGAATCCCCCCTGCCTTAAAAGCCCACTCTTTGCTTATAAGCCCACTTAACCCCTGAGCCGAATTATGGCCCTTGGGCGCCTTTTGAGCGCTGAAAAGCTCAATTTGGAATTTCTGACACAGTGAGTGGTTCGCAGCACTATCTTTTGGTACTGGCTGAAGTTTGCCATAGAACTGTCATTGCGGATGGCTCCTCACCATGCCGGTATGTCCTAGGTTAATCAACTCATCTATCACCACTGAAGGCACAAATTTCCATATAGGATATCCAGTGAAACATCAAGGATCATAATGCCTAACAGAATGATTGAACACGAAATGGTGCATAAGCCTTCTATATTATGGTGTTTCTCATCTAATCATGTACTCCAGAATTAGGAAATCTATGTCACTGACAGACGGCTGGATTGGTCTTCATGACAAGTAAATAGTTTCTTGACATTATTTCAAATACCATTTTGAAACATTGTCACCCAACTGCCAATAAAGGTTCAAACAAAGGTGGCATCAGTGGTGCCCCTTGTCCTGTGTTCTCTTTGCAAGAGCATTGAAATTCTTGACATCGTGGATGGTGTTGAAGTCGACAGTGGTGTCGGCCCTTAAGACCAAGTGAGTAAAATTTTACTTCAACACTCTCTGTGAAGTTAACAGGCTTTTGAAGGGATGGAAAATGACGAGCCTTTCAATAACATACCCTATGTGTATCAGGTGCCACTCATGTCAATGCACTTCCAGGTGACTAGGATCACACAACCTGGCAAGGTTGGAATGATAACTGATCTGATGGAGGACTTTGTGTTCCACATAGCAGAAACTTTGGTGTCGATGCAGGCATCTGCCAGGGGGTAATCACTGAGGCAGAGGGTGAGGACAACAATGAGGGCCCTAGTGAGGGGTCAAGCTCAGTCTCAGGCATAAGCAATCATCTGCCACATCTGAATCTCTCTAAAAGTCTGGAGAGGGGGGCTAACAAGCAGGGAGCACACCCAGCTGCTGTCCTTATGTTCATCCTCATTTCACACTTTGTGGTATTTGCTTGTTGGTGATATATCTTGAATGGACATGTATTAATCTTCCTCTATATGTATGATACATATCCAATATTCAGTGCCTCATGTATGATTTTAATTCTATCCTCAAATTTCACCTGCTAGAGCTTGAGCCAGCCAGGGTCATGGCACCAATGCAGCATTGTGCACCATCTAACATATTCATCTTGCAGGTGCACCTATATGCACCAGCCATGGTTACATGCCTACTGTACTGTTCAGAACTGTGAACTGTAAGCCTGAGCCCACCCTAGTGCACTGCAGAAAGCACTTTTCATGTCTCAGACTTTTGTATATTTTGGAAATGATTTGTAATGTATATAAGTACTCTGTAGCAGTATTGTATCCTTTCATCTGGCTTTCATTGTTGTTACATCATCAATTCATTATTTTTGTTCATGCTGTTCTGGGCATTAAGGGTACTTGGAGTGTAACAGCTAGATTGAAACGAAGATCAACCAAGGTTCCCATCACAACGCCCGAGATTGCATAACTTTAGCATACGTCGGGTAAAGGTATGATGAAGGTATTACAAATACCTTAACAATACAATCGTGTGAAGTATAAATCAAAGTATCCTTTGACTTAGCATAATACCTTTGTTCTTAGTATAATTGACTTATCTTACAAGTATCAAACATGAGTGGCAAAATACTCCGAACAATACCTTATCAATAATTTCTGTCATAGTAGAATTCAAGTATTAAACCTCGATACTTTTGTACATAGTATAAATCTCTGTTAGCTGGTTTTGTACCTATGCGACTGATTTAAATATACGGAGACAACATATGAAAAAGGTATAGTGAGTAAAATACCTCTTCGATACCGTAAAGATCCTTTGACTAAGGGTATTGAACTTGAGGGCCGGCAGACACGTTCAGGTTTGTGACTTAGCGCAATGTACGTAGCTTGGTTTTGGTTGGACTCGGAGGTCGGCAGTAGGTTAGGTTTGCAGGTTCGCGGGTCGTGGGTTGGTGGTTCGCATGTACGCAGGTTGGAGTTCAAAGGTTGGAGGTGCGCAGATTGGAGGTTGGTAGGTTGGTAGTGGGCAGGTGGGCAACTTCGCAAGTTGAAGGTCTGCAGGTTTGCAAGTCGGCCGTTGTGAGCTTTGTAAGGTCATAGGTTGTAGGAGCATAGGTCAGGAGCTTCGCACCTCGCAGGTTCGGACATTCACGTCCTAGGTATCTTGAATATAGGCACAAGACTTCAAATTCAAAATTCAAAGTTCAATGAATGAGCACACTATGAGTACAAGTACTATACCAACAGAAAACTATTCTAAAGGTTGATATTATAGCATTAAAGCCCTTCACTATGATTCCAGTGGAATGTCTCTCTTGTTACCCACCCGGGGTGGTTACAGCCATTGAATACGGTCAGTACGTACTCCCGGTCATTGAACTCCCGAGTTTCACCAACTTTCACTGGCGACCATACCAAACCTGACCAAAGCCAGAGCTGCGCCTTTCCGTTGGACGAAATAGCATGGTAAAATATGTCGTTGACATTCCGGACAACCTCGGGGGGGAATGACGGGGGCCTGTCGATGGCTCACATGCTCTTTGAACAGAACCACTGAGAGGCAAACCCTCCTCCCTTGATGACCTTCCGACTGTGGCGGGCAAACGGATCTGTGCAAGACTTTTCAGCAGGTGTTTTTCTGGGCGTCTTTGTCGCTCCAGCAGAGCTTCCAGAAGGCGTTGAGGGAGCCAAGGAGGGCACGCGAGGCTAACAAGTGTAGCGGTGAGTCCCAGAAAGTGGTTTTGTGCTTATCAACATACCTTTGTTGCTTGTTTCGCCTTCTTTGGTGCTTCCTCGCCTTTTCTCGAGTTGCTCGTGTCTTCTATGTGAGTCATCAGGTCTACCGGCAACGCCCATTGCAGATCAGGTTCTCCGCGCTTGAAAGGCGATACAGACTTCATCTTGGGAGGAATCTTGGCTTCTAAATCAACATTTGGTGTTGTGAATGGCACGGCCACGGGGGGCGGAAGGGAGGCAGGAGGTGGAAGGACATATGGTAAGCACAACCGAAATGACTTGACATCTGGGCAGCCATGTAGACCAAGCACGAACCGGCGCTGGCCAGGAATAAATGGACGCAACTCCATAGACGAGATGGTGGTATCGTTGGGTATACGTCGCCATCCTTGGGTGCGCCGATTATATATGAAGGAGTTGAACAAAGGCCTTTGAGGGCCCGTGTGGCCTAGTTTCTGCATGATCTGATAGGGGAATTCAAGACATTTAGGAGGCATCGTATAAGGAGGCAATTGTCATTTCGCTTTTACAATTAGTTGTTTCGCTTGTGTATATAGTATATGATATAAGTAGGTTAAGTAAATCTAGTACACATCAATATCAATCCCTCTTCTTCTTGAATTTTTTGAGTGACAGATGATCTCTGGATATTGGCCGATCTTTCCTGGTTTTAACATACTTAAAACGTTCAGCAATACTAAGGTTCAGCCCATAAATTCAGTACTGTACTGCGGATAATAGCCATAAGAAACTTACTATTGTACTTGAGGCGAGAACGATAAGTCAAAATCTGGCTGAGGGTTCAGTTTCTCGATTTCATCATCATCCAGGCTGCGAAGGAAGTTGGGATCATAAAAGTTCTTGGGTAGTCCCGGTACGGGCCTTGACCGCTGGGAAACACGACCAGAGTCCATTCGAAAATGTGGAAATCTACCCGGCCCAGCGCGGTCATCCAGGGTAAACCGAGTCGCTACGTGAAGTGCGTCGAACGTTCTAAACCACTCCTTGACTTGCGGGGAACGCCAAGGGTGTTTGGTGATTCCAAACCGCTCCCGTACGGTCTTGCGATAGAGTCGATTCGAGGATGACCCATGATCAGTTTCGTCACCACTAACAGCTTCGCATGGCATGGAGTCCCAAAGGGGGAGACACCTCCACATGCTTTCATCACGGTCAGCAAGTTGTTCGCAAATCTCCCTTCTGCGGTGTCTCAGCTGGACTTGCCTATTAGATACTGGCGCTGAATTTGAGGCAATATTGCACTTACAGAACGTTGCCTGAATTCTCGAGCTTTGGCGACTTTCTTCTCGGCCTTTCGTGCCTCGTTAGCTTCAGTCTGCGGAGTAGTGAGGTCCTCATATCTGTCTCGTAAATGGCTGAGGTGGCGCAGGAATGTGAAGGCCACTGCATCTTCGTCTTTGCACAAAAATTGCACGGAGTTGACAAATTTCTCGGCGAACAGCTCCACTAGTCGCTTGTTCCACCGAGAATAGATACTACACTCTAGATCAGGTCGAAAGTCTTCAAGAGAAGGTCGATATCACCCATGCGGTCTCTCTTGGTAGGACTCAACATGGGCTGGATCAGCGGCCTTGATCGTACCGAGCTTTCTGATATTGAGAAGGTCAACATCACAGAGTTCGCGGACATCTGCCTACATTGATAGGTTAACATCACGGCCTTGTAAAGTGGGGTGCCCTTACCTTTAGCTGTACTACATCTGTGGAGTTGTGAACTCGATTGTTCGTCCTTTTACGCCTTTTCCTCCTAAGCCTCATTTGTTCAGACGGCCCATTGGGTTGTTGACTGTGGAGCACTTGGAGGATGCCGGGGTTTGGAAGGAAGATCATCGGTTTTCCAAAAATCATCCGGAGAGTGGTTGGGGTTGTCGTCCCCATTATCGTCGTCGTCGCCGTTGCTGTTGCCTTCGTTGTTGCCTTCGTCATCGCCTTCGTTGTTGCCTTCGTTGTTGCCTTCATTGTCACCATTGTCGACGTCTCTGTCCGATCCTTCTGTCTCAAATTCCTCTTCCACAGTCATGTTCCTCCGTTGGGCCAGTGGGGCACGTAGGAAGGGCGAACATCATTGAGGTCGTGGCGGTTCCGTGGCTAGTTCGTTGTCGTCGCCTCCATCCGGTGCCCCTTCCTCTTCACTCATGATCCTCTGTTGATGTGGTAGGGCACGAAGGAGCGGGGAACGTCATCGTGGTGTTTGAGCTACAAGCGGTGGCTCTTGTTCTTCTTCAGATTCTGGTTCCATGCTCACATTCCTCTGTGAGTACTGCCGTGGAGGTGGTTTATTGACTGTGTCAATTGCCTCCTGCTCCGAGTCCTCGATTTCTTCGTCAGAGAAGTCGAAGATGCTGGGTTTCTTCCGTTGTATAGCCTGAGGGAACGGTGATATGACATCCTCTTCGACTTCACACTCTGATCCGTCTACCTCGATCTTCCCCGCAGCATCGGATACCTCCTCAATTTCATGCTCTGAGATGTCCATAGTGACATCTGCCTCTTTCGCAAATCTGACAGTCTTTCGTCGAAGGGGAAATGGATCATTTGGAGGGGTAGAAGGGAGGACATTGGAGATACTGGGGCTCCGCATTGGCAGAGTCTGGGGCATCTGAAGAGTGGGTGGAACGGATTGTACCTCGTTAGTGCGGGGGGGTGCAGGAGGGTTCCTCAGCAATGGCCATGGCGTAGAAGGGGTGCCGAAGATACTAGGGCTCCACATTGGCAGAGACCGGGGGCCCTGAGGAGTGGGTGCCCACTGTGCAGCATGGGGTGCAATCGGTGGACATGACTTGAGGAAACTTTGTACTGGTGGAGCGATGTAACTGGTAGGTAGCCCTTGTCAACAGGAGCAGCAGGTAGTGCAACAGATACTCACGGAGTGGTTGTAACAACTTGGTGCTCGTGCTCTGGAGGTGGATCACGACTATTGAACACCCCCAAGTATGTAGTAGCCCCCGAGTTCGGCATTTGCATGTCGTTGTTGTGGGGAAAGATCATGGCGGAGATCCACTGGAATGGTTCAACGAGGGTCGAGGCTGGTGGATCGCTAGGTGCAAATTTTGCCAGCGTCTCGTTGTCCAACATCTCCTCGTCGTCGAATGGCAGGATGACGGGGTTCCACTGGGATGGCTTCATGAGGGTCGAAGCTGGTGGCTCGCTAGCCGCAGACATCATCAGCGCATGGTCGCTGAAGCCCAGTGACTTTTCAGGAGGTTGGGACTGAGTGCAGAAAGTTCCCACGAACACCAATGAGCGTGCCTGATGGTTGGGAGTTGTCGCTGACCACCATCGATTATACCTTGTTTCATCATTCGTCTGACGCCGTGCCCATTCTCTAATGCATTGTCCCTCACACGTGTGACACGCAAGTTCAAACTTACGTTTAATATGCCTCAAATGTTCTGCAACTGCCCGGTTCGCTGTAAAGGTGGCAAGTATGTGTCCAGGGCAACTTACTATGGACATGCCCCATATCGTGTACCCGTTTTTGGTGAGACATTCAGGCAGTATCTAGACGCAGGCCCAGGGGACTCAAATGGACAAGGTACTTGTCTCTATGTTGGATATGTGGCGTGCAGATCACTGACTTGAAGACCTCTATTCAGATTCAAGCTCGGGAAAGCGTCGCCGTATGACCCAAGAACCCGAGAATGATGGCTGTGGTACTCAAGTGAGACCACAGATTAACGAATTTCAACGGAGTACTCATTCTATCACCCTTACTCTAGATGTGTCTTGAAGACAGTCCTCCGGCTTCCCCACCATCCCATGGATTTCCGCAACAACCAGTGTCCCCCGAACTCGAGCGCCTTGATCCTCCCAATGGCTCGGGAAACCAGCCGAATCCACAAAGCCCTGGACACCGAAATGATCAAGGCACGAACAACGCAAACTTGCCTGATCTGCCGACAACCTCCCTGTTACCCGAGATCAAAATCTCGCTCGACTTTATCAAGCGTCTAAAGGATGCGACACTCGATAACTCTGGGCTGAGCGCTGACAACATCGAACGTCTCCGGAATCCTTCACGTATCTCTGAAGCGGACTTTGACGCCAATGTTCGGTTCTCGCTGGGGCTATTTCAATCCTGTAGAAACACATCCGAAGACACGTATACTGAAACATGTGCAGTCGTTCAGGATAATGTCCCTGGTGTCGAATTATTGACTTACAATGCCATTCGGACGCAGCTTGCGAACCTATCAGGAGTCTATCCTATCGAGCATGACATGTGCTTTAATAGCTGCATAGCCTTCACCGGTCCGTTCGAAAAGCTCACAAACTGTCCTCTTTGTCATGAAGCGCGAAAGACTCCGTCCGGAAGCCCTCGAAAGACATTCACGACTATACCCCTTGGTCCGCAAATCCAGGCGCAGTGGTCCTCAGCCAGCAGCGCTGAAGATATGCGATATCGGCAACGGCGGACAGATGCTATTCTGCGCGAGATCGAGGAAAACGGTGGCAACATCCCTCTTTACGATGATTTCATATGCGGGAGCGAATATCTTGAGGCCGTGCGTGAAGGGCGTATCAAAGGTGGCGATACAGTCCTTCTCTTCTCGATCGACGGTGCCCAGCTGTACAAAATGAAACAATCCGACTGCTGGATATACATTTGGGTAATTCTCAATCTATCACCCGACAAACGCTACAAGCTTCGTTACGTTCTTCCTGGCGGCTGTATTCGAGGTCCAAATCACCCCAAAAACATCGACTCCTTCTTATTTCCAGGTCTTTATCACCTTGCGGCAATCCAAAATGACGGCGGCCTTGCTGTCTGGGATCACGCCAACCAACATGTATTCCGTTCCCAGCTACATTTAGCCTTTGCGACAGCAGATTCCATTGGGATGGCTCAAATTGCGAACTGGGTTGGTCACCACGGGAAGTATGCTTGCCGCATATTTTGCGGGCTATCAGGGCGCCACAAACCAGGTGGACCGCATTACTACCTAGCGCTTCTGCAGCCGGATCAGCACAATAGTCATCCAGATGTGGACCTCGCTCAAATGACATCGCGCTCAGTTTCAAGGTATTTTGAGGGTCTCGTGAAGGTCATACAATCACCAAATCCTACCCAGTACGCCTCTCGACGGCGTGATTCTGGGCTATGCGGACCGACAATATTCCTAGGCCTTCCCCTTCCTTTCCCTGTACCCTTCTGCTTTACAGGGGATACGATGCATCTTCTAGCACTCAATATTCCCGAGCTCTTGTTTGATCTATGGCGCGCGGACACTGACATCAAATGCGAACGAACAGACAGCCGAGTGGACTGGGATTGGGCTGTTCTACAAGGTGACACGTGGAAGATCCACGGGGAAATTGTCGCCGAAGCCACACCATTTCTCCCTGGTTGTTTTGAACGACCTCCTCGTAATCCACAGGAGAAGATATCGAGTGGGTATAAGGCCTCGGAATTCATGATCTATGTCTACGGTCTTTGCCCCGCTTTGTTGTATGGTCTTCTGCCCGATGTCTACTGGAGAAGCTTCTGCAAACTCGTCCGTGGGGTCTATCTCCTCTCCCAGCATGCCATTTTGCAAACACATATAATTCTCGCCCACTCGCTGCTTATGGAGTTTTGCCTGGAGTTTGAGTTGCTCTACTATCAACGCCGCATTGATCGCCTTCATTTTGTTCGACCTTGCATTCATTTTCTTCTTCACCTTGCCACCGAGACGGTCCGTGTCGGACCAATGGCCTTGCTCGCCCAGTGGGTGATGGAGCGCACAATTGGAAACCTCGGCGCAGAAATTCGTCAGCATAAAGACCCCTACGCAAACCTCTCCAATCGCGCTCTACTCCGTGCCTGCACGAATGCCATGTATATGATTGCACCTACAATATTCAAGGTACCGAGTGATTCCTCGGGGCTAACTTTGGAGATTGGAGATAGGTATGCCTTCCTACACAAACGTGAGGAAACCTTCTATATCCTCAACGAAGAACAATCATCGGCACTACGAACATACTTATCACCATTCCCCATGGCTGAGCTTGATGCTCATCCCCTCGACTACAAGGTCTATCGATGGGCACGGCTTCGATTACCCAATGGACAAATTAGCCGGTCGCTCTGGAGCGAGAGGTATATGAAGAAGATACCAAGGAGGGGACGCAACATCAAGTTACTTTTACCTGAACAGGCCGAAAATCCCAAGGAACGCTTTGGAGAAGTCAAATTTTATTTTAGTTATGCAGCCGGAGATACTTCTTTTTCTCTTGCGATGGTCTCACTCTATAGTATCCCCGATGCTGAGCTACAAGCTGCCTCATCAGATACAGTCATCGTTTGTAATTTCAATGACGCGGACCTTGTGGTTGTTGATGCGAAGATGATTCAATCTGTTGTTGGGATGATACCGTTCAAATGGAGGCCAATATCAGATATTATGCAAGGAGAAGTAACTCTACATGGGCGGTACTTTGTAGTGGAGAAAATAGGGTTTTCATTAGCTACTGTAGAAGATGATGTAGGCGGCAACTTGAACTAGTGTACTACCTTCGCAGAACGGTAACGTGATCTACTAGTAAAGCCAGCACCAGGACTCGATTAATCGACATTCCTTTCTTCCTTACCCCCATCATGAACACCAACTCTGCCAGTCAACGTTCTCAAATTCCCATGCAAATGCGTACAACAGTTTCTCAGTACGAGGACTTTGACTATTTGCAATGTGAAGCCGAAGATTCTCCCCTGCTTTCTCGCTCTTGTTCTGGTCCTACCAAGATGTACAGTGCTAGAAGTCCGTCGCTGGAACTGGTATCTGGACCTGCCTCAAACATGGATTTACTTCCGAAGGAGCCTCGAGGCATCTCAGTCTCGCCACTCTACTTTTCTCAGCCCCCTGGTAATGCCGGTTTATCGGATACCTCACACCGTGAATATATGCGCCTTAAAGAACACTGCCGAGAACTCGAAATGAGGTTACAGATTGCAACAACCCAGAACCAAGCTTTAGAGTATGTTGTGGCCTTCATACTATCTACCAGACTAACCGCATTTATGTGCTTAGATCATCGCATCAACTCCTTCTCCGGACCGTTCAAACTATGGGTTCTCAAAACCCTTATGCTCACCTGGGCATAGCTCCAAGATCAGCTGCCGGCCTGCTTCCAGCACTCGCGTCAACGACCTCTCTGGGAACTGGAATACCATCGGACCCGCTTTTGCCAGAAGAATATCCGAATGTCCGTTTCTGGACTACCGAGGCTTACCGCGAACGAAATCTGAATGGTGCGAAGAGGCTGGATGTTCGCTCACCGTGGAGTGTCATGTACCTTGAGGACGAGGCAGGTATTCCGCTTCCCGGCGCTCAGCGAAGTGCCATTTACACCCAGGCTTACGCAATTTGGAACGGGATGAAGAAAAAGGGTATTGTACCCCAGATATTCAGCCGCAGCACAAGCGAAGAGATCAATCAGTTCACAGAGGAACTCGAACAACAGTTCCCTATCTTGCGTCTCTGCTCGAATCATTACAAGGCTCATGAGGTCTGGAAAACTAACTTTTCTACGTGGCAGAAGCGGTCACTTGGGACAGTCGTGAAGACTGAGGACAAATCCGGAACCCTCCAACATAGCGAGGCTGATCTCAAGCACGACCGTCCTCCCAGTCCGGATCTGGATCTTCCGAATAAACGCCGTGTGTTGATACCACCCAGTACTAGTGCAGCTCAGATTGTCGATCCCCTGTACGTCCTTTTCCATTTCAAAATACACAGCCTCTCACACTTGCCATAGCGCTAATGTACAGGTACCGACTCCCGCCCTCGTAATGGCCATGATTTCGACAGCCGCAGTCAATCCTCCTTCCCTCGAGCTTGCTACACACCCCACGGCTTCTGCCCTTCCAACGCAGACTCTTTCTATCACAGACGACGAAGACATCCCTCTCGAATATGCGGATGTCCCCATCTTCAGCCAACCAGCTCCGACACTCTCCGGCAAGAAAACAGCTGCAGCAATAGCAAGTTTCTCCAGTTCACAAGAGGCTGGATTGAACGCACTCGCCTCTCCTCCCCCCTCCGTTCTCCCAAAGCTCAAGAAAGCGGCAAGCCGCCAACCACCAGCATCGGAGAGGGTTTTTGCTCCCGCATCAGGACCTACCAAACGGTGAGCTCCATTTGATATCGGACCCGGTCTCAGGCTCACAGTCATTGTTCCAGAGCAATTTCTGGTCGTGAGTGGAAGGCGGCGAACCCAACGGGTACGAAGGGTGAATTCGAGAGATTCTTTGCGGGCCTGTCTGATAGCGAACAGCAGGTGAGTACAGCCGTTTGATCAAACTATTTGTCCTATACTGAAGGGGTATTCAGAGGCTTCGTAGACTTGAAACAGAGATGGTGAGCAAGCCAGGGACACACGAGAGTGACACGCTGATGTGCATTCACAGAAGGCAGCGAACCGGGGTACCAATTCCCGCAAACTTCGAGGCAAGACAACCCCAGTGGCTTGCGAGGCTGTAGCGAGCACTGTGGACACTACAGATGCATAGCAACAACACAAACGAGGGAGATCGAAGCACTGCAGCGGGCGGCGGCGACTGGATCCGAGCTGGCACCAGCCTGCTACCACGGGGTAGGGCTGGTTATAATTATTAGCGCATCCCTGTACCTCTACATACCCAATAGCAACTTTTGACAACTATTTGCTGTGTATAATGAGTGCGAGGGACAATTTCGAACCGATTCTAATTGGCTACACATGATTACAGTTGAGACTACTTTGTATGATCATTTGCACTCGGTACCAACCGGAAACTTGTTGGTTGTGAATGGGTATAGTCTAAAAATCTAGTCGTCACAGGTTGACTCTCGCCGACTCGTCACAACCCGCCACAACCTTCTGAAAAGTCACTGGGGCTGAAGGGCAAGGTCTCCGGGTACAAGTTGATCAAAGGCTGAGGGGCGGGTACGGCAGGGCTTTCATCGTAGGCAGTAGTAGACGCCACTGGCTCATGAGCAGTAGGCACCTCCTCGTAGGTAGCAGGAGGGGCGCATATTAGTGTATTATTTGATATTGTGTTTTCATTGAAGTATGCCAGATACGTAGTCGAAGTTTCGTTGGTGGACGGACCCACCGTCGCAGAGGTAGAAGTGTTCGATGCTGAGCCTCCCAGAGTGTTCAATGTTGCGTCTTCGAGGATGAAGGGGAAGTCTAGATGTCCATGATCAGTGTGAAACCTATGAATTCAAGCAAGATATACATACCATCAATGATGAACTCGTCCAATGCTGCACCTGCATCTGCCATGTTGATATCTCTCCCACCCCTGTCCACATCAGTGTCTGTGCCAATATCTGCACCGAATTGTCAGTAAGTATTAGTGGCATTGATGTCTACGTACCTTGCAGAAGACTTGCGCGTTTATAGGCTAACAAGAAGGAATTGGTGACTCGATCAATGAGCATAGAGTTTTTTCTTGCAAGAAGACTTGACGCCCACTGGGCTCTTTCGTTTCTATAAGTCTTCATGATTGTCATGGGCTACCGGGATAGTGGGAGGAGTGGTGGGATCAGGTACATGGAGAGTCAGTGGCGAGGGAAGGGAGCATGGGCGGGCGGAGCAGCTACCTTTGAATGGTCCAACCATTGTGCACATGAACAAAGACATGAAGGGGGTCCAAGATTAGGGCGGCAGACCTTTAGATCCCAGTGTACCATGTATTGCCAGGAACAATCAACGCGATCACGACGCGGTCACAAGATCACGCAAGCCTAGGGGCCCTGGTCGGGAGGAGGGGCGAAGCCCATTATGTGTAGCTATCTAGCGGGAGTACATGGATACATATGCCTGGTATACCGATGATATCCATCTCCGTGTACGCAAAATGACAAATAATTCCTGACAGTGGAATCAGTTGTTCTTTACCGAAGTCGTTGTGGAACAGCCGCCCTCCACCAGGAAGACATCGGAAGGGATCCTGAAGATGGAACTCCTCTCATAACGGTTTGAGGGCATGTACTTGGGCGAACATCTCTGTTACCAACCTTCCGGCAGCTGTTCTCCTCTGATGTGTAAAAATCATGCCGATCTTGCCTGCTGATCGCCCATCCCGCCCATCGAAGATGATGTGGCTGTCACCCGGTCTTTTGGCTTGAAAAGACTTTCCTAGGCACTGTACACCTCTGTGAATCAAGACCCCGTTAGGTATATGCTCTTCAGCCATTGTAGGATCTTCACATTGGAGATGATGTAGCAAAAGTGTGAAGAGATGGAGAGGGAGGGGCTTTGTCGGAGAGTTCGCCAAATTCTAGATTGTCCTGCATGAACATTGAGCGAATATTGGAGCTGTGCTGAACGGATAATCGGTCCACGAAACCCTGGACCGAAGGCAGGAGCATAGAGCCGTTGAATAGGGCATGAAGTCTCTGACCTTCGCAAAACTTGGTGAAAATGGTTTTTTCTAGTTCACCTGTGTATACAGAAGGGGGCGAATGAGCAGATCTATCATGGCCATTCACATCGTGAGCACGTACCAAATTTCGAGTTTGTCTGAACGCTCTGCATCAGACCATTGAACTGCTCGAACGTGAAACAGCGCCAGGAGTGGGTTGGTCCCCACTGCCACAGATGCTCCCCAAAATGAAGTGACAAGTGTTGATAGGGAGCTATGGAGGTTCCAGGGTATAGATCGAGTAACTTGCGGAGATATCGATGGATATACTTTTCGTACTGTGTTATTTGGGTTGAAGTGATGTTTCGTAGCAAGCTCAATCTAATGGCTTCCACTAAATCCATGAAGTTGCTTAGGACTTTCCTTTGGCGACTTGTATCTTCGCCTGAAGAGCTCCAAAGGCGAACTAAGGTAATAGGTAGGTGGATTAAACAAAAGAACTTCCATTCGTCGGCCTTCAGTCAACCTTGTTTCGCAGTGCCAGGGTGCTTGGGTCCGCGGCTGACCCAAATGGGTAGTTGTGTACATTCCATATCCTGGGTCACCTCGTGCAAAGTATCTCGGCCAAGAACTCGCGATTGATGTCCAGAGTAATGGTTTGGAGTTTTCTTCCCTTTTAATAGTCGCTCCCACTCATCAACAATGCCGTTTTCCTTTTGCTATAAGAGGGGTTAGCCGTATAGTGCCATCAAAGAAGATGTGTACCAGCAATCGTGACATACTGCTTTCTGTAAAATGTCCGTCACACTCTTGAGAGAGGACTCCCCTGCAATGTGTATCCCAAGAATAGCACAAATCGCTCTGGCATGAACGAGATCAAGGTGTTTCCGCATAAATGTCTTCGTGCCAGACTCATAGAGTTGGCGAGCAACGTCCGCTGTTGTATCAGCTCGCTGTTGAATGACCCTGTTCGTGTCGACAGGCTCCCCCTTGTCGTTGAACCAGCACTGAGCTACACGCTTGCAGGCCATGAGAACACTTTACTAGGCAATAGAACGGAACACTCACATAATCCAGCAGCTGCTGAACAAGCTGATCTTTGACAAGCTTCTTAGCGTATTGAAGTCCTTCCTCTCTTGATAATTGCCGTAAAACATCTGCCGGACATGTCGCCAAGTCCACCTTGCTTCCTTCGTGAAGAATACGCCTAGCGGCAGTGAGCTGTATTCATTTGGCCCTTCAGTTGTAGTATCGAAGGTGACACCTTCACCGTCGTCAACGTCAGCGGCCATTCCCCAAATTTCTCTACAGTGACGCTGGAGGATCCCCATGTAGAAACCGTGCATTGAATCAATCACAACGTGCTTGGTAGGGTCCCAGTACGGGAGACGAAGGAGCTCACTCCAACGAACGTGGTTAAGCTTGAAATGCTTCTCTCATGTGTTCTCCGTAAGCTTGTTGAGCCACTCCTTTGCTAAGGTGCGATGTTCTTGATTATTCCGCCGTGGCCAAGCCCAGTAATCGAGATTCTCCATCTCCAGCAGCTGAAGTTTGCATTCGTGACACTGGTCACCACAGTTCGCCTGTCCGAATCCAGATATCTGCCACGCAGCGGGAAGATCGCAGACAATTGGAACAAGGGCACAGCAAATCAGTAGCCCATGGGGGTGTGTGGGTGATCGAGCTGGGGACTGCTGGATCGAAGCCATATAAGGCCCAGCATTTAGGGCACGAGGCGACAGACTGGTATTTGGGAGAAAGGGACAGCAAAGCGTTGAACACAGTGTGTGCATCGCTTGGAATATTCTTGCTTATTTCAAAAGGTGATTGCACATGGCTCGGAACGTTTCTGAGCTCTGGCGTAGCATCAGAGTAGCCCGTAGTAAGGCTGATGATGCTCTGTATGCTCTTTAAGACGTCGCCGACCCCCTTCAACGATAGGTGGGAGAGGATGTTGAGTGATGCAGCGAGGAGGAACGTAGTCAAAATGACAGGATTAAAGTGCAAATACGGACGGTCCATCAAATAGGCTAGTGATCAATCAGCCATAGTTCGTGTCCTCATTCTAAACATGTACTGGTGTCAAGGAGGATAGGCGTGCAGCAACGGCGGTTGACGGCTGCCACCCGAAGAGCTTCCCATTGCTCTTCCTTTACATGCCTCGCTCTCATCTCAGCGTCATCCAATGAGGCCGTTACTATTGACTCCAAGACTCGCAGCTTGGATGTCACCCGTCTCATAGGATGAGAACAGAGGTAATTTTTAGTGCGGACAAGCCATTCTTCGAAGCGGATGATGTTCTCATTTGCTATGTCAGCGGGCTCTAGTTGGGTGAGAGCATATATTTCGTGTGAGTTCGTCGCGATCGGTGGAGAATCAGCGTTGGGTGGAGATGTGAAGACAAGGGCTCCTGTAGCACATAAATCTTGATTCGACTTCGTGAAGGATTCCAAGCGGAGCTGAATGGATTTGAGTATAGTATAGAGTTGATCTATGGTCTCTATTGGTCATTGTTCCTTTCCCTTGGAGGAATTGGACACGTTAGGTCGATCGGGCATGTTCTTGGGTGGCACACCAGGGAGCGTCCCATTCAAGGGTGGATCTACATCGTTGAGATGAGCCTGCAAAAGAGTAGTGTCCCAGTAAGTTCCAACTCCAGATCAACGAGCCTTCGCTGTGTGCGCCTTGTATTCAGATGGTCCTAGGAGCCATCCATTCACGACGGATGGCAGTCCATCAGGAGAATTAATGACCGTGGTAGAGCTGCTGCAATCCCAGCAATCACACAGGTAATATTTTTGAGACTTGGGTTTGAGATTGCGACCGATAACCTGACCATGGCGGAGGAAGGGAGGCATGTCAATAGAACCCTTGACCATGGGCAACACCGTATTATCACCAGAGATCAATGCATGCCATTGCACGTGATCGCGTCGCGTCTCATCTCACATCAATGATCGAGTGGTGGAGGGTAATTATAACCATGTCAATGTCGTCTACACTCAACAAGACGATAGATGTGAAAGCGCTCCGGCGAAAATTGGATCTCGCATCAAGAATTGCGCAAGAAAGACTGATATCAGCAGTAGGTGTTCCCTCACATTTACCTTCTTCGATTTGACCTACCGCACAGGACATCGATATTGCGACCCTCAAACAGAAACAGGACTGAGCTCGCAGATTGAGGGAACTTGAACTTGAGCTTACACAGTTATCTACATACCGAGGTGAGCCTACATTTGGTCTCCGCTTCCTTCCTCTTATATTACTACTCAGAACGGGCGTCTCGCGATCTACCCCGGTGCAATCGTACCCAACTTGCGCCACCGAGCGCGAAATCCCGTACAGTATATGCAGATCGCGCATTGCAGTCACACGCGTTGTCAATACCTCCTAGTCCCAGCCTGTCAACAACACCCTTGACACCTGAATTTGACTTAGTGCAACTCAGACTCGACTTACCTTCCCCTATACTCGACTCGGACTCTTTCTGGGATCTCAATTCAACTGCCGCGACTGATACCGATTGGGATGATGAATCGACTGCCGCCGCCACTGGTACAGCTCCTTCGAGTCTCGAGCATGCTTTCAAACATGAAGACAGCGCAAATATAGCTCCCGTACAACTCAACCTTGAGATGTCGTCTCCCGTAACTACAGCTGCCGCTACTGCGCTTTCCCCACAGGATAACAAGCTCCCACAGGATAACGAGCCTTTGACCTTTTCCATCTCCAAGCTACTGTCCCTTGTAGTGACCGTTTCATCAAGCAATGATTCAGCCTCCAATGTTTCTCGACCTGACGGGATAGGACTGGAACGCCTGTGGACAATGGCTTCCGACACATTTACGCACTCCGTTTTTGCTTGGTGCGCTTGCCTAACAAGTTTCCTAATCAAAGCTTCCCTTCTCTATGTTGTTGCAGCATTGATATTTAGTGATGTTTTGGGCCCCGAGGAGCTTCGGCCAGATATTCTAGATGTGATTCGACGTTCTCATAGACTCTGATGATCATAGGTCAAAGGGATTGACAGAGTATGCATTGTACATCTATACATGGTAGAGATTCGTTTACATTGACATCATATCATAAGCTACATCCAAGAGATTGTGAAATCAGTGCAAAATGTCCCAAATTGTCTGTATCGAGATGAAAAGGATCCCTCAACTGCGCCGATGTTTGAGCGATTTGGCAGAGGGCAGAGCATCCTCGCTGACATGCTTGTTTCTATGGTGGTGGTGAGGCTTAGAGGAGACCCTGCTGGTTGAGGGTCCTGCATGATGACGTTTGGCGGAGGGTTGATCATTCTCGTTGGTGTGGTGGTGGGACTTGGTCTCGCCGCTTGAGAGGGCCGCACAGGGCTTATGGGATGAAACACTTATCTCGGGCTGGTGGATAGGCGAAAGCACTTCACGTTGGACTTTGGTTGGCTGACCGCGCCCCTTTGACGAGGCCTTTGATATCCTGGGAGCTGGGCACGGTTATCATATCATCAGTCGGGCGCAATTTCTGACAATGAAATACACTTACGAAGAGTACTGGATTCGCTGGACTCGGTGGACTCACTAAATTCGCTAGACTCGGTGGACTCGGGGGCACTTGATTCTTCAGGGCTCGCATCGTCGTCGTCGTCATCATCATCGTCTTCGGGCTCCTCGTCGGGCTCATCACAATGGTCGATACGGGTGCTTCTACAAGGCTCTATATTGGACTTTGGTGCCTGAGTTACTTGCAAGACGAGATCCTTCAGACATTTGGAAGTGCCTTGTTTGTGAGGGATCCCCTTTTTCGTTCCCTCGCCCGCCATCAACAACTTTTCACAGTGTGCATCGTCGACACTCGTTGGAAGGTATTCGCCACCGAAGTCATTCCGAACAGATCTTCGAGGACCACCATGGTCCTGCCACATCCGTGCCTCTGTCATGAACAGGCGCTTTGCAGTGGCATGTGGAGACTTCGGGTGGGGCACAGGGCACACAATGATTGGGATCCTGCCAATCTTCGCATCTGAAAGACGTGAGGCACGTAGCGGACCAAAACAAGGAGATATTTCACCTTTTGCTTCTGATTTGCTGAGGCGACGGAACCTGATACCCTTGTCTCGTTTGTCTGAAGGAAGATGGCGGGTCCACTCCACAGTGAGCTCTGTGGGGAGGCCAGTGATACCCCGATGTGCCGAGGATGTTGACGTTGTGATCACCCTCTGATTGCACATCTGAGAGGGGGGGGGGGGGAGATCGTTCCATTGTGTGTAGTCTTCTTGATAGCCCGTCCTGTTCCTAATGTCAGCAGCCTGATTGGGAACGCGTGGACGACATATCCGATAAATTTGGCATCCGAGTCATCAGCATTCTCATCCTTGAGACTCGCATGAGCATACTAGGAGACCGACGAGCTAACAAACACTGACCTGGTTGATGCTCACATCCCTGCTGATGTCAACGACCTGCTCCAGGGACATACGGCTATCGTGCTCGTCACCTTGCGCCTAAATGTACAATACAATGCGTGGGTATGACTATCTCTCGATTTGAAGAGTGAACTGACCTGTCCAGACAGGTGCACTTCATTGCTGCTCCTGATATTCTGATCTTCCTCACTCACATCGGCCTTATGCTGGTAGACACAGAGCAAAGCCTGAGAGCGGGACTGAACATCTTGGACATATACACTGACCTTGTTACGCGACTGGCGGTGGCGACATTTCTTATCGCATTTATTCTGGTCCCGGCGACGTTTCTTTTCATTGGGTACCTTCTCGTCTGCTTTCGGCTTCTTTGATTCATCTGCGGAAGACTCTGAATTACCTTGAGCTTAGGTACTGCGTCAAACTCACCTCTGTGTTTGTGCCAACGCTTAGTATGGGAAACTGATATCGGAAGTGAGCACCTGATGCTGACAAAATCAAGATAATCGTTACCATCTCGATCCTCATCGATATCAGGGTCAATGGGGTTAAGATTGTAGGGCGGCATCAGGAGTCAGGAGTTCTGAAGATCAAACAGTCCAGAAACCAGCCAGCATAGCTGCGAGGTTGAGGGATTTGGATTCGAAGATTCAGACGAACGTTATTGGAGTGGTAGTTCAAGTCAAGCCTCACCGGGCAAAGGGTACATGCATTCTGCCCACAGTCGGCGTCTATCTCGATCAGGTGATCACGTGCGTTCAGGCGCTCGTTCAAATTGACGCGGTCATGGGATGATCATGCCAGAGCCAGCATTTGTGTCGAAGAATGTAATTATTATGCATGACTCAATGTGAATGACAGGGACATCATGGCGGAGGCTAGCACGAACCCCACGATAAATGGGAGGACCATGGAAGGGGAAGCAGTCATGTAAGGCGGGTGCTCGATGCCACAACAACCCACAAAGAAGTCCAGGAGTTCTTCTCCCTCGTCGCCAGCAGGATGCAATCGTCGTGGGAGTGATCGTGAAGAAATATAGTAACGAAAAGAGAGGAAGATAAGGGGGTTATTGAATGTAATGCAGAAGTTGAGGACACATGGAAGCTGCAGTGAATGGCAAGCCTTTACCACTGGTAACACGTAGATAATCTTGACTGACAGACGATCCTATAGTATGAGTGGCTGAATGCATAGGCAACAACTGGACTATATATACACGTACCACATTGAAGGCTGACTGAAGATCGACAGAACCAATATCCAGTGAGTACAAAGGGTCTTCAAAGTTGATAGTACCAAGCATCAAGATGTCTGTACATCAGGGCGTTAGGTATCGCAGGTCACCTGGTCACAGGTACCTCACATTGATGTTGGCGTCCTTCAGCAATGACAATCTTCGCGCCGGTACGAGAGCTTTGAATAGGTACGAGCCCCATGGTTGTTTCGATGACGATAGAGGCTGAAGACATAGCAAAGACAATGGAGGGAGGCACGAGCGGAGGATCTCTGCGGATACTGATGTGAGCCTAGAGAGGATTCCAGAAAACTGAGTGGGGCCTACCATCGAAGGAAATTCATGATGTCGAATCCGAAAGCAAGGGAGTTGTTGTGTCGGGAGTTGTTGTGTCATATGCATGAGTACAAAGAGAAAACTGAAAGGGATTTATTTGAAGATAAGATAAAAGTGGCTGGTTTGAATCTATATCAATATCGCACGTGTCAACTTTCATACACGGGCGTTTGGATATAATATTGATGTTCTATATGTCTTATTCAAGCTACATATACACTAGTTGCTGGGAATAGATGCAGAACGATTGTTCAAGAAAGCAAGCAATGCAAGAACGGCGGCGACGGCGGCAACAGTATAATACCAAACTGTCTTTGAGGGGGTTTGGCCATGCCGACTTCCCACTTTATATGAAAAGCTCTCTGGAGGAAAGAGAAGGTTCAGCCTTCAAATTCGGCCTTAAATACACCAGACCTACTGGGAAGTACTCGATGAGACTTCCAGATATTTAACTGGCCAGTGCTCGTGCTTCCAGCGATGAGAAATTGGTCGCTCGACGAGACGCATTCACCTGATAGGTGAAGAAGTCGTCCAGCTGGAGTATTGGATAAATGAGCCCTAAGCAAACAAAATTTAATAAGAAGTCTACGCACATGGAGTGGACAGCGGTTCATGAAAGCTGAGGAAGGTTTTGACATCCCATAAGAATAATTTCGGGCCAGAAGCCCCTGCGAAAGCGCCACCAGTATGTATGAAGGTGGCGGGAGGGTGAGATGTCGAGTTCCTGGTACTAGCGTCGTTCTCTGGCTGAAACGAATGGAGGAATATACCGCTGTCGATATGATATAAGTGAAAGGCATTGGTCTTGTTCAAAGGCCACGAAATGGCAGCCATCTGAGGCAATAAAGCCTCTGGGACTAGTACAGGTCATCTTCAGCCTTGTGGATATTCCATGGCTCGACTCACCATTGGTTCCATGCAGGCAGTTCAGAGCATGGGCAAATGAGACCATTTGACTCGAGATTCCACAGTCTGTAAGCCTACGTGAACTGAAAGAAGAACAAGTTCGTAAGGAAACATACAAGATGCCGTTATTGAGGTAAGAGACGACAATCGTATCGTGATTGACCCAACCGATGGAGGTCACCTTGACTTTTTGACTACCATGGGAGGCGGTGGGAGGGGGAGGAATGGTTACCAGATGCTTAATATAGCCATCTATTGTTCAAATCCTTAGATATATTCCTGGTGAGGTTAGTAATGGTGCATATCGTCAGTGGGTTTCCATATTTGAATGACATCATCACCACCAATGGCGATTGATGAATGAGAGTGATGGAGGGCAATAAACTCTATGGGCGAGTTTAATGGGTCAAAGCCCACTAACGTCTAATGAATGCGAGATTTGATTAGCTAGCTTTTTACAGAAGACGGAAGACGCACATGAGCAATATTAGGGTTCTGCTCTTGCGCTGTATTGAACGTCGCCGTTAGCAACATGCCATCAGCAAAACTGCTGATGAGCTGCTTCTCATGTGTCCATACTACGGACAGGGCTTTCGCTTCGTATGGTATCTCATATTCTTTGTCTCCCGTGTCGCAATCCCATATGCACACACAAGTGCCCATCGCGGCAGCAATGTATTGACCACCAGGGGAGAAAGAGATTGACCTAGGAATATAGATATTGTCATCGTAGGTGCAGTTTATGGTGCGCTGTAGTTTGTACTGAAGGACCATCTTTGAGGGAATGAACATGCACGTAGGCCACTCGCTGCCACTGGGATGATGGTCCCTAGCCAGATCATGTGCATGATCTCGTCATCATCGACGCGACGCGAGTCCCAAGAGGTCAACACATTGATACTGTCCACATTCCTCCTCCCATTGCCATCATCATCAGCCACTGTAATAATGAACGAACGATTCCTGGTGAAACCTACTTCCAGAAGGCCGAAATCTCACTCCCATCCCCTACCAACTCCTCAACTTCTCCAAATCTCACGACCGCACCGTCAATACCCTTACGTTCAACGTCTTCGCAGCTGGATCGCGATTTGTATTATTCTCTGCATTTCAGCCCGGATAATAACAAAGGGCTCCTGGTCTCTATTCCCCAGTGGATTGTCTATCCCTGCACCGCCCCGCTGGAACCATTTTCCAACATCCGGCAGTACACGAAGACTCAACACTATGACTTTCTGGCATCAATCTAGAGACACGCTGGGATCCCGAAATCATGCCCTAATGCCAAATGGTGCCCGAATTCTTCACGATCTAACTTCTTGCACATACGATCCGCGGCAAGGTCATTTTCGGCACTGGATTTTTGCCCCAATCCACTTCTTGAGGGATAAGTGGCTTGGCTTCGAGCTCTCACGAATCCACCTAAGTCTACCACAGGATGCCATCGATGATACGAATGACAGATGCTGGGAACTCGAAGGACATTGTGGTTATATCACCATCACACTTTCTGCTCCTGTCTCCCTGGCTCACGTCAGCTTTGGTCACATTCGCCAGGTGCCAGCATCACCAGAACAACCCGACTTCATCCGTGTCTGGGGGCTAGTTGACAAGTCGCTTTCGCTGTTGTCTCCCGACTCTTTGTCTCCTCAGGTCTTTTCGCGCACTGGGACAATACCTCATGGGATCACCAGCTGTCGCTTCGTCAGGCTTGCGGACTTTCAGTCAAGTCTCGACGACGACTTGCATCCAGTGTCACCACTTGTGGCAGGCCATGACATTGACGTCCTTGTGTTTGAAGTCCTCAGTAATCATGGGGGGAACTTCACTTGTATATATGACCTGGGTGTCTATGGATCGTAGTGGCATCGTAGTCGTGGTAATTGTGAGAACTTTTATCCATATTTGGAAAGCTTGCTTCATATATGGCTTCAAACGAGCACAAAGACACTTCCAAACTTCGTCCTTCACCACCACCACTGCTTGCCACTCGAATCTCAGACATATAAACATGCGTCTTTGGTACATATATTTGTCCATTCTTCTCCTGAGTAATGCTTAATATCATGACAGGGTGCTCAATATTCTGCCGAACTCCCGCTCCAATACTGCCAACTTCGATAAGCCAGTATGCATGATGAACTTAGCCTTCGGATCTGTGATCGAAGGCAAGGGGCGATGCGCTGTCGACATTCATATCGGTCCAGACGTGGATAACCCTATCATTTGCCACTTGGGAGCGTTGACTCCAGGCAAGGTACATGTACAGCTTCTCAAATTCATCTATCCCTACCGACGTTATGCATTCGAGGTCAAACGCTGCCTCGACTTGATCCTAGATGCCGACACTGATACCATCTTTCTAAACCACAGTGAGGATCACCCAAGTACCTTCGACTCTTGCTCATCCCCTTCCAGCTCCGTGTGTCTCTCTGGCTACTTTATGTCGGATACTAGCGGCCAAGACGCGGATGCTAGCCGTGGTACCACTCCTTCCCGCTTTCGCGGTGATAGCGTAGACTCCGTCGCAGGAGCTCTTCAACTTCCAGCCTCTGATCTCTTCCGGACTGAGAGCATGGAATCGGTCATATCTGGAGGCGTACAAACTCAATCAAGGGCCGCAACTCCTCTGGCGCACCGCAACAGTAGCCTGTCATCAATCAACACTGGCTTCCACCCGCTCAAGAAACCAGCTGCGAAAGGACACAAAAGAAAGGTGGACGACACAACCGACGACAAGGCATCTGCCCTTCCACACAAGCGAAAGCCCGTCACAAGGTCCGGAAGTGCGACTATTCCGAGTGCAAGGGCTGCGGCAGCCACGGCATCGACCGGATCCTTATCCTCCTCCGTCGATACTGCTGCTTCCACCGTTGCTTCCACTGTCAACACTGCCGTTCCCGTCATCACTGCTCCCGCCGTTGCTGCTGCTCCATTCACATTCATGCTCGCGAACGGCGTCAAATGCACCGATGAGAACAAAGGAGAATTGACTGGCCCTGCTGTTCGCAATGGGGACGACGTCGAAATCTTCTTCCTCGTTTCACTACCTGGTTGGCCACGCGTGCCTTGGTTCGACGTGCGATGGCTCGTACCCCCAGCCCTGAGTGGTGTAAGTATTGTTGTCACACTATCTCCTGTTTTTATCTCACATTCCTTCGCAGTTCAAGTTTACCGTAGGCGATCCAGTGGTTATCGAGGGTCAGTAACACTCTCTGGAACAATAATCAGGCTTACAACTCTCTGTTAGGCCTGAACACCGGGATTGTGGGCATGCATCGATGGGGTGAACGCAATATTGAAATCCCTCAGGACTTAGCCTTCCAGAGCGGTATCCCTGACAAGACACTTGTTTATGGTGCGAAAGGCAGAGGGGTGATACCTGCTAATTCCAAGATCCTTTTCTGTACGTCACCATTGTTCTGACATATATTTTAACTAATCATTTCCTCAGGGGTCAAATTGAATCACATCATCCCACGCACAGCTTAGATCACAATGTTCCTACTCTATCAAATGTAATAATAGCTATGCCCATTAATAGCCATAGATGAATTTAGCTTTCAACCACTGATCGACGATTGCATGTGATCGATTGATCTCCCAAGAAGCGCTCATCCAAACCTCCATGATCCATCATGTCGCGCCTTTTCCGCCCCACCGTCCCCTTCCCATCCGCCCCGCTATCTCCTTCGTTCGGACGGCCTTCACGAACGACGGCAGCGATGTTGATGAGTTCTGCAATGATTGACTGACATTGTCCAGAAATGGGGCTGCTTTGTACAATAGATTGAGTGTAAGAGCCTTTGTATCGTTTGTATGCACGAGAACTAAAGAAAGCCAAATGTATATTTGAGCTTTGCTACCTCTTGAACCCCAACCATCACCTTCAACCTTCGAAATCCTCAGCCAGTACTATCACTTTCTTATCATCATGGTATCTGCTCGAGAACTTATTCAAGGAATTCCAGCGCCTGCAATGATAAAGGTATGTCGCGTTTCAGCCCTCAATACATACGGCTGAAGCCAATATTGTAGGATCATTTCGCCTTTGCGAATGTTCGCCATTACTGTGCCACTGCGCACCTCCCAACCACTCGACGAATCCCCCTACACAACCAGCATCCCTGCCTCGAGGGATTATTCAGTGCAGACACTGCGCAGCCTCGCCGCCACGATGTCGTCGTCAACATCATCCACGGACAGAAGACCAATCAATTCCACGTTTTCTTCAGAGAACGCGGACGGTCCCCATTGAACGACTCGCTCCGGGACAGTCAGAGCCGTCAAGCGTGGGCACATCGATCGTATGGCAATGTTATCGTGTTACAGAGAGGCCAGAGAAAGGCCTATATTAACATTCGAGCTGCGGATAGGAAGATGGAAAACACGGCCGTGAAAAGGTGTGTCTCGCATATACTAGCGCGCCTCAGCTGCCCATTGACTTTCTTGACAGCTTCCTCAGACGCCTCAAACTCAATGGGGTTCGCCGCATTCCTCGACATTTCAACTGCAGGATGCAGCAATGATTTATTCATCGTAACTTGTCCTTTTTGTTCGTTTTATATCTTGTTACTTCGTTCTCTATCTTGTTGCTTAATAGAAAGTTCATTGTCATTCGCTCAGCTTCCCGTGTGCTACATCTATAGTCGATTATATCTTTGTATATATAACATAATACACGACCTGAATCTGCACACTGTTGAGGCTCGCGCGCCTACATAACTTCCAATGCCACCCGGCCGTCATCCAGGTTCATCCAGCTCACGGTCCTGCAAACTTAGCTGCAGCTTCATCAACCCGCTCTCCAGCACAGAGTACCGTGCCCGTTTTGGCCTAGCCTAGGGGCGGATCGGGGTTGTGGGAGAAGTTGAGGTTAACCCCGATGTGACGATCATGTACGATGGATGCACCTATCGTGGATAAGACGGACATCCTACCAAGATACCTAGGACGTGAATGTCCGAACCTGCGAGGTGCGAAGCTCCTGACCTACGCTCCTACGGCCTACAACCTTACGAAGCTCACGACGGCCGACTTGCAAACCTGCAGACCTTCAACTTGCGAAGTTGCCCACCTGCCCACTACCAACCTACCAACCTCCAATCTGTGCACCTCCAACCTTTGAACTCCAACCTGCGTACATGCGAACCACCAACCCACGACCCGCGAACCTGCAAACCTAACCTACTGCCGACCTCCGAGTCCAACCAAAACCAAGCTACGTACATTGCGCTAAGTCACAAACCTGAACGTGTCTGCCGGCCCTCAAGTTCAATACCCTTAGTCAAAGGATCTTTACGGTATCGAAGAGGTATTTTACTCACTATACCTTTTTCATATGTTGTCTCCGTATATTTAAATCAGTCGCATAGGTACAAAACCAGCTAACAGAGATTTATACTATGTACAAAAGTATCGAGGTTTAATACTTGAATTCTACTATGACAGAAATTATTGATAAGGTATTGTTCGGAGTATTTTGCCACTCATGTTTGATACTTGTAAGATAAGTCAATTATACTAAGAACAAAGGTATTATGCTAAGTCAAAGGATACTTTGATTTATACTTCACACGATTGTATTGTTAAGGTATTTGTAATACCTTCATCATACCTTTACCTGACGTATGCTAAAGTTATGCAATCCCGGGCGTTGTGCATGCAAGCTGTAACTTGAAGTCCAACCCAGTGTGTCACGCTGTCACAACTGGTTGCTACTGTATACTATAAAACACTGAAAGATGTGCTTAGGATGTAGGCAGAAAAGCCTGATTCTCCAAGGGTCAAAAGCCTGATTTATGTGGTCTCAACTCCACCTGTCTGTTTTTTAGAGTTGGGGTATTCCTACACAGGTGTAATTACCTATAGCTGAATATTACAACTAAGAAGGTAGAAATTGTGGGAAAGTGCCCAGCATGTGGGCATGCCCACACGGGTAAAAGGGCATGCCCAACATGCACTAAAGTCATTCTTGAGCATGCCCTGAGTACCAGTGGAAATGCCCAAAATATCAATTCCAGCAGCTCAGGCATGCCCAAAGCACCAATTTAAAGACTGTGGGCATGCCCATATACATCAAAAATCACCCAAATCAGTAGCATCATATCAATAGTACTGCTATTCCCTGCTGTGGAGGTCATTGGTAGGCAAATAATGAAGGAAATTCATTGTCATCATGCAGATATTCACCACACTTTTTGTCTATTACTTGAGATTATCACATACCATCCTTGCAGAATTCTTATCTGTCACTGTTTGATTTCATCACAAATCATCCTTAAGAACAAACAGGCAGACTCCTTGTTCATTAATGCAAGTCTCATCACACATCATGGTTCTGTACACTGTAGTTATTATTAACACCAAGAGGTACAAGTACAGACAAGATATCTACTGAAATGGATCATCAATATCATCTACAATATCTAATTCTATACCAGTGTTCACACGGAATGCATCTGCCATGTTGACTGCATCTCACTGCGTGCACTGAATGCTAATTATTCCATACTTGGGCACTAAGTAGCATGAAGTTATTTAAGATAACTCTTAAGTAATGTTGCCTAAAGTAGCAAAAATATTATGATTCATGTAGATTAGATAACACGGACATTAGTATATTTGAATTAGCAAACAGTTATTGAACTCAGATTTGTAAGATAGCAGGTTCCATACTTCTGGAAACTGTATTTTAGTATTATTAAAATGTTATGAAACTGACATGCTCCCGCATCCAGACTGTGTATGTTTGTATTTATTGCACATCCGGACGTCTGGGCATTTGCACATCCACAAATCTGTAAGTCCACACATCCAGACCTCTGGACCTCCGAGCACCTGCACATCCTCTTGCAGTTATTGCTGGGTATATTCAACTGGGAACCTATTAAACCAACCTTAAAGTAACTGTAAATAATCAACTGGACCATCCAGCTATAACTGACTTTCAGTTGATTCAAATTCATGTTCTATCCTAATCTATCAGATAAAATTCACAGTAGTTAATTGAGAACATGCTGAGTTGTTGCTGGCAATACTCTAGTAGGTATAGCGGGTTATAACTGGTATTCTGTCTACTCAAGTAGGGGTATTATTGCTGCACCCAATGGAGACACAGGTCTATTGCAGACTATGCATGCTAAGGTGAAAACAAGAGTGACAGAAGAAGAGGAATTGGTGGATACAGAGTATGATGATGTAAGGCAAACCTCAAGATGGCCAACAGTGCAAGCCTAGCGGAGGGAGAATCCAAAGATATCAATAGAGCTACTACAATACATGAGAGACTGCTCACCTAGCAGAGGGAGAATCCAAAGAGAACAAAATAAGGATTCTCCATGCTAGGAAGTGAAGTATATACTGTAGAAGGATGGGAGAAAGGAGAGAGAACTGTTTAGTACACCTGCCACAAGTCCAGAGAATATCACAAGGTACAAGGAGGCACATGTGACAATGACACAACATGCATGGTTTGATAGTGGTTAAATACTTCTGGCAAAAGTAGGGTAGAAGTATTCTAACTATTTCCACCATATTTTTGCCAAAAGTATAAATCAAAGTATTGTTAGCTCACTTTTGATACTTCTAAGTCAAGTATTTTTGAATTAGCAAAATAGTATCAGACCATGGGAGAAATGATAGCTCATTAATAGATTCATTGATATTTTTACCAAAGTTTGCCACTCAGTATCAGTGAAGTATTAAATGTGCAGAACTTGATACTTTGTCATTGAAAGTATGTTTCAACTATTGAACTGGACAATCTTGAGGCCTGAGAAGAGGGGTAGGTATAATACATGCATGATACTTTCCACTGGCATCAAAAGTATTAAATCAGGACAAAGTATTAAATAAGAAAGTACCAAATTGGGAAAAGTATTCAACCAACCAGGTCTAGGGCAGGCATGAGTGAGCAGAGTGGCCCGACCTGCATTGTTGGTTGGTCCACTCATGTCAGTTGGTCTGCACCTGCACCAGCATTTACAAGCATTTGCAGTTGCACTCACACATGTGTTCACATTGGTCTCAATGATTGTGGATGCAGTGTAACTGCAAACATCCATAAATGCTGGTGCAACTGCACTTACAGCATTTGCATTTGCATTTGCATTTGCATGTGCAGGTGCAGGTGTGACTGCACTTACAGTATTTGCAGGGGTGGAAGTCCTTGACCTTTTGGGAAGCATGCTGGAGGTTGCTGTAGGTACGTGGCCGGTTACAAGCATGGAATGCGAGGGTGGAGGGAAGTGCTCCAAAAGATGGAACAAGGTTGTGAGGTCGTGGAGTCGTGAGGTCGTAGAGGAGGAGAGGCGTGAGAGGAAGCGAAGAGACAAGGCCGACTAAACACCGCGTCCACTAGTGAACTCGAAATTGGGCAACTCGCAGAGAGGTAACTGAGGTCTATTAGCATAGTACCAGGCTTTTATATATACACTAGCTATACACAAGAATGTAATACAAGGCACGAAGACCTCGTTTCAATATAAGTAAATGTAATGTAACAGATACATAAGAAACCTGACCAGTACTTATCTAGCCGGTGCACAGCAACTCGTGTCGAGTGCTCCGGCCAGTGTAGCAGGAAGTAAACATGATGTGCTTGCGTCGATGATGGTTCATGTATCCGGCGTTAGTTGGACCACCAACCCTACATTGCTCACAGGCTTCCAGGAGTCATGCTCAATGCCATAGCCCCACCAGCACACCAGATACTTTAACACTTGGCCAAAGTGTCTACTATTCCAGACTTCTTCAACTTCATGTTCCTCTTCTCCATCAGCAAGCTGTGGAGGTGGCAGAGCGACAGGGCATCGACCCAGGATGGGATCCAGAATCAAGGGTGAGAGTTTGATGACAGGGAAGACAGGGTGAAGGCAGGATAGGCCTGGAGAAAGCTTGAGTCGGTATGCTGCCTTGCTGACCTTCTGGATGACTTGTAGGAACTGAGGCATGCATGTCTGAGTTTCTGGGAGGATCAGGCAAGGTTAATGTCCAATGAATCCAGCCAAACCTTGTCACCCAGTTGGTACTCTGGAGAGGGAGTCTGACATTGATCATAGTAGTGCTTCATGCCATTCTAAGCCTTGACCAATGCAGACTGAGTTTCATCAACCGCGGACTTCATCCAGTCTACAAACTCATTCAGACTCCATCTGAGATGGTGGCTGATGAGGTTCAAACCCAAGACAAGGATGGTGGCCCATATCCAAGAGAAATGGTGACTGCTGAGTGGAGGTGTGAACACAGTTGTTGTATGTGAACCCTGCCATAGGGAGAAGTTGAGTCCAGTCATTCTGACACTCTCTGAAAAAGATCTGTAGGTAGGACTTGAGTTTCTGGTTAGTCCACTCCATCTGTCTGTTCAACTGAGGATGGCAAGCTGTTGATGCAGCCAGCTTGATCCCGAGCATCAGGTAGACTTCTCAGGTAAATTCCGCAACAAACTGCAGACCTTGATTGGACATGACAGACTGAAGGAGGCTGTGTAGCTTCCAGATGTTCTGTAGGTATAAGTTGGCAGACCTGAGGGCAGATATGGTGGTGTGAGTCAGGATGAAATAGGTGTGTTTGCTTACAGAGTCAACCACATTCATGACCACATCAAATCTGTCCAACTCTGGAAGCTCAATGATGAAGTCCATGCTCAGCCTGTCCCAGTGTTCATCTGGAATAGGAAGTGGGTGAAGTTCACCCATAGGTGGGTGCCTCTGAGCCTTTGTCCAGAGACAGAGGTCACAGTGCTGGGTGTAGAATCTGATGTAGCAGGCAATGTTCAGCCACCAGTAGCTTTGGGAGATGAGTTCAAGGGTTTTCCATCTACCTGCATGGCCAGTGACCTTGGTGTTGTGGTGCTGGGCTACAATTGTGCAACACAAGTACGGTGAGTCCAGAACATAGATCTTACCCTGGAACATCAAAAGTCCGTCCGATTGAGACCATTCTGCACTCCAGACTGTCTTGCAACTACCCTGCGCCTTCTTCAACTCCTCTGCCACCTTTGCCACTGCATATTCAAACTTCGCGTCATGAACTCCAGTCCGGATAGCTGAGAGGATATCCTTCTCCTCCCCTTCAAGAGTGACACCTGTGGCACTGACAGCAAAGTATGCTGGTTTGAGCAAGACCACATCCTTGTTGTCGTCCTTACCATCCGAGTGATCTGAGCAGTGCAAGAGAGCATCCAGCTTACCCATAGTCTGACCCGGACGATGTTGGAGAGTGAAGTGGGGCTTCAACCGACGAAAAGGACGGTAGGTGACGGGTGACCATCACCCATCACGTGGATCGTCCCTGAGGGGCCCAGGCCGTCCCGACGCTCCGGCTGATCAAACAATCAGGAGCCGAGTTGCCGGGTACAGCCACCAGCGCCAACTGGGATGTAAGTGGCCTTGGCGCGCGCGCACACACACACACCACGGGCCTCCCCCATCCTCATCCCATCCCATCCCCTTCCCCAGATGTACACTAGACTGAAATAGAATACAACTCACCTGAAATCCATTGAGTGCTTGATGAGGTGTGAGAACTGGGAGGAGGGAGGAAGGAGGAGGTCAAGAGGTGCCAGGTGATGGTGATGGGAGATGTGAAAGGGTGTGGGGGACAT
The DNA here is from genome assembly GCA_036872985.1 of Pleurotus tuoliensis. Classification (NCBI taxonomy): domain Eukaryota; kingdom Fungi; phylum Basidiomycota; class Agaricomycetes; order Agaricales; family Pleurotaceae; genus Pleurotus; species Pleurotus tuoliensis. The sequence goes on from JAYMDH010000014.1 coordinate 404,050, forward strand.
GCAGACAGGCGCCGCAGGCGCACACAGATCGGGACGCTTGTCCAAATGGGGCAAGAGGCACGAAACGTCGAAGCTGAAGCTCCAAAATGGGAAGCGCGCCCACAGACGGCCTTGGATGTATGGAACCGTAAGTGCCCTCCTACCCTTGCGTGACAGGACTGTCCGGTTGCGTTACAGGACCGTCCTTTTTTCGCCCAGGAGCAGATTTCGGCTCCCCCGGCTCTCTGCGCAAATTGGCAGAGGCTTCCCCCAAAAACCGTCCCCCACTCTGTCCTTCCTGCAAAAAGGACACTCCCCGGACAGTTCGTCACTCCCACATGACCGTGTCACACCCTCTTCACTCACTTGGTGCCGCTGACTCATGCAGCAGGGCCCCGGGGCTCGATAGCGACCGACTCCCGCACCTCAGCACCTCTCCTCCTCCTCCCCTACCAGTCTCCCCCATTATCCCCCCGAATCGCGTCCGCTTGGGCGCGTTTTGACGCGTCTTATCAGCTCCCTCAACGCACATGTCTATGGGGAGGCCCTCAACGCGTCTGGTGGCCATGTGGTCCCCCAACCAGCTGACTCTGCCCAACCAGGGGGACATGGCAACAGAGGTGCCATATCTCGGTGAGTTCTCCGTCGTTCAACATGGTCCCGGGCTCGTTCTGACACCCCAGCACTAGCTCTAGACGTCCGCCCAAACGCCTAAGCCATTCGCCGTCGTTTTCCCTCCCTGCAGGTGCTGCAGTGGTGCCAAACCACCACGAGGTGGGGAGATCATATCTCAGTGAGTTTTCCACCTTATATCTTGTTCTTGGGCTCGTTCTTACTCGCCTGGGGCTCCGCAACATGGGTCTGCCGTTTGCGAACAGGCCACTTGCGAATCGTCCTGCCCAATGCCGAGATACGGCCTCATGGTGCCCTTTAGGAGGGGGCAGCATATCTCAGTGAGTTCCCCATCGATTTGGATGATCTAAGGCTCATTCCTCATCGCATTTAGGTCCTGTACATGGGCCCACTCAGTGCATATGGGGCTGGCTGCGAATCGACGGCCCCTCATTGAGATACTTCCCTGAGAGACCCTTCAGGAGAGGGTGTCATATCTCAGTGAGTTCTCTATCATTTTGCTTGATCTTGGGCTCATTTTTAATTGCATATATGTCCAGGACATGGGCACACTGTCCCTCTGCAAATCGCTTGCGGATCGATTCCCTCAGCATCGAAATACTTTCCCATCTCCCCCCCTCCCCCCCTAGAAACTTGTACAAGTGTAGATGAATGTGTAGAAGATTATATTGATCCAATGCCACTTTGTCTACACTCTATCTGTTACATTGGCTTGTTATTTAATTCCTGAGCACATCAGCCACTGGTAGATTGCTGAGCACTGCCTCAAACCCCCTTTCTTCTTGACCTCCATGACCACCACTTCAGTGAACCTCTACCCTGGCATTCAGCAAGCTCTCAGCCATTTATCATCCTCAGATGAGCTCCAGATTGAAGATGAGATGGATGGTGAGCAGGAGTCCTTTCCAGGAGACCAGCAGTTGGCTTTGGATGGTCAGGGGTTGGGAACAGAGCTTCGAGATGTGATCTTGGGTGCTTCGAAGGGCGTTACTGAAGGGACTGCTGCACACTATGAGCGGTATGTGATCTGAACCTCTCCCTCATCTTAGAGGATGACCTGGCGTTGCCCAGCTTGATGGCTCAGTGCAAGAAGTTTGCAATTGAGAAGAAGTTTATTCGTGCAGATGGGGAGGTCTTCACCAAGGCACCTCACCGAGATACCCTGCTGTGGATAATTGCATGGATCATGGATGCGTAAGCCAATCTGTATGCCCCTCACTATTTGCTGACTCGATCATGGCTCTAGATGTGATGTGATCCATCTTGACGCCTCTCCGAAGCTGTCAACGGATACACGTAGCTCATACTCTCATGCGCAGAAGATGCGAGCTGCCATGACATATGCATTTGGGCGTGTCCATGGCCTAGGCTCTCTCGCATGGCATGAGAGGGATGATGGAACAATGCAAGGAAACCCTTTGATATCAAATCAGGTATCAGCTTACATGCTCAGCTTGCGTCGGCGAAAGGTGAGCACAACAGACTGTACCAGACTTGGATTCACAGCTCTGATATTGTTCAAAAGGTTCATGCTGGGGAGACAGCAACTAGTGCACATGCTATCACCCAGGTGGGATTTTTTTAACCATTTGGTTCTCAAGTATTCACTCACTACCGACATATAGGACATCTTAAGAGACCTTTACGATTTTAATCACCGTCCTGAAAACTGGGAGATCAAACAATACTCTCCAGGTAAGCGCAAGAATGCAGCAGACCCAGAGGAGGAAGTGCCATGGGCTGGTGGGAACACCCGCCGACTTCTCTTTGCTGCATTCACCATCGCATATCTATGCTTGCTACGTGTCGATAAAGTCCTGAAGATCAAGTTCTCTCATCTCAAATGGGACACTCATGACGAAAACCTGATTGTTCTGACTCTTCCATTTCGGAAGACCAGTCAGAATGGTGGTGAGTCCTTTCAGAACCCTTCTCCCTTCTATCTGATTGTTCACTACCTGACAGACATTAAGCCCTTTGTCTTGCACCGCCTTCCCGACTATTTCCAGCATCTCTGCCCAGTTCGTGCATTGTGTGACTGGATTCTGGCATCACAGCTCTCCAGTGGATACATCTTTCGAAAGATGCTATCTGGTGACCGCTTCTCCACCACAGACATTGCCATGGTGAGCCCTCTGTGTTACATGGACCTCAACCTTCATGCTCATGTCATTCAGACGAGTGAGCAGTTCTTGGAGCTCTTCCGGAACAGTCTCTTGGACATCCGATTGGATCCGTACCCATACGGAACCCACTCCTTCCGTTGTGGTGGGTGTCAGTTTCTGCATGGTGACCTCCAGTGGAGCCTGCGTCGACTCTGTGACTGGGGAGGATGGAGCACCGATTTCACTCACTTGACTATAGTCAAGTATCTCATCTCCTGGAACGATGAGCCTGGAGAAAAGAGAGAGGACTTTCTCAACTTAGAGAGGCCACCCTCTCTGAAGTGCCCATCCTGTGGAAGAAGTTGCCGGTGTGCATACTGATTAGATCAATTGTAGATATGATAAGATGGCAACATTTATAGTACTGAATGTCTACTCCATGTTACGAAAGTGCTTTGCAATGGCAGAAGGTTGGCTAAGCACATGAGTCTTCCCATGCTTCTCATATGTGAACTGATCAGAAAAGTTTGATCCATACCGTGCATGAGCAGCCTCAGCTGCCTGGGTGTTCCGCTCCTTGCTGCGCCTCTGCAATTCACTGAGGATGGCAGTGTAGCTGAGGCGTTCACCCTTGGGGTTGGTGAACTCTGCCCAGAACAAGGTAGGAGTCATCCCCAACCAATGCTCTGCAATCATCTGAAGTGTATTTGTCACTCATCTGTCACAAACAACAGTGTATGAGTACTCACCTTGCGTTCACGCCAACGCTTCTTCAACCCATTCCACTGCTGAGGCTTGCAGTGATAGAGCTCTCTCCAATGTACCAGTGCGATTGGGTGTCCGTGAATGCTGAATGGGGCCTTGCTTGGTTCCCAGAGGGGTGACATATCTGACCAGATGGGGGGAAGGCTTTCGAGATCCTTAGCAAAGGAAAGAAAAGGCGGTTCAGGAACATCGTGGATAGTGAACGACAAGCGGGAGCCATTTCCAAGAGTCAAGGTGAATGATTTTGAGGAGGGTGCTGGCGTATGGGAGACAGTGGGAAGGACAGGCAATGAAGTAGAGGGAGAAGAGGAGGAGTGGGTGGTTGGAGTGGAGGAGGGAGACGAAGATGGTAGGAGGTTCAGATGGCTGGTGACAAGCACAAGCGAGTCTTTGATATGCTGAATATCTTCCTGAAATATAACAGATCAGGCCCAGGACCGGATGGCTAGCAGAGGTGAACACTTACATGGACAATAGCACCACCAGAGGAGGGCAGAGATGGAGCAGAAGCACCATGCCCAACCCTTGTCACCTGCCTGAGCAGATGATCAGGAGGATGGTAAGGATTTTTCTCCTTGAACCGTTTGGCCTGCCATGCGGTCAAGGAAATGAGAGAGAGAACAAGAGTGACATGTCACTCACCCAAGCCAGGATGCCGTTCTTCTCCTCCATGGTCCGGTTATCGAATGCATCATCTGTTGGCAAGACAGAGAGCAAGCGTGAGGAGGAGCCCACCTCTTCAAAAAGCCTGTTACGGCGAAGGGTGGACTGCTTGGGCTTCGAACGGGCCTTGGTAATCCCACTGGAGTTACGATGGGCTTTGGTAGCACCAACACGGAGGCTGAGAGTGTTGGAGGCAGTCAGCACCCTGTTCCAGAGGGGGTTGAGGATGGGCACTCACCTGTCCCAGCGACTGGAGTCACCACTGAATACACAGAGACGAGCGACCATCTCTGCCTTGTTCCCACTCTTGGGCAGACCAAAGCCAGCACACCATTGCTGCAGAACAGCCTTCCTCTGGTTGCTGGAAAGGAAGCAGTAAGCTAAGCTGCAGCACCCCCTCCAGCCACATGGCCCACACCACACTCACACATCGAGGTACACTGTGGTGAATTCCCCATCAGGCATGGGCTTTCCCGGAAACAGTAGCATCAAATCCGAAGGTTTCGAGACCGTGGGAACGGCCTGCCCAGTTGGGATCGGCCCATCCGGCACATCTACGTCCATTCCCGGGCCGTCGTCATCCATTTTGATGGGTGTGCAGGGTCGGAGGAGGTCGAGAGCAAGAAGGGAAAGGGCGGGGAGGAGGGTGAGAGAGAGAAGGAGGAAAAGGAAGGGGAGGGAGCACGCCAGCAGCGCATCAGCCACCCCGACAGTGCCAAGCATGCTGCCCAGCCCGCCCAGCCCATCAGGAGGGAACGGCCAGGAAAACGACATCAGCGATCGTGGCATGAGAGGGCTCGGAGCGCCAGATCAAAAGGGGTGCCAGGGTTCAGGGCCAGACTCAGGGCGTGGGACTGTCCTGCTCCCCCTTTGGGAACCGTCCTGTTCGAGAGAGAAGTTGAAGCAGGAGGGGTAGAGGGACCAGTGGGCCTGGGGACGGTTGAGCTTCTGAGCCTTAATGAAATGCTTGAGGTTCTTGTAGTCTGTCCAGATCTCAAACAGAGTCTCGGCACCTTCAAGGTAGTGCCACCATTCGAGAGCCCAGATGATCGAAAGCATCTCCTTGTCATGTATCTTGTAGTTCCGCTCTGCAGCCTGTAGACTTTAGAGTAGAATGCGACAGGATGCCATTTACCATCACCCAGATCCAGCTGCAACAAGACTGCACCCATCACGTAGTCTGATGAGTCCGCTTTGACCCGATATGGCCTATCTTCCTTCAGAAACACTAGAACAGGTTCAGAAGTGATCAGCTCTTTGATCCGAAGAAATGCGGACTGAGTGAAGTCATTCCATTGCCATTCCTTCGCACAAGTGAGATCGAAAAGTGGCTGAGCGATATGAGAGTAGTCCTTGATGAAGTGGCAGTAGAAATTGATGAACCTGAGGAAGGATTGAAGTTCAGTCTGAGTCTGAGGCGTCGGCCAGTCTGCAACTCTGGAAACCTTCACGGGGTCCATCTCAATCTTACCCTCAGAAATGACAACTCCGAGATACTCCACTTTTGTCTGCTTGAAATAGCACTTGTCTGCTCGGAGGAAGAGCTTGTTCTTTTGGAGGATCTCTAGAACTTGCTTGAGGACCTGGTGGTGCTCCTCGCGCGTCTTGGTGTAGATCAGGATGTTATCCAAATAGATAATAACCACACCTTCTGTAATGAGTTCCCGGAATAGGTTGTTCATCATGGTCTGGAATGTAGATGGGCTATTTGTCAGTCCGAAGAACATCATCAAGGGTTCAAAGAGTCCTTAGGTCATCTGAAACATGGCCTTCCACTCATCACCCTCCTTAATCTGGATCTTGTTGAAACCCCATTGAACATCCAGCTTGGAGAGGTAGTGAGTGTTCTGGAGTTTGTCCACCAAGTCTGAGATGAGTGGAAGCAGATACTGATTTTTGACTGTCATGTTGTTGAGCTTCCGGTAGTCCTGAACCAAGTGGAGCAATCCATCCTTTTTCTTGACAAAGAACACGGCAGCGGCCATGGGCAACTTGCTTGGACGGATTTGGCCAGTCTGGAGGTTCTCCTCCAGAAACTCGTCCAGCTGTTTCTGCTCAGTGGGGGACAGTGGGTAACACTTGGTAGAGGTCAGTTCGGCTCCACTCAACAGTTCAATGGTGTGGTCCTACGGATGCAGCATGGGCAGTTCATCAAAGGACTCCTTGGCAAAGACATCCTCAAACTCGTGGAGGAAATCCGGAACTGCACTGTTCTGAGGATCGTGGGGTTTATTGTGCTGAAAAGCCAGTGCGAGACGCTGCAAGACCTTATTGGCAGAAGTGTTGTCCTTATCATCATTGTTGCACTCCAGAAGCTGCAGGTGATCATTGGAGTGGAGTTCCTCAGCTGTCAGCATCGGGCCCGTATGACACTTCCAGAGTTGCACAGACTCTTTGCGTCAGGTCAGCTTGTTATGGTGGAACTCCTTGCAACAGGTGTCATATCGGATGTGCAGCGACTCATGGTGACCTCTTTGGTTTGCCAGTTGATTTCTGGGTTGTGCCTTCAAAGCCAGGTGTACCTGAGGATGATGTCCTGTCAGCCAATGTTAGTGACCATGGAAGGCATTCATTCCATGTGATCCTTGAACCAGAGTACAAGGTCCATGACTTCAGAGATGGATCTGTTCTCATTTGGTGATCCGTCAATATTGAAGACTGGAATCAGAGTGGACAGCTTATGTCAGGTGAAACCATGGGTGTCAGCAAAGTGTAGATGCATGAAAACTCCAGTGGCTCGGCAGTCTACCAGGGCTTGCAGAGTGCATCGGTGTTGTATATCTGTGCTCAGCACTTCAACAGATATATTTAGTGAAGGCCTGCTGGGCAAAGTGGAAATCTTATAGCTACTGGGTAGCCGCCATTCCCACTGTGGGCGAAACCTTTGGATTGTGCAGATTGTAACCAGGTCAGGTGTCTTAGCATCAGATGAATCATCAGATGGTTTGGGTTCATCATTGTGTATTGTGTCTACACTAAGACAAGCAAATTGGTTGTTTACCAATGAGGCCACACAGGTCACTTGTTGGTCCAGGTAAAATCTGCTGCATCTGATTCCTCAGCTGCGACCATCCCCTCAGCATCTATTCCTTCCAAAGTCCCAGCACTTTCTACAACATCGGCCGTGGTCAAGAGATCTTTGACAGTGGACGTCCGCTCTTCAGCCATCATGAACTAGAGGTCAAACTGAAGTTGGCACTCGTGGGACATGTGGCCAGGCTTGCCACATCGGTAGCAGAGCTGCAAAGTGGTGGGCCAGGAGCAGGTATGATCAACATCCATATGGACACTGGGTGAGAGAGCCTTTGGTGGAGGCAGTGGCTGGAAGGGGGGTTGCAAAGGTGGGAACTGAGTCTGACACAACGCTCACAGTAGCGTAGGTTTAACATATAGCCATAAGTATTGTAAAAGTAAACTAAATACCTTAACATTACCTTTATGTAAGGTATAAATCAAAGTATGATATTATTTGCTTCGATACCATTGTATATAGTATTATTGACTTATTATAAAGGTATGAAACACGAGTGGCAAGATACTTTACCACAATACTTTTTGAGTAATTTTAATTAAAGTATTATTCAAGTATCAAACCCCATTTCCAGTAAAATACTTTAGGGTGTAGTATTGAACCCCTGCTTTCAATTTTGTGTTTCAGTAGCAAAGTTCCATATCTTATAGAAATGTATTAACAAGGTATGGAACCTGACAGTGGCTTCAATACTTTTTAAATACATTTAAGTTACCTTCGGCTAATGTATTGAACTTGAGGGCTAGTTAGGCACGCAGGAATAGCACCGAAGTCCATATATGGAGTTGACACGGAGGCGGCAGGTCGGATAGCGGAAATGGTTTGTAGGCATGTATTTTGTAGGTCCGGAGGTCCGGAGGTTGGTAGGTGTGCAGATACTTGAATAATACTTTAATTAAAATTACTCAAAAAGTATTGTGGTAAATTATCTTGCCACTCGTGTTTCATACCTTTATAATAAGTCAATAATACTATATACAATGGTATCGAAGCAAATAGTATCATACTTTGATTTATACCTTACATAAAGGTAATGTTAAGGTATTTAGTTTACTTTTACAATACTTATGGCTAATATATGTTAAACCTACACTACTATGAGCGTTGTGTGAGGCATGGAAAGGATACCCGCAAGCAGCTGAGTGGGTCCGGAAGTGATGGATGGTTGGCCGAGTGACCTGGATGTGCCAGAGTTGACACTGAAGTGGAAGGAGTGATTGGCAGCATGGTTGTCGGCAACCTGTTGTGCCACCATTCTTCGAAATCGTCTTCGCTGGGACAGTCCACGGACTCAGTGACACGGCTCTGGATGGTAAAGTCCAACCTGCAGCAGAACTTCATTGTGATGTTGGAGCCCTCAGTGTATCCAGATTGGTCTATGAGGTCCCAGAACTCATCGAGGTACTCCTGGAAAGTCCAGCAGCCTTGGTGGTATTGGGTGGTTTCCAGTTTGAGCATGGCGGCTTCACGTTTCCGATCCAGAAGGAAGCGCGTCCAGAATTCAGTTGCAAAGGCAGCCCAGGACTCAAAGTATGGATCCTTCTTGCTCTGAAGCACCATGTCCATGTACTCCTTTGCTACATCCTTCTGGAAGAAGGAGAGACACCAGAGGATTTGGCTTGTCGGACTCTGTTACCAGCTGCTCAGATGGCGGGATCTGTGTAGATATGTCTGTCATGTTGGAGTCGGCAGGAGAGAATGGAGGTGCTTTGCTTGTGTTGTCAGAGGTGGGTGGGAGTAGCAGGAGAGCATCCGAATTTCTGCAAAACTGGAAAGATGTCAGGTAATGTCACCCATAGCGTGTATCTGCTTGTGAAGGTGCTGCATCTTGATCCAGGAACCCAGGAGGTCTCCATTTGGATCTGTGTCCATGCACATCACCAGGAATTCATCTTCAAGTAGAACATGATGCATTGTCCCTTGTTTTATGTGGCGCTTCTTCAAGAATGCCCAGATCTCACTTGCTGTCATTAGATCTTCAATGAGCTTCTGCTCCATTTCACTACACCTGAACTTCATGGAGGAAGCGATGGAGTAGCTGTTACGTTGAAGATTGCACACCACACATGGTTGCAACAGTGGACATGGTGCCTCTATCGCCTCTTCAAGATACTCTTCGACATGGGGGACAGACATTCCAAGTTCCATCTTCATGCAACATTGCCATACCATGTAGTTGCCTTTCAACAGGTCCAGGTAGTCATCCTCCTTCCAATTACAGACTTTGATTGCGAGTGCAGCTATGGTAGGATGGCGAAGGTCAAGTATGAGTGCTTCATCTGTAAGGGGACACTCCTATTTTATCCTTTCCCCCTGTCTCTCTCCCTTCCTCTTTGTTCCTTTCTCTTTCCTTTCACTCCACAGACTCTTATTTACTTTCCTTTCACTCCCTTTCCATCCTACCATGCATCCGAGCCTCATCCGAAGCATCCGACATATTTCCCGTGGTCCGGATTCACTTGGCCGTGCTAGGCTGCACTTGGGCATGCCTGGACGTGCTTCGGATGCACATATACCCTTTGGGGCATGTCCAGGGGACCTATACCTTCTTCCTCCACTTCATTACTTCCCATTCCCACTTCCCCAGGTCGCCGGCATGACTCTTGCATACTCCCTCCACTTCATTGTCACATGTGCCTCCTTGTACCTTGTGATATTCTCTGGACTTGTGGTGGGTGTACTATACAGTTCTCTCACCTTTCTCCCATCCTTCTACAGTATATACTTCACTTCCTAGCATGGAGAATCTTTATCTTGTTCTCTTTGGATTCTCCCTCTGCTAGGCTCGTGCTATCAGCCATCTTGAGGTTGCCCTTACAGATTCAGAGTAATGTCCCACCAAATTGTTGGGACAAGTTCTGCCTGACTGCTGGTTATCTCTCATGCCACACACATAGTTGCTCAGTGGGGATGACTCCCTACAATGCTTGGCATGGTAAAAAACCTAACTTGTCTCATCTTTGGGAAATTGGACGTCATATGTTTGTGCTTATCCAAGACAAACATGTGCCAAAGATATATGCACACTCTATTGAATGTATTCTCATTGGTTACTCCCCGAACAATAAAGCTTATAGATGCTGTGATCCAAAGCTGCACCAAGTTGTTGAGTCATTCCATGTCAAGTTCATTGAGCAAAAGGACATACAGGGACTACCAGATCAGTCTACACCCCCGACCAGCTTGTCTTACCCTGAAGAAAATTCCTCACAAGTCGGTTCATTGTTAGAACTGCTTGAGCAAGTCCATCCACTGTCCAAACTGCTAAAGGAGGTCTGTCATTCAACATGTCATACACAGCCTACCAAACAACAGGCAAAATTGAGTGGTGTGCCTTTTGTGCTGAATCTTCAACACACAGTAGATGAGAACAGAGTGTCTGAGGTATCAAGACAGAAAGAGAGGATAGTGATTGATGGTGTCAATGCACTGCTGGATGATCTGAGTGCTCTGTTTGTTGGTGATACTGTGTAGAACATTGCCTTGTCGCATCCTAATGGTGTTCTTGACAGCCTGATTGCAGACTCAGTGGACAAAGTCAAATTGGTCAACACTGTGTTTTCCACAGCTGGTGATGCTCCACCTGTCTTTGAGAACGACCCAACTCTCTGCAAGGCAATGACATCTGAATAGTGGCTGAAATGAAAGGCAGCTATTGCAGAGGAGGTGTGGAGCTTGAAAGATATAGTGGTATATATGCGTGTCTTGAGGACCGAGGTTCCAGAAGATGGTCTCATGGAATTTCACATGGCTGCCAGCAGATGTCTGTGTCTACGTACGAAAGAGAGGAGACAACTTTGTTTGGGTGGGGATTCACATCAATGACTTTGTCAACACTGCAAACAAAAAGTCAGCAAATGAAGATCTCAAACAGGACATGCACACATCTTGGACCATCTCCAACTTGGGTGAGATTGGGTTTTGTCTTGGTATCAATGTTCACAGGGACCAGGAGGAAGGACTATAATGCTCTCTCAGGTGGCTCTCATTGAAAAGCTAGCTTCAGTTGCTGGCATGTCTCTGCACATGAATCCTGCATCAACATCTATGGATTCTAAACTGAAACTCAAGTGGCCCTTGCCAGAAGCCACCCTGACGGTTGCCAATGCACTGGTGCTCAGCAAGCTTCCTTACTGCCAGGTGGTCGGGACTATGATGTATATCGCGATGGGGACCAGGCCTGATGTCATGTTTGTGGTGTCTATGCTTGCACACTTCCTTGACTGTTACCAGAAAGAACACTGGCTGGCCGTGCTACACTGTACAAAGTATTTGATTGCAACAAGGATACAAGAGCTAGTGCTGGGTGGAAAAGCTCCATCCAATTATGGGGATTCTCAGACTCTTCATGGGGTGACTGCACTGAAACCAGTCAGCAGACAATGGGATACTGTTTTACACTGGCCTCTGCTCTGGAGTAATCTCCTGGTCTTCGAGGTGACAAAACTGGTCACTAATAGCTCCACAGATGCAGAGTATGTTGCAATCAATGAGGCCTGTAGAGAGGCAATGTGGCTACAGGACCTTCTAGAGCAACTGGGAGTGCCTTGCGATGGAGCAACACAGATTTACAGTGATAATAACGGTGCTCTAGCACTCACAAAGGACCCCATATTCCATGCATGCTCAAAACATATCAAAGTCCATTATCATTTCATTCGGGAACAAGTTGAAGCTGGAGGCATAGACTGTGTATGTGTCGACACAAAGGAAAACACAGCAGACATCTTCACAAAACCTCTGAACAGAGGACCATTCACACAGTTCAGAGGGTCCCTTGGTGTTTACTGAGGGGGAGTCCCACGAGGGGGAGTGTTAGGGGGAGTGTTTAACAGTTTCTCTTTAGCATTCTCTTCTTTCTCTTCCCTTTTTTCTCTCTTCCTGTCTTATTTACTATCATCCTCCTTTCCATATCCTTTTTACAGCACACCTGTCAAGGGGAAGTGACAGTTATCTCCATTAGCACCATGTTAGTCATCCTGGGGTCACTTCCCAGGATGGGTCATGTCCTCACTTTCCTCAGTTTGCATCCTACACTCACTGAGGTAAAGTCACGATATTACTATTTGTATACAGTAACTGACTGTTACTACTAGGATACAGCTCAGGTACATATTAATGCATTAGTTTGCATCCTACGCTCACTGAGGATACAGTTCAGTTTCAACAGGATGCAGCAGCAGCAGAACCAAGTAATGGCCCAGATGCTTCGAGTCCTGACCACATCGACCGCGTCAGTCATGTGATCGCGCCTTTCTTCTCACGCTTGCTGATTCCCTTCTCTCTTCTGAATTTCCTCTTCATTCCCAAGTGCTTCAGCCTCCTACTCGTTCAATGGCCTACGAATACGAGACGGATCATCTGGGATCCGACGATGTACGTACTCACTAATAAACCACCTTCTGATTCGACACTGTAAGCCCAATGCTTAAGCAACTGCTTAGTTTGAGGCTTTCCTTGAGAAGACGAGGTCTGATGATATTGGGAGTGGCCAACTTATGCGGGGCATAGGTACGATATATAGGGGACCCGGACAAGAGGACGAGGAAGAGGACGTCGTGGTCATCGAGGAGCACGCACACAGCAATGGTAGATCTTGTGCGCGGCCAGGTCCTTCAAAGCCACAATCATCTACGCACGTCGGCACATTGAATCAGAAATCTATACGGCAAGATGCCGCTGCCTCAACTTCAAATTCGAAACAGAATGAGAGCTACCTCGATCGCCGGAAAGATCTACAAAAGCGCATTGCAGGCATTGAGTCGGAGATCCAGTCCTACGACGAGGAGCTGCGGAAGATCCAAGACGTGCGGGCGCTAAGGATACGGGAGAAGGGGGACTTGGAGAATCAGCTCCAGGCGCTGAGACAGCAGAATATCTTTGGAGTCGGTGGAAATCCTCAAGGTAAGGATTCGTATTCTCGGGCCCTCAGGCGGAGGGCCTTTCTCATTCGGGACTCGTTCTTCCTCGCGTCCGTCAGGAAAGGGGAAGCAGCTGAAGGATGTACTCGACTATGGATCTGATGATTTCCAATGGGTGCCGCAGCTAAAGACGAAGTTGCAGAAAGTGTTCGGAATACAGAATTTCCGGTTATGCCAACAAGGGTACGTACCTCCTCCATCCCTTTCGTCGCATGAGAACAGCCCTTGAATGTAATGTCAATGATAACAGTGCCTGCAACGCGAATGTCGACGGCCGAGACGTTGTCTGTATCATGCCTACCGGCGGCGGCAAGTCGTTGACATACCAACTGCCCGCCCTCCTCATAACTGGGTGCACTATTGTAATCTCGCCGCTCATAGCGCTGATCATGGATCAGGTACATCATCTACGCGAAGCCGGTGGTGAGTCCCTACATCCAGTTGTGCGTGGCCGATTTTGAACCCAAACCATAGTCGAAGCGTCGATGCTGACAGGCGCGACCTCTAAAGACGAAACTCAGACCATCTACGCGCGGCTTCGGGCTATGGCCGACGGCGATATCCCCAGCAGCAGAGAAATAAAGCTGCTCTACGTTACAGTGAGCTTACTTCACTTTCATTCGTTGCCACTTCTGGCAGGCTATGATATACAAGTACGAGTCTAATCCCAGCATTCCGGCAGCCTGAACGCATAGCCAAAGCGAAGCGATTCTTGTCGATTTTGGATAAACTCTATGCCGGAGATAGACTTGGTGCGTTCCGTTCCTTACTCCCTGCGCTGGGCTTGCCACATCACTAACATGCTCGTGTATGTAGCACGGTTCGTAATTGACGAAGCACACTGCGTCTCGCAGATGGGGCACAGTTTCAGGTACGCGACACTTCTTCTCCCTCTCCCTTTCCCTACCGACGAAAACTCTACGACGCGCAGACCTGACTACCGCAGCCTCCACGTCCTCAAGCAAATGTACCCTCGCGTGCCCATAATGGCGCTCTCCGCCACTTGTCCGCCCAGGGTGCTCGAAGACGTGTTGAAGATACTAAAGATGAAACCTATTGTCGACGGACGAGGTGAGTCTTCTTACCTCCTTCTCTCTTTCTCTCCTTCCGTCGTCTTACTCCTTTGCCTTTGCTACCCCTCAGCCGCGCATATGAATGAAGGGACTGTATACTTCACTGCACCGCTCTACCGGAAGAATCTGAACTATAAAGTCTTGCCCAAACCCTCATCGTCCGCTGGCGCCCTCAAAGTAATGGTAGACTATATCCTTACTGAACATAAAGACGAGTCCGGTATCGTTTACTGTTTAACGAAGAAGGTAGGGATACCGCTTGTTTGAGGTTACGATTTATGCTTATTGTGATTCTTCCAGGACACGGAAGAGGTCGCAAAAGGTCTTTCGGAGAATGGGATCAAGAGCGGAGTATATCACGCCGATGTAGGCGATGCAGACAAAGAAGCGTTGCATCGAAGCTGGAGGGACGGGAAAGTGAAGGTTGTTTGTGCGACTATCGGTGAGCTCCCTTCCGTTTCTTTGACTCCTCATCTCGTACACTCCGTCTTGCTCCTAACTCGATGTCTTTTCGCAGCGTTTGGGCTTGGAATTGATAAGGGAGATGTTCGTTTTGTTTTGCACCATTCAGTACGTCCACCTCCATCCCCTTTATCCCTCAACGCAGCTAACTGGACATTCCCATCCTCTCCGAATTGTAGATCTCGGTGCGCAGCTCTCTCTTCATCACGCCAACTACATATTCATCCCCATATATCTTACATCTTACTTCGGTGTCTAGAAAACGTTGGAGGCTTACTATCAAGAATCTGGACGAGCGGGCAGAGATGGCAAGGATGCCGATTGCGTTATGTTCTACCGACCGCAAGATGCGATGAGGCTGAGCTCTATGGTTTGCACCGATGTGGATGGTCAGACGAAATGTAAGTCGTTCCTCTGGCACACCGAACACTACTGATGCTTATCGTTCGTAGTGTACAATATACTCCAATTTGCTCAAAGTATCATTGAATGTCGGAAGGTTATATTTGCAAAGTAAGTTTCTTCGCTAACTGCCAATGTCAGCCCTGATTACCTTCTACTAGATGCTTTTCTCACACGTCACAACTCTCGATGTCGTCCTGGGCGACAGAGGACAAAAATGCCCTCACTCCATGCGGACACTGTGACAATTGTGCGCGCGCAGAACGGGAAGACAGTTTCGAGCAGAAGGACGTCACCGTGCAAGCGTGGCAAATTTTGAAAGTCGTAGATGAGGTTGGCAGGAATGGTGGGAGGGTCACAATGAGCAATCTCGTTGACTTGGCGCGGGGCACTGGAAAGGCGACCTATGATATACAAGCTGGGGGGAGAAGACGAGGGAAAGGCAAAGGCAAGGAGCAAGGGGATATTGACTTAGATGCCGTCGCTGATGGCAAGGTTGATCTAAGCAAAGAAGTAACTTCTCCTTTCCCCGTCTTCTTCAACTTCAAGAGCTGATGTAGAATTTCCTTTTCGTCAGCAAACCGAATATCTCATCATCGAGTTGTTGGTAACTGGATATCTGACCGAGGACTATCACAGCACAGCATATCAGACAAACGTGTATCTGAAGGCGGGTGCACGGGCCATTCGGTTGACGCGGATGACGAAAGAGCGGTTGGATATGCTGACGGTGGATCGGATTGTATGTTCGTTCGTTAAGCACGCAGCCGCGAAGCGAGGTCGGAAGTCGAAGGCGGGGGACGGGGATGGGAATGCCGAGGCGTCGACTTCTAAAGCGAAGGGAACGAGGGTTGGGAAGAGGAAACACTCAGAGGAAGAGGAAGAGGGGGAAGACCTCGCTGGTCCGCTCATGGAAGTTGATGAAGACGACTCTTTGGAGGAAGACATCATTCCGCCGCCGCGACCGCTACCGAAACGGAAGCCAGCAGCTCCTCGCATTAAACCACCACGAGCAGCTATAGCTGTCGTCCGTAGCGATGATGAAGATGAAGGCGGGGATGGCGCTGGTTGGAGTTACAGCACGCGACAACCTGACGAAGACTCGCCGCCTGCGAAACGCCCAAGACGTGGGGCTGCGAAAAAACCTATATAGTATGTCTTATACGCGCTTTCATGTCCAAGTTGCACTGAAAATTCTCTAGTGTTGTAGACGATATAGTTGAGTTGTCATCGGATTGAGAAGCTTGGACGCATGATCATAGACGTGTATTATATAGCAATTGCAACTCTGTGTACTGATAGAATCTACTTTGACTTCACATGAAGACTGACACACCGTAAATAGTTCTCGTTCTGTCGGTGTCTTACAAAACGAGAGCCAGATCTATCAACTGCTGGCATAGACCTCTGTTATATCTATCAATTAGCCAAGAGTCTCCTCCCGTGAAGCAGCGAGCTGATCGTGATCAATCCCTGTGACGTTGGAAATAAAATAAAGGAGTGGAGAATGAGAAGTCTGAGGGTACATAAGTTTTTGTAAAGACTGAAAGTTCAGGCCTCAGGTCGTCGATTTGTGTACTAAAAGAAACTCCTAATTCGTAGAACGCAGGAGCTTGTCAAGGCCGAGATCTGTTTGTTGCCCTTGCCTCCCGGAAATGCGAAGCGCAAGCTGAAGTGTGGTCAAGTACCGATTTGCAAAGGGTCGGCCCCGTTCAAAGTGTCCACATACACCACCGAACCAAAGATGCAAGACAGTGGCAAAATACAACCACTCTCATGTGCTGTTGTTTGGTCTAAGCCCATCCTTTAAATCGCTCGTTCCACCCCACAATCGCGACCACGTCAACAACAACCACGTCCTCCTCTCCCCGAGCATTAATGCCATTCAACAACCTTCCTCCGGAGACAGTACTCGCCATAGCATCATTCCAACCAAGAAAAGATACTTCGGTGCTCGCGCGTACCTCACGCAGAATCCATGAGAGGCATTATATATGGTTAAATAATCATTCAGTCTGTGGCTCTATTGTGAGGATTTAGCATCCTCAACAGGCGACTACTCAGGAGTCAGTGGCAAATGCTCAATCAGAAGTATATCGTGGCGTAGAAGTTGTTGCATTGGCGATATGGGCCTCCTCCGATGAGTTATCGGGCTCTGACTCTGACTAGGAGGCTCCTCGATCGTCACTACCTCCAACGCGGTCAGCTACTAGATGAGTGACAGCTTTATTTGGCGAGGCTAGACAATACTAATACTTCGCAAGTGTGGCTGGATAGTGGGTTGTAGCTCAATATTTAGATATTTATTTCGCGTGCGTGGCCTGACTCCTGGACAGAATGCCTACCGTGTTGCCAAGTAGGCCGCTTAGTCGGCTGATGGAGTTGTACCCGACCTTACCGTTGCGCTCCTAGTATCAACGACTCTGAGTTGACGGGCGTGGTAGAGACTGAGATTCACGTGGCCTATGTGTTGAACGAGCCGTTGCTCGGGTCTTTTTTGGCATCGAGCCCTTGTTTGCCGTATATTGGCATACCTGGGTTGGAACCGCTAGATGCTTCGTAGGTGTCATTATTTCAAGGCTCCGGCGCGCTCTTACTCAAACCCAGCAATCGCCTCGATGGACGACAAAGTCAAGCGATGCAGACCGCGCTTCCGCTACATATGAGATTATGTACGTCGTTTCCGAAGGGAAACCATGCCGCCATGCCAACTCCATTCCGTCTGTCAACGATTTGATCGTGGTGGAGACCGCTCTGATCGCCCTAGAGTGTCAAATCGGGTGCCTCTTGCGGTTTACGGACGGAGGTATGACATTCGCTTGTCACTTCGCAATGTGAGTGTCGATGGCACGCGAACCTACTCACTCCCCGTAGATCCTGCTCCGCGAGCCTGATTTCATAGTGCCACGTTTCGAAGCATCGTTGGACGCCTTCGAGCTCGAAGCGCCATTTTCTTACACTGACGGTTTCATCGCCGCACTGCAGCCTCTGCAGAGCTACAAACCGTCCGAGCGGAAGGTAGCTTACAAACGAGGTATCGGCGGGCTATACCGTAGCAGAGGGTATGATGCTCCCTCCTCCCATTAAAAATGATGGAACCAAGAGAACGGAACCCACCCTTTGTCGTGTGGAACAAATTGACCACTCTTGTGGCCAGTGGTATTGTTCGGTAGGTGAGTGATCTCATTGTTCGTCAACTCAAATAGCCACCCATGCTAGCCACATTCCGCAGAAATGCCATTTGACTGCCACAGGCCGTGGGCCACAGAGGCGTGTATAAATCTGCTAAAACATGGATCCCCCCACTACGCATCCCTTCCTGACTTCTGCTAGTACTCAATGGCGCTCGTCAACAGAAGCTCCTTCCCTCAGAGGAACGTACGCTGATTGCCCATCGCTCCCACAAGATCATCGCCTAACTTGAAATTCCTAGAAACTCAAAGAGGCCCGCGACAATTTGCGGATATGCCATGGCATACAAGGACATGTATGTACCGCTGCTTGTCGTTCCTTCAACGTATCTACAACTCAATTAACCTCGACGTACAGGAATGCCCCTGGCTTCTCAATGCCAACAAGTACTCCTATATTTGTACTTGGAGTGAACCTGTGAGTTCATGAATCACCCGGAGTCTTTTAGACTTCAATGTCTGACCTCGCCCTTCCTGGCAGGCTTTTGGCGAAGCTCAGACTCTTGGCCAAGTTCAGACCTGTTTCCGACTGGCTCCTGCGACGTCGGCCCAGGCAGCCCTAAGCTTCTTTATACTTTCACCTCATGAATTTGGGCTCTCTATCGGGGCCATCATCTCGGGACATCGTATCGACGGCCTTCCCGATCATAAACTCATGTTCCCCGGTTGTGATGTTTGTGTGTATTGCATCGATGTACGTCGCCTTTCTTTTTTGCGTATAATACATTCTTGACCCGTGCTGCATGCATAGCTTCAGCCGATTCCTCGCCCCATCTACAAAGCTGTAGCCCTGAAGTGCCACGGCAAAACAACCACGATGACTGAGGTTCTGCGTCATATCGCAGTGAGCATATTCTTTGCCATCCGAGTACGTCCTCTTATTTTTTTCTATGTCGTTTTCGCCGTGTGCTGACCTGCTGCCAAGGAAACTTTCACAGGTCTATCAAACCTCGAGGTTTGCCGAATTTTCCTGCGCCTTCATCTGAAGCACATGGTCGCATTAGAACGATTTGGCAGTACAGTTTACATACAAGTGTGCTAGAGCGAGATGATATCAGCTTTGCTATTTTTGTCTTCATTGTACCGTGGGTCGCATTCATATGATATATGGTTTAATGGTTCCTTTCCCCTATTTTCTTCCTTTTTTCGCCTTGTTGAGAACGCCTCACTGCTTCCTCGATATTCAGGTCAATGGTGTCCCTCAAGGCTACCCGATGCCTGACAGTTCGATGACTATGGCTCAAAACCCGGCTCCCTGTGGTCAATTTATGTGCCACCTTGAAGCTGGAGGGTGCTAGTGTAATAATCGTCCGTATCGAGGGATTCTGTTATCGCAGGCGCCAGAAGATGGGGCGCGCGATCCGGGTGAAGATCCGGGTAAAGTGAACCGGGGCATCTCTATTCTCCGTCGGTTTGATGAACTTAGTCCAAACATAACCAAACTGACACGACGCGTCGCGTCTCCCGCCGCACTCCTTCATATCTTCCTCTTGTGTTTTCCTTAGAATTTGCGCCCTTCCTCGTCTCCCTCTTCGCAAATGTGCCCAGCTACAATTAATGGACCTCTCCGTCCATGCCATTTTCCCCGTCACAATCCTTGAAGGCCGGGCCACCTTCAGGACATCGCTTATTGCACTGTCTGAGAACGCACCGTGATTAAAAAATGTTCATATCGTGATCGCGAAGACAAGAGAATGCTTCCCTGGTACCAAACGTGCAACATGTGGTTCTGTGCTTAGTGCGCTGGCCTTTGGCGGAGCATTCCATGGGCTTCGCGCGACGGGTATACCGGACAGAGTATTGTGCTAGCCGGGATTCTTGCGTGCAGTGGCTCTCGGGTTCACGATGGAATTAGATGCCAAGCACCAAAGTGACAATAGGTCTCGCCTTCATTTTCGGACTAAACACCCTTCTATTGTTCTCGGCATCTCTTGCTCCTGACCATCATCATCGATGCCCAACTCTCGCTCCCCACGTCCAGCGCCAGACGACGCATTCCCAACGTCTACATCACGTCTGCAAGCTGAGACAGAAGCAGTCCTCCTCGACCATATCCCGACTCAAGCTTCAGTCGAGACCGCCCAGGCACCTGTCAAACTCAACAAAAGCGCCCATGTCCAATTCCTCGCCCGCAACTTCATCCAAGGCTTTCCCACCAAGTACACGAGCCAGGACGCGAGCCAGCCTTGGTTGATGTTCTGGACGCTGCAGAGCTTCAGTGTGCTGCAGGTTGGACTAGATCCGGGCAATAAGCAAAGGTGCGTGCTGTTCACGATCGTGCATGGTACCCCTAGACCAACGTTCATTCGAGGGCGATTGACACTATTTTGAGCTGGCAGCACCCCGATGGCGGGTTCGGAGGTGGTCCAGGACAAGCTGCCCATCTTCTCGCCTCATACGCATCGGTCTGCGCCTTGTCGATCGCTGGAGGGCCAGGAGAGAAAGGCGGCTGGGATCAGATAGATCGGTGAGTGGTTTATAACTGGCGCCTCGACAGGTGGGATCAACGTGGCTCCCGAACTAGGAAGAAGATGTATCAATTCTTCATGTCGCTCAAGCAACCAGACGGATCGTTCCTTGTGGCACATCACGCAGAGGTTGACGTCCGGTGCGTTCATCTGCGATCTCATTTCCATGTCCATCGTATTGATCTGTTCGCACAAACAGTGGGATTTATTGCCTCCTCGTAACCGCCACGCTCCTCGATATCATCACACCCGAGCTAGTTGAAGGGACTGCATCCTTCATCGCGTCGTGCCAAACTTACGAAGGCGGCTTCTCTTCCGCCTCGCAACCATACTATTCGTCCATGCCATACACCCCCGAGTCTCTCCTGTCCTCCCCCAGACCCCCGCTCGGCGAAGCACACGGGGGATATACGTTCTGCGCTTTGGCTTCGTGGGTGATGTTGCAGCCGTTTTTTGATCTCTCGCCCCGCCAGCGCCCGCAAATCAACGTCAAGTCCCTCGTACGCTGGCTCGTTCAGATGCAAGGGTGCGCGGCAGAGATCGGGGGGTTCAGAGGGCGGACGAACAAGCTCGTAGATGGCTGCTATTCGTGGTGGGTTGGCGGCGCCTTTAGCCTTCTGGAGGCGCTAGGTGTCAGCGCCAGTGCTTCCGGGGAAGACTCCAGGGGCCCTGGACGTGATGCGCAGCCTGGGGAAGAGGGGAAGGACGGTGAAAACGAACATGAATGGGACGACGTGGATGGTCTGTCTTTATTCACTTTCAACATGCTTTACTACATTATTGACGCTTATTCGTTGCAGACTCTTTCTTCCACCGCGAAGCGCTTCAGGAATATATTCTGTACGCCGGTCAACATCCGACGGGCGGTCTACGCGATAAGCCTCCCAAGCAAGCCTCCCTCTCGCTTTGTGTCATCTGTTGTCTCATTTTTTATTTGGATGCAGGAACGCGGACGCCTACCACACGATGTACTGCCTCTCCGGTCTATCCTCTGCTCAACATCGCATGTTCCCCTCAGTCGAGCGCCGTGAACAGATACGAGAGGCGTGGAATGCGTCTTCGCCGGACGGTACGTACTACGCGCCATCCTTCTCAACCGAAAGTCGGGAATCTGACTATTTGACTGCTATTTCGGCGGGGTTTGTTTCGCAGACACGCTCCCGAGCAGGATTCGCAAGGAGACATTCGTCAACTCGCTCTCGTGGACAAAGGACGAGAGCGGGTCCAAGATCCTAGGAGGCGAAGCAAATAGAGTGGTACGTCCAGTCCGATGTCTCCATGCCCGTTCTAGATCACCTTCAATAATCTCGACTGAACCGCTGGATTTTAGAATGCCACCCACCCGGTGTTCAACCTTACGATAACGCATAGCGAGGCTATCATGTCGCATTTTTACGGGCAGACGGTGCCGTCGCGGGCTCGGTCCTCACCTTAGGCCGGAGAAGGGGGAGGGTACAGCCGCAACTACGGAAGAATGGGGTCGTTTGTAGGGCAGCGCTTTCCTGCTGTATGTATCATACGCTGAACCACAATGAACTTTCAACATGGACATGAGACCAGTAATTATCGATTATCAATGGCGAACGAGTGCTCTCGCCCCTCCAGCTTACGCGACATGAACCAACTGGGGATGCGAGGAGTCCCGCCAAAGCACCGACAGTACATCGCGCTCACCCCATTCCTTTCTCATCCCTGAACCAGATACCATGATCCCAACACGCTCATAAAGAGGGCATCCATCATCCGATATCCTTCGGAGTATAACCCCGAAGACATACCGACGGTCCTCCCTCATCAACCCCAACACCCATCCGGTTGACCCTACATCTCTCTCGGTCTCGTCGTCCAAAAGAACGTCTATCTTTGTATCGCCGTTGACACGAAACGCTTTGTCTGTGGCGTCATAACGAATGGGATATAGGTACATCTCAACAAACAAGATATCGCGCTCATTGTGTGTGGACACGAAGATGGTTGGCATGGCGTTGAATCTGCCCCCCAAGTTGTGGTACTTCAACTGCGCTTGCTTGACATTAAACGCTTTGAAGTCAGAGGCGAACATCGAGTTCCAGCTAGATCGCTTGCCGCTCCATCGAAATAGACGGCTTTTCGAGAACTGACTAGGAGCTACACCTCTGGGATAACCGGATATCGGATATCCTCCCGTGACGTATTCGGTTTGGAGTCGATAGAAGGCGCGTTCGAAACCCTCGCCGTAGCGTATGGGCGGGTGGACGTTGAGTAGGGAGTGGAGACAATATGCCATGTCTTCTGGCAGCTTGGTCCGTCGGCTCTGCATCGACTGGAAGACGCGGGTTAGGAAACCGCCGTGCGAGCCGTCTCTATTTATCACCACCATCAGTCTCGCCACAATTGTCTCCGGCAGCTAACCTACTGGTCTTCAAAAAGTCGTGCATCGTAATCCCAATCCTGATCGTCAATCGCCTTCCAGTTCCTATAATAATACCTCTTCCTTGTCGAGGCTATGAATTCCTGCAGTGTCCATCCTCTTCTCCACCATGGATCTTGGAACGGATAGTAGAATATGTCGTGGTCCGCCTCTATGGTCTCTGACAAGTATATGATTGTGACGTATGCCTTGCTGTACCACTGATACATCGAGGATATAGACACATCAAGTTCGGCTTTATCCCTTCGATTGATGCATCCGCTGTCGATCCAAACGTATCGGCATCCATGGAACGCAGCCGCGTCGCAAAAGCCTCGGAACTTTGCATATCCCCGGCGTTCCGGGATGCTCAATGCTTTGTGACCGAAGTCCTCCATACATTCGAAAGTGAGCTCATGATCATCCGAGTCCCACCGATGCGAAAGAATAGCGTATCGCCCCAAAGTCTGAATCACTATCTGAAAAGCATGCTCGGAGAGGTTGAAGAGCTTGTCTACCAAACCTCGGAGCCACTCTGCAAACCTGCCCGGCATATTGATATACGGGGCCCACTGCAACTGAGGAGTGCAGCTGGTGTTTTCGTCGTCTATCTCGAGAAACTCATCAATTTTCGACGCACGGGGATCGAATATAGAGTCGCTGTGATAAAGCGCATCGAGCAACTGTCGCGTAGGCGAGGCGAGTACGCGCTTCCACAATTGCTGGGGCTCCCTGAGCAGGGCTTCAATATGGAAAGCGAGGGTATCTCGGGATATCATTCGCTCTAACTCTGGGTCGAAGAGATGAATAGGACACTGATCGACGTAGACGCGTATTCCGCTGTGATACCTAAAGTAACATTAGTGAATGGGATGGGATTCGAAGCGTTGGAGTTCACTGCGGGATTGACGAGTCCGTCCGACACAATCAGCGGAGACATGCCGGATATACAGGTATAACATACTTCATCTTTCCACTCCCAAGCTTCTGCGACCTGGCCAACGATCCATCTAGGACATACCGAATAAGCGGGTCTAAAATTGCAGATATGTACCACTCACTCTTCAGTCAAGGTTTGTGCCATCTGAATCGCGTTTTTATGCGTCCCTAGACATCCGTTTATTTTGTCGTGCCACGTTGGTGATGTTGCGAGCCTCCGAGCGAGCCTCAACTGGAATTCCTCCACTGGAGCCACGGGTAGACCTGGCTGGGCCCACGCATCATTGTTCATCGAGCTCGAGTAGTTGGTACACGTCTTGAGTTCGGCGTCCGAGCTGAGGTGAGTAAGTGTTGAGTCTTCCACGAATCTGGACGCATAAAAAAGCAAGCTGTATCGGTCGCCGAATCAATACTACGACTCAGAAGCGCTCGCAACAGAGCAGGTGACAGCTCGTGTAGCCTCTAGCTGTACGTGGAGTCTTCATCGACCGAATCAGCTACGCCGTCGTTTGACAGATCATGATATGATCTCTAGATAATGTGCTCACGATCGGTGCATTGACGAGTGAGAAAAAGTAGTTATCGCTATCTATCGCAATCAATGAGCGAGGACAAGGCAGAACGGTAGGACAAACTGACGAGAGGCCATTGATTTCGTGTGGAATAGAAGGATACGTCGCATCCACGACGATCACCGTTAATATTTTTCCCCCGTGACGCTTTTCATCAAATTCACGGGAATGGGGGACTAGAGGTGTGGGGTACCCGACATAACTGGGGCATACCTGCGGAGTCTGGGTTCAAGTATATCGTTCCTTTACTGAACGGACATGTGATTGGCAAGGACAAGCAAGAACACATCATTCATATAGAAACATCTTGCTAATGATGTTCTGCTTAGAATCAGTTGACTGTCTCGAAAAGCCACATCTGCCTGCGGTTAGACCTGGATTGGTCCAGATTATCCACGACGACCTAAAAATAACATGTCGCGACTCTTTAACCATCAGCCCCGAAGGTCATAATCGTCGCACTCACGTCGGGTCCATAGCTGACAGCTTGGAGGACTTGATCTTGTTCGTCGGCCTTCACGATGCTACGTAACCGAGATTCGATAATTCAGCAATCGGGGACTAGACATGGCGATTGAGAGTGGAACGTACAAGTAACCGTGTCCGTTGGGAGCCTCTGCGATGACCCATTGGAATTGATAGCTGTTTATCTCAGCCTTAGGGACATCACGACGGCTGGGCGGAGCTCCAGGCTGCAGATAGACATCCATATTCGCGAAGTTCTTGATGACATACGTCCCGTATGACGGGAGGTAGTCGACGAGCCACTGAATGCAAGCGTATGATTAGCAAATGATAGAGAAGAAGGAGAGAAGAAGATACCTTTTGGGTACCTTGCATGCTCCAATCATCGAGCATGGCCTTCGTCCCAGCACGCCCGTAACCGGTTTCGGTGCTGATATATGTATTCTCGCGTTTGTTGCGGATGAGATAAACTCCTGGTTGAATGCGCATAACCATCTTTAACTATGATGACAGTAAGTCGAAAGCACTAAGGTCGAGTGAAGTTGTGGTTGTAATGATACCAACTACGATGAACTCACCTAGGTTCTTTATACTCGGTCGGTTGGTGACTGCGTCTTTGGGGCAGCATACTAAGACCCTTTCCTCGTAAGCATGTATACATTTGGGCAAATAGCTCGACCACTCCACCACGGCGCCTTACCTGACATCTTCCATGCAAGTATTCGAACCCTATGTGCCAATCACCCGCCCGCGCAGCACGATGCCGCTCGCTTGAAAAGCTGTAACTGCCGACGAAAAAAGCGCTCAGAGTATTGTACCATAAGCTGGGTCCGAAAATCAGATACTGCTCCCGTGAAATGGATGCTTGTTGTGACAGAGTGTGGGTATATCTGGTCCTGGACAGCCCCGAAGCGATGACATGGATGTGAAATTTCTGGAGGAAAGAAGGAAAGCAAAACGGGCCTTTGAGCCGCGTTGACGACCCGGCGCTTCGAAGACCGACCTTGCTATCACGCGCGCACGCGGGAGGGCTCCAGCCGACTCTATCAGGTTCGATAAGAATGATCAATGATCCGGTACATCCATAAAAGCGCCCGCGGAAGTACTAGACAAGAGAAATATAAGTGGGACAGCGGATAGGACGGAGATTCTATGATAGAACAATATCAATGCTATGCACAGCTCCAACGGTTTGGACTGAAACAGACAAAACATACATGTACCTATGTTGCCTTCATGGGAAAGGCCGAGGGCCTTCTCGTCGACAGGAGCCAGAAGAATGATAATGAAGGGAAGGAATTCTGTCTAGGAGTCGTCCTGAGACGGCCTATTCCAGCATCCTGGGCCACGCATGCGAATTGAATATACATATATTGAGCCACAACCCACTATCCAGCCACACTTGCGAAGTATTAGTATTGTCTAGCCTCGCCAAATAAAGCTGTCACTCACTTAGTGACTGGCCGCGTTGGAGGTAGTGACAATTGAGGAGCCTCCTAGTCAGGTTCTGAACCAGATACCCCACCGGAGAAGGCCCATATCGCCCTTCTACGCCACGATATACTTCTGACTTGCCTTCAGGCGGCTGAGAATTTGCCACTTAGTCGCCTGTTGAGGATGCTAAATCGAGCCACGAACTGAGCGATTATTTACCATAGATAATACCTCATGGAATGAGCCAATCAGTAGGCCGATCATAGACTCGGAAAACTTCTCTAGTCTTGAAAGCTTGAGGCACTTTCCGTCGCATCCGTTGGAACTTACTACGAAAGTTAGTGGGAAATCATAGGGCCATGTGCGTCGGTTCAAAGATATAAAATTGGAGTAGGGAGCATCACTCACACTGAGATCCGAGAACTCAAGCTCACGCGCAAGGCGCGGTGTTCATGGAAGTAAAAACTGCGAAGTTTGAAGCGAGGAATGGAACACAGCCACTGATCGGCCGTGGCCGAGAAGCCCCCTGGATGCCCCTATTTGTTCCGACATCCAAAAAGCAATGTCCATAGTTCAAGCGGGCAACTTGAGATTAATATTCGAGGCGATACACCTATCGAGTCGCGTACAATTTCCATCTCTAATTTGTCATGCGTATGAGTAACGCAATGTCTAGAAGCACAGGACATAGATGATGATCGTAAAATCGGCCGAGTTCTAGTCCGTCCTGCGCCCACGATTACTCCCAAAACACATCCTTCCAATCCGAAAACCACTCATCCCCAGGCTCACACTTCCACTGAACATGCGGGATCCATTTTCCGTTCCCATACAATCTGGACGCCGTGAACAGAATCAACAAACTTGGTTCGCCATCATCAACGACGTTGACATCCAACCACTCGATACATTGGAGCGTCTTTACGGCTCGGAAGAGATTCAGTGCTAGTGATTGATCGGGGCTGTGATGGAGTCGTAGCAGTTGGACCTTTGTTTTGCGGAGAGTGGGGATTTCAATCGGAAGACCGCCCTGGTAGACGACATAGAATCAGATCACGGAGATTACATATGATGACGTTTCATACTCACCATTGTGTCTAACACTTCAAGATTCTTCATCTTTTCGATAAGAAACGGCAGGAATCCCCCAGGGGCTCCATCGCCGACATCCTCGCACGTAAACACCTTGATAGCATCAAGTCCATCGTCTTTGAACACATTCCTGCTTGTATCATTCAAATAATCGTCCCACATGTCGCCAACCCCGGTATAGATCCTTGTATTCACTCTTTGAATCCTCCTTCCGGGGAGCAACGCGAGCACAACACTGATAGACGCTCTAACACTTTCCAAATTAGGTAGAATGCTCGTGTCCATTTTAGGGAAGTTCGTGGCGTGTTCGAGATGCAAGAACCGAATATTGGAATGTAAACGGACAAAGGAGAGAAAAAATAGGCCTTCGAGGGGGTTTCTATTAAGCCAAGTGAGATTTAATAGAGAGGATCGTCCCTCAAATGGGCGGCGCGTGGCGATGGCGTTGTAGGACGGGGAACGTTTCTGGCGACCAGAAAGGATAGTGGCCTTCAGAGTTCGCAAGGATGACTTGACGATAGCGCGACATGACCTCATCGATTGAGGAAAATTGAAGAAATCATCGTCGGAAAAGTCGACGTCGGAATAACTGAATATGAAGGTGTGGAGGCAAGGGAGGGCCTCGACGACTGCGGAGACCAAAGCATGATCCCCACTAGTGAACGTCCTGCCAAAATCGAGCGATAACTTCTGAACGTAGGTGCACCTCTCTTTCCTCGCCATCAGGCTCCCAAAGAAACGGACGAGGCGCTTGTCCGTAGATGAGTCCGAAGAATCCTTCATTTCGAAGTCGACACTGGCATAAAGCTGGATCTCGCAGATAGCATGGATCTTGTGGCAGGTGCGGGAAAGCACGCGAGCATCTTTACTCGGTAAGAATGAGACCACAGAGAGTAGGATTTCTGGAGCGAGCTTGTCCAGCGGCATTATGGCTGAGACGTCGTGGTTATTGTGGATGAACATTGTGGTTGTGGTTTCGAACGCGAAGGAGCGTGAGTGAAGTCTTCTTGCCACCGTTCTGCCTAATCCGTTCCTTAGTTCGCTGTTCATAGCTTCTGGTTTCCGAGCGGCGCAATGTGCAGATGGGGAACGGAACTCTAATTCGAAGCGTGATGACATTGACAAACAAGCCACTGTGAAGGGATGGCAGGGAGATGGATGCTTGACAAACGAGCACGAAAGTCGCTCCGCCAGAACATCTCGCCCTTGATCACGAATATACGTCCGCCTGATACATATGCCGTGCTGTGGTATTCTTCGGTCGGGTACGTATTCCCTACATATCATTCGGCGGATGAGTCTCCCAATCTGTTGATGCAGACGGGGTTCAACATTTGCTCTGACTGGGATCAACGACTCTTGTTTCTGCACTTACCCTTTACGCCGTCTCCTCCCGCCTTCTTCGCCCCCGACAGGCCAACACTACAAGACTGTTCATGGGGACTCCCCGTTATCCCTTCCAATCCTCATTCACGGCTTTCGGAACTTGACATGCGGGGACGTCGCCCTGTCTGTATTCTATTGCCTGCTCCTGGCGCACGCGGCTGTCTCAGTTATGATTCTTCGGGCAGTTAGAGAAAGAGAGGGAAACTTACATTACGTCAGCCTCGATGCGATGTCGATGACGGCGGCAAGTCCCTCGCCAGGATGGAAAGCACCCAATAGTGATACTGTGTCGTGTGTGAGGATGCTTTCGGCCCGCACCTTCGCCGTTCCTACGAAATCACAAGCTGAAATGAAAGTCGCGCAAAGATAGATGAGGTACACCCACCCAAGTCTTTGCCCAATGATCATCATCGTTCAGTGTATAGTGCATACCCCATGTTCGCAAGTGGTTCCCCCACTAGAACCTTACGTTAGGATTCAAGTACCGAGTCGTAGCATTCAAAGCGACTCACCTAACGTGGATACAAGACTACCCACCGCGGCCCAACAACTCTCTTCGCCGAGACGAAACCGGAACGGCGCGCCGTAGATGCTCAATGTCGTTTACAAATACCGCGCCGAAATGCGTTAGTCTACTGAGAGTTGGCTCCAGGGACTGCACAGCAGAATTCTTCGAACGTGTGAGAAACGACCGACAAAATGGAGGCGATACTTCGAGTCATCATCGTCCTAACGCGAAAACACCGTCGAAACGGCCGCGGGGAGCTGAGTCGATGAGGTGATCGGTGTAGTTGCTCAAACAGGTTATAGGAGGGGAATAGCGAACACAACGGCCTGACATATGTCATGTTTTCAATTTGATGGAAAACTAAGAAGCCGTGATGGTTTTCATTGCCGCTGTTGTTGAGTGAGACAATCAAAGGCATAAACAACAATCTTCCCACGAGTCGTCTGACGGTTACACGATCGTTAGACGATCCCTTCAGCGTGAAGGCGTCTCGCAAATCTGGATGTCTGGGGTTTGCATGTAACTGTAAGTCATCGATGCTGAGCTGACATGTACTATGCCACTGTAGGAAGTCCAGGAAATTTAAAGTTCACGAAGCCGCGGAGCTAGGAGAGCAAGTTCTTTTTTCACTCATTGCAGCGAGGGATGCTTACCATGCGTTTATCTCTTCAGACAGATGTTCCGCGTTGGAAGCAAGGACTTCTGGGATACAATCAATATACTTTATGTTCACTTTAGAGCCGCGTGTATCCCTCCTGGTAGTCGCCAACGCCGTCTGGGTGAAGACTGAAGCTGGGGCATCCACAATGATAGGCTGGTGTTTCCCGAATTCTCCGTGCCGTGAGCCGACCCATATTGTTCTCTTGCATCAAGGAGCGCCTACCAATGTCTGGGAGGCCTCCATTCCTGGTCGATTTTTGATCTGTCCAAGGGGCGCACTCTTTTACCAGCAGGGCTTTAGTAAAGCCATAATCTTGTCGTTGATTTGCTGGAATTGGGAGACGCAAGCCAAAACGACCAACAAGACCGAGTGCCGATCAAGCACGGTACGAAGGGCTGATCCTATTGAAGCAGTCGAAGCGTACACCATCAAAAAGAGTAGAAAGGTAAATCGTGCATAGCCTCTGACCACGCAACACTCAAGACCACGGCGATGCAGGCGGAGATATCCAGAAGAAAGTGACACTTGTGGGCGTACACCGGGACGGGTATGAGGGAGATGTGGAGAGTGTCCGCCGACGCCGTCTTGCGATCGCAGATGCCCGACTCACTCGCCGTATACAGGACATTGGAACACGCGAGGCCGCGGGCATGGGGTGGGGGATGCATACTTTACTTTGCGCTTGCTCTCCTCTACAACCAAGCTTCTGCCCACTGTCTGTTCGGTGGTGCGCAAGCTTCCGCGTGATGGGCAAAACTGTATTCCGCAGTCTACTTGGTCGAGGTGAGTTATTGTCCTTCGTGCAGAACTGAATTAGTGACTACACTGGGAAGGAAGGTCTGGGAAGCTGAACCGTGCGGCGTAAGGACCACAGGACCACATGGAACAGGTGCGAGCAACACTGATTTCTGACAATAGACTGAAGGCAATCCCTACTACCGGTGACAGGAAGTCCCAGTCTTGAGCGTTCATACCGTGGTATTGACACTCCTATGGGCCAGCATCGGCGCCTACCAGACGATGTTCAGGTCTTCGTGAAAGTTGTGCATTAGTGAGTGTCGACCTCGGCATAGGGAGGCAGAGTGTATCTAACCCCGAATGCGAAACAGGCCAACACTACAAGTAGCTATCGTTAGCCGCGTAGATTCTGCGCCAAACGTCACAGTGTAGGTGGGAACGGTGTCTCTTCTTGTCGGAGGACGGGACGTAACTCATGGGCTCTATAGTTCAACTATTCTATCCGAAGGACCTCGGCCCTAGTGGCTGAACCGCCTGTCCCGTTCGATTCCTTATTATGGTTCATGTAACGCTCAACATCAGGTTTTGCCACCGTCGAATATTTATGTGCATTACGGACTCCGCTCCTCCAAATAATTACTTCGTTTCAACCACCACCACCACCACCACCACCACCACTTTCTCAAAGATCAGAACAACAATCCACTTAACTCCAACGCGCAAACCACAAATCGATCACGTAGCACTATTATTCTCAACCGCAACCAACAAAGCGCAAACCCGCGCGTCAAAATTCCACCGCGCTTCAAATGCCTCAGCCCATTCCTGGCCGTAACAGACGATGGGGCTGTGGCTACACCCGCAGTGCCTACTTCGCAGACTTGGAACCTGTCTTCACCATCCTCCCTCGCGCGATCCGCCACGCCCCCACCCAAAAGTATCTCGCCGTCGAGCTCTTAAACGAGATCTTCTCCTACGTAACTGACCGCCGAACCATCCAGTCCATCCTGCAAACCTCGAAGCAGTTCCACGCTATCATGCTCCCGAATGTTTGGAAAGATGTTAGTGTTGCCCCGCGAATCGAGGGAGAGGCACTAGGGACGTTCGAAAGGCAGCTGGGTAAGGAGTGCACGCCTTGGAAGTCAAGAGGCGAGCAGGTAGTGCATCTCTCCCTTTCATTAGGCAAGCACAAGAAGAGCGAAGACGTGCGCGGGGTGTATCTCTCTGTCTATCACCTCCTCCAGAAGCTTCCGAATCTCGTCAGCCTCGGGCTCTGTATTGGTCACCACGATGACTATCCAAACTTTGAGGCTACTGAACGATGGAAGCGCGGTGATGTCGATATGGACAAGCAACTCCCGAGCTTTAAAAGTTTGGCTTTCTCCCCGCCTGGCATCCGCAAGAATACCCGTGAATCACATCCTAATACCCAATTCGAGAAGTGGCTCTTTTCGCAACAGAGTCTCGAGCATCTTGAATACTCCACTCAATGCGAGCTCGCGCACAAGTTCTCTCCCAAAGCCTTCCCGAACCTCCGCCATCTGAAGATCGCGTCGGAGAATATGAAGATGACGAGAGGGTTAGTTGGGCCACGGGCCATCACCCATTTGAAATTGATGCATTTCTCTATACCTTTGTCCCGTCTCCCACCCGCACTCAGCAACGTTACGGTCTTCGCTCGTGATGACAAAGATCTCCGGTTTGCTGTGCTGTTCCCCAAACTCGAACGCATTGATATCGAGTACGAGGGGCTGGATCTCGATTGGTTCTTCCACAACCTACGCTACGAGGGCAAATCGCGCAAAGGGAATTTCCAGAACGTGCGTCTATTTAGAGTGCACGGGTTCACTGTCAACGGAAAGGAGGATTGTAAGGTTGCGGATATATTCGATGAATTGGCGGGGCTGGAGAGTTTCGAGGTCATGAGGGATGATCTGACATCTATTAGATATGCGAGGGATGGGACAACGAGGGCGGTGCGGTGGAAGTGCGACAAGAGCGAGATATGGTACCATGACTGGGAGGACGGCGTGACGACGGTGGATAAGGATTCGCCGCTTATTTTCTTCGAGGAATCGACTAGATACCCAGTACTGCGAATAGTCTAGACGTGCACTGCCGTTCCAGCTACAATTTCCGTTATCTCAGAGACATATATGTTTGTATGATTGTGTTGTATTCGAATAGATATGTGTGTACGCTATGTGAAATACTTCGACAGGAAGACGTTCAGGTCGCACATTTATGACAGTGGCACATATGCCTCCCAAACTTGATCTCGACCCGTTGCAGTATAAATATGCATCTCGCTGTTACTCCCCTCCCATCCGAGCCACACTGACTACGTCCATGACCATCATCGCATCACGTTTCGCGTTAAATAATACATGAGTAATGATATAACATTAAGGTCGTAAGATCGGCTGAGTTCTACATACTCCCAGCCCGTTCCTGAGTGTACATAATCAATATGCATATGAGTCCTTCTTCCAATCTGCTAACCACACCTCGCACCTCCATACAACATTTGAAGTCCGTTTGCCATCCCTGTACATCCTATACACCTCGCCATTCAAACACTCAATACACTCGAGTGTCCCGACAGCCTTAAAAAGATTGGCCGCGTCGTCCTCATGAATGCACCCTTGCAGTTTCAATAGCTGGACACTCGTGTTGCTGAGAAACGATGTCTCGAACCAGGAGACGGACTGATGTACGAAACAGACATTTGAGACCACGAAAGAGAGAAAAGGGGAAACAACTTACCGATAGATCTAGAATCTCGAGGTTCTTCATCTTTCGAATGAGGAACGACATGAACCTCCGTGCGTCTGTCCATGTGCGTTGGCACGTAAACACTTTGATATTCTCAAGCTCGAGGCCATCTTCCTTGAACGCCTCTCCGCTCGCATCCGTCTTTTTATCATCCAACTCATCCTTGATGCCCAAAAAGTGGGTTCTCACCCTCTGAATCTTTCGCCCGGGCAGCAACGCGAGCACAACAGTGATTTGCGCTTGAAGACTTTCTAAATTAGGTAAAACGCTCGCGTCCATTTTAGGGAAGTTGTTGTTGTGGAACGTCTGCAGCAAATTAAGCACCGGATGTTGCAGTGTAAGCTCACGAAGGAGACGAAGAAGGGGCCATTGAAGTCGAGTTGGTTGCTCCAAGAGAGAGTTAATGCTTCGTCGGCGCTGCAGGGACGGGATGGGACTATGCCCTTCGAAGCTCGAAGGGAGGACTCGAACCTGGTACGGTGGGAGCGGAGTCGTTGAGCAACAGACGAGTTGGTATTCCCGGAGAACTCGATGAAACGATTGCATCTGAATGAGAAGGTGCGGATACAGGGGAGTACGTCGATGAGTGCACGGAGCAAAACTTGATCCCTATAGAGTAAATCCCTGTCGAAACCAATGGAGACACTCTGCACATAAATGCATCTCTCCTTCTTGGCCATCAAGCTTTCGAGGAAGTGATTCAAGGGATGTTTATCCAAGTTATAGCTTGACCATCCCATCTCAAGTTCGACACTGGCGTAGAGCTGGATTTCGGCGATGGAACACATTCTGCGTGAGGTACGCGCGAGTGCGGAACTGTCTTTCCTTGGTAGGAATGATGCTATGGCGAGCACAGTCTCCGAGGGAAGGTTGTTGAACGGCATTATTGCTCAAGGTGGGGGGGACGTGGTTGTGGGTGGGTAGAACGGCAATTAAAGGTTGGGTTTAGACTGGTTTAGACCAAACAACAACACGTGAGTGGCAGCCTTTTGCCACCCTCTTTATAACACCTTTGGGTCACAATCGGTAAGTCAGTGTGTCCAACCGCTCTTTCGACATCCGCGTCAACCAAATCGCCCCCCGCCTTTAGATACACATTTGTCTGATACGCTGTGCTATGATAGTCCTCGGTCGGGTATCCAGTCATCAACAACTCAATGATGAGATATTCGGTTTGCTGGCGGAAAAAAACTTGCATATCAGCCCCCGAAGTTGAAGACGCGGACGGAAGAATTAGGGTCGCGTACCCAAAACTGTGCTGCATCTGCGAGATGCAGTGTGCTTCGTCAACGACGAACCGTGCTACATACACGAACATGTTAGTGATGTGGCAAGCCCAGTGCAGGGAGGCAGTAAGAAACAGAACGCACCAAGTCTATCTCCGGCATAGAGCTTATCCAAAATCGACATGAATCGCTTCGCTTTGGCTACGCGTTCAGGCTGCCGGAATGCTGGGATTAGACTCGTACTTGTATATCATAGCCCGCCAGAAGTGGCAACGGATGAAAAGTGAAGTAAGCCCACTGTAACGTAGAGCAGCTTTATTTCTCTGCTGCTGGGAACCTCGCCGTCGGCCATAGCCCGCAACCGCGCGTAAATGCTATTCGTTTCGTCTTTAGAGGTCGCGCCTGTCAGCATCGACGCTTCGACTGTGGTTGGGCTTCAGAATCGGGATAGGAAGCACAAACAGATTTACGGACTCAAGCACTCACCACCGGCTTCGCGTAGATGATGTACCTGATCCATGATCAGCGCTATGAGCGGCGAGATTACAATCGTGCACCCAGTTATGAGGAGGGCGGGCAGTTGGTATGTCAACGACTTGCCGCCGTCGGTAGGCATGATACAGACAACGTCTCGGCCGTCAACATTCGCGTTGCAGGCACTGTTAACATTGACATTAGTCATGCGAGAAAGGGATGGAGGAGGTACGTACCCTTGTTGGCATAATCGGAAATTCTGTATCCCGAACCCTTTCTGCAGCTTCGTCTTTAGCTGCGGCACCTATTGGAAATCATCGGATCCATAGTCGAGTACATGCTTCAGCGGCGCTGTCCCTTTTCCGGGAGGACGCAAGGAAGAACGAGGCTTAGCACCTTAGGGCTAAGAGAATACGAATTCCTACCTTGAGGATTCCCACCGACTCCAAAGAGCTTCTGCTGTCTCAACGCCTCGAGCTGATTCTCCAAGTCCCCCTTCTCCCGCATCACGTCTTGGATCTTCCGCAGCTCCTCGCACGACTGGATCCCCGACACAATGCCTGCAGTGCGCTTTTATAGATCTTTTCGGCGATCGAGGTAGCTCTCATACTGATTCTAGTTTGAAGTTGAGGCGGCTACATCGTGTCGTATGGATTTCTGATTTAAGGTGCCGACGTGCGTCGATGCTTGTGGCTTTGAAGGGCCTGGCCGCGCAGAAGGTCTACTATTGCTGTATGCATGCTCAATGACCATGATGTCCTCTTCCTCATCTTGTCATGTCCCCTATAGATCGCACCTACACCCCACATAAGTTGGCTACTCTGGGCCAATATCATCAGACTTCGTCTTCTCAAGGAAAGCCTCAAACTGAGCGGTAGCTTAAGTATGTGGCTAACAATGTCGAATTCGAGGGTAGTTTATTAGTGAGTACGTACATCGGGATCCCAGACGATCCGTCTCGTATTCGTAGGCCATTGAACGGGTAGGAGCCCGGAGCAGAAGAAGAAAGAACCTGTGGTGCAAAAGTGTGAGAACGAGAAAGGATGTGCGTGACATGGGCCAACCGGACCGTTCTCTGCCGCTTGTGTTTCACGCTATACTTACATCCGTTGATGTCATTGTCAATGTGGTCAGTTTATGCACATACTACTTGAACCACTCCTTGAGGTTAATGACTGCCTCAATCTCCACGTCGACGGACGCCATTCGACCGGAGGACCTTTACATTACCAACCCAAACGATGCAATTTGGGGCTATCCACTCTTCAATGAGCGCTCACACCCGACCCAGGTACAGTTCTTCCCGCCTAGATATGTGCCAAGTCGCTGAAGCCATGATCAATAGATGGACACCATGGAGTATTGCTTGGGCCTCCAACGAGGAGATTTAAACGCTAACAACAAGACATGCCCGGTTCCTCGTCGAGTTCCTTGTGCGTCGCATCTAGTATATACTTGTTCAAGCTGACGCAATCCTGACTTTCCAGTACGCGCTGAAATTATCCTGGCGCTTCAGCGGCACGAATGGGCGTTGTGTCCTGACGTAGAGATGCTTCAGTTGCTCTCCAAAAACCTCCTGGACAACGGCGAGCGCCCGACGGATGCCCGCCGGAATTGGGAGACAGTCAGTGGCAAGGTCCCTTGTTATGTCCACCCAGCTGACCACTGCGACGCTAGATTTACCCTCTCCAGCCAGAATATACCTATACGCTTTTCTTCAGAGAGGACATTCTGGCCATCAACTCGCCCCGTGGGCCCTGCAAGTCTGGAGAAACGTTGATTCAAAGCGAAGTTCATCCCGCAATGACCATCGCTTCTGCCACCCGATACATGTTTGACAAGATGTCGAGAGAGAGAATGGGCAGAGTGGTCTCTCCGTTGTTGCGATGCAATTATGTCTTGCTTAGGAGAGTTCTTCGGAGGTCATTCCTCGAGAGCAACACGACGCTTGGATTCCGGGCTTTGGATGATGTCGAAGCTGGCACCCCGGAGAAACCTGTGCTCTGCAATGTAGAACCTGTGTACGAGGATTAGCATAGTATCTGTTTGTGTACCATTAAGGCTATATTATGCATCGACTTTTGTACACACTGAAAGTATGCAATCAAGCCGCGTACCAGATGCACGAACTGGGAAGGTTCTTTGAGCCCTCTGATTCCCCGCTTACACTTGAAACACGCACCTGCTTCCCATGCTCACTTCTTTTTGGGGGTCAATTGGGCAACAATGACAAGAATAGGAGTGGCTCGCACAGGGTAGAGCTCCCACTCTTGGTGTGTAGACCAATCTCAAAATGATGTTCTTCTTGTCGTCCAAGAGGCTAAACACTTGGTGCAGTCGCAGTCGCGGCCTTCAGCGAGAACAATGCAGAAAGGGATGCGGCCGGATTACCGCTACTAGAGGGAAAGGTGTTTCGCAAGCCTGTAGAGCCTTGTCTGAGTCCTCCTCTTAGCTCATGCCCGGCATCGTCATGGTGGGCACGTCACCCATGCTTTTAGAAATTCCCGTCACCCGATAGTTGGAAATGCATATCCGCCCATGGGATCCTCCAGAGGAAACCCGCGCGACCGATTGTTATCGCCCCGTTCCTCGCCCGGCCAATCGTCGTAGTGAGGATGAAGCCTCTGGACAATTGGCGTGAGATTTTCAAGTGCTACAAAGCAGTCAAGGCCGTTTTGGGCGTAGTATGACTGGCCCCATGAGGTAGAGATTGCTATGACTGCTGGTTGTTGAAATGGTACAGGTAGGGCCTCCAACCCCTCGTGGTCACCGTACCATTTGGCGTCTACCGGTAGGGTTTACAAGACGGTGTATGGAACTAGGGCTCAGTAAAATAGGATTATATTATATTATAGTCAGAATATCTGTGATTACTATGAATAATTATGAGATTCTGCCATATTCAAATGAGCATGATAAGTTTGAATAGATTACGATATGATATGAATAGATTATGATATGACTTGCGTAGTTAATCATATTCTGATGCTGAACTGACTGTGAGAACGCTGAGCTAACTGTGGAAAATTTGAGTCCAAAATTGTTAGAAGGGCTAAACTATTTCTATTTCGGCTCGTTGTTAGGGGGAAAGCATACTGTCAACTGTGATTGGCTGGCTTTAGATGATACAGCGTGTCTTGCCCCCTGTTAACATAGGAGCAAGTAGGGGCCAAAGACTTGAGGTCACTTCGGGGTGGTTTAGCTGCACAATTTCTCATAAATTTGAGTGGGTAGTAGTTGATAATAATTCTCAGTTCTATAAACCATGGTTGGAGCCATTGTAGCCCTTATTCAATGTACTTGAAATGTAAATGATGTCCAAGATTATGGCTTCAGCTGTGGTTGAATTGCAATAAAGGCTTGAGATTTTTTCAATAACTGTGCTAAATATACCACTGTAACCAAGCTAAATCAACCTAGGCACACAGTCTTGGTGGTCATTCATTGGGCTGACAGCTGTGGGGAGAAGTGCATGGGGAGAAGAAGGTAGATAGCATTGCCAAGCAAGTAGTTAGAATTTAGCACTGTAGGCACAGCATTACTATATTCCATGACAGAACTGCCATCATCACCCTCATCGGTAGAATAAAGATCACTTGTTATTGATCTCATTTGTTGTGGATGCAAAGACAGGGTACAATCATAAACAATTTCTCAAGACATTATAGTTTATGACCTCTACTACCAGTGTCAATGATCTTTCAGGATCAGATTCACATCTAACCAATGGGTTAAACACATAGATAGAATATATGCTGCCTATTTCACTATATACATATAAATGGGAGGTCGAGTACAGAGACATTAGTGCCATTAGCATATTCATAGCACATAGAATAAATATGATTAAATATGAGTAAATTATGATATGATTATGCATTGACTATGCTACGATTAAATACTCTAAGACTCGTGAGCATTTGAATATGAATAGAATATATTACAACAAAAATCGTAGGATAATCATATTCTCTGAGCCCTATATGGAACAGTTGATGACCGTACACGGTCCCAAACAGGCGCTCGAAATTTTTCATTCTTCGCTATTTCCCCATTCCCCTTGCTGCATTTCGCTTTCTGTCGCTGTTTTCGCTGTTTTCTCCGGTTCTGTCTGGCTAGTTTGCTTCATTTCGGTGTTGTCGAACGTGGCCCAAAATCTTGAAGAGCTCGACAGCGAAATGATCGACGGCGGTTTCGCCAGTCACGCAGAGATCAATAATCCTACTTATTCCCTTGCTGGTATGCTGGGTCCATCATTGTGGTATCACCCGATATTTCATTATATCCTCATATGCTCAATAGACGTGATTAGGGACTGGTTCTCATTTATCATAATATTGTGGAATACTCTTCAAGTAACTTATGAATTATTTTTATTGGACACCGATAATTATATAATATTTACTACATGTTCAAGGAAGGAAGCCGAGGATCAGAGCAGGTGTCGCATCAGCGGGTTCGGGTTCATCAGGTTCTGAAGTACCCTGTCGATCTGAAAGTTCAGATGACCCTTGTCACCTTCCTACCAGACACGAGCAGAAGACGCGCAAACCTCGATTACGATACTTGCAAACCACCGCCATGCTTCTGATGGAAGGACCCACCCTCTTTGACCCGTGAAGAAAACCGATTTTCAAACCGCTGAAGAACTTGCTGTCAATTCGAGTTCGAATATCAGTAGCTCATACACTCGCCGTCGTTCAAATCGTCCGTGTCTATCTAGATCACCGATATATAGAGTCCCCGAAGGAGGGGTTTGACCTAATTGCGGGGATCTTCAAACCCAAGGCATTAATCGTGAATGAATGAACCACCCGCAGTTGAACTTCATAGTTCTAATAAGGATGAATGCGTGTGGGCACAGAGGATCAATTAGATGATGTTTTGACATCACGGCTACCCCATCTGCTATGTACCGTCGTCATCCCGTTGGTTTCTGCGACGAGCTAGAGTGTGGTGACCCATGCTGCTCGTGCGCGTGAGTTCTGCCCACAACGCCTACGATGCGCTTGCTAGCACCGCGTAAAGGCCTCCCTACTTGCGGCTTTGCAACGCGTTACTCGTAAGGCCCCGGCGCTCCCGACTTCGTCTGTGCGAAGGACTCCTTCGTGTGCGGTCATGTCCCCGCTTTGCAGATACAGTTTCAGACGTCGTACTCAACTGCGAAGGTCGAACTACCCGATCGCATCAACTACGAACGCTAAGAGGCAAAGTTCCAAGCAAGTTTGATAAGGTGGCAAAAAAGACGATCACGTGTAACTATTTATTGGACCTTCATTCGTAAATCCTTTGAATGCCACTCCCTCCACGACCACAATCATCTGAAACCCCTCTTCGCATTCAACAATGGGCAATCTTTTGAAGGCACCTCCGGAGGTTTTGTCCCGTATCGCAAGATACTTGCCCACCCAAGCGGACTGCCTGGCGCTCTCTCTGACCTCTCGCGAACTTCAAGTCGCGGGTGAAACTCAATTTTACCGCAGTGTCGCTTTCAATTTGAAAGACTCTTCCTCAGATGAGCGCCATCTGGAGGCATTTGTCCGGTGCCTAATGACGCGCCAGGACAGGTGCAGCTGGGTGCAATCACTATCTGTCACCCTCTCCAATCGCTCGCTCACGCGCATGGAACACAAAGTTCTTGCTATTGCTATAAACATCCTTCCATCTCTCCGCAGCTTCAAATATACCGACTATTCAGACAACGATGATTCTGTCTACCATACCGCAATTGACTTTCATCCACCCCGCCACCCTTTGCAGGCGGAGACATCGCTCCGACGGTTTACCTGCCTCAACGCAAATATTCTTGACCAAGAGCCCTTTCTCGCTTTCCTCCATTTCCACCATGGATTGCAACACCTCGAGTTCAGCGAGGACGTGTTAAATGTGCCACATTTGGGCAAAGGAATATTACCAAATTTGGAAACTCTTCGAGCGCCCATCGACGTTATCCTCCGTTTGCTTCCTGGGAGACATATCAAACGAATCAAGACTACTATCAGCCAAGATATGGCGCCCGTCTGGGTGCATACTCCCCGCGCAGCCTTTGAGACCATCAGAGTATTCTCATGTAGCGTTTGTGGCGATGCTGAAGAGTTGCTGGAATCCCTCGTTCTGCGGATGAGTAATCTGGAGTTCTTAGAGATAGAGGTATGATCTTCTTTTCTGTGACATCTAAACCCCCACGCTTATGCGCGAGATATAGGACGAAACCTGCATCTCACTCTCGATTCTACGGTGTATCAAAATCAAGTTTCTCCGACTTCGCAACCTGTGGGGAGAGTTTTCCGCGCGGGTAGTCTTCAACCGCGTGCCAGCGCTGGAGTGCATAGAACTGCAACATACTGTCGAGCTTTCTGCTGGCGTCATCTCGCTCCGGTGGTGCAGGGATGTAGAGAAACCCTACATCGTTTCGTGGGATTGCAAGGTCAAGGAAGAATGGCTACGCGACTGGAGGAAGGATTTGTTCGTCAGGAATGATATGTTCCATGATGATGATGTCCCCGTGTTCGACGATGACGAAGTTTTGTGATACATTTACTGATGCCCGACATCTCGGACTTGCTGTCCGATCCCCATTGTGTACCGTATTATGCCTCTATCCTCTCTTCAATAAGAACCATGTAAATAGTCTATGTGCCGAGGTTATCAAAAAGAAGACTTACTACAATCAAGAACGAAGCACTGTTGGGATGACCCAACTCTAGAGCACAGTTGTCCAGGGGGAGGCTTTGCGGGTGGTATCCTCTCTGATGCCAAGTTGAGGGAATGATGTGTGTTGCCCGAATACCTTGGAATAAGTGTCTTACCCCCTATCGATATCCCTAACGACGCGTGAAATGGACAAGCACCCCTAGACTCAGGAGGTCGTCAAAAGAAGGCCGTGTGAGAAAACCGCAGACCGTAATGATCGTATGTACTACGTTGCCGAATTGTTGTCCTCATGACCAGCCGGTGTGGCGAAGCAAGACGACATTCAACTTCTGATCGCGTCGAACGACTGAATTGAACTCTCACCATGGAGTAAGGGTCTCGACTACGTCGTAGCAACCCTCCAAGAGACGATTCATCAGACTTCATTAAAACTTCAAGCGGGGCGACGTCGGAATCCATGCGCACTGCCCTGGTAGCTAACGAAACACCATAAAGTATGCCTTTTTGTGCACAGTTTATACCAGAGAGCACCTCCCACAACTAGAAGACTGAAATGCCCAATGCGTTGGCAATGAGTATTTTCGCGAGATTCTCCAACGCTGTATCTCCGGTACTGCTAGGTATGTGATGTCCAAATCCATGGTTATGGAGTATACTGATCTTTCCTCTGCCTCACAGGAGCCTTCGCGTCTTTTCCGTCAGTCCCGCGTGTCCTTGGAGGCATCACGCTAAACTGAACCTCCGACTCGAACTATTGGTTAGGCTATTTGGAGTGACGATTGCACAAACGATTTGGTATTTTCGCCGATATCCTGAAGACTCGACGACGTTGAAATGCTTTGTGAGTGCCGTAAGGCACATTATGACTCGGAGTTCCGAACTTACTATGAACGCCAGATCGCCTCCCTTTTGTTCGCGTATGGTTATTTGAGTCGATAGGACGATGCTCACGATGCTTCGTATCTTAGGTTCATCGACGCGATCCAGACGTTCGGGACGGCCGAAGCGTCTATGACCTTATTCCTTCGTCGCAAGATCAGCCTGGACTATCCCTTGTGAGTTTTATAAGCCAAGAGTATCTAGAGTAAGTTAATCAATTTATGCACTAGAGGTATTCTGGTACGTTACTCTCGTGTTCTAAACCACTGATGTACCGACGCCCCCATTCCAGCTTCACCTCTATTTCACGGTACGTACTCTATGCCTTGACTCGACCTCTTGTCTGATATATACTCTATAGACTGCGTCCGTGGCGATAGTACAAGGGTATGCTGCCTATTGCAGAAGGCCTTTGCCCATGAACGACTAACTTGGTTTTTTAGGATATACACATATCGAGTGTGGATTAGTGAGTAGTCCGTTCCTCGTTTTCAAGGCCACTGTAGAGCTCTTGTACTCCTTTCAGTGAGCGAGAAGAATCGACTACTGCTATGCACGTTGGTGAGTTCGTCATTGCTTTCGCACTTATTTATAATAATCGTTACCTTCACGGTCTAGATACTTTTGATGACTTGTCAACTGGGTGCGTACTTATGTCCGTCACATACAGAATCACTAGTGACTCGGCTTCCAGTGGCTGGAATAGGTATGGACGCAATTTGGCCTCGTCTTTCTTGACCACTAACCCACTACTCATTCACAGCTTTTGATATCCTTCAGTATGATCCCATATTTCGTTGTCGATCCGCTGATTTCTCATCATTCTTCCGGAAATAGAGAAGTCCACGGGGATGCTGGTCATCTCCATATCCGTGTAAATGATGTGAGCTGTCGTTCTGCTCTCCATCTTCTGCTTTGGTCCCTAACACGATCCAGATATTCGGTACACTATCTATGGGGAGTAGGATGGCGTGCGACATTCTGATCTCCATATCCCTTGTGTATTACTTGAACAAATGGCGTTCTGAGGTCAGAAGGTACGCCTCAGTATGGTGTCCATTTGATCGCCGAAGTCATACAGTTTCATCCTAAGGACCGAGAATGTAATTGACAGAATCATTGTCTACGTCGTCGGCGTCGGCGTAGTTACTAGGTACGCGACCAAGGCTCCGCACTGTTGTCTCCCGAGTACTAACCCCCTGTCAGTGCTTTCTCTGCATTGGTATTCATCACGGTCTGCTCGTCTCCATTCCTATCCCTCTTTCGCTCTAACTTTCATCTCAGTGGCTAGCTCTACCCCATCAATTTTATTTCATGCTGTTCTTCAGCATCCTCAGCAAACGCCAGTACACCTTCCTCTGTTCTTAATTCACGACTGGATCCGCTGACATACATTTACAGTATACGTCAATTCACTCCTTGTCACGTATGTATATCAATTTTGCTCCATCGCCTAGTGTTGAACTCAACACTACTAGATTAAACGCGAGAGCTAGTCTCCGAAATAAGAACAACGAGTTGCAATACGAAGAACTCGAGTAAATTCATGATCAAGTTGACCTTGATTCTAGAAGCGCATTCGACAAGCAGCGCATTAGTATTGATGTGTGTACCTTATCCACAGCTTTGGTACCGTTCTGCCACAGGCTATTTGTGTTCGACCGGGAAGGCTGCATCGATTATTGGGTACCATGGCGCCAACGACACTTGGTTCGCTGAAAGCTTGCTTC
Organism: Pleurotus tuoliensis; assembly: GCA_036872985.1. NCBI lineage: Eukaryota > Fungi > Basidiomycota > Agaricomycetes > Agaricales > Pleurotaceae > Pleurotus > Pleurotus tuoliensis. The sequence continues at coordinate 448,665 of JAYMDH010000014.1, forward strand.
GAACCGATGAAACGTCAGGACACTGTTTCTGCCCCTTCAGCGTAAGTATCCCAAATTGCTAGGATTGCGAAGATATTCGAGTCATAGGCCCTGGTGAAGGAGTACCTGCCGCCATCCAACGTACGCCGCCGAAACTGACAATTTATAGAACGGCCGCACAGGAAAACTCCTACTTTATTGGCCAAATCAAGTCAAGACGTCTGACAGGTCAAGACTTCAGTTGAACGGTATACCGGTAGTCGCCAGTGACATTGCCTTCAACTGCTCAATCAAGCGGAGGGCGCTTGAATTTTAAATGTTGTCCGAATAACGTCGGGAAGAATTGAGCAAGAACGGAGGCTATTTATTGAGCAAAGGATACCGTGCGACAAGCCTAAGAATAAGCGCTCCCCTCGTCTCTAAAAGTTCGACCGTGATGATCGTATCACATTAAAGGCAGACCGTTGCCCTCGAGGCCAGTTGTTGCGAAGCAATGCGCACATATTCTGATTCCGTTGAGCCTTTAATGCACCGCTATGAAAACTCTACCATGGTGCCATGCGTTGTCTTGTACGTGTCGTAGCAACTCTCGGACGATTTATCAGACCTCCAGAGGAATATCAAGATGGGGCGACATTGGGATCCATGCGCACCGCCTGTGAATCTAGCGGTACATATATAAAACGACTTCTGGGCGGAGAAGTCTGTCTGATAACACCCGCTATAGACAGAACTGACATGGCTACGAGTATCTTTGTGATATTCTCCAATACCTTATCCTCCATACTGCTAGGTATGTGACATCCATTTTCTGAAATATGATCGACGATCCTTTACCCCGCATCACAGGGGCCTTCTTATCCTTTCCGTCAGTTCCTCCTGTCTTTGATGGCGTCGCCCTCACGGATTGCTGGCTAGATTATTCGGAGTGACGGTCGCCCAAACGATTTGGTACTTTCGCCGATATCCCGAAGATTCCACAACGTTGAAGTCTCTTGTATGTGCTGTACTTAGAGGGCTTTATGAGTTCCAAACTTACAAATGAACATTAGATCACCTCCCTTTTGTTCGTGTCTGGTCATTCGAGTACACAACGACCCTCACGATGCTTCGCATCTTAGCTTCATCGACACGATTCAGACATTCGCGACGGCCGAAGCGTCTATGACCATATTTATCCGCCACAAGATCAGCCTGGACTATCCCTTGTGAGTTTTCTCCGCCGAACGTATCCTGATGTGTTGATCTTTGTGTACAAGAGGTATTCTGGTATGCCATCCCTCTTGTGTTAGAAACCACAGATATATCAATCTCCCCGTCCCAGCTTCACCTATTTTTCACGGTACGAACTCCGCTCCTTGACTCAATCTCTTATTCGAGTTATTCTTCAGACCGTGTCCGTGGCAATAGTACAAGGGTATGTTGCCTATTGCACAAAGCTTTGTCTACGTTGTTGGCGTCGGCGTAGTCACTAGGTACGCGGCTCGGGCTTAGCATTGCAAGCAGAGTAGTATTGACCTCTTGGCAGTGTCTTCTCTTCGTTAATATTCATCACAGTCTGCTCATTTCCATTCTTAATTCTCCTTCGCTCTAACCTCTATCTTAGTGGCTAGCCCTGCTCCATCAGTTTATTTCCATGCTGTTCTTCAGCCTCCACAGCAAATGTCAGTGCCACTCCCTCCCTTCTTAACTCACAACTCAAATATGTCTGCAGTGCATGTCAATTCATTCCTAGTCACGTACGTATTGCCATTCATCACCATTACGTGGTTCTAATACCAGAGCCAGCTTAAACGCTTGAAGTGGCTAAGCAACAAGGACAGTTCCAGGTCGGAATACGAAGATCTTGAATTAATTCATACAACAAAGTCGAGTTGATCTTGACTGTAGACAGCGACATCTTATGATGGAATCCCAAACATTGTCACGAGGAAACATCGTATTGAAATACAAAGTAGAAGTAATAGCACGAGTACTCAATTAAGAGACCTGGAAAAGCTACTAACACGAATGAACTACACATACCAAAGGATGCCGAAAATAAATGGAATAAGAGTCCAGACGTCGACAAGCTAATCACCCACTTGCCTCCCATCTCAAATTTTGCGGTTCAAGTACGGCCGCCACTTCAGGTGTTTGATCCAGGAGGGAGAACAGACTTCTCGAGGTAAAAAGAGTCGTCGCCAATTGCCCAAGGTCTTGCATACGGTCGATGGCGCTGGCACAAGCTCTATGGAACTGCTCCCTTTCAGCCTGGAGCCATACACGATGGTGCAGTTCTACGTGGCGAACACTCGCTCCGACCCTCAACGCTTCGATGGAAGGAAGGACCTGATAAAAGGGACATGTTTAGTAAGCGCTTTGGTGGACGGGTTATAAACATACCTGATTGCCGTCAAGGATCCGAGGATGCGGGCCATCAGTGGCCGTGATGACGAGTGTTTTGAGGTGTTTGAATGTCGAACGGATGTCCTGATAGAGTTCTTCCGTCGGACGGCGAACGCGCAGTTCGAGGTGCTCCAAGTTACGCCATTCCTCCGCAGATAATTGTATTGCATCTCGGATTTCTGCAACGTCGCAACCGCCGTCAGCTTCGTTGCCATATAGATTGAGGCGCTTCAAGTGCTTTATGGCAGCGTAGTGCTTAACAGCGCTGATGGGCCCGTGAAACGATTGAAGCGTAGGTAGGAAAGAAGTAGGGATGATAGGGAGATCGTTGGCCGCGTTGGACAGTATACGGAGGTCTTGGACGCGTGTGAGACAGGACATCAATCCGCACCATTCGATGTACATCCCTGGAGGAAAGGAGATGCTGAGCTGCCGCACGAATGCCAACCGCTTCCCAAACGAAAGGTTCGACAGGAAAACACGACAGACGTGCAAGGGTTCCAACCGAAGAGTCCGAACATCTTCCCAATTTACCACGCCCAACCAAGGCTTTGGGTTGTCAGTTTCTGCCCATTTCTGAGTGAACGCCAAGGCCTTCGCAGTGATGCGCCCGTTAATCAACTGCGCGTCGAAATGGGTGGTACACCCCTCCAGCGAGATTAACTCCCAGTGGCGCCTCTGAAAAGTCCTGATAACGGACTCGTCGACTAGCGTGGCGTGGCAGAACACACTCTCGAGGTTCGGGAAGACCCGGAATGATTCTTCGATGGCAGTCTTGTTTTGAGGAGAGCCGAAGATGTACAGGTCCTCAACAGCTGTTGGATGATGCATACGCGCGAACGAAACACGGTCTTCCATCTCTCTTTCGTTCTGCCAAGCACGGAGTGCTGTCTCCGTCTCCTCGGCGCAGGGAAATGGCGGGGCACCATTACTCGGAGGTGTGGGGGTAGCCCGATAATCGAGCAAGATCTGCGACGGCTTTGATTGTAAACCGGGCTCCTTGGGCGTGGACTCTATCACGGTCGAGGGGGAAGCTCTTGAATGAGGTGAGCGGGAACGCGAACGGGACGAGGGTTTGGGGGGCCGAGTTAGCACACTCTCATTCCACGTGAACTGGGCGATGGAAGGCTCGAGAGTTGGGATGTCCTCTGTGAGGGGCAACTCGCGAGCATCCAGATAGGGATTCGAATCTTGTATGGTAGTTAATGCCGTCTGATACGAGGAAGCAGAACTTGCTGGCGAGGGGGGACGAAGCGGGGGATCCGTGCAGGAATGACCAATGGGACATATTTGCGGGATTCCAACCAAAGTCTGCCACTGATCGCTACCTTTTCTCCTGCCCGTGTTTGCCTTGCTATTGTTGGTGACGAAGCTTGCTCCAATACTATGGGCAGATACGGCGCGCGGTCTGATGCCAGGGTGCGATACTGAATGAAAGGTGTAAGAATTCGATCCAGAGTTGAAGGAGGTGTCCATGCTCACCTGATAGTAGCGGAGGAGGAGGCTTTCTTCGCGGAGAGAGTTGGGGGCGCGCTTGGCCGAGCCCCGGCGAACCCGCTTCGCGCAGTCCGTTGAAATCTATGCGTTGGAGTTAAGGTCGTACTGTGGGACACGCGGGTGAACGACGTACGCAATATAGAGGCCTTGATCTGCTCTGCGGGGCTGGACTTGGACAATGGGGTCTTGTATGATTGCACCATCTTGGTAGAAATGGACTGAACTAGCCACGGCGAATAGGGTTACTGAGTCGTCATCGCCCAATGATAGCACATACCGATACAAGTCCAAGAGAGCTGTATAACCGGTATACGCAGGGGTTGAAGGGGGTTGGGTGTGAAGCTGGCAGTGCGAAAGTGCTGCGAATAAAGAGAGCTCGATTCAGCGATCATAAAGGCCATTATGCGATGCATCGTTTACCGAGGCAACTCAAAAATTAAGCTCGTTGAACGCGTTTGGGAGGCTGAACCGTTGAGGCTAGCTGGCTTTGGCGTTTGTGTTGAGGGTCGTGGTCGTGAATGAAGGAGAGCATCGCTGCATCCATTCCTTTATACAACTTGAGCGAGGCAAAGCGCTGTGGCATCTTCGGTGGCCTTTGAACGCGTCGCGTACTTACCTTGATGGATATCTGCCTTTGAATTTTTGTGAATTCCGATTGGTTTGTTCGCGTTCACGGCGCGTTGTTGTCTAGTGTTTGGAAGGCGTGGCTTCATCTCTTCAATGCTTCGGTCGTGCGGTGTCGGACAATGCAAGGTCGACTCTAAACAAAGGAAGAGTTTCACGAAATCTCGTGACGAGTCGAAGGTTGGGCAAGGTAGAAGAGAGGAATAAAGCATAGCGAGAGTGTAGTCTATAGTAATAAAGCATGAATGGCCCTGGAAATGCCTTCGAACAAAGGAAGGAAATACCAGTTTTGGCATAAGGACACGACGAGTCGACTGTCGGGATACGCGTAGGAAAAGTAGTGGGTGTGCCCCGACTCTGCAAAGAGTGACGGAACTTCCTACATATAATTACGATCCTTCTAGTTCAGGGTGGTATTCGAAGATTTCGTTAAATACTGCGCAATGACTTGCGCCTGACCGGTTTCCTTCCCTGCGGCCTAGCCATCTGCAAATGGAGAGTTCCTGGGCAATTGGAGGCTTCTTGGCGTGCATCGAGGGAGCTATATATCACATCTAAATCGCCCGATTCAGTGATAAACTTGTAGCGAAATAACGAACGAGAGAAAACCTTAGTCGCTAGTAGCGGGCGTCTCCCAATAGCAAATCAAGAGCCGGCCCAGGACACGACATGCTCGTCGCAACTCCCTCAGATTCCACCCATCCGACCAACTATTTTGAATTCCTCAAGAATGCTGCTGAGACCTAGGACAAAGATTGGGATTAGTTAATATATGTCCATGGCATTTCGGGAGCGTACAATTGCGATATTGGGACATTGTGTAGAGAATATGGCAAAGATTGAGTTCAAGAATCGAGGGACTTCCTCGGGTCACGTGATAGTACCCACTTTTCTACGTCATGTGACCCGACCTTATTATATTCGCCCCGCCAAGAAGCCCGCCTCCTACTAGCCAATATAATAATATGGATCCGCTGGGCGCGCCGGCGGTAGCTCGCTTCGAAGTGCTAGGGCGAGGATTCAGTGTCTATTCCTAGACTAAGTAGATGGATGAGCTTGGGATGAGCTAGCTATTGTTTGCGCAGGAGCTTCATGGCCATGATGTCGCAGAGATCTATGAGTTCTCATGCAGTACGTACTCAATATTCAATATAATATTCAATAGTAGTAAGCTCAAAGAATTAGGCGCGCGCCGCGTCAGCAAGCCTCAACTCGATGGAATTTGAACGTTCTTCACCAAATTACGGTTGTAAATCATCAAATCTCCACCAAAAGTGCCGCTTTCTTGGCGCAAACCAACTACGGCAAGCAAAATCTACACTTCCCATGATTCAGAATTATGGAAAAGAGGCCCGTTCAGCCAGAAAAAAAACACGACCGATCCTCCAAAGTACGCAGAATTTGTTTGGCCTTGTTTGCACGGGCCTTGAACCCTTTAGAGTAAGATTGCTCGCTACGCTCGCAATAATAATATGGATCCGCGGGCCGCGCCGGCGGTAGCTCGCTTCGAAGTGCTAGGGCAAGCATTCAGTGTATATCGCTAGCAGAGATGCTAGCAGCATCTATGACTAGGGCAATGAGTTCTCATTCAGTGCACACTTCAAGTACAGTACTCAGTATCAATACCGTAGGCTACCATAGGCAGAGAGAATTAGGCGCGCGCCACATCAGCGAGCCTCGGTGACGGAATGTGAACGACCTTCACCAAAATACGGTCGTAAAACATCAAATCTCCACCAAATGCGCCCGTTTATTTGCGCAAATCAACGACGGCAAGCATAGTCCATACATCTCTCGATTCAGAAAGACAAAAAAAGGGCTAGTTAAGCCGCAAAAAAACACGACCGAGCATCCAAAGTACGCAGAATTTGTTTGTCCTTGTTTGCGCGGGCCTTGAACCCTTTAGAGCATGATTGCTCGCTACGCTCGCAATGATGTGGCCGTGTCCCCCAACCGTTCTCTTCCGCAACGCCCACGATGGCTAACCTTAACCACTTCGCCAAGTCAGGCAGCAACTGGACTCTCAATGACCTCGACTCTTATCACATCAACCTCAAGCAGCTAGACCCCCTTGCGTCTTTGGCCTACGGGTAGACGAGGTTATGTTTTACTGAAGCCTTTCTAACAAAGTCACGATTCACAGAATTAACCGCAAGCCTCGGTTGATCCAGAGTTATTAACCAACGCCGACACTACCTCTATGCAAAGCGACCAGACGCGCTATTGATCACGTTCCTCGACCTGGTCATGATCCCTGGCGACACTGTCGAAACTGCCGTCGATGATTTTGCTGTCGAGCTCTTCAAGACTTTGGGCTATGTTTGACGACACCGCGTGGATCACCCGCTCCTTATTTGCAGCGAAAACAGGTGGCAAAGACCAATGTGTGTATTGTCGACTGATCCCAGAACGATATTCTCCTTGTCGTCCAAGGTGATTCCGTGAACGTGCAAGCTCGGCTTGTAGCAGTCGCAATCGCGGCCTTTAATGAGAACAATGCAGAAGGGGTGCGGTCGGGTTACCACCACTGGAGGGAAGAGTGAGTCATTTTGCGAGCCTGTGGAACGTTGTCTGAGTCTTCCTCTTAGGTCATGCCCGGTATCGTCATGGTGGGCACGTCACCCGCACCTTCCAAAATTCCCATCACCCGATCGTTGGCAATACATATCCGCCAAGGCGCATATCCTCCAGAGAAAACACGCGTTACCTATTGTTGTCCCCCCGTTCCTCGCACGGCCCATCGTCGTAGTGAGGGGATGAAGCCTCTGGATAATAGGCGAGAAATTTTGAAGTGATACGAGGCGTTCAAAGCCGTTGTGGGCGTAGTGTGACATTACATCTGTTACAGATTTGAGAAACCTTTGTTAACCGGTACTGGCACGACTCTCCATCGCTTCCCGCTACTCTCTCAGCTCGTCATTAGCGCACTGCAGGTACTAGCAATGGCGACCTTCTTGACTTCGTTTTTTGGACTGCCTAACGTCCTTCGGAGTGTTCTTCAGGCAAGGCAATGACACGAAGTCTGCTGTCCGCCTCCCTGGAACTGCTTGCATATGGGAGTAGACACCCTCTACGTACATCACCAATATATTGATAACGATGCAATACCTGATTCGTCTCTTAGAGCCCCATGGCCGACAAAGCTCCGCCATATTCCTTTGCCGCAAGTACGTATTACAATCGAAAATATATCACTACCGCCTTTCGCGAACTCCCAAATGCATCAGCGTCGGTACCCGTTCATTACGCATCCACGTTATCTAAACGGCAAAAAGTGGGTTTCTCCGGGATTCCATATTCGACATCATCCCATATGTCGCCGGGATTTGGACGATCAAGCGTCTTGTCCTGCTCAAGAAATGACCTGCGAAGAAGCGTCCTAAGATATATTCTGTTACTTTTCAACAACGCAGAGTATATCTTCGGTCGTTCTTGAGCCCGGATAGTGGTGAGAGCGAATCGGGTGGCGGAGGCGATGGTCAATGCGGGGTGAACTGAGCTTGTAATCAACGTTTCTCCGGACTTGCAAGGCCCACAAGCTGACTTGATGTTTATAACATCCGCTTTGAAGTAAAGGGTGTAGGTATATTCTGCCTGGATCGGGTGAATCTAACATCTTAGCGGTCAGCCACGGATCTAACAGGGGGTTCTTGCCACTTACCGTCTGCCAATTGAGGCAGGCATCCGTCGGGCGTTCGCCGTTTTCCAGAAGGTTTACTGCCAGTGTCTTCAGTGTTTCCTCATCAGGGATCATCGCCCATTCTCCTCGCTGGAGGGCTAGAATCATTTCACCGCGCACTAAAAAGTCATTGGGGCATCAGCTTGAGCAAGCTCGTACTGAATATGACATACAGACAACGCGACGAGAGATAGGACAAGATTTGTTGCTAGCTTCTAGTTCTCCCCGTCGGAGGCCCAAGCAGCACTCAATAACGTTGATCTACACCGCCATTCCAGTTCAGTCACTTACCAGTGACAAGGCGAGAAGGCGTACCTCTTTCCAGTCTGTTTGTTCACTAAAGAATGTGTATCAGTAATGTGTCTCGTTCGGATCGGTGATATATAGGTACTCGAGTCGAAGAGTCACATTGTCCATCGACACAGTGGTTGAAGTTGAAGCGATGTCATTGTGGCACTTCAGCTTCAACGTTAGCCCCACGTCAACTTTTGCTTGTATCATCATACCTGTTGGTTAAATAGCCTGTGCCCATCACAGATTCTCAACCATAGTTGATGGATGGGAATATGAATTGATATTCCGCTTCGCTGGCGGATGGGAGACCATCCTACGTCATCAACTCCAGTAGTCCAGTTCAGTTCCCTCAAAAGTGACCGAGCTACATCCAGCGAGTGGTTCATTGAGTTTGAAGACGGCTGCAAACCTTCTTTCATCCTCAGTAATTTTCACGAGCACACCGAGAACGTGAAAGAGGGCGATCCAACTTGTCTGTATCCAAGCGATGAAATCAAGGACAGAGACAATAACTGCTCTTGTCCTCGAAATCGTCCAGAACCCTTGCCCGGCTTAGGATAGGTAGTCGTGCCACAAGCAATATCAGTGTGGATAGGGTGAACATAGGCTAACGGTATACGATCTTGTCCAACAAAGATCTGTTGCACCCTAAATGTACAATTTTTGATACGAATTACTAGTAGGAGACACATTGACAGAATGCCATTATCGGCTTGAGATTCAAGCAAATGGCTTGACGGGAGGCCAACAAAGGTTTGTTTTCGGGTTTCACATCGAGCATCTGTCTCCCTGGGAGTCGTCAGAGTGTTGGACGTACTTCGACGTCGGACATCCGAGCCTGGTATACAGCCCCAGATGAAAGCTTCGTCGTGGTGGTTGGCTCATCGCTGAACGTGGGGCCTCACTGCGGCCGATCGAGCTTGAGCTTCAAAGCCCAACTTTAACAAGGTCTCCCATCCCCAGATATGGGCGATGAAGAGCAATAGCGTAAGCAGCGTCAACGCCAATAGCCCCCTCAGCTGGAGCCTCTAGCATTCCTCGGGCAATTGGCAACGAAAGGAAAGCAAGGTATGAAACCCGTGCTCGAACGCCAGTTTGCGTTAATTTCATCACAGGTTGTAGGGTTGCCGATCCTTTTTGGTTCACTGAGCTCGGCGGCAAGTCTGGCTGCCGTCTACGGTGGTTGGGTCTCGTCAAGTGCTACATCAGGGAGCAATGGGGCCCCAGGAAAGCCTATAGCACAAGTGTGAGTACTGATCTACTTGGATACGCGAAAGGGGCGTAAGCGCTGGCGATTCCTTTCTCCGCTTCACCGAATTGACCGCCGCGTTATCGTCGTCTTCAGGATTCGAACCCTAGAGTAAGTCTTTATCTTTATGTCTATGGGTCGACAGAGTTAAGAGCGCTGGTCTGATCCGGGGTGGTCTAACTTACCTGAGCCAGCAAAAGCACAATGTCTTCGTCGCATAGTGACGTTCGAGTTCTAGAGTGGAACTTTAAAGAAATCTATCAGACTTCTCAACGGAAGAAATTGGATCGTGCGCCAAGGTTTCTCGTGAGCAATCTTAAGTAAGAAAGCCATTTGTAGACTGACCTTGTTTGAGAACCAATTGTAGACAAATGTTTTCCTTGAAGACCGACACCCAAGTTCGCGCACATCCCTAGCCGTAGGGCCAAGACAGGCTGCGCTCCGTCGTCGTCGGCAGCGGTGTGGAGCTGCTACAACCTTGAGCATATGCATGAGAAATGATCCAGTGCAATTATCGCTATTGGTGTATCAGGCGGTGATGCATGATGCATGATCTCTGGTATTTTTAGCTCGAGTTTCTGCAGCTGGACTCTCGAGGGAATTTCCAAAGATAGATCATAGACGCTGTGCGATGCCAGAGATATAGGCACCGCATCACAGAACAAAGACGTAGCGAGAGTGTGTCGTCGACGCCACTTGGTCAGATGGTGCCCGTTCATTTTCTGCGGAGAATGAGAGTCCGCGAGCCCGGAGGCAGTTCTATCAATGCAGGAGGTCAGCGCAAGTCGGAAGTTGAACGAACCATAAGCTACCTCAACCCTATGTAGTTTTCAACTCCATCGAGTTCCATCAGGAGGTCATGGGAGCGTCTGATCTGCGGATCTCCACTATGCTGGCTGCTGTAGACTGCTGTTGGTAGCGCTGGAAGCATATTGTAGGATCCTGGCAACAGAACTGTTTGTCGCAACAAATCAGCACCGATGCAGATGCTTGACGAACAGCACTGCCGCTATATCATCATCCGTATCGCGCCCATTCACAATCATAATACCAATACCCCGGGGTTTTTCTTCCCATTCTGAGCTATGCCCTGTGAAAATCCAGGCCGAAGCGAGCGAAAAGGCAAATTCAGCGGGGGCCATGGGAGGATAATCGAAGACGAACACCGCAAATAAAGGCCTTTATGTCGGCTTCCAGGTGAAAATGGCAGAATTCCAAGGCAGCCATCTGACCATGGACGTTTGAGAAAGACGTCGATCATCGCTAAGGCGAGGCCACAGCATGATTAGTCAGCAGCATGTGAGAGGTACCTTACCTTTCGTTTGGGCGTTTGAGTTCAAACGTTCAAACCTCACCACCACCATGTCCACCTCATCCTCCTCGCCAAATTGTGAGTACCCGTCGTTGTAGACGGCGTGCTTGCCTCAAATTCTGACGAAAATGTTGCTTTTAACAGCGAACTCACCCTCAACGACTCTAGTGTCGCCAATGGAACTCAGACACATGACTTCGAATCCCAATGTTCACGGACAAAGCAGCCATAAAGCTTCGAACCGCCATTCTCAGCTTCTCCAAGCTTCTTCAGGAAGAATGGGCTCGAAGTCGCCCGTCTCGATACCGTCGTCGCCAACATCAGTGTACGTACGCCTTTTCTCCAACTTTCTGCTGTGTTCTCATCAAGGATGCCACCAGACATTCGTCCTCGTCGGCAATATTCGAGCGTGATATTGAACCCATTCCTTGTCCTTCACCGCCTCATGCCCACCATCCCCCAAACCCTCATCGGATCCCGCGTTCAAAGACTACCGAGACAATAGAGCAGTCCGTGCCTTCCGTGCTCGATGCTGCGGCCTCGATCCTAGCATCATCATCACCTAATGATGAAGACCAAATATCGGTCGTGGCGCCAGCGACGAACAGAGATACCATGCGAAGCAGTGGGTTTGCCAGCCCAATTGGAAGCTTTAGATCCAGAAGTCCGAGCCCGATAAGCAGTCCCGGGAACCGCGCGAGTCTCCTTCTCAGTCTTCCTCAAGTCAACCCGCATTCCCCATCCGTTGTCGTACCGTTGTCGGCGGCCGCGCAGACCGCTAGCCCGGCGTTATCGACTGCCGCTTCTCCACAACAAAGCAGCCCAATCGCTGTGCCAAGGCCAATGATTCAAACTCAATTGCCGTCCAACCAAATTACTACTCCTGCGATAGTCACACCGACTTCAGCGTACTTTTCAACATCATCATCAGTGGACACTACCGAGTCTTCTCCGACAACTACCACCCGGGGGCACCCAGGCCAAGCGCTGCCCACGCAATCGCCATCCGGATCTCCCCCTACCCACCCCATCACACACTCGCGACGTTCGCCGTCGACCAGTTCTATTCTGCAATCGAATGGAGCTGCCATTTCTCCCACTTCCTTTGCATCCTCTCACCCTCCGTCGCCGACGCACAAGGCAAACAAGCGCTTGTCCTTTATGTCGTACTCGGACCTCCTCTCGTCCACTCCTGCACTCGCCTTCCCTCTTTCAGCGTTGACCACTTCCGCTTCATCGGTGGAGCCTCCCCCTCATATCCCCTCTGTGTCTGGATTCACTCAGACAGCGAGCGCGGCAGCAAGCTTGAGGGACTTTGCTCTCGGCCCGGGCGGCGGTAACGTCAGAGACAGAGATAGCATCGCACTGTTGGATGATGTTGGTGGCGAGTGGGAACGCGAAGGCATGGGTCAAGGGTTGGAGGAACGGCTGGAAGCACTCATGTCTCTCCGTCAAAGCCCCATCGGTGCAGCATAAACATTTTCTCTAAATTTATCAACTTCAATGCTTCTTTTTACCATCCCCCCGCCTCTTTGACTCCCTTTCGTTCCCGTTCTGTTACCGCTAGCGACACTATAACTACAGATTCCTCCGAGGATACAATTGAACTATTTACTCGTATGCTCTTTTACTTTTGGTGATCTTGGACCTACCTTATCTATCGATTAATTACCTGGGCTCCTTTGCTTGAATCTTCCGACTTGTTTGCGCTGTCCACGTCGGCTCGCTCCTCCCCCTCCGTCTCCCGTCTCCCGTCTCCCTCACTTTATCTTGGTATTTCATGCCGGAAGCTGCTGCCGTTTTCTCTTACTGTTATAACCATTCAGACATCCAAATATACACATTCTCCCGGATCCCATGACAAACGTTTATTCCATTCAATATTCAGTAACGAGGATCTTATCATGACGGCGAAGCTGCAGATTCTTTTGTCAATTATGTATGAATGTATACCACTTGTCTGCATACCTGCGTTACTTACTACCATCTTCATTATTGCAATAACGTGTTGTGTTGGGACCGCTTGAGGGCAAAGGTACCCATGACTCGTGTGAAGAGTATGCTAATGTAGTTATATTTGCTTCCCCTCATCCCCTCGTCGACTTGTAGCAGGGCATGGCCACTCCTCATCAGGCCCGTGAATCTCAATCCCCTGCACAAGGTATATCACCACATTAGCTGCAGTATCCGAGTAGTAGCCAGTTATTTGCACTGACTCTTAAGGATGAGGACGACCGCCGCCTCCGATAGGAGGGGGATTGACGCCAGCTCCACCTCCAATTGGGATGGGTGGTTGGATGGTAGCGCCTCCCCCAATGGGCGGTGGATTCACACTTGCTCCGCCGCCGCCAATGGGAGCAGGTGGTTGAATGGTAGCACCTCCTCCAATGGGCGGGTTAACGCTAGCTCCCCCTCCAATAGGCGGGGGGTTGACAGCGACTCCGCTCCCAACAGGTGGTTGCACGGTTGCGCCTCCTCCGATAGGTGGTGGGTTGACACTTGCTCCTCCTCCAATTGGCGGCTGAACGACAGCACCTCCTCCGATGGGCGGGTTACTCTAGAAAGTTGGCAGCGATACATGAGCCATGAGATGCTCTGGTGGTTCATAAGGGTCGAGGGTCGCACCTCTGTAGGGAGCGCTACGACCTGGGAGACAGCTACGAGGGACACGAGCAGCGAAAAGAACTTCATCTTGACTCGGTTTGCAGCGGATTGGTTCGACTATGACGGAGCAGTGGTACCGTTAAAGGCAAAGGATGCAGGTGAGTATTTAAGCCCCTGGTTTTGCGAATGCCGCAATGGGGCTACACCATGGTGCTGATTGCCTGCGAGCACATATGTTATTAAGTTTGGCCAGATGGACGGTGCTCACTGAACCTAGCGGCTGGCGGGCAAGGGGCGCGGCGCGAGCAATGCGATAATTCCCATATTTTTAGAATTTAAATGAGCTTTAGGCTACGAGGCTGATTCTAGATGCGGTTACGTGCGAGCTCTCTTGACTTGGGACAAAGCACGGACGTCCTACATACTGCTGGTGAAGATTCTTTGCAACAGAAATATGTGACAGATACTCACCTCCATATTTTGAGTACATGAATGATAATCAGCAGATGGACTGTTCCTGCCACCAAGTTGGTGGAACTGGCAGTCAAGTGGGAAGAGGGAAGTCGTGTTGTTTGCGTTGGCTTGGCACGAACATGGCGAAACAACCAACATGGTTCTCACTACACCATGCTCACTACACCATGCTACAGAGGGTCGGCCCATGACCGGTTATATGGCCCATTAACCAGCACTCGAGTCTCGCCCGAGCGTACATATGGCCAGAAAATCACGTTCAAATAAAGAAATTCGTGGAAAGTCTACCCCCAAAGTAATAGTCGGAGAATCATTGAGTCATTTCAGGTCGATGACTATTCAAGCAAGCTTGGGGGTGCGTATGCAGGATTCTTTGTTGCGAATAGCCTTTTCACTAAATCATGTCAATTTCATTAGCTACGTGTCGTCTTTCGACTTAGCGTTGATCTTTCGAATCGCTCGGCGGAACGCCTCCACCAGACTGAATTGAGTAGTACTGCACATGCACAAAGCAGGAGTGCAGATTCACCTTATGGATCCACTCTAATCCGGTGAGTCAAGGAGTTGTGCTTTTGGAGGACTGTCCTGACTTCGATATAAGATCGCTAGCCCAAAATAACCTGAACGCGACTCGGAGACTCATGTCGTTGCTAAAGCGGCCATGAAGATCTCTGCCGGATTGTTCGCCTCTGTGTTGTTTGTTGTGCAAGTAGCTTGCGCACCTGCAGAAGGCAATAATGCTACGATTGTAGATAATTCGGTTTATCTACCGAGTCTTCCTTGCTCCTCCTTGCTGATGTTTCGTCCAACTCCTTTAGGATAAATCCCCGTCCCATGCCCCGATGAACGTCGATCGGTCCGCTTGCTGCGCGGGTACAGTCCTTCTGCTAGTGATAACTTCTACACCACCGACGCCAATGAGATGTCCAACGCCATAAAAAATCTCGGCTACATAGACCAAGGCTATGCTGCGCGAATCTATCCTAACCAAGAACGATATACGTCCCCCATCTACCGTCTCTGGAACTCCCATATCGGAGACCATTTCGACACCACCAACAGGGACGAAGTGGACGATTATATCCATCGGCGCCACTATACCTATGAGAATACGCCAGGTTTCATTTTCACCACTCAAATCTGCAAAGGCATCCCTATGTATCGCCTGCACAATGTTCAGCAAACCGATCACTTCTATACGACTTCGGCGAAGGCCCGCTTTTATTACGTTCAGAATTTAGGATATCAGTACGAGGGAATAATTGGATACGTCCTGCCCGTATAAGAGTTTGAGAGTACGTGCTCTCTTCGTTCGCTGCTTTCTTTCTAATGGCAGCTCCTAGCCGGTAATCTTAGGCCAAGATATCAAACTTGTATTTATACCGACAATATTGGACCGATCATATTGATCACCGAGATACGCGTCCCAAAAATCCATTGAACCTTGGAACAACACTTTGTTCTACATTTTTGTCTCTTCCGTGAAGCTAAGCTTACTGTACAAGTTGTCGTTGTCGCTGATCTTCGTGGTTTACAGATATATTGCTAATAAAGTATTTTTGGCTTGTTTTTGACACACGTTGTGAAGGTGTTTTCCTCCGCCTCGCGCTGATGGGTGGTCTCCTAGCCACAATCGCTAGCCTGCTCTCCCTTCACCCCCTTCACAGACTCCGCCCGGACGCTGAGTTCCTTCAGGAATGCCTGAATTTAGTCTCCCTTGTATTAATACTTTGGGCGGCTAAGCTAGCACCTAGCAGTCGGTCGCTACTCTTTGGTGGCTCTCTCTACTCTTTGCCCGCCTAAGCCACACTTGCCGCTATTCACCTCCCGAACTCACCCTCGCTGAGGCCACCGCGCGATGTTTAAGTAGAGTGGAGCGCAAATGAATCTCTCAGCCTTCACCGTACACCTCGACAGTGTCGAAGTAATCACCTATTCACCCAACTACTTGGTGCTCAACGTGAAGAATGTCCTATCCTTCTTACCCCCCGTTTACCAGCACGTCTACCCCCTTTGGAATCTACATCACGTATACCCGTATACCCGTCAGCCTTCCCCCAAGAACAGGATCCTTGCCGCTCAGCACGTCTGGGAAGCGACATCGAGTGAGTTGCTCAACGACCTGGAGCTTCATAGTAACAATATATTGTCCCCGTTTTGCTAGACAATGTTGTTATCGCTACCTTGGTCGTGGACGACAGCGTGGTTCGCGCCAGCAACAAGGGGACAGGAGTGGTCGTGGACTGCAAGTTTGTCCTCCACTATCTGAATCGGTCCAAGGAGCAGCGAATCCGCATGCGCTTCTCGAAGCAAGTTTGCAAACTGACGGACCTCAATATGGAGCGGATTGTGAAGCGTGATGCGGGTACTGGGGAAGTCCTTCGTGTTGTAGCCAAGAGATACTTTCACAAACTCGTTCGCTTCGCGCTCTGATTGAGCGCGTCCAATGCCGTCGCCATTTTTGTTTGCATGTATTACCAAAAGATCCCCTCAAACAGTCTTTTCCCTTGATATTTGTCGCGAAATAAATAGAGGAAATATGACCAGTGTTGATAAAATGAATCCGCTTTCACTTGGGTGCAAGACTCTGACCGATTTATCTCAAGCCTCGGGCCTTCGTGGATATCATCTTTAGCATCATTCAGGAATGCCCCTGACCATCCCCTGGTAGCTCGCCAGAGCCGAGGGAGTGCCCGACAGGCGCTCCCTCATAAGCCCTCATTAATCATTAATTATTGCTGAAGCTCAAGTACCATCATGAATTCCGCTCAAACCCTCCACAATCCCTGCAAATGATAGCATGCTACATCTGAGATGTGGGATGCCTGCGCAGTTGCTCCCTTGCTCCCTTTTTCATTCCTGTCTCCACACCGAAATCTAGGTACCAGGGTAGCACCTCCATAGAAAGCACCCAATGTTTCTATGCAACCTCCCACCCACACACCTCATGCTTGGAGTTTGCAAGCAAGATGTTCCACTGTTGTTGATGTATGACATATATGATGACATGTGATTTGGCCGTTTCTTAGGCAGTACCGCATCAAGAGATAGGAACTGAACATGTTAAAACTCGATGTGGCTGTCCTTCACGGCGCCTTCGAGCATAAAGACCACTTTCATTTGATCCTACAAGAGCCCCTGATCTCAACAATTGATTATTCCCACTCAGAGCAAGTGGTTTTACAAATCCGCCCTCTTTTGTGTTGCAAACATTTTGGTGACACATTACATGCAGGGACTATGTGTCATGCTCAACCTAGGGCTTCAAATACCCTCCACTATATGGACAGCTTGGTTGGGTTCGATTTCAACCCCAAGGGATGTCAGGTCCCTTTCTGGTGCAACATAGTCAGCCCCTTTCCTCCTGAGGAATGTATGAAAGTGCAGGACGATTATGCTTAAACCACGGCCTACATACAAATTAATGGGTCAAGAAATCCAGTGGTTATGCCTGCTCAATGCAGTTCATGATTGCTTCCTCTATTTTGAGTGCCTAGCTAGCAGCTGTACCCCATCACTTTATTGGCCATGCCAGCTTGGTACAACCACCTGTACAAATGGCTCCTACCGCAACCATTCTGTGGAACGTTCTGTCTGCAGATATTTGCTCAAGTGTGCGTATAGCTGAAAAGCCAGTGTCAACCAATTCCCATGGCGATTGGAAGATTGTTCTAATTTCTTCCAACTTGTAGGTGTGGGCCACGCTTTGCATGCCCAGGTACGAATCCTTCTCATGCTAATCTTGTCCAGTCCTGGCACACTGTGATAGGAAGGACTTATTTGACTACTAGATGCACTACCTCCACCTGTGAAGTGGGGGAGATTGCCTGGTTTCTGATTGGCACCAAACCTAATTAGTGCCAAAGACAGCAAAATTAAATCTGCACTCTTAGACTGCCATGACAATGAGATGGCACTGGATGCTGATGCTGTCAACTGGGATGCTGTCAGCCTTCAGCTGTGTGGCTAGGTGAGTCAGACTGTTGATGTTGTAGTTGTTGATGTAGAGCTTGGCATCAGCATCAGCAGCACAGAGGATGGTGGCAATGTACAAAGAGCTAAGAGTCATGTAGAAGACCAAAGTTCTGAAGGTCTGTTGCTGAAGTCAGTCTCTGCCCAGATATATCACAGTTTGAGCTTACACTGTTGCCTTTAATGCCTCTGAGGTGAGAACTTTAGTACTTTGGCTAATGCCCAAATTCTCATCACTCACTATTTACTACATCACATGTGTCTGCATAGATGTGAGTGATGGTAAGCAAATCTGCTTATTGAGTTTGTGGACAGTACTAACAGCTATAGAGCAAGGAGGCAGTAAGCAAACCAATTCAATAAACAAGGATCTGTCTGCTCACACTTGTCCCTTGTGGTGATCAACCACAGTAGTGGTGTGTGTCTTGGTTAAACCCTTTGACTATACCATTGTAGGCAGGCTTCTTAGCTAAGTTATTGGCAGCGCCTTGGCTGGAGAAGATATTGTTAGATTTTGGCAATCTTGGCAGTACAGGGGTATAGGGGGTACATGTGACTATGTAAGATTACATCACATGCCCATGTACTTTTTCTTCATGTGTTTGCTAGAGTACCAGTTGAATGCAATACAAACTACCTGTTCATTCAAATATTGTGTGACCATCAGCAGCTTATTTTAACAGATATCTGGTACCCATGAATACTAGAAATGTGTTAGCCAGATCTGCACCGGAACCTCAGACGAAATGCTCACCTTGTCTCTGTACTCCCACACATGGTGATACCCACACACACAGGCACAGCTTTGCACACAGCAGGCATTGCTTTAGGAATGGATCATGAAATGTGAGAACTTCTTGCAACACAAGAACATCAGTGGAAATGACATGGTCAAGAACATCACTTACAGAATATTAGGTGTTCATGCCATATGCTGGTTGGCAGCAAAGGGTCCCATTCTTGGAGATGTGGATTGGGACACTTACAAGCTACAGATGTGTTCCTTATTTCTTCCCTGCAACTGGGAGCATACTACACAAATGGAGATCCTTAGGTTACACCAGCCCTCCACTAAACCCTTTATGGACTTTGCACTTGACATTATGGGAAAGAACAACCTCCTCGCTGGAACCGATTCCTTTATGAATGATGAATCTATGTGTGAAACCTTGGAAGCTGCCATGGAACAGGAGCTCTCACATGAATGCAATAGGAAGAATATCTCTCAGATCTGGGACTTTCAGACCTGGTCAGACACCGTGAAGCGAATCGATGAATGTCACTAGGCCTGCCTCGAGGAGCTTACCTGTGAAATCGCCAAGATGTCGCTAAGGTTGACGCCTGCTACCCGCACACCTTTCCAGTGTCCCAGCTCTCAGGTTGCTTCCTCCTCATCAGTCCCTCATTTGACACCTATGCCTAAGCTTTCTGAACCTGAACATCAGCTTTTATCTGCTAATGGAGGGTGTTGCAAATGAAGACAATTCTGGGCTAACCATGTTGGCACTCACTGCATTGCACCGCCCCTAGATGGTGCTACTTACAAAACGCTTACAGCTGCAGATGTCCCTCCCAGGCCTGCTTCCTTCACTGCCAGAGGTAACTCCTCTCGTCAAGCTATGGCTGCCCTGCTTGCTTCTGCTTTGTCCACTCCCACCCCTGGCTCCTCCTCACCTGCACCTGCCCCAGTTGCTTCCTTTGATATTGAAGAACTCCCTGACGACACTCAAGACTTTAATGTTGCAGTAGTCTTGCTGTAAGTACTCATTGAGTACCCCTTATATCACATGATGCAAGGTACATTTGACTGACATATATTCACAGTACATACTTGCGTAGTGAGTGTTATAAGTAAAGATAGTATGTGTATTGAAAATTTCACATTTGGAAACATGAGATAAGAAAGGAGGCACATGTGACCTAGTCACATGTGAGTATATTGTTAGGGGAAAGAGGGGTAAGGAGATTACACCCGCCTCCCTTAGATCACACTATGTGATCTATAACAAAAGGAATAGCATGGGAATTTAAAGGGTGGTGTTTTCACGATACGAGAATGAATCCACTGCTGTGGGGCAGCAGGTAGAGTAGGGAGCAATCCGCTGCTGTGGGGCAGTGGTGGTAGAATAGCATGTAATCCACTACTGTGGGGTAGTGGGGTTCGGTGGATGAGGATGTCAGTCCATATCATCATCAATGTCTTCCATGATCATGGAAGGGGTGCCGGAGAGTAATACCTTCAATGGCGCCGCACTGGATCCCACAGCCTTACTGCTCTGGGATGAAGAGGCAGGCCCACAAGGGAAGTACACCAGAGGCAGTGATGAGTTCACCTACACGCCGTGCGCTGATTCATACTTTTAACCTGGGATTGATAAAAGTATGAGACAAAGTAAACTGATTATTTTGTCATTATTTCCGCATATAGTATTCAGCACAGCCACAATCAATATTTCGGGAGAAAATATTGATAAGCTCCCAAAACAGTAAGAAAAGAAATATGTGTAAATAATACTTTTGGCCACCAATATGTACTTTTTCTTTTCTTTCTCATTACTTCCCGGTAAAGTAACAAAGCCCGACAATTATTTACTTTGTGCGAAAGTATTAGAATTGTAGTAGTAAATTAATGATGTAAATAAAGACTATTTCAATACTTGGAGATAATAAGTAACGAATAAGTAGCAAAGTAGTATAAGTCACAAAAAGTATGAAGAAAGTATGAATCATGGATACTCGGTGAAAATACTAAGAAAAAAGTACGAATCAGGAGTACTTCTAGGAAAACTATCAAGAAAGTATGGATCTCCGATACTCGGCCAGAAACTAAGAATAAAATATAAATCACGAATAATTAAGGGAAACGAAGTATGAATCAGGATTACTTTGGGCAAAAGTATAGGTAAAGCACAAATCACGAATACTCGGAGACAGAGTATGGATGAAGTACGGATCATGGATCACGGAAGAGGCGAGAGTGAGGTGCGAGCGACATGGAACGCGTAGGAGCGAGTAAATGAGAGCGACCGCGGATGCCCTGCAACCTGAAAAAGAGGAGGATTAGCTACAGAAAGGGCATCTGCAGTCGCTCTCATTTACTCGCTCCTACGCGTTCCATGTCGCTCGCACCTCACTCTCGCCTCTTCCGTGATCCATGATCCGTACTTCATCCATACTCTGTCTCCGAGTATTCGTGATTTGTGCTTTACCTATACTTTTGCCCAAAGTAATCCTGATTCATACTTCGTTTCCCTTAATTATTCGTGATTTATATTTTATTCTTAGTTTCTGGCCGAGTATCGGAGATCCATACTTTCTTGATAGTTTTCCTAGAAGTACTCCTGATTCGTACTTTTTTCTTAGTATTTTCACCGAGTATCCATGATTCATACTTTCTTCATACTTTTTGTGACTTATACTACTTTGCTACTTATTCGTTACTTATTATCTCCAAGTATTGAAATAGTCTTTATTTACATCATTAATTTACTACTACAATTCTAATACTTTCGCACAAAGTAAATAATTGTCGGGCTTTGTTACTTTACCGGGAAGTAATGAGAAAGAAAAGAAAAAGTACATATTGGTGGCCAAAAGTATTATTTACACATATTTCTTTTCTTACTGTTTTGGGAGCTTATCAATATTTTCTCCCGAAATATTGATTGTGGCTGTGCTGAATACTATATGCGGAAATAATGACAAAATAATCAGTTTACTTTGTCTCATACTTTTATCAATCCCAGGTTAAAAGTATGAATCAGCGCACGGCGTGCTAGAGACACAGGCGGGCCACCTGGAACAAGGAAGAGCCCAGACAGTGCATCGATGGAGGAACTCCCAGCAGTAGTTGCTGGGAGATTCACAGTAAAGGGGGGAATGGGATTAATCATTCCTGTGAAGGTGGAGGCCACAACAGGGGATTGTGGGGATGTACAACAGTTGTCCAAGGAGGGCACAAGTGCAGATTGTCTGCTGCCAGAAGCAGCAGAGGACATGTCTCCAGCACAAGCAGTGTGGGCATGGGTGGCCATGAGGCCCGATTCACACTGCGATGGTCATCCTGCTGCATGGGACGGAGGACAGCCGGGTGGCCAGAGAGCCATGATGTCCATGAGTCTATCGGGTTTGTGGGGGAAAGGTGGGGGTTGGGCATTATCCACTAATGACCCCAATAACTGATGGGTAGCTGTCAGATCCCAACCATTGTTGTGGCCATCCATGATCCAGGCCTGGGCAAAGTCCCAACAATCGTTGGCCCAGGCATACGAGAACCCACAATCAGCTAAGTGCCGAGCAACTGCACCAACAGTCTGGTTGTCGATAGATCCACCCAAGGGGTGGAAGTTGCTCATGTTGGCGATGACGAGGTGATCGCGAGTGATGATACTACTATACTGGCCAGGAATGGCCAGCAACTCACAAAATCGCTGATTGAACAGTGTCTGTTGTCACCCGAAGAAGGCGCCCACCGATTGTTTGGTGGGGACTGAGTATGCGCATGGTGCACCATCCCCGCACCTGGCAGAGGCTGAGAGGGTCCTGGATACCAAGCAGGGGCCTATGAACATGGCGTTCATAGTGATAATATGCCACCCATCTTTGGGGCGGATCGTCCAAATGTGGAGGCCCCATGCCCGGACGGCAAATGTTGAATGAGGTTTCCACTGCAGCTGGCAGTGGTGGGGGGTTGATCGAAATGGGGACATGCAGATTGGCGCATGCAGCCACCAGAGCCGGATGGGGTGAGGGCCCTGTCGAGGGCTGGGAACAGTTCCTGCCTGCTCTTGTTGGATGAGAGTGCATCTTGTCCTTCATCCACAGAGGGACGTGCCACTCGGTGAGGGCTATTGCTGGGTGATGGTCAGGGGCTGCCATTCGTTGCGAGCATGATTGGCAGTGTTGGCCAACGCCTTGCACATGTTTACCATGTTATGGTTTCCCACAATGTGGGCGAGCCGATTGGTGTGTTCCCAAGTGCTATGGGTTATAGGGATTCCAGCTTTGTCGAACTGGGTTCATGATTCTCATAGATTTACGAGACTGTGATATGATGTTGCAGCTGCAGCTGCACTGGGCAACAGTGGATACGGGTCTTCATCCGGGTCTTCGTCACCCCAGTCCTCTTCTGAATTGTAGTAATCATCTTTCATTTCCATGATCTTCATCGTGGATGTTCCCCTGGTGGTGGGGTCCCTTATCTTCCAGTGCACATCACATTGGTCATTCAATTTGTCAATTTGGTGTCGTAGATCACAAATTTTGTTGTGAGCATCATTGAGCTGGTCTCAATAGTATTGCAGGTCATCCTCTAACCTCCCCCTCCCCTCTCTCAAAATTTCCTCAATAACGAGCCATGAACTGTACATCCATTCTGCATATCAGGGCAATTTGGGGTGCAGAATGGTGGCCATCCTGCAATCAATTGACCCCATCTAGGGGTCCATGTAGCCCTGCATACGATGTTGGCCATAAGCCAAACATGTTGTGCAGGAGGGGTCTGTGCACATGACACAGTGATACCCCGGGTGTGCTACCCAGTTACTGGGTGCCTCAGAAGACCCATCCACTGGGGGGTGGGGAGGGGAAGGACGAAAGCTGGCAGATTTCGTTGTCTGTGAGCTTGTCACGGAATGTGCGATCTGCGTGTTGTTTCCCTTTCTGGCGCATGGTGAGGCGCACCAGGAATTTTCTTCCACCCAAATTATCAGGTGGGCCGGGACCACCCATGGGGTGATCTGAGGGCAGCTGGCCACCTGTGGAAGCCATGGAACGATGTTGCTTTTTTTTTTTTTTTTTTTTTTGTCTCTGTTTAACGTCCATCGGAGCTACTCCATGCGGACGGCTCTGTACTACGAGAGTCTGGGTCTACCGCTGTAATCTACTTTAGTAAATACAAAGGGCCCCCGTGCCCACCTTGACCCCCTGGTTCTTCATGCACGACAGACGGACGGTCCGTGACCTCGTCCCCCTGCCGCCCAGTGGTGGAAGCCGCTGTTTGTCCGACACCAGTGTGTTTGCGGGGTAGCCATGACGGTGATGATTGGTCGTCTTCTTGGCTTAAAGCCTTGCATGTTAGGTGCTCGTCCCTAAGGAGAGCGAGTTCGTGGCTATCTGTCAAGGTAAGAAGGTGACAACGTCTTGAGGATGTCTTGAAGAGTGTCCGCAAAAAAGGAGTAGCCGCCCTCTACTTCGTCAGATCACGTCCCGCACGCGAGCGAAACGCGGCTGCAATCATCGTCTATGTTGCGCCGCCCCTTCCCGTCCCCTCTTGCCTCCTGCAAGCTTCTTCTTTTTCTTTTCTGCCTGCCGTTCGCGCTTTTCCTTCAGCACTGCGGCCCGTCTTGGTGCCACCAGCTCTCCTTCCAGGTTCCCGAATGGATTATTAAATCTCTTGGTTCGTTGAACAAAAGTGATGGTCGCTTTCATCCCTTCCACTGTTGAGAGGAGGATTTTCATCGGTAGATCGTAGTTTTTGCATGCGGCCTGCATCTGCATTCGTTCTGCATCATACGCTGGGCATTCTATGAGGTAGTGGCGTATGGTTTCCTCCTTGTCGTTGCAGTGTGGACAGAAGGGTGAATCAGCTTTCTTTATACGGTGTAGATGGTAGTTGAGAGGTACGTGTCCGGTACGAAGTTGCGTGATTGTGCTTGTTCGGTTTTTCTTCCAATCGCCTACCAGGTTGAGGTACTTTCCCACTTTCATACCTGGGTCGATTCTGTCCATCTTGGGCTTGCGGATGGACTTCTTCCACCCTGCTTCCCACTGGGTTGGTATTCGCTTTCGTGCTAGTTCTCGCGCTGCAGCTTTACTGAACGGTAGTTTTGGAAATTCCCTGAACATGAAGGGAGTATGCTTAGCTGGCTTCTCCTTTCCTGTAGCTGCCTCTTTCGCTAGGGTGTCGGCCTGTTCGTTCCCTACAACATTGTCGTGCGCTGATATCCACTGTAGTTTCATGTTGAGAGGGGACTCTGATGCTGTCGCACGCTCTTTCGAGAGTACCAGAGCTTCTTCGGCATAGGCTAGGATGTACTGGCCAGTCCCTTTCTTGCCGGATTCCATGCGCTGGATAACTGACTGATTGTCCATGTAGATATCAATATTGCCCTGTAAATTTCTACTCAGTATCTCGTTCGCTGCTAATAAGAGTCCTACCGCTTCTGCATCGAAGGTGGTATAGTGCGTGAGGGGTCCCAGGGTATGACTGGCGACTGAGACTTCTCTGCCGTCTTGCGTGACCACTGCCGCGGCGCCTGTACCTCCTTCGTACCCTGAGCCGTCAACATATATCTTGTAATCTGCCGTAGAGTTGGCTTCCTGCGCTTTTGAGTCTTCGCGCGTCTGCGCTATGTGCGTTGGAACCGGGCAGGTGTTTCCCAGTTTCCTATAAGAGGTCGCAAGAATGACTTTGGTTTCTGCTGGCTTGAGGGAGTAGAGCCGCAGGAGCGCGATGATGGGAGGGATATGATTCCTGTGATAACTGTAGGTACGTGTTAGTATTTCGCCTACCGGGTGTGCTGTCGACAGTGTTGCGGCCCGGGCCGCGTTCCTGTGGCAGATGAAGTCCAGAGTATACTCAATCGGGGGAAGGGAGGCATGTAGATCCAGAATGTCGTTTGCTGTCGTCCGCATGGCTCCTGATATTGCTAGTGCTGCAACTCGTTGCGCTTTCATGAGAGTCTTGAGCGACTGGACTGAGCCTACTCTCCGTTTTTTGCCTTCTGGTAATCGGACCGGGGTATACCAAACATCGAGGGCATATGTGAGCTTGGGGATTGCGACGGCCATGTATAGCTGCCGTAGGAACCGGGCGCTAATTCCTCCTCCTACTCGACCTAGCCTCTTGAACGCGTTTATCCACTGTATTGTCTTACCCAGTGCCGCTGCTGTCTGCTCTTTCCATCGTAGGTGTTCGTCGAGAATAATACCTAGGATCTTGTATGATGTCTCGCGTATGACGTTGCGGCCTTGAAGTACCAGAGTGGGATGTACAATGTCATCTGGGGTGAAGTTGACAACCCGCAGCTTGCTGGCTTCGAATCGAGAGTTGTGAGCGAGGGACCAGGCATACCCACCCCCTGGCCGGGTCATCATGTTGACGAGTTTGTGGTGCGCCCCTTTGGTGGTCCTGGCTTCTGCAATGAAGGTGGTGTCGTCTACGTATGCAATTGCATATTCTCCCTTTGCAGTCACTGGTATGTCAATAAGATCAGCGTTGTAGAACAGATATAGGATCATTGAAATTGGATCTCCCTGGCCTATTCCGTTATCGATATTGATCCATTCGGATTTGTAGTCGTCGAAGACCATAGTCGTTTGCCGGTTGGAGAGAAGGTTGCGAACAAAGTCCACAAATGCTACTGGAATCTTTCGCTTGCGTAGGTTTGTTAGTAATTGGTCAGTAACGGCATTTGGAAAGGCTGCTTCGATGTCTAAGAAGAGCGCGGATACGACCTTCCCTCTACTCCATGCATCTTTTACCTTGGTGGTAAGAGTGTGCAGTGCATCGCTTGTGGTTCTCCCAGGGCGTCCTCCAAAGTGACGATCCGGTAGTAGATTATATCTTTCGCACATATCGACCATGTCTTCCGTAACGAGTGCTGTGAGGACTTTGCCCATGGTATTGAGAAGGGCGATTGGCCTCCATGCCTTTGCGAGATCGTAACGAGGTTTGCCTGGCTTCTTGAGTACTATTGTTGTCCATCCCTTCCACGCAGGGGGGTAGTGGTTGAGTCGAAATACCGCTCCGTAGATCCTGGCCAGTATGGGTGCAAGGGTGCCGCTGCACTTCATAAGGACAATATTCGGGATACCGTCTGGGCCGCTGACTTTGTAGGGCTTCAGGCGGGCTAGTACTGTAGCCGTTCTCGCCGTGGTTGCGTCAAAATCATGCTGTATGGGATCTGGATAGTGAGCAGGCTCAGTCGTGTGGAAATCGACAGGTCGTTTGGGAAAGAACATGTTAGCGAGCATGCGGCCCTTCTCCTCGTTGGAGGTAGCCTCCTTCTGAGAGCCATCGGGCATGTCAAATTTGAGTGCAGGAACACGCACCTTGCCACCATCCGAGCCCGTGCCCGAAATGTATTTGTTGGCGATCCAAAGTTCTTGTGGGTCCAGGTCCTCCAGGAAGTCTTGCCAGTGTGCCGATTTGATTTCCTCGAGCCGCCATTTGTATTGAGTGCTAACACGCCGGGCTTCTTCATGAATGGGGGCTTCTATGCCGCGCAGGTTGTGCGAGGCTCGTTTCGTTCTCATGCATTCCTTGCGTAGAGTTTCCAGTTCTGCGTTCCACCATCTTCGATTGTATGGTGCGGCCCCGCTCTCTTTAATGGTATCCTTGATGATATTCTGGAGAAGAAGGGTAAGGTGGTTAACTGAGGTGTCTATGTCATCCGCTGTGAGTATGACTGGAGGAATTCCTGCTACTAGTAGGCGTCCATCGAGTTCATCGTTGAAGGCTTTCCAGTCCACGGTACGGAAGTTGTGAGTTCGTCGTTCTTCTGACAGTTCCGTCGATAGATCTAGGACAGTGTCGATGGGGTAATGGTCCGCTCCGGTTGGTGTCTGATCTGGGTGTACCTCGCATATGAGGACCCTGTCAATAAGGTCGGCCGAGACGAAGACATTATCAACTCGATATTCATTCTTCGTTACCATGTGTTCCAGGGTAGGGACTCCTGGCTCCAGCGCCATTTCCATATCGTGGTCCGAGACAAGGTCAATTAGAAGCTGCGCCTCTTCTCGGGCTTTGTTGGTGAATAGGTGGTGGTCTGTAGGCTTGTCCCACCATTCGTGATGTCGGTTAAAGTCACCGGCCCACACCATTTGCGGATTTCTGTACTTTTGTCGCAGGTCGGCCACAGCTCGTCGGATGTCATCTAGCACTTGTGAGTGATTACAATCATTATAGATATTAAAGATAAAGATGTCGCCTGCGTTAGAATGGAGGCGTAGGGCTGTAACATCGCCCGTCCCAGGAATGGCTACCTGGTCATAGGCATCAGTGCTGATTCTACTATTTACCATGATTATAGAGCGGGTAGGGTAGAGGTTTTCTGCCTGTGAGTATGGGTAAAGCGGGATCCAGTGCCGATTAGTACGGGTTAGTAGTGAGGTGCAGATGTAGGGTTCTTGAAAGAGTAAGATGTCGAATTCTTCGTGTAGGGGGGAGTTTGATACAGTTTGTTGGGCGTTTGCAGATTTGTTGAGGTTATACTGTCTTATGCGGATGCTGTTGGTGGTTTTATCAGTCATGAGGCTACGGGCATGGGGGACTTCTCTTTAGTGGTGGTCGTAGCTATAGCTTCGTTCGTGGCAGGGCTCCTAGCCAGGTCCGGCTTGCTGGGTTTCACTGAGGACGGTTCGCCGCGGCCCTTCGTATTGTGCTGTAGGCTGGCCGTGACCATCGGACGAAAAACGTCCGGTATTCTCATTTGCTGTAAACGGTCCTTCTTCGCCTGCCTCCAGTCGCAGTCCGAAAGGTCTTGGCTGATGCCTCTTCCAGAGTAGAAGGGCGACCGGCGTTGGGTCCACGGCTCCTCTGTTGGGAAGAAGGGAAGGAGGTTGTTCTCCAGACGCTCATCCAAATCCCTTTGAAGTTTGAGGCGACTGGGACAGGTGCGCTCCCAGCTCGGGTGGCCTGCTGTCTGGCAGGAGACGCAGAAGTGCGCCTCCTTTCGATTCAACTGTGGGCAATCACCAGTATTCACGTGATGTTGGGCGCAGGTTGCGCAGATGGCCTTGAGTATCGTGCATCTGCTGGCGATGTGTCCATAGTTCTGGCAGTTGAGGCATCGTAGCGGTTCTGTTTTGCTTTTGTGACACCTAAAATTGTTGTCCAACGTCTGCAGGCCCTGTCTAAGGAGTTGATTAGCATCCTTTGGCGACACAAAGGTGATCGTGGCATGTCCAAACTGCTGGTTTTTTCCTCGTCGTGCTGCTGGTTTCATCCATTTTATTAGAGATATGGCGAATGGGGGGAGGTCGTTCTCCTTCTCGATGATACGCCAGGCCTCGGCGGTATCGATAGGCTGCTCCACGGGGAGGTACAGCGCTTTGATCGTGTACTTCTTAGCTTTCACGGCCGCGCCTGGGCTGAAAGTGGTGAGAAATGTGGTAAGATTTTCGCTGTCGGCCAGCCAGTCCTTGACGTCCGCTACGTTGGCCTCTAGCAGCACCCCGCCTTTCTCTAGCTTGGTGCAGCTGATAAAGGCCCATGTTGTCTTACCCCCGGCTTTGAGAAGGGCGTCTGTGGCTGTCTTGGCGACACTGATGTTCCCTACAGTAGTGGGATATAGCCTTGCCTGTCCCTTCGGTGGGTCTATAAGGATACGCCTACGATCCCGTTCCATCCTGGCCTGTGTTGTGGGTTGGAGTAACGTCGACAGAGTTGGCTTGGGACAGTCGCCAGTGGCCGCCGCTCTTGCGTATGAGGTTGTGGCGCCCTCCGCCGTGGCCATTAGGTCTCCGGCAGCTACCTTGACCACATCAGTGCATTTATCTAGTTTGCGACCTGCCTTAATAACTCCTTGTCGTACCGCCGTCACTGTGTCCTTGGTCAGCACCGCCATTTTCTGTACAAGGTTGTCTGTGATCTCTTTTGCTGTATCGCGCAAAGTTTTGCTAAGCTGGGTTACTCCTTGCTGCAACAAGAGCTCGTCCTGGAGGGTGGCTAGGGCGTACAGCAAATCGCTAGTCCCAGTGTCCTGCGCTCTGGCCGCTACCTTGAAGAGAGTGTTAGTAATGAGACGGAAATCGATCGTACCTGTGTGCCCAATCATCCCCACGTCCCTGAGGTATTGGGCCGATCTGTTGAAGGCACTGATAGCCTTACGGCGGGCTGGGAGTTTCTTTGCACGTTTGGTTGGAGGTGGTGGCGCCATGGGATCTCGGAGGGGCGTGTCGTCGGTTGATTGTATAGGTGCTTCTGGCGGGGTTGCCACTGGTGCGGTCACTGCTGGTACGGTTGCCTTGGGTGTTGCGGAGATCGAGGCCACAGGATCTTTCCCTTTGCGTTTCGTACCAGCAAGGCTTGCTGTCGTGTGTTGCACAGTTCCCTGTTGCGTGTCTACGGGGTTTGCCAGGCTGGGGGGATCCTCATCGGTGTCGCGTGAGGGTGTATTTGTTGTTGCGTTGCTGTTTGCGTTCCTCGCCCTCAAGCTGTTGAGTGTACTCTGAAAGGTGAAGTCGCGTTTCCCGATTCTCGTTGCTATTTTCTTCCCCTTGTTTTTCGAGTTAGGTTGCTCCGATGACGAGTGGTATTTGTCGTCATTATCGTCTGCGTCTGAATCGTCTGCGTCTGAGTCGTCTGAGGCGTCTGAGTCGATGACCATGTCTTCGTCATTCTGCCGTTTATCGTTGTTCGTCGTACGTGTCTGGCGGAGCCAGCTGTATAGAGTAACCCCGGGCTTACTCCCCGGGTTCGTAGTACTCATCTATCCTCTTCGTCTTCCGTTTCCTGCGTACTTGCCGTATTGCGTGTCCGAAATTTTGTCGGGCGCCTAAATTGAAGGTCGTGGTAAAAGGAAGAGAAGCGTCCACGATGTTGCTATTAGAGCAAGGTGGTGATGGAGTGGTTCAGCGATCGATTTTGTCTCCAGTTCAATCCCTGACTTCACGTTTGTGGTTCATGTACCACATGATTACTGCCCAAAAAGTCAGCAGCGGTACTACTGACGTCTATGAGTGCCAATCTTATCAGTGGTCTGTTGCTGTAAGCCCCTGCTGTAACACTCCTTCTCCTGTGTCAGGTGAATCATCACCTGACTGTTCATATTTCCTTCGCTGTATGACTCTGTACAGGATACTCCTTTTTATCCCTTGTACATCACTCTAAAAGCACATACATACCATATGAATATATGGCGGTCTAGTGTATCATGCACAGCATGATCAGAAATATAAAGTGAGTTTTACACTTTTTTACGCTATCGTAAAACACAGAATATCGTGTATGGCACCTAAACATACCAGACAGCCACGGGCCAGAAATAGCTCTAACCTAGAGCCTCCCTCCGAGGCCGAATCAGCTTCTCATCCCTGTACGGGGATGTGTGATAATGAAGTGGAGAGAGTATGCAGGAGTCGTGCCAGCGACATGGGGAAGTGAGAACAGGAAGTAACAAAGTGGGAAAAGAACGGAAAGGTCATCTGGACGAGCCCTGAAGTGTATACATGAGTCTGAGCAAGTTCAAACTGCAGGAACACTTTGGAGTCATCAGATGCAACTCAGATGCAAGGGAAAAGTAAATAGATGAAAGGAGAGGAAGGGGGGTAATCCCATTGGTGACTACTAGCTCAGACTCCAGCTATAGGTCAAGGGAACACCCACTATTCACCAATGGTCTTAGACTATGATGGCCCAGAAGTTATAAGCAAAATAGTGCAGATAGGAAAGGGAAAGAGAAAGGAAAGAGGGGAATGAAGGGAAATGTAAATAAGAGTCCATGGAATGAAAGGGAAAGAGAAAGAAACGAGGGGAAAGGGAGAGAGACAGGGGAAATAGGAGAAAATAGGAGTGTTCCCTTACAACATTCAAATCACATACATGAATACCACAAACACATCAACTGGTGTCTCCTCCTTCTAGCTCAGACCGAGATGTATAAATCCATACTAGGAAATAAGAGAGAATGATGTCTCCTCACCATCTCAAGTGACCATTACACCAGTGGCCTTGCAACTTGCCTTTAAGTAATGAGACAACAGTATAATATATAATCTGTTAAGCCAGGAACTTTACTCCCTTCTTTGGCTTTAATATTCAATCCAGTTGGGCAATATTGGTACAAATTGCACCTCTCAATCTTGCAGTTAGCTATACACACACCTGGATGACTGACCTTTGCAATAATGTAGATTGATACTACAATATGTGAATACAGCAGTAAAAGCTCTCTGGGTAGTAACCTATATGTATGAGAATCAAGTGTACCTATCCTTGGCCCATCCACATCCAGCAAGAGACACCCCCACAACTTATATTTTGATGGCTCTTTGGTATTTATTTATGCAGAAATACTTTGCTCATATGTATTGACTCAGCTTACAGTGTGTGGTAAATAAATTAAGCAGCATGAGCAACATATATGATATCTCAGAAGCATAAGATGACACCAGAGCAGGGGTGATACAGATAAAGTGACAGCTGGTGACTGCTCTATTATTGTACTGTATAAATTTCCCCATTGTTGTATTGTCAGTAGGAGAATTTGTGTTCAAAATCCTCACAGTCTTAGGGGCATCAGGAGCGCCCCCTGAACAAACTCGAAATGGCAACTCACATGATCAGATGCCACATCCATGTGTAGCAAGCTGAACAGTGGGAATGATTACATAATAAGGGACCAACTCTTAGCGCATTTACCGGAACCGGAATCATTCTTGTTAGCCAATCAAGACTGATCAAACTCAATAATTGAAGGAATCAAACTCTAACGCCATCAAGGCACAAGGGGTATTTTGAACAATGCACACAGGATGAAGGATTCATAATTGACGCCATGCAAGCAAGTTTGCTGGTATGTAATCACATTGTGGTAAACTCAGTATTGAAGCCAGTCTAGTTAACTGCTGGGCCTTGCTTGTCATGCAACGATCAATCCTCCGGTCTCTGAACTCTCAAGGATTCCGAATTACATGTATATGTTTGAGCACCTGCTATGGGGGTAATCACTTCATCTCCCCATCCAGATTTAAGAGAGTGGCTGACTACACCTACATTAGTGAGCTGTGACAGTGTTCAAGCTGTTCCTTTGGGGACTTACTAAGCATGGACACCCCCATTAACAGCCAGGGCGTATAGTATTGCCTTTCCCAATGGGAGTACTGTAGGTTGCACCTTCCCCAATGGGGGGGCTGGTGCTGGGAGTTCCAATAGTCACTCCCTGCCTGATGGAGGACTATACATTGCACCTTCACCAATTGGAACACAATGTTCTATGGTGGTGCCCTCACTGTAAGGGCCACCTCAAGATTGCCAACAGCGCGAGCCTAGCAGAGGGAGAATCCAAAGATATGAATAGAGCTACTATAATACATGAGAGGCTGCTCACCTAGCAGAGGGAGAATCCGAAGAGAACAAGATAAGGATTCTCCATGCTAGGAAGTGAAGTATATACTGTAGAAGCATGGGAGAAAGGTGGGATAACTGTATAGTACATCAGCAACAAGTCCATAGAATATCGCAAGGTACAAGCAGGCACATGTGATAGCAAAGTCAAGGGAATATGCAGGAGTCATGCCAGCGACCTGGGGAAGTGGGAATGGGAAGTAAGGAGGTGGGGGAAGAAGGTATAGGTCACCCAGACATGCTCCAAAGTGTATATGTGCATCCAAAAGACATCCGGGCATGCCCAAGTGTGGCCAAGTGAATCCGAATGTGGGAAAAACATCAGATGTGTCCAATGAGACTTGGATGTGTCGGATGTGGCTCAGATGCATGATAGGATGGAAAGGGAGCGAAAGGAAAGTAAATAAGAGTCCATGGAATGAAAGGAAAGAGAAAGGAATGAAAAGGAAGGGGGAGGGACAGGGGGAAAGGAGAAAATAGGAGTGTCCCCTTACATTGACTCCATCAGACTCAATTTCATCTGTTTCTTGAAAGCTCAGCCATCAGATACTCTCAGACCACTTCAATGCCAGTAATTCAGTGATTCAGTGGAATGACCCACAGCAAGTGGCCTTTGAGCGCCTGCTCATTAGGCTCACTGCTTCGGCCAGTCTACCACTTTCATGGGTGGAGAACCCCAAGTTCATGGGTCTCTATCAGGAGTTTATTCCATATGCCATCATTCCAAGCTGCAAAGTTTTAACTCATTACCTTCTCCCCATGCTATAACAGTGATGCAAATGGAGATTCTTGCTCAAGTGTCTGGTGAACATGGTACCACACAATGTAACAGTTGGAGTGGCCTCAACAATCACCACTACATTGTGTTCATGGTCACCATCAGCAACAAGGTGCAGTTTACTCCTGTTACTCCTACTTATTTAAACAGCTAACCATGAAATGAGGTGTACACAGTCCACATCCATGATGCTTCTAATGAGTGCAAAATGGCTCAGCTTCTGTATGACCATATGATAGAGGTTCTCAGAACACTTGATGTCAATTGGAAGATAGTAGTTGTGGAATTCACTACTGATGCATCAGGTGAAGCACACAAAGCTCGCAAGACGCTCACAGAGTCCCACACTCATCTTATTTGTCCTGATTGTTATGTCCATCAAGTAAGCCTTTCAATTTCTCATTACATTCCACAAGATCTAATTCACTTGAAGCTCAACCTTGTTGTTGGTGACTATTTCAAAGTCGAGACTGAATTTACTGTATTCTCGAAGATGGCTGCTGAACTCATTGCATGGCTCTGTAGCAAGACTTATGTCGACTTCCAATGACGCCATGCTGAGCTCAAATGAAAAGTGTCTCATTACAGATGACCATGCATCACGGATGAAGGCAAGGGAAATGTTAGCCATCATTGATACACCAGCCTTCTGGCAGTCTCTTGCTCAGTATGTGTACCTGGTTTCCATCTTGTTACCAAGGCCTACTCTGATTATTTGCTAGGATGAAGACTCATTTAGAACCTCTTGCCTGTGCTGCCAACATAGGCACAAGCTGCATCATGTGGCCTCAATCAAGCTCTTCTAACGTTTGGAGATCTCTATGTCCAATATACTTATCTCATATCACCAGAGAACGAAACCGAAGCTGATGCCAATAATACTGCCTGTACCACCATTCTCAATAGCTTGGAAAAGTGAAGGGCAAAGTCTGATCAAGACCTGTTCATAGCTGCAACTATCCTCAATCTGTTCATCAAAGTCATACCCTTTCAGCAAACTGTTCAATGGCGCTCACTTGTCACACATGTATACTGCCATGTCTTTCAGGTTGCCACTTCCCCTTCTGAGCTCTTTGATAACCTACAGGACTTCTTCAACAACCAAGGTACATACAAGGAGTCAAGAGTTACTCCAAGGTTTCTCTAATGAAGCTCAGTGCAATGTGAGATTCTACTCCTCCCTATTTTTCCTTTAACCTCACTGTTTGGATTAGAACAACCCACTTGACCCACAGAAGGTCTACAGTGGTATCAAACCCCTTGGTGGTGACCATGCACCACTCAGCAAACTTGCACTGCATCTTCTATCGATCTGCACGAATTCTTATGATGTTGGACTCACTGCATACATTATAATGTGGATGGGCATGTGTTAAGCACACAGCAAGAATTGATTGGACTTTCAGCGCATTTGGTTCCATTCAATCAATTCTTCCACCTGCTCCTGGCATGCCTCCTCTTCCAGCCTCTCCCCTACCATCCCATGGGACTCAAGAGACATTCAGCATTAACAAAATGAGCACAAACAAGCCATATACCAATAAGGACTGCAAGGCAAGCAGGTGGCAATGTCATTAGCAAGTTGCCACGGCCACTAGTGTTGAAATTCTGCAAGCCTGGTGGAGAGGCATGATCTGATAGCTACTTTACTTCTAGCAAATTTGTGACACACCGGTGAGTCATTGTGTTAGGCCACTAATGATGTGGTCTTCACTCAGCTTGTCACAACCTTACAGGAATTCAAGATAGATCCTCCACCGGCATCAACTATCAACTCCACCCCTTCCCGCATTCCTATCTTGACCACATTGTCAATTTCCTCACAGGCCCCAGTCCATGTATCACTTGCCTCGGAAGAAAGCCTGAGACCAATGCAATTGTAAAATACTCTCTGTCTTGTTACATTAACTCATCGTCAAACAGCTGTAGAATGGAAACAATTAGTGGATTTGTTACCATTCAGGGCCAACTACCTTGAGCATCAAGACAAATTACTCTTAGCCTGTAATATTTGTAGAATAATAGACACTTGAGCCACTATGATGCTCATTTCTCAATTATAGACCATTGTAGCAGGCCCAGGGCTTCAACATTCAGGCTTTCATTTGTACACACTCCACGGGTTGAACCACTTGTATCGGATCTGACCTTTTCAACAAAGTCATCAAGACGGTCATTGGATACAAATTATATATTGCCAGGTACGTAGAGCCACCTGCAATTGTATACAGCATTCAAAATGTCCTCAATTCTAATGCAACCATTGAAATACTGTTATCTTATGTTTTGTAACTTGACGCCCATCAGTGTTTTAGCTCCAACCAATCAAAGCTTCAAGTGTTTCATGTCTTATTGTCTTTCCTCTTCACTTTGGCAAGGCCCCCATGAACTTGAAATGCCAGTGGTATACCCTCACTCGTAATCTGTTGTATAACCATGCAAACTTGACGCAAACCAAGCACAAACTGAACCAAACCCAAACATTTAGAAACTTGGAGCTCCAGCATACAGCGAGGTGTTGGTGAGGCAGCATAAATTGGAATAACGGTACATGGTGTGCATATGGTACATGAAAAAGATTAAAAGATGTCATCCCTGCTAGTCTAAACACCACTCAGTCTAGGATCACCATTACACACCCACTGCACACCTCTGATTGACACTCATACTGAAAACCATGCACCGCGCTAGCCTACTCAGGACTAAATCTATCATGAAGACACAATACTTACCCACCATCCTGTACAATATATTAGTATCCACTATGTATGTATGACAATGATGCAATTGTTCTGATCGCGAGGATATTGTGAAAATATATGTTTTAGAATGAACTGGAGTCACGGGCCTGGGATATATTATAATTCGGACATGGATCACTAAGAACAACATTATAATTCAACAAATTGATGTCCAGCACATTGCAATGTTGCCTGGGGGGTTTTGATGAGAGGGACATTATAATGTCCGTCCCTGAAGAATCCACTAGGTATTATAATGTAACTACATGGTCTATTGCATTGATGGAGCATTCAATGAGTTCACTGAAATTGCTGCATCCTTCATGTTGATGTTAGATGATGATGATGATGATGATGAAACTCTTGAATTTCCTTCGAAGATATCCATCAAACTCTCTGACTTATTTGATTGCTGTTCCACTTATTGGACAGAGATTCACTGACGAAGTGCTTCATGCGCCCTTGATGAGGAGTTGGAGCTTTATGAGCTTGTTGACCCGGATGCTGATGGCGATGTAGATATTGATATTGATGATGCTGTCGGTGATATTCTCGCTAACTGATGTAACACATGACCATATGTAGTTACATTAGTCTGACTTGATGTACCCCTATCCTCCTATTCAGTACTTTTGCGGCCATGAGAATATTGTCCGCATCAGGAAGTAACGACTGTTCGGGGTGTGAGAAAGGTCGGTTCGACCTGTAGCCCGTGGTCTGCAAGTCGTGCGACTTCACCGACTTCACCGACTAGTCGCAGACCGGCACAACACTGACCTGATATACATCAGACTGCTCTATACCGGCAGGAAACTATGGGGACTCGATCCGCTTTTATCAAGCACAAAGATTAGCGGCTCTGCTCAAACGGTTGCCAACTGGGTACGAAACCCGAATAGTATTTGTATGTAAAGTATCAGCTAACATGAGTTGCGCTATATGGAATACAGTTCTTTGTCATGCCCGAATAACGAGTACGAGAGTTGGTCATGGAGATGCATCCAGAACCCCTCAATCACCGACGTAACCTGGTATCGTACTTACAGTTCCTGAACATCACAGATCCCATCAGCACCATATGACCGCTCTTCTCAACACAGTCGTTTATATAAACTTCATGCGAAACTAGCCGAACACGTTGCCACCCTTCGCCCATGTCTGCTCCACCCCCTCCGTTGGTATTCGCCCAGACACTTTTCCCGCTGTTGTTAGGTGAAATTTCTTAGTTTTGTTTATTGACAAAGGCTGATACCTCTATCCACTAGGCTCTGCTTTGGCATGCCCGTGCGCTGACAACATGCCATGTCACTGACGGAGGTTGAATTCTATTCTTAGACTGTACGGTGTCGCGCTTGCACAAGGCATATCATACTTTCGCAATTATCTTCGCGACCCGACATTCGTGAAGTACTCTGTAAGTACTGTCCCTGAAGGGTCTGCACTTTACTCGGCTTACCTGGCTTTTAGGTTGCTTTGTTACTGTCAGTCCAACAAGTCTCGTTTGATGTGTCATGTTAATCATTCAAGTTGGCGTCAGCTTGATCGACGGCGCCCACACGTTCAGTCTGGCGAACGCGATTTTAGTCTGGTATCTTCGAGCCGCGCCTAGCACCCAGTACCCTCCGTAAGTCCTATATAACCCCATTGTTCTACTCTGCTGATGTTGCATTTCGAAGCGGCCTGCCCGTAAGCTCCAAAGGCTCGCGCAAGATTCAGGCTCACTTCTTTCTTGTTATAGATCAGCCTGTTCTTCTCAGTAAGTTCTTTCTTTTCTTTTCGCTTGCGGTTGATCTAAACATCACAGTATGTGACAACTGGTTTTGTCCAGAGGTGAGAGAAATTGACGTAGCCGTTCTATTGCTATGTTTCTCACGCCGAATTATTATGCAGCGCATTCACCTTGCGAGTATGGATATGTGAGTCGTGCCTCCAATAATATCGGTTACAGCCTCCTTGATACTGATTTGAAACAGTGAGCGGAAAGAATTGGTTGGTCACCTCTAGTCTGGTAAGTACGCCGATGTCCTCATACGTGATAAGGTACTTACTCCGGCTGTAGGCATTCTTTGTCCTATCTCAGCTTGGTACGCGATGAATCCCCTTCACATGGCGTGTGGATGACGAGCTCGACCTAGTTGGCGGACTGGGAATGGCGGCGAGCCAGTACGTATGCTGATTGACCTCGGCGGCGTTGGTTGACCCTTCATATCTAGACAAATCAACGGAGAAGTCTCCAGCGTCCTTGATGTCAACAGCAAGGTGAATATCAATTACGCTCGCTGAGACCTGTGCTTCATCTACGCCATAGGCATTTGGATCCTTAGAGTTAATCAGTGCGATGATATGCGACATCATGATCTCCTCGTTGCTCGTGTACTTCCTCCACAAAAATCGATCCGGAATCAAAACGTACGCCTAAGATCCTTGCGCTCAGATGAACTCAAATTTATTGTTTCATACTAGAACCGAGAGTCTGATCGACAAGTTGATCATTTACTTCATCGGTATCGGCACCCTCTCTAGGTAAGGTATTGTTTGTGTTCTACAAATGGTCAATCTCTGATGGTTCTGCAGCGTTTTCGCACTGCTTAATATGGTCACAGTGAGCAAAAGTTCTCTTCATAGGGATACGAAGAACTCATGAATGCATTCTGTTTCAAGTGGTGGGCAATGCCTGACAAGCTTGTTTTCACAACATTCCACAGCATTATCAGCAAGCGTGAGTCGTTCTATTTATGCCTTTCGACAGCCTTCGCTTCTCGAACTCACCGTGTCTATCTCAGTCTATGTCAATTCTTTGCTCGTCACGTGAGTACTCAGTTTTGCGAGCGGTGATACGCCGCTGATGGATCTTTAGCCTTAACTCTAGGAACCAGCTTCGTCACAACCTCGGCAAGGTTGGTGGAGTTGGTATGTGCTCGTTGCTGCCTCGCGTTCCTGTATCTCATCACTAGGCTATAGACTATACTCACACAGATGATTCTATTGCTCTGTCGACGTTCGCAGCAGGTGTAAATTAAGACGGACATGTACTAAGTATAGGTGTAACAACAGTCCATAGGTTCGGCAGCGTGCTTATCCGGGGAGAGTGCCCCGCGTTTATTCTTATCGACTTCTAGAAGTTCCGCGGTCGTATCTGGCTACCGTCAAACTCGAACAATGAGACGTGCTTCCTCCGTCGTTTGTTTGCGTTGCCAGTCAGGATATGGTATCTTTCATTCATGCCGATCAAGTCGATGACCAAACTGGCTACACATGAACACGCTTCTCCGCAGCAGGCATAACAACCTGGTCTATGAAGAAATGGAACGCGGGTGTTCCAACCTATTGGGGTGCTCTTGTATGGCCTCGGCTATTGGACCGACTTGGCGAAACACTGATATTCTGTGGCAGAAACTCACAGAGCCTGCTTCGGAGCACATGCGTTCCGTTTCCGAACACTTCGAGCTGTCCGAATAGACGCCCTCACTGCTTTCTCAATGTAAGTGAGAAAATTATTCAAAATTTGGACAAACCTATGGACCGCATCATTGATCATCGATTTATCTATGAGATTAGGCACATTCAGTCGCCGTGAGACGATGGAAGAACCTTCAGTCCTTGGGAATGTAGCGATATTCGGGACTTACACCCCATCTGGTCCCTAGTGTCGCAGGTCTAGCGTTTCGAAACGCAGCGTAGTATTCGTTGAAATTATTGGTCCATTTACAGAGTCAACATGTGTTAGTGCCCGTCATAGCACATCAATATAGCGATGCTGACTTATCTCTGTATGATCTAGGCGCAATAGAAATGGAAGTTCGGAAGCCATCAACGACAAAATGCAGATATGCAACCACCGCCTGAGCATGAATAGAAAAGCCCTCATAGGATTTGATAACAGGATTACCGGCCATATAATAGCTCGTCCACAAAGTGCGTGCTTCATTAGCCGTCGTCACGTCGATCCCACCTTGTTACGAACTCCACATGATGACGCCCCCCGTACAATTGCCTAT
Source organism: Pleurotus tuoliensis (assembly GCA_036872985.1). Taxonomy (NCBI): domain Eukaryota; kingdom Fungi; phylum Basidiomycota; class Agaricomycetes; order Agaricales; family Pleurotaceae; genus Pleurotus; species Pleurotus tuoliensis. The sequence goes on from JAYMDH010000014.1 coordinate 489,327, forward strand.
ATTCTCAGTCTTTGCTGAACTAGTATCACCCTTAGTGATTGGTATGCGTGGTCATCGGTGACCTTGTTATCCTCAGCCTTAATTTCGCCGGCTCTAGGTACTATGATATCTTGTCCGTGAGTAGCCCCTGCCTCGGTGTCTCGCTTCCCCACTCCTTGCCCGACAATTTGATCATCCTCCATCCGCCCTTAGTTTATTTGGCGTGACCGTGGCACAGGCCATATGGTATTTTCGCAACTACCCACAAGACTCTAATCATCTCAAATACTGGGTGAGCTCGATAATATCTCAGAAGGCCGAGATGCGTCTAACACCCGTGGATCATCGATGAGATTGCAGCCGTGGTGTACGCCATCCTACTTTTTGATCGTCACATCGCTGAAGTAGATGTGTTACAGAATTATTGACGGCGTGCAGACATTCAGTGTTGCGGAAGCTACTAGGGTCATATACTTACGAGGGCGTCTGAGCTTGGATTATTCTCAGTAAGTCCTTCAGCATCATACGACAAGGCCCGCTGATTTAAGCTGACTCTCGCAGTGGTATCATAGTGAGGACGATCAACTACACCTCGAAGTAAAACTAACATGTGGATACAAGCTAGACCTCTACGTCTCGGTAATGCCTTTTTTGCTGTGCTGACACATTATTCATTCATCTTCTAGTGCATAACTGTTACCATGGTTCAACTGTTTGTGTTGCTTCCCTCGCCAAGGCTCGTCGATTGCTAATGTTGCATCTTTATTAGTGCGTACGCTTATAGGGTGTGGATTCGTGAGGCGAAGCGTTTAGTCGTATAATCGCATACTTACATTCCATTCCCAGTAAGCGGCAAAAATCGATATGTAACGTCTGCTTTGGTGCGCCCATCTCATTTACAGTTGCACGGCGTCATCTCATGTCCGGCAATCATTTTCAGGCATTTTTAACTTTCTCTCAATTCAGTAAGCCCGCCGGTTGCGCATGATGCGGAGCTTAACAATAATATGCGAACCACTAGCGTCTGGTATAGGTACGATCGTTGCCTCACGCTGATTCATTTCACTTAATTATGTTCGAAGGAATGTCCATTCTACAGTAAGCTCAAGGGCGCTGTTCTTAAACCCGCCGTGTTGAACATGTTAATTCTCAGACAAATCAACGGAGATGTTACTCTCCTTCATAGCGTCGTTAGCGATGTAAGTCTGAAGCCCTACGGAGTTCCTCGTCTGAAGTCACAATGATAGGCATTTGGAACCGCCGAATTCAGCAGCACTGTAGCCTGTGACCTCCTGATTTCTGCTTCTATGGCTTACTACCTTAATAAACACAAAAGGCGCTCGGGCATCAGAAGGTAAACAGTTCAAGGCAATTTTGGCCCCAACGCAAATGCTAATGTATGTGACAACTGCGTATAGGACAGAGAACTTGCTCGATAGAATGATCGTCTACGTCATCGGGATTGGACTCCTCACCAGGCGAGTCTTTTCGAATGTTTCCTTCTGACTGCACCGACCCATTGATCGTGCTGCAGTGTCTTCGCTATTATCGACTTCGTTACAGTAAGACCAATCTATCGAAACCATTTGATATATGTACTCACCTGCCTTGCTATAGTGGGTTGCCCTGCCGAAACAGCTCATCTTCCTCACCTTCCACAGTATCATTAGTAAACGTACGTTATCTCGTTGTGTTTCGCGCACTGCATCTTACTTATGTCTCAACCAAGTCTACGTTAATTCTCTACTTGTAACGTAAGTGTCGCATTGCATGATGGCGAAGTGAAGGGATAGTAACCGTTCGGAACAGTTTGAATGCTAGGAGCGGTTTCAGAGCGAAGGACGCCTCCGGTATCCGTGATTTGAGCCTCACTATTCCATCGTTAGACTGATGATCGCTTTAGTGTCCGAGTCGATGGGCATGTCGGTCTTGAATACCGGTGCTTCGAAGTCGACGGCCTAGCCTAGAAGGCGCATTGAGGTACTCACATTCGAATATTGCAAGCTGGGGTGTATATACGTACACGCCGGTAACGGACGCGTTGTAGTACTAATAGGGGCTCCGGAAGCCTGTTACCGGTAGCCGGACTTTATAAATATGATGATTGTCGTTCGCGTCAATAATTTCCTCCACGCAATCGTGCAGGCTTATAATGTCGCCAATGTCATCGGCTATGCGCCGTGGTAGCTGTCTTTGCAAGAAAGTCCGATTCGAAATGCGTGGCCAGCCTAAGACGTATGTCGTCTGCCACTGTCTTAACTGTCAGAAGGCCAGTGGTTCGGCATTTATGGCGAACGCTTTCTTCATGTCCAAGGTGAGCTTCTACTAGAGACATTGAGAGAAATGGGACTCAAAGTGCACTAGGATGTTGTGATCACGGAAGGCAAGGACCATATCAAGACTTACGCGGACAGTAATACGAAGAGCGGACAACCGCTTATTCGGTCTTTCTGCGGCGAGTGTGGATCGTCGCTGTTCCTAAGGAACGTGACCATAGATCTCACCATTGTAAACACTGGAAGTATCGACGATAAGCTTGAGACCGGTTAGTCCATCCACTCGCGTCCATGCCATGATATCATTATTGACCACGAATATCTATAAGACGCCAACATCAAAGTACCCAAACGCGAGGTCTTTGTCGAAGACAAGCGGCCATGGCTCTTAGTCCAGACGAATGATGGTACAAAAGCTCGTCTATAATTCGTGATAGCAAATACAAATACACTGATAACCAATCTCGAAAAAGTGCGTAAATACTGGGAAACGACGTCAAGTCTTTGAGTTACGTTACAGGAGGAGCCCTCAACTCGATCCTCTTGTCAACCTGTGACCGACCTACGGCGGTAAGTAACCCTGATATCCCATTCGAGGATCGCTGGGCTCGAAGGGGTCGACTGCATAATCTTCTATCTAGTCGTTCCACCACTCGCACAAGTCATCCTTTGACACCTGTGGTCGAAGTGCGCGGAGCTTCACAGGTCGCGCCGACCTCTTGATAAAGCAGCAATACTCGCAGTAATTTGTCGGAGCAGGGCTAAGTAGGAAACTGACGTGGGTAAGTGACGGAAGGATATTGAAGATATTGGCCCCATCGCCGTAATCCCAAGGATGACTCTGAAATGCTTCCGACTCGAGAAGGACTTGATTCGGGAAGAAACGCAGGTGACGAAGCTTCGTGACACCTTTTAGCGCACCGACTCGAGAGAGCGTTTGGGGTATTGGAGATTACGACAAAACAACTGTGAACAAAGGGAAGGGAATCTTATACGAAACGACGGGCTTACACGGGAGGTATCAATTTCCAAGCACTCTTATCTTGGCATCCGTGCCATTGCTGCCGACACCTCATGTAAAGAAGAGCGTCGGGCTACACAAACGACCACATCAACGAAACCATCAGCATCGAGTTCCATGGGACCCCTTTCTACATCAAGTGCGTGACCTGGTTGGCTTTGCGAAACTGCTTTGCAACGTCGATCGTTGAAGTGTAGAGGACGCGGAGTCTAGGGAGAGTTGGGAGGAATGGGGGGCATAATTCAGCGACCAGGTTCGGAAGGAGTAGGCATTCGAGAGATTTCTGGGTGGAAAGGAACCATCCCAGCCCAAGGTTGCTTGGCTGCACGTCTGGCGTTAACCACGCAAAGGTTTTAAGCGCAAACGGAGGAGATGAGCACCGTGACCGAGGACCTGTAAAGAAGATTCGAAGCTTCTATAGCCCTATAGCTTCCATCCACCATGCAAAGTAAACCTGCAGGTCTTCGAAATTTGGAGTGGACTGTAAGATCGATTGGAATAGCCCGTACTGCGTCCCTCGAAAGGCAACACCTGGAAGATAAATACGTTTGACATGACGGGCGCACACACCACCGGCGGTAATACCATGCAGAAAGCTGTTGGCCACAGTCGAGATATCAGCGCCAGCGTCTGAGAGTCCTTTGGATTGACCCAACCGCCACGATTTTGTCGTAATGGAGCAAGGAAAGAGACGTCGGAGTAAAGGAACGGTTCAGCCAGACGACGAAAGGCGTGCGATACAAGAAGGAGGTTCGCAAGGGAACCCTTGTCCACGACGTATGTCGTAACGATATGTACGATTTCAACAAGAATCGCGATAACCATGATGCACGATAGGTGTTCGTGTCAAGATAGAAATTGGCACAGGCGCTTAGGAATGTCGGGATGCAAATCGTGGCTCAGTGCCGGGTGTAATACATTCTTACTCTCGTTCTAACTACATCGGTTGTTGCCCGACGGCACACATGAAGTTGGAGTGCGAGGGGGACTACGCTCAACTTGCATTAAGAGCGCTGGCACGCCGCTTGACTATCACTGGGATCACATGGGACGATCGTACAATCTTTGACCCAGTCAAGCCACCATTCCGCGTGCGGCGTCACCCCAGGGCGAAGTGAGCGTAGTTTACCGGCAGCGGTTCTCCCCTTGTGAAGCAACAGTACTCCGTAAAGTGTACGAAGGAGGTCAGTGGGAAACTGATGTAGAAGAGTGATTGGAGTTTATCGAATGCGTTAACGACTTCACCCCAAGGTCCGTCATTGGGCGGGCCCGTCTACTAGCCCAGACAGCCTCTTCTTGCGCGCTGGAGAGGCGCAGATGCCGGAGTTTGGCTTCCATTGAATATATCGATTTTAGAAAGCGTCTCGAAGCTCGGTGACTAAATCAGTGCATACTCATTGATAAGCAAGGTACAATAGCATGTTAGATGGAGGACTTACATTACCGGGGTCTATCTCTAGACACTCCAGGTTCGGCATTCGTGCGGCAATAAAGCAAGTTCGCAAAACTCGGAAATCCGGGTGACGCAAACCACAATCGAGCTGGGGGCTGCATCGTTGAGGCGCTCGAGGTCGTCCAGTTTTGCACGTATGTGTGTGATTTGGGTCATCTCGAACACGGGGGCTGGCGACGTCCAACGTGGAAGTATCAATTACGCGAAGTCTAGGAAGAGTAGGGATTTGGAGGAAGGCCGGAATCACTAGGCGTTCAAGCGATATTTGGGATGCAAGAAACCATTCTAAGCCCCCTTTGTTAAGTTTAACTCTGCCATAACATACTAGGCTTTTGAGCATGAACGGAGGTGGTGAGCTCAGCCCCTGCGGGTCGGTAAAGAAGGCACGAAGATTCAAGGGGTGCAGCACATTCGCGAGCTGGGACGATCGGTGAAATTGAAGGTCTTCAAGATTCGGAAGTAACTTCAAGATGCGTTGGAATAATGGGTATTGTTCTCTTCCGAAGGCGGTCCCAGGAAGGAGGATTCGCTTGACATGAAGGGCACGACAGCCGCTGCCTGCAGTGAAAACATGCAGCACAGAAAACTGCGTGCCGTCGCAGATAGACCACCCTTTGCACCGTTCAATCGCAAACCAGGGGCCAGCGAGATAGACGGGAGGAACGAGATTCTGGCATAGAGGCGCGGTTCAGCGATGCGTTGGAAAGTGTGTGATGTGAGCAAGAGATTGAGCAGGTGGTTTTGTCGTCTTCGACATGACCTGTAATGATATCTGCGATTTCCACAGGAACTGTGAAGGCCATGATGGGAGTTCGGTAGAAAATGATGGAAGCGCGGGCAAGTGTAGACTGATGGACATGATCAAGCAGCCGGTCTGATCATGGCGCGAGAGATACAACGCGCCTGGCCAGGGGCTACGGCGCGAAGCGTCACTGGCGTGGCACCGTTGCGAAATGCATTCCTTGCAGCCTCGGAGACGCGATGGTCATAGAAATGGTGTTGCCGCCCCATGCACTCAAAGCTCCGTGTGGGTAGGTCTAGTAAGACGGTGTTGGCCTAGTCGAAATCAGGGCTTCTCCAAGATAATGTGACAAAGATCTGAGGCGGGAAGCAGATCCTCAGGTGCGGGTAGAGCCTTGAAGAGTTGCATCTTTCGGACGTCGTAAACATGACTAGTCAATACACTAGATATGGACTTTGAGGGGAAAGACTTACCGGAAAATATACTGTCGGGTCATTGCAAGAAATCAAGCATTTGACAAGGATGGTCAAGGACATGGTGGTTGAACGTTGAGAACATTGTAATTCCCGTTCTATGAAGGAGTCCGAACCCGGCGAACCGATCAACTCCACGTGGCACACCCGGCTCTACCGACGAGCGGCGGGTACAACAACAAACTACACCAAATCGCGTTTGACCAGGCAAAAAAACTCATCATCTAGTGGGTGCGATGTGCTTTGCTCCTGGAATTTTTATGTACTGATGGAGGAGGGAACGGCTGCATGTTTTCTCCCATAGAGTATCAATGATCAAGGAGACATCGGTCCGGGGATCGCTGGTACAGACTTGATCAATCGCAATTGTACTGCCAAATGTACTCGACATCTCACTCGAACCTGGGGCGACGTGCTGGACAGCTTCATATAGACAGCCTGATAGCCATCCACGAGTGTCATTACTGTAACACTGAAGCAACTTCTGGTGTCTGCACTATTGCTCTAAATTGCGGGGTTGTATCTCATCTCATATATCCTAGGTTTGAGCAGCTTATCGTCCTTTATCTACGCGAACGTCTCAAGTTTCAATTTGCCTCAACGAGGGACTCTGTACAAACCGTGATTATGGAACACCGAGGACCACCAATGACGCCAAAGAAATGGATCCGCAGTCTCTGGGAACGATCAGGTTCAAATCCCCTCAATCCTCCAACTATGAAAGCTTTGCGGTTTCAGCGAGCCGGACGGTGAAGATCGCCGCGATACATTCCCTGGTGGCCATGGATGCTGCTACCGTTTGGAATGACGCCTCGACAAATAATGCAACCGAGCGACCTGTCTTAGCTCGCATTAACGGTGCAAATTGGCGTCTCGCCCGGAACGGCGTGCGTCTCACAAGGCCTACACCCACCTCCCTCATACGCACTGCGCAGCTCGTTGGCGCTTTTTCCAACCACCATCCCCATTAATGATGCTGGCTGGAGGGGCCTAGCTCGCAGTGTGTACACTTTCCCGCTTTCTACCCGCCTGGCTTTCGTAAGGTACAGCGAGTCGCGGGTCGCGATGTGGTCGCGATCTCGACGACGGGAAGCGCGCACCTGGATACGAGGATACGAACCAAAAATACTCCATATCTCTCTGCACAAGCGGCAGGTTCCGTATCTCGTATCCCTGGTTCAGAGTAACTGTTTGATATTGACCAACATTCAAAGGCACGGGCCGCCTATTGTTTCTCGTCCAGGATTCATAGTATGTTTTTTTTTTTTTTTTTTTTTTTGGTGGAGGACTTGTAGGCTCATGTAGAAACCAAGTTAATGCATGAACCCGCCTATAGAGAGTAATATATACTCCAATTTTTAACACCACCCCGAGGAAATGCATTTACGCACTTACAAGTGTGGGACTCAGGCTATTTGACTAGCCAACACCCACTAAAACCCCGGATAGTTTGTACCAGTCATCTGGAAGGATAGTATGTTTTCTTATATTTTGCCTAGGGTCCTCCTTGTTAGTAAACCAGTAACGGAAGAATAGAACTGCCTTCCTACGGACTGTGGTGTACATGGGCGGCCGAGAGCAGGCCGAGTGTTCAGTCATACCAGAGAGAGACCCTTAGTGGCTGTGCTCAAATCATTTCCGTTCTTGCGCGCCCACGCTGCCTGAATAACCGTGTAGCCGTGGAACATATTACAGTACCCATGTGAACTCGACTGTTTCTCGCTGAGTCAGTGACTGAGCTACTTAACGCTGTTGGTGCGTGCATCCGGGAGATCTCGAGATATAAGGCAACCCTCGCTGACGTCTCTTTGAAAGAAAACCATCCATCTAATTCCCTTCCCGCTCTGCTGCATCTGCTTTGATGTCAACAACAACCCCTAGATTAGGCAAGACCGGGTCCATGGTCTCGGAGGCGACAGCAGACATGTCGGAACAACCAATACCTGCATCCAACAAACCGTTCTCGGCACAGTTCACAGACAAAGATAGCAGGACTTCAGCAGCTCGAAGCATATACCTTAAAGTGATGATCGGCTCTTCATTTGCCATCTCACTCGCTATTTTTGGGGTGTTCTCGATATACTGGGGTTCTTTGTGGAAGACACCGGTTAGGCAGCTGCATGGCTGGGTCGTGGTAAGTGCTACTTATACTTAAAGTATATATAGAATATGTTTTTATGTTGATGTGCCCCGATTGTCGTTCTAGGATTTCGATGGCGGGGAGATTGGTCAAGCCGTGTTGCAGGGGATCCAAAACATACCAGCTGCTGTGACCAAGGTCCATTGGGAGGTGCACTCTGCCGGCGAGTTTCCGAATGGGCCGGCGGATGTATCTGCTGCTGTGCTCGAAGAACATTGCTGGGTGGCTATTTCTAGTGAGTGACCGCACTAGATCAGATCTCCCCATGGACCGTAGGTGTATATATATAGACAGAGCTAACATTACTTGTCCTCAGTCAACTCAGGGAGCTCTGATGCCCTCACCTCGGCTTTGGCGAACGTGAACACATCGTATGCCGGGTCGAGCGCGATCACTGTATTCGCAGAGGAAGCGCGGAACGAAAATGCATTCCGAGGGTTCATCCGTCCGAGCGTGCGTCTCATTTACGTTGAGCTAAGTACGCCTACTGAGGTTGCATTGATCGATTTTAGGTCGATGCTGCACTGCAAACGATCAGCAAACAATACGCCATTAGACTTGCTCAACAACTTGCCTCTGCTTCTTCATCATCCGTAAATCTGACCGCCGTACTCGCCAACGCCCCGCAAGTTATAACCGAACCGCTATCATACACTATCGCCAATCTGCGGGCCTTCGATGTCCCTGTGTATGTCTCTTACTTCTTAGGTGCTATTCCAAGTATAATGAGAGCGTTTGGCTGACCCGGGTTCCTGTGTGCTTGTAGGGCCACGGCTGCTGTGTTCGTTGGACTTATCTACTTGACTATCCTTGCAGTAAGTCTCGCCTCCACTGTCCCATTCATATTCGTACAACTCACTGTCTTCTCGTCATCTTCCCGTAGTTCTTCATAGTGGTGCGTACCGCGGGTCCCGGGCTTTCCCCTTTGCCGCAGTCGAGTGGCTCACTAATTTTCGTCTTTGTTGTTGTGTAGATGTCAGCCAGTGCTGCTCGACAGATGTCCGGTCTGGAAAACATCCTTACGTGCGGCTCCCTGGTCCGAGTCCGTATCGCCACGACATTCATGATATACTTCATCCTATCAGTAAGTCCCTTTTCTTATCTTCAGAGGCCCGATAACTCACCTCATGCATCGAACAGCTGTTCTACTCTCTCCTCAGCATGGCGTTCGGCCTTCCTTTCGATAGGAAGTATGTATCTCATTCGTTCTCTCCACCACGATACTAAACCCTCCCCTCCCCAAGATTCGGCAACTCCGGCTTCCTTGTCTTCTGGATGCTCAACTTCTTCGGCATGCTCGCGCTCGGCCTCGCCCTCGAATCCCTCATAACCCTCCTCACTCCCCGCTTCATCCCCTTCTTCCTCCTCATCTGGATCATCACCAACGTCTCGGTCGCCCTGTTCCCTCTGGACGTTCTTCCAGGCATCTTCCGGTACGGGTATGCGTGGCCCTTTTATAATATCTCAAGGGCACAAAGGACGATTGTATTCGGGACGAAGAATAATGGTGAGCCCTCTGTCTCTTGTTATTGGGTGAACGCGGTCGCTGATCATCGGTTATTCTGTGTTCTAGTGGGGCTGAATTTCGGCGTCCTCATCGTATGGGTTACGATCTCGTGCATCACGCTGCCGTTCTTCCAGTGGCTCGTCAGGCGCTCTGATATCAAAGCCCAAAAGACGAAGGAGCAGCTCGCGGAGAAAGTGGAAGAGATGCCTTAGATATTTAGATGTGGGGACACCAATATCATATCAGCAACCGATAACACAACCGACACAACCGATATCGTTCGACTCTGCCCACATGGGCACGTCCAACTTACCCCTCCCCCGGGTACTCCCCGGGCAGTCAGACGTCCAACAGCCGCTGGTCAGCAGCTAATAAACCTACACACATGCTCGAACGCACCCTATTAGTGTTTAGCGATGTACTCACTACGTTTGCGACTCTTCCAATGCGACGACGACGTCGTCTGGACGACTTTCTATACCCAACTACTTGTATAGACACTCCACATCCTTCGCATTCGAGTACATCATATGATAAATTTACTTCCATACTTGCATTTATTACGCATCACCTAGCTACATATTTTCTCGGGTTCGCATTTGCATTCGCATTCACCCTCGCTTGTACATACTTTTATTACTTTTAACGTTTAACAACGCACACCAACGGACTCCGTGTATATTTACGCCTTAACCCCAAAGATGACTGTTCCTTGTGATGAATAAATTTAATTGAGTGTGAGGCTTCGTATGTCTATCCGTTTGCCATACGTGTGTCCCAACGGGTATCGTATAAAAGTATAAAACCACCTAATGATCGCCTCACACTTTCATACCATGTACCATCTACCAGAGATTCTCATCCCCAGGTAGGAGCGACATAACGACCGGCTCCGTACACGTCCTATTATTCGGCGACGACAGTCCAATCCTCCTCGCTTTAAACGTATTGGCCGGGTGCGTCTCCGGGCCCTTATCAGTCTGCGATCTAACCATCTTCCTGCATCTATCGAACGTTGATCCGAATCCCATCCCACCAGTGAACGCCAAGTCCGAAGGCGATCGCTGTGATGGCGATTGCGATTGGGTGGGTTTACCTCCCCCCGATGGGTCCGACGTGGAGGTGGGATCGGCCAATGGCAGCAATGGCAAGAACCTATCGGGGAACAGACGCGAAGCAAGCGCGTTGGGCTGATAGGACAGCGAATTCGGGTTGATGTTGATGCTGGTAACACCGTTAACGCCATGAGCAGGACTATTGGGTGTAAGCAGCTCGATCTGAACAGAGGGGCGCGCGGATTTGAGGTTTTGGATGGAGGATGAGGGGATTGGGGGGTATGGGTATGGGGAGGAGAGTTTCAGGGTTTTGAGGTTCGGGCAGATGAAGTGTCGTGGCGTCGGTGTGGAGGTGGTGTTGAGGGGGCGAGTGGGTGAATTGGCGTTACCGGAGACGTTGCTGATACTTCTGTCAGCTGTCTCGCGCTCCGCCGTGCCCGTACCAGCGGCGATGTCTTCCTCGAGCGAAGGCATATGACTGCTCGCATCCGCAAGGAGATGCAACAATCCCATGTGTTCATCACCATCCGTGTTCCCCGCCGAAAGAACTTCCAGACTCTCCATTCTCGAGAAGCACCACTGCCACACCGGGATCTCGTCGCCATCGCCGTCCCAGCCGCGATCTGCATGGTCTCCATGAGCATGATGATCAACAACATGCGTGAACATGCAGGCGTTGGTGAGGCTGAGGGATGTTATGTTGATCCTGCCGTGCGAGGTAGCGAGTGCGCTGCGGATGAGGAGGCCACGGAGTGTTGCGCCGAGGTGGTGAGCAGGGTTTTTGCCATCTAGGTCATCTAGAGTGAGGGCTGTGAGTGATGGTAGCACGAGGGCGTTGAGGATGAGAGGGAGGTGATTGCCGCGGAGCGAGAGGTGGGTGACAAGAGGAAGGGAGAAGGTACGAGGAAGGGCCGTAACGGCGCGGTCCTCGTTGGCATCGTCATCTGATGATGTGGTAGCTGTTTTCTGAGTAGGACTCGTAGTGATGTCGTCTGGTTCTGATATTCGACAATCGATGTGTATGTCTACGAGAGACGGATTGGCGTGGAGACAGCGTAGGATGCCTGATGCGTTGATAGGGGTTGCTCTCAGCGGGCGCACAATTGTCAAGCTTTCAAGCGTGCTGAAGGAAACGGGGGAAGGAAAGGAGTGGTTTGTTAGCTTGAGAGAGCGTAGGTTGGAGAGGGCCGGAAGCGGGAGGATATGAGGAGGAGGCGCTGCGACATGCGGCCGCGACAACGATGGGGTCAACGGGGCATCAGGTAACACGTTGATGTTCAACCGCCGCAGAGTAGAACAGTGCACCGACGGCGGATACAGAAAGTGGAGAAACCTGTGGGCAACTTCCTCCGAGGACGTCCGGATCGATAAGGCTTGGATTTGCGGAGTATTCGCTTGAATGACATTGATACACGGAATTCGTGAGAAATAGCCGTTGTGATCATCACCCGTCGCTAGCTGTGATTCCGCCTCGACACCGTTCAGCACGACGTACAGGCTCAATGGACAATTACGGGCCATGGCAAACCACAAGGCTGCTTTGCTGGCTTCCTTTTCCCTGGCGTCGTTTCGGCCCCGCTCGTTCGGGGACTGCCGAACAGATATACGCAGACGAGTCCACACCGGCGGGGTCCGCTGGACGACGTCGCGGAAGGATGTGCAGACTGCTGAGAGAACAACAGGAGCGTCGGGACAGAATGCCGTACAATGCCCGAATATCTCGCCAAGCAGCTCAGGGGGGATCCGGGTTATAGGCGCATTCGCGTTTACGTCCATTGGCTCGCTGGCTTGAAGTGGTCCACACCGTAATAGCGAAGGGTATTAGTTGGTTGTACGTTGGAGAAGGCGGCAACGCATAATAATTTCGAAATACTTTATGAGTGGTCTTGGGGGTTGTTGAGCCATGTTGACTTTAGGGAATCCTTGCGGAAAAACGATCGCTCGAGTCCAGTACGGCCTGGACACTGCTCCGGCAATGATCACGATAGATTTCGCATAAAATCATCTCTGCCCGGTAACCAACGACGTGCTTCGCAGCCAATAATCATGGGTTACGCACTGGGCGTGCTCTTGAAGCCCTCACTTGGCTGCTTCATGTCAAGATACTGAGCTGCAGGATCAATCAAAGACAAAGGAACAAGCAGCTTGGGAGGAGCCTGTCTGTTCTGGGCAGGCTATCAGGACTCCTATGCATGTCCTGAACAAGGCAATTCGTCGCCCAAGGTCCTCTTGGTTATTTTCTGCGCTCCTTCACGTGCAATTAGCTCTGCAAGCGGCAGGCGCAAGCTCAAGAGCCTGTTATCAGCGCAGAATCTACGGAGCTCCGTACATCCAATCAGACGTTGAGGTGTCTGGTTTTCAGTGTTGACTAGGATTCAAGCAAGATACTTTTAGAAGTGTAGGCTCGAAAATAAGGTCAGACTGAATCGAGAGCAATTAGTAGGTCCCTATTTCACAGACCAGGAAGGATTCAGACGGCAGAGTTCAGATGAAACAAGTGGTACTGAGAATGGTGCCCGGTCGCCTCATGTGCTAACGGACCCGCTGTCGAAGCGTAATCTATATTCACTTCTGCACAACTATTTATACGAAATTTGTGATTCAAGTAAGACTGATCTTCTCGTGGAAGCGTTGTCCGCGCGTGGGGGCCAGTTAGTTATTCAGTTAAGAATCCTCGAGCGCCGAGTATAGTCCATAGAATAAGCGTAAGGCTGATATATACAATACTACAGATATGCAAAGAAGCCAGATACAAAATATAGATACTAACTAGCTACTAGTGGTAGCGGTCCTACGTAGGGAGAGGCGTCGGGAACGCTGTTTTAATCATACAGGAAACAGAAATGAAATAGAGATGCAGATAGTGAGATTGGGAGTTGTTGGCAGTAAGTAATTAAAAGATTAATCGAACAGCAGTGGGAATGACTCATTCGTCGACAACATTGATAGGAATAGAAATAGAGATAACAGGGGATTGAAGGTCGAACGGGGAGGTGGAGGAGAAAGGAGGAAATAAAGATGGGGTAGGAGCAGGAGGGAGGAGGGGGGAGGAGGCGAAGGATTAGCTTACGTTTGAATGTTAGAGGGCGGTGGGGTTGGAATGGTGTGAACGGGCGTTTAGACGTATCGCGTTGAGGTAACTAACCGTCGACTGGAGGAACCAGGAAACGGGTGAGAAGCCATTGGTCATAGGATCAGAAAGGCCTTCCTTCCAGCCATTTCGTAACGTCTCCATGTCTTCTGCGGATTTGCGGATTGTATATTTGCATCGGTGGACGCTGGAAGTGAAGGTGGGAGAAGGTGATGTGAGAGGCGAGACAGGGTTTCTTGGTTTCTCGCGCGCACACAGTTGCCTGCGACCCGTACAAATGGGATCCCAGGAGTCAGGCTGGAGTATCGATTATCCCAGTCCTAAATTCTTCTTCTCTCTCTTCTCTTCTATCATCTCACATACCATCTCCCATCGTCGCGTCGCCCACCTCCCAACCCATGGTGTTCTCCCATCGCAGTAACATTGGCGGGCTACGAATAGCCGAACTCGTCGAATGCGCCTCACGCAATCACATCTCACGATTCATGTCTTTTATCCTCCGAGCGCATACTCGACCCCGACCGCATACGATGCAGAAACGTCCGCGCCGTAGTCTTCGTAGGACTTTGCGCGGGGTGCGGAGGAGGTGAAGACGGCTGGGCTGGGGGACTGCTACTAGCACCTCCACTACCACCGCCGCTCATCCCAGCAGTAGCGTATTGTTGCGCGGCACTCGAGTTCGGATTCGAAGACGCGTTAGCGTTCGCGGTCGTCGTGACGGACAACCTTGGTCGATGGCCCTTCCCTCCCGATGTTGGTAGACTGAGCATGTTACCAGTACCCCTCAAACTGCCTTTATTAGGCGGGCTTTCGGGCGGTGACCCCGGTTCTCCGTTGCTGGGACATGCACTTTGGGAGGGCGTCATGAGGCCGGCGGTGCTGGCTCTGCGGTGCGACTTGCTGTGACTATCAGGAGAGGGCGGATGAGACGTGCTCGACCTTTGCGGCGGGGTCTTCACTCGAAATGGAGCAGAGGTCATGTTAGCAGATGAACCGCTCACTTGTCCTGTGAAGGTCGTCGTCTTCGGGGTGGGCGTGAAAGACGTGCCAGCATTGGGCGAGCCGAGTACGAAGGGTGTCGTTGTAGTCCCTATCATGCTGATTTTGTCAGGTTCGAGTGGGTAGGCAGAAATAGGGGTCGCGGAAGGCTGATCGACTGGGGAGAAGCTGGTGGAGCAGTGTCGCTGGGATTTGTTAGGGAGGGACTCTAATGAGGATGGTGAGGAGAGTGGTGGATGCGATTGCGATTGCGGGTTTAATTGATGTTGGTGTTGCGGTGTGATGGCGTTCAAATCAGGCGTTGTAGGGACTAGGGGTGGTGCGAGGGACACGACGACGGCAGTGGGCTCCAGCGCCCGACGGCCTTCTTGATACAACCGAAGAGCTTGAGCTTGTGTCTGCGGTATCTCGTTCGAATTCACGCTGTCGCGATAAGGGGACTGATGCCACCCTCCAGACACCAAAGGCAGATTCAACGTCGTATCGCTCCTGTTGTGCATCGCTAGGTAGCGCTGATTCTCCCTGTGCAGCCGCCGTACTTGGGCTTGTCGATGAAGATCTGCCATCCATCCCTGCCACTCAGCCTCGCTTTTGTACCCATCGCTCTCATCGCTCTCGTGGAGCCCGAAATCGCTTTCGTCTGATGAAACACCACCACTCACGTCGGACGCGTATGGATCTGCAGGCTCTCTGACCGAGGGCGTAGGCGTCAACGTCGAGTGCGTGGACTTGACGCTCTTCCGGCTCGACGCCTTGCCCTTCCGCTGCTTCGACCCCGAGCCCTTTGACTTCCCCGAGGATCGCGTGCTGTGCATCTCCGCCTTCATCGAGTCGTTCTCGTCCGTCAGTGTGCGCCCCCAGAGCATCCACCCCATCGCGCGCCCGACGTCCCCCATCCCAGCCTTCTGCGCCTTAACGGCGATGTCGACGCGCCACTCTGGGTATGGCAGCGCGCCGAAGGTGTTGGTGGCGATAGAGTACTGCGAGTCGCGCCGGAAGCTCTTGCCACGCGAGGATGCGGCTGTGTGGGAGAAGGTCGTGGAGCCGATCAGGGAGATTTGTGACGAGGCGGGCGAGTCAGGATGGTGAGCGTAGACGCGACTTGCTACCGTTGGACTTGGGAGAGGTGAACTAGAAGCCGACGTCAACGAGGACAGACCAGGCACGAACGTAGACTCGATAGGATCGGGCGCGAGTCGGTGGAAGATGCGGAGAAGACTGTTGAACGCTACGTAACGATTCGTATGGGCTGAAATACAGATGCTTAGATTCGAGAGGGCCACTCACCATCATCATTCACAGCGTCCATCACAATCCATTCGCCGCGCCCTCCTCCCGCTCCCACTCGCCGATTCGACGGCGGTACGGTGGCAGACTGGGATCTCGCTGACGAGACAACACTGGGGTTGGGTTTGAAGGAGATGCTCGAGTCCATCGTCCGGAGGTCCGTCGATCTCGTCTCTATCGAACGCAGATCCGCGCTCCGTGCGTCCGTCAGGGATTCCGTAGTAGTAGTCTCGTTCCATGCCTCCTTGTCCTCCTCACCAGTCCCGCTTTCAGCGCCAGTCCCAGGCCCCATCCCATCCCCGGACGCGTTCCCCGCCGCCTCTCCGTCATTTCCCCGACAGTGCCCCTCCGACACGTATCTATACCCCACCTTGTACCCGTACCCGCCTTTGCTCCTCCATGGCCCCCGCCGCCCGTACTCCGACTCGTCACTCTCTTCCTCGCTGCCGCTTGTCCGGGCGAACACTGGAGACGACAACACGGTTTCGTGATCGCCGCCTTCATGCCTTGGGTCGCCGCGCGAGAGTGGGGGATTATGGGGATTGTGGCTAACGACGCTGCTTTCGGCAGAGCCAGAAGACGGACCGCCCTTGCTTTTGTCTTTGTCGCCATCCTCCGGCTCGGGGTCAGCCCGCCCCTTTCCCTTCACGTCCTTCTTTTGCTTCTTCTTGTCCAGCTTCCAGGACGACATTGTGAACATAGTGTTAAGGTTACTTTTAGATGAGCTCTCCGTGAGGCCTTTCGACTAAACCCATCACGTCAGCACAAAAGGCAACTCAGGGGGTCGAGTTACGTACTCCTTTCAGATTGGACGACGAAGGAAAGCTACTCCGAAGGTGAAGCTTCTTGCGGCCAGTGGCCTTGGATTGTGAGCCTGGAGTGATTGTAGTTACGGTGGTGGATGTCGTAGGCGTCGTCGCGGAATCTGGGCGTTTGGACGGCTCAGCGGGAGGCGGCGCCTTGGGAGGCATGCGGAATTTGACGCAAATCACCCGGTTTTCATGCGAGGTCGGGACGAGGTTCTTCAGGTGGTCAGCGTTGTTGATCGACATCAGGCTCACCAACTCGAGCTCCTGGGCGGGTTCAATGGCCTACGCACATTCGTCTGAACGGCTCAAACAGAGGTAACGCTGCCACACTCACCTTCGGATCCTTGAATACCAGTAGCACTCCTGCCTTGATCACAATCCAGCGGTCACGCCATTCCAGCGCTGTCTTGGTTTTCCGCTCGCGCTGCCCCCGCACCCTCGGCAGATCGTCTCGGTAATGCCGGTCATCGTGCTTCGTCGGCCCGGGATCGTCTCTCCATACGACGCGCAGCACTTTGATGGGGCCCTCCCAGTACGGGCGTATGTAGTCTCTTAGGATATGTCGGGGGAGGTTCACAATCACGTTCGCACGGTGGATCTCTAGTAGTTCATACGGCCGTATGTCGTACATCGAGATAGTAAAATCGTCTTCGAGGATCTGTCCTGTAGAGAACCGAATTAACGTGTAATGTGAGGCTGGATTGCTAGAATCGCGCGGATCGGCGTGCGCTGAGGAATAAGATGGAGATGGTCTGTGAAACGCCGGGTGGTGCGACGAACGGGCCCCGTCAGATCGAAGCGACCCGGTCTGCGGTGCAGGCAGCGTCCTCCCACCAATCCTCCCGCCTGAGGGGATATCTCCTTCGCTCAACCACTCCCTGTCCATGCTCTCGCTCCCCTCCGCTGCCTTCGGATAGTCTTCATCGTCACTGAGCTCACCCTTGCGGTGGGGGTCCAGCGGCTGCGCAAATGTGATGGGGGACATGGGTCTGTGGTTCGGGTCGGGAGCAAAGACGATGGGCGATGAGGGTCGTGGCCGGGGATGTCTCGAGGACATCATGGGTGTCGATGGGCGCGAATTGGACCCAGCAAGCGAGGGAATGCATTTCCCGAGCAGCCAGCCTTTCACATCCTTGATTGTCCATCCCTGATCGACGTGAGTGACCAGCCATTGGTCAAAAGGAACTAAGGAGAATTCAAAGCGTCGAGCAAGGGCACGAATGCGAGACGACGTACTGAAGCGACATGCGACCGGGCTGAGGGGATTTGAACTGGCGTTGTCCGCCATTATCGCCAGACTTCAGCACGCAGCCAGAAGACGTTTATTGTCGCCTCCACCACATCCAGGACCCTGGGGGCGCAATTCAGGATTCCGTCCAAAAAATATCTGATTTCTGCTGGAATTTCGTGGGACTTTGATTTAGGGTACCCCTATATCGTCCCTATCAAATACAGTACTCCCGGGGCTTTGCTCCTGGACACCATTCTACGAGAACGCAGCCCACCAGCGGTGCAGCCGCCGCTACCGTCATTAGCGTCCCTTTTTTCACTCCAATATCACCACATGTTCATCACCACATAGTTAGCTGGACAATCCTTGATAATCAAAGCCAGAACGTTCGTTGTTTCCTTGATTCTATGTCGTACTCCACAGCTTCTATACTGTATTTATAGAAACTTCTCCCCGTGGCCGTCGATACAAGGCTATGAATTGGGCGCCAGGGCATAGAGAATCATCTGATCTTTTCTAACTTTTCTGCTCGTGTTTCAGTTATATATAACTCATCCAATCAGACAAGATGGCACCTATGTTGGTACATATCAACTGCCGAGTGGGGTGAAAAAAGAGAAGCTGTTGTTGCAAAGCTATAAGAGGCGGATACTTATTAGGTGAGTCGCTATCAAGCCCCGGAACTCAAGCTTCGCATCAGGCACGATGGCCAGCAAAGCCGCAACACGGTACACAGTTTTTCTCATCTATCATAACGAAGCGCTCACCAGTTATCTCCAATTTGACATACAGTTGTCTAGCCTTGGGCGTATTGTTTATGCAATTAATATTTAGAGGCTCATTCCATATTCGACTTAGCGCTCCTCTTCTACGACTACCCCCTTACCTTCCCTTTGGAAGTGACGTATATCTGGAGGTCGAAGGGCCGCGTGTCGACCGTTCTGTATATCTTCTGTCGATATGCGTTAGTTGCAAATGTCCTCTACTTACTGGCTATAGCCAATCAATTCAAACAAGGGGTGCGTTTCTTACAATGACCATCATCTAACTATTTTAGCGATGTTTCAATATCCGTCGCAGTCCGTTCTTTCCTTCTGTTCTCCCGGATGGTTTGACCGAACCTGCACATTCTCGTTAGTTGCGATACTTGGTACAAGATCATCGGCGCGCTGAGCGTCTTCGGGAGAGCAGCTGTTATCCGTAGGAATCTTTCACGGCTTTAGGATGGCACACACTGATCCCAAAACATGGACGCCAGTCACATTTACGGGTCGAATATACGCCATATACGCACGAAATAAATGTGTCCTTATTTATCTCAGTTTTCTCGGGCTGGTTTGCATTGCGTTAGACATCGTAAGCACCGAATCATGCAGCGCCTGCGATCCAAAATTGATTGATTCCGCGCGCAGACCCACGTTCCTGGTCTTCGCTGCGTTGGCTCATCTAGTATTCCACTGTACGTCTCACGTACCTCTTTCTTACGCTGTCACTAACTATATACTCCCCCGTACAGCGGTAAGTTCCTGCTTTTCAAGGTGTTGGACTACCTAACCTGACCGAATTGGATTTGAACTCCTCTCCTTCTTTCAATCCTGATGATTGTCTTCGAGTTCTCCGCCGCGGTTTTGACCGTCATCCGTTGCTTAGTGGCGTTTTAAGCGGCCGGGGGAGGAAGAATCAGTCCAAGGGACTCTTGAGCCTAATCTTCGAACAAGGCGTCCTATACTTTAGGTGCGTGGGCTCGATGGAACCATCACATCGGCGCCTGATCACAGTTTAACGTTTAACCTTGATAAGTATCGTTACTATCATCACCATGGCAGCGTTGACACTCAACGTGGACAGTTGATCCAGCCCAGCAATCTTCGTTTGAGCTGATACAGTACGCCGCTATATATTCAGAAAGCACCTGTACAGTCATCCACCGGCCAGTGGCACACCACCGTCCACTGACACAACTTTACAAGCAATGACCACACATTACTGGCCTCGGTCAATTCATCTGTAAGTATTTATTTAAGTAGAATACAGTGTACTTTTTTATTTGAATGAAATTCAATGAAATTTTACGGACATGGTGAATTGTGTTGAGACCAGGAGTGATTGTGCCACTGGCCGGTGATTCGATGAATCCAAACATGAGACACAGTTAATCAATAGCGCACCGAATAATTAATCAATAAAAATCTGCATTATAAACATAAGATGTTCTTTATTACAAATATAGTTTTTCGGGGGGGGGGATTAGATACGATACGATGTTCGGTCTTCAATCAAACGATGTTTCGGGGTATGCCACTGGCCGGTGGATGACTGTACGTTGTTGCCAAGTACTTGACGTCCCTGATTTATTTCGGCGGCAGGCTGGGTTCCTGCAGCGATCGCATACCTACTGCCGTGAGCCGTCTTCTTGACCACCCTGACCCACGTTAAAGTTTGCCTAACCGGTGTACATAGACTCTCGGGCTTACTCACTGCACGGTTTTTACTGCACATCCGAGTTTACGAGGATAAACAAGAAGGCAGAGCCTTGGGTGCTGGGGCGAGGAGTCGCGTCCACGCATCGAGCACGTCAGCAAGCTTCCGTGCTGCTGCCGGTGATATGGTTTCGGGTTTGGTCAGTCAGTTTGGTGATGACCCCGTTGAGACGGTTCAGCGCGGAACGGTGGCGGCCGAATCCAAGTCATCAACAACGTCTGGAGGCGCAGGGTCGAGTGGTGATATTCCCTTAGTTGAGCCACAGTCTGGACATCTGTGGTTCCTCGAACGCGGCATGAACTGACCGAATATTGCAACCGCGTCCGCGACACGACTTACATCGGCCTCAAGGCTCATCGTATTAACCGTATAATAATTGAGATGGTCCCATTTTGTTGACAACTGTTTCGTCCTTTCCCCCTAACACATGAGCGCATGACCACTCAAGTGCTTGAGCTCAAGTATGATGCAGCTGGTTTGTTTCGCAGTGTCTCACCTTTTGTCTGCTTCAAGGCCGAAGCGGCGCGAGGACATATCTACAAATGTACATGGGCTGGTTCTAATCTAATCAGATAGGTCAGATGGTTAACGTTCATTGATCGAAGCCCCTGTACGTACTACCTGGGTCTCGCCTCCATGTTCTTCGCCAACAGAAGTGGGCCCGCCGGGCTTCGACGGCGCCGAAATTGCCTCGCGGAACCGCACCCTACTCAAAGATCTTTGGGAAAACCAGCGGTGAGGTCTCCTGTGGAAAACGCCCGCTTTAGCGGCGATGCACCGGACGTGCGATCATGCATGCCTCCGGCGTAAACCCTTTTCTAGAATCACTTGCGAGTTACAGTCGCCTCTGTCTTAACCCATGACTGTGATAACCCATACTCTGTCATAACCCATACATTTGCGCATTCACCGACTTGGTTCGCAGGGAAAACCCATAACTCTCTCATAAAAGGAGTTCAGGCGATTACATAAATATCTACTTTTGGCAGAGTATAGATAGACGCCCGATAGGCGCTCTGAGCAAAACCATACTCTCTCATAATCCATAGCCTGGCATGTCCACGGAGGGTCATGGGTTATGACAGAGGCGACTGTATCGTGTCCGTGCCACGGACGAAAGCCCAAATGTGGGGCGAGAAGCCGTGCACTTAAATATCCACTCAGCTGAAGCAGGAACCACCTTTCTGCACTCCTCCAACGTCGCTTCCCCCATGTCCACCGAATATGACGCTGGCGATGAAAAGCAGGTCCAGGCCGCGACTGCGCCCCTCAGCTCCCCGACGCCAAGCACTATACGATCTATAGTCATCATCGCGACCAGTACAATGGCTATGATAGTAAATGTGAGTCCCCGATCCAATTTTCCGTGCCTTTCCGTACAATGTACGGGTACAGAATTCGAACGCTACATCTGCGTCCATTGCGCTACCGACCATAGGCCGGGAGCTGGGGATTCCTGAGAATCAGTTACAGTGGATAGTGTCTGCCTATTCTCTAACATCTGTAAGCCATCGCTTTCACGATAGAAATTACTCAGCCAATCATTGTTTGACATCGGTGTTTTACCGTTTTACTCAGGGTTGCCTTCTACTCTTCTTCGGACGATTAGCCGACCTTCATGGTCGAAAGAAAGCTTTCATCATTGGTACGATATGGCTGGCTGCCTTCACGCTTGGGTGTGCCTTCGCCAATGGTAAGCACGCGATCGTAGCATTACCACCCTCCTTACCCTTGTGGATTCTCTGTACAGATGCCCTGACGCTAGACATACTGAGAGCGTTCCAAGGTGTAGGAGCGGCAGCGATGATCCCTGCATCTGTACGTATGTTTCGCCGAGGTTTTGTCTCGTATATTTTTGTTCCTGAGAAAGCCCTGCCAGATCGGCATCCTCGCTCATTCATTTCCCCCTTCACGAACCCGATCCATCGCATTCGCCACGTTCGCTGCTGGTGCCCCCGTCGGCGCTGCCTTTGGGATGGCAATCGGCGGCGCCCTCACACAACTAACAGCGTAAGAATGGCACATTATGTCATTGTAACTATGCAAACAACCAGTTTTCTAGCAAAACCTGGCGGTCGACTTTCTATCTCTCGACGGGTTTGACAGTGCTTTGCTTGATTCTAGGACTTGTTGCTATCGATAGAGACCAGCCTTCAAATGAGCAAGATAAACGCGTGGATTGGCTTGGTGCGCTGCTGGTCACAGCCGGCCTCGTTCTTATCGTCTTTGTTCTTGGACAAGGCGAGATCGCTCCGCACGCGTGGAGTACACCATGTACGTTCTCGCTTATCTCGAGGTCCTCAACCTATTCATCGGTCGCATTCCAGATATAATCGTCCTACTCATACTGGGAGTGTGTATGGTAGTCTTGTTCGTCTTCTGGCAACACTACCTCGAAAAAGTGCAAGCGTCGGACACTAAATCCGGAGGACCGTATGCCTTCCTCACGCCGCCGCCACTCATGAAAGTCTCTTTATGGTATCGCGGCAATGGACGCTTTGCCGCCATTATGGCAATCGCCTTCCTTACCTGGTGCTGCTTCTTAGGATCTAATTTCTGGATTCAGGTGAGAGATCTACGTTCGGCAACTCGTTTGCCGTTTCGGGACTCGAATCACTCCGAAACTAATTACCACGCCATACAGCTTTACTACCAGGAATACCTTCATCTTACGCCAGTCTTGACTATGGTCAGGATGTTACCAATGTTTATCACAGGTGTCTTGTGTAATATAGCCGTTGCCCTCGTCGTCAATCGCCTCTCAGTCATCTACCTTCTTGGTAAGGCATACCCCGTTTGCGTACTCGACTAGCTAACTCACATTGCAACCATTTTCTCTGCAGGCGGCGGGACGATATTGTCGGCGGCCGGAGCTGTTCTCTTCGCCGTTATCATCCCCTCTTCTCCGTACTGGGCGTTTGGTTTCCCGGCGGCTATCATCTCCGTCTTTGGCGCCGATTTCACCTTCTCAGCTGGTTCGCTCTTCGTAGCACGCGTCGCCCTACCTCACGAGCAAAGTGTCGCTGGTGCCTTGTTCAATACGATGATACAGGTCAGCCAACTCTGATAATCTATACTCAGAACGTCGCTGAAGGGTTTTACAGTTGGGCACGGCGGTTGGCGTTACCGTTACAACCGTAGTGTTTGATAAGATCGCTCAGAGGGAGACTCGCCACGCCTCATTGCTCCCTCCTCGTCCCAGTGCGCCAGCCCAGAATCAGGTTGTCGATCTACTGCCTGCCTACCAAGCGGCTCAATGGACAGCGTTTGCTTTCGGAATTCTAGGTCAGTAGCTCTTTGTCTACGGTTCTGCCCGCAGAAGTCCAGTCTCCAATTAAAAAACTTCGCAGCTGCTGTGACAGCACTCGCATTCTTCCGTGGATTCGGGATTGTGGGACACCGGAAGGAAGATGACGATGATAAAACTGTCACTAGTAGTGGTAAACATCCAGAAGTATGAGACCTACTTATTGCGGCGATGATAACATCATTCATACTAATTTACTACGAAAACAAACATGTTATACCAGGCATCCATACATAGATATCGTTTGGACGTCATCGTAAATCCTAGGGAATGCGTAATGTCATCGAGAATTTACATAAACTAGGACTTGCAATATATATAGTCCGAAGGGTTAATGATGGAGTACCTTTGGTGAAAGATTGCGAGTTGCCACATGCAACCTCCTATGGCCTCCTGAGTTGAATAAGCGCCGATTGAGACCGTGTCAATATCTGATTGAACGTGAGGTCCGTAGACCCTCACTGATGATAGTCCAGAGCTTGCAGGCTGCGGGGAGGAAAGCCTCTTTCTGCTCAATCTCTTCCTACCTGCATTGCACGCATCTCAACATCTCGCTGTGCCGCACTTCTGTGCAGGGCCCCACGTCTCGTTGAAGGAACTCGTTGGTAAGTACTTGAAGTAGTCCTTACTGCTGGCAGGCGCTGACACTATCAATGAAGCTCTACTACGCACGAACACTCATCTATGCTTATTGCAATTCCAGTTGAAATCGCACGGATCGTCGTAGGGTACGTTAAGGACAAGGCATCCCTTCTAGTTTCGCATGCCTTGCGTCACATCGCTGAACCGTTCCTTTACACCGATGCTACTTTCCTTGGACCAATCGGAGAACTTCAGTGGGGTCAACACGAAGAACGATCGGACTCTGATATATCAAGTGTGGCCCACGGCTTTCTGCGCGGCATCACCTCGGGAAGCAGTGAACACGCCAATCGCGTCATAAGAATCAAGCTTCCCGCTGTCGCCTTTCGACGGGAATAATACACATTATTCCAAAGCGAATAATTGGACCGGCTCTGGTGCGGCTTGCTTGAGAGAATCCGGTCAAAATCAACGGTAGACAGCGAAGATCAACTACATTGGAATCTGCGGGCGAAAGCCTCCGACTGAGACGTGAGTACATAGACATTATTAATGATTGATTAAGGGGGGAGGCGCTGACGATCCATAAACCGCTGAAAGTGAGAAGCTCGGGGGCATGCCTTTACAGGTTGCTCCAGCCCCAAGACACAAGGTCTCTGGTCGAGCACGTTCCTTAATCGTCAACGCGCCATGGCCGACGTCTTCTCGAATGAGATCATGTCTAAAGGGAACCCTCATTCTAACCATCTCATACTTATGAAGGATAAATAGATGCGTCAGTACAGCAACTATATAGTATTACATAACACCGAGCCTTACAGTCACCACGAACATCTCTTGCAACGCAACCTTGGCTCAACAGAATACGAAATACTCACCAGTGTGGATCAGATATTCTCTAAGAAAGTTGAAATTGGCAGACTAGTGGTTGGTAGTGGAATGCGAGCGGAAATTAAGCGCTGAAAAGTCGTGGGAATGTACATAGGTGACCACGTAGGTTCAGCTTGGAAACTTGAAGTGTTTTCTCAACTCCCTCGCTCTCCACCACCACCACCACCACCACCACCACCACCACCACCACCACCACCACCACCACTACCACCACTTGCTCCTCCTTCTCCTTTCCCGTCGCTACCATGAACTCCGGCGTACAGAATCTGGTGATCTCCCTCGGAGCCATGCAACGTACGATACTTTCTTCAGATTCCAACTGAAAGCTGGCGTATTGAAAATAAGCACCTAGTGGCGCGCAAAATTCCATTCGACGACCCAGAGGTCCTGACTTACGTTCGAATTGGATATGTTGTTTCCCAGATCATCACACTGGGTGTCTACTACTATATTACCTTCGTTGTGAGTGGAACTTTTGCTGTTTTGCTTATATATGGAGTTGAACTCTTGGGTCGCGTCACCAGATCAAGAAAAAGAATGACCAGACAGTGTTGAAATACGGTCAGTGGGGATTCGCAAAAAGTGAACGATTATGGACTTATCGTATATTGATTCTAGTTGATGCGCCCAACGCGATGGTTGGTTTTCTGTGGTGAACAGCATTTCAACTTCGCTGAACCGTGATGCAGACACAGGAACCCGGTGCTTTGGTGACAACGACAGTGAAGGACTATGACTTAGCTGAGACCTCAAAACTGGTAAGCTAGCTGCTAGAACTGCACCGGTCTCAGAGTTCATCGTTTTCGATAGATTCGTAGCGCGTACATGGGAATCGCGATGATGGGCTTCCTCCATGGCTACCTCAAGTTCACCCAGCCGTTGTTCATCCAAGCCCTCATGGGATTGAAGAACCTTTACGACGCAAAGCCCGTGGCTCTGCACCTTCTCGGAAAGCCTGCTGAGGGCGACCTCAAGCGACCATTCAAGAGCCCCCCTGGCATGTTCGGCAGTAAGTACTCAGTCTTCTTCATCATCCCTAACGTGCCACTAATCGCACGTGTATTTCCTATCGTCTTTTCGTGTAACCGTGTGCTGCCTGATTCTGTCATGGTCCAATCAGTGGCAACCCCTGCTCCTGCAACAGACGCCGCTGCCATCGCTGAGGCCGAGAAGCGTGTCGGTTCGAAGAAGGAGGAGTAATCACCGTTTCCATTATGTTAGATTTACATCTTTTGGGATTAATTTATGTCCCCGTGGCGCGAGGGATTTCGATGATACGCTGCTGGCCCTGTATGTTGGAAGCACGTCTGCGGTGCGCAGTCCACATGGCATGAGGAAGCGAGTCTCCTGGTCGTCATGGACACCTCACGTTGATTTACTTCCTGGTACTTACGTCTTGAATGAGGTATGTAGGCTTTGGCTTCGCGTCCTACGGGACGAATGAAATCGAGGCCGCCATTGCTAGCTGCGATGAACAAGGATTTGAACGAAGCACATCGAGGTTAAATAGCCAGGCAGTCTTTCTCATTGGCGAACTACGGGTTACAAGCGAAGATTTCGGGGGGGCGAGCCCCGGATAAGTGGGTTAAGCCATGAAGGTTATTCCTGCGTCGTTTCTGGGCGGCGCCGGATTGACCATTACCCACATAGAGGCCTTATCGTTCCCCTTCACCCCCAAGAACTCCTTCTGACCTCTGTCGATGAATCCGAGTTGCTCAAATAATTGCTTCTGACCATTATGTCAATACAAGGGACGCCTTGCAGGCTGCTTCTCGTCACTCACATATACAACGTTTGTTGCTTCGGCAAGGGAATCATAGCCATGTCTTTGCGCCTGTTCAACGTGTGGGTTTAGTTGGCTTTCTCCAGAGACTGGAGAGCAGAAGGCCCGGGAGGTAGAGATAGTTTTGGACAAACCTTCTCAAGCACGGCTCGGATCATTCTCGTCGCTAACTGCTGAGAGGGATGGTTAGGAGCGATACCGATGAGCTGTAGGTGATAGGATCTTAGTCGTTTGCTGGGGCCTAGCTCTTGGTCGACAGCGCTGTGGTATTCGGGTAGAAACTAGTCAGGGATCGTCAGTCAGCACTGAGGCTAGGCGGAGGAGGGGCAGAGAGTCGGATGGGATGAAGCTGCGATTTACCTTGTCGTTCCACCATGTCTGCAGCTCATCGTCAAACTGAGCGAGAAGCGGTACGAGGACCCTCTCTTGCTGTGCTTCACTAGATGGGACGAACCGATGAGCCTCTGAAGTCGGTCGACAAGGCGTACTGCCGAAGGATGACTAACCTGTGACAGAATTCTGAGCCGGGGCCAAACCACACGGCGCCTCCAACGATAGTGCCGCTCGCATCTTCAGCGACATGGATTTCGCCTTCTATCGTCCCTGCCAGCAATACAGCGTTGACAAAGGGGACGACGAGCTCAGGATCGCGGCCGATAGTCATCTTGATGAAGCCGTCTGAGCATCTCGTTAGCCATGAGGGATGAGACATGGAGGGGAGCTCGGAAAGGCGGCGGGAAGCTTCCTACCATCTTTGAGAGCCGTTGAGATTGCTCTGGATGCCGCTACCAGCTCAAGCTCTGTTCAGGCCGTTAGATATTAGCATGAAAACATAGAAGAGAGGATTGAATACCAGTAGGGTCGCTGAGATGGCGGATAGAGTAGCTCATGAGCGAGTAATGGATGTAGAAGATAAACAAGCAAACCCAGCCTAGGAGCCTGTACTGAATATATCATATCTAGAAATGACGGGGATTAAATACCTCCTGGGCGAGCTCCAACCGCCTAAAACCAACAGCCATCTGAAAGAGGAATATACGCCTGATAAAAGCACCGTTGAAGACTCTATTGTGGTCAGCGATGGATCGTGTGGATATCCTGGATATCATGGTGGAAGAAATCCATTCAATATTCTATAAGAAAATGAAGAAACATCTCCCGCAGGTTGAACGTAGCGGAATGAGCATGCGCATCAAGAACGTCAGAGGAAGCACCGCTAATGAGAATATTTGGTGAGCATGTGCCACAATTGCCGTGAAAATATATAAGAAAAGTGGGATGATGAAGAGCATGCCAACGATCGGTCATCATACAGCATATCATCCATTCAAGGCGTAAGAGGAGAGATGCACAGAACAGGATGACAGAGAAGCCCCAAATAATGCAGAAGAAGATAAAGACACATGCGTAGATTGATGGGGGAAAGTGAATGACCCCACACCATGCTTTGATACTGGGGCTGATGAGAAACCGAACCGCGTAGATTAATGCCGAGCGTCGCTTGGTACAACGGAACCGACCATTAAGCCCTACCGCAGAGGGTTCTATCGTCAATACAGCTTAGTAGTTTCTGATCACAAGTCAAACAGATGAGACGACAGAACATTCTGACCGTTTAGCGATGAGACAGCAGGACGACAGAAGCTCAACCAGAAGTACTTGCACTGAATGAATAGCATGCTGAAATAATCACGCTGCGCATTGATCTAAAGGGTGTATAATAGCATCTAATCCAAGTTGTACCCGACAAGACTTCGTCGGCCAATGATCTCCCCAACCTAGAACGCAAGTCGTATTAGATGTTCAATACAAGGGTGACTAAATGACCCACTTTGAAAATCGTATAGGCCTCTACTGCGTAGATTCCCACCCGTGCAATCTCCCCGTTGCTTGCGATAGTCCGCCAGTAAGCCGGGTTCGATGCACGCGACCAAAGTGTAGAGTAAGCGCTTTTGAGGGTGGCGGTGGATGTGGGAGGTCGCAAGCCTTCGGCATGGTAAACTTGCTTCACAAGTTCCCGTGCGACAGAGAAGTTGTAAACGAGTGGCTGTTTATACGCTGAAGAAGCCGGCAATCAGTATGCTGAATGAAAAATGACGGAATTGCCGGGTTGCACACGTTGACCATAACGGCGAAAGGAGAAATAGCTAGCAGTGAGCGTAGCGTCAAGTGCCGATATCGCATTTCCTCCGCTGCTCGGCAGAAACTAAATCCTTGTTTCTGACAGGACACCCGCCACACTAATACGATCCTCTTAAATCCTTGCACATTTCCGACGCGGCCTTCCAAGTGGGTCCCCAGCTACACTGGAAATGAAACTACTCACAACCAAGCATCTGACCGGCTTTCCCAGTGACTGGCTCCAAGAACGTCTTGGTCGACTCCCAGAGTTTTTCCGCATTCTTTTGAGCGCTGCTCAGCGCGTCTTGAGCCTTCTTTTGAGCAGCATCGGCTCCAGCATTGGAGGAAGAGAATCGGGCGCCGTGGATGTTCGCAGCCCGCGAACGAGTGACTGGGCGCGAGACAAGCTGCCTCAAAGGGCCTGCGGAGAATGTTGACCGCATGTTGTCGTCGAAGGAGTGAAACGAATGCGCTCTAAGGGGAGCGTTCTGGTGAAAGCTGGCGGAATCGTGGGAATACTGACCAATTCCGCAAGTCCCCGGCCCAAATAATCTAATCTTATCAGGCGCCATCGTACTGTCTGACCATACCTGTAGAAATCGCGCAAATGATCATAGGTCATGTCGCCGGGCAAAGCCCTCTGAAAATCCCCTCCTTGTTTCACAATCATCTTGCTCTCTCATCGAACGTAAGCTCTACGCTGATGTCTCTTTGCTTCGTCACCTACCCTTGCGCGACGATGGATGGGATCGACTTGATCTTGGTCACTCAGCTCAGGACGAAGATTCATTTTTGCAGTGCCCTAAATCTATACTGTTGGTGGGGAAAAGGTTCTCCTCAGCCTCACGACTGACGGCGGGCGTCGTGCCCGGTATGTCAAACGAATATCCCTACCATCCAATGTCTTTCAAGGTGAACAATATTCGATTTTTCAAGCTATTTTGTCGTCGCTTCCATCCCTTCAAGATATCCTCGTCCATACGTCTTGGACCTCAAATTGGATCAATTATCTGGACCTTCGTCACTTCTTCGACGGTTCACGGCCCTCATTTTCACTCAGAACCTCCGCTTGGCTCACGGGGAATGTGCAATTGTGTGTCGATGGTTTAGGATGGCTCCTTTTGGGCCAGACTTCCCTCGAATATTTATCTTTATATCCATCATCTACAAGATCTACCTTATCGCCCGTAGCGGGTCTCGATCTTGAGTCTTCCAAGGCGTGTGATTCGTTCGCGCCCCGTCCTTTCCCAGACTCTTCAAAATCACAACCAAGCAAGATCTACCCAACACCTACACACAAATTGCGAACACCTACAATAAATAAGCGACGCTCTCCGAAATGTAATAGTCCTTGTTACCCGTAAATCCCTGGTGCTTCAAATGGCTGAGGTCGCCACGCCGAACTTGGAGTATTTGGAGGTCGACACCTTTTGTGTATGTCGACAAGCTTCCGTGATTCCTCTACTAATAGTCCCTCAGTCGTCCTTATACGGCGTACTTCATGATGTGCCCGAGCTCCAAAGGGACGGCAAGCTCCGCCACCTGTGCATCTTGCTGGACTTTGCACCGAATATTGGCGTAGGGTGGGGCTTGAAGCCGATACTTGGGGCGACGATGATGTGGCGTTCGCGTTCAATTCTCTCCCCTCTCTTGAGTACATCAGCATCCACATACCGTCTACCTCAGCGAGGTACCATGATGAATGGCGGCATGATTGGGAGAAAGACTGCAGTATCGTCTCTTTTGACCCCAACGATCATCGAGCGGGATACCGGGGTGACTCCTGAGTTTTAGGTAAGTTTAATGATTTAGTGTCGCGGCTCAATCGCTGATTTCCCAGACGGGTTAGGGGAATCATGCTTCCCTGTGGGCATAGATCTGTCTACGGAATGGATCAGTTGGTGTTAATGTACGATGTGGCTGGTAACAAAGAGAGTGGTGAAGACGGGAGATGGGATCATCTATGTCGGCTCTTGTGTACTCCAGAACCTACCGGGAAGTAAATGCAAGGACAAACAGAGGGTTGAGTTACAGTCGTGTGAATGATGATTTGGTTGGAAACAGCATTGAAATCGACGACTCTGACTGCTATTGGTTAACTCTTCATGTAAGATGTCGATGTGTACGAGTTGAACGTTGGGCGTGCGTCCGCCTTTCACTGCCTTATGGGGCTGATGCTCAGTAATGCGGGCGTTGAATAAAGAGAAGCTATGGTATTGTACAATTCCAAAGTTGACAAGCCTGACATTGTAGCCACCATTCGTCAAAAGTAGAGGCACCAACATCAACTTTAACAGGGAAAGACTTTCCAACAGAGTAACGATTATACTCGGACGGATAAGACCTCTTTAAATCGACAGTCCGAAGAAACCGGTTCTCTTCGTACAGTTGATCCACAAAATTACTGTGGTTACCGCCTGGCTTGAATCCGGATAGGCGTAGGTACTGGATATGCATGGTGGCGAGCGCTTCGGTGATGGGTAGAAAGTCTTCCAAAATTCCAACCTACGCGCGCCGGATTTCGAGTTGAATAAACGAGACAATGAATAGGGGCAAGACTCACGCTTCGTAACATTAACCAAACACACCGAATGTTGGAGACAAAGGGCGCCAACTTAAGCAGGTCATCTGCTACACAGCGCAGTGATCGGAGGTTATTGAAGGCTTCGTGAATTTCTGCATCATCCGTCTTGATCGTAACGTCGAAGACAGGCGTGTTCAAGAGTAGATGGGAGACCTTTCTGCCCGACATGACGGAGACCGCAAACACCAGCGGTGCCTGTAAGACACGTAGACGCGGCAGCGCCGATGGGGCGAGAGAGATAGCCGAAGCAACGGACGATAGCGAAAGGTACTCCAGCGATGGTTGAGCTTCTAGGAAGTGGGCGAAAGCCTCGATGTCGTGTACATTATTAGAGCATGCGAAGTGGGTAAGTGAAAAGGGATAAGTCGTAGGGGCGGGCGACGGAAAGGCAACGAATGGTTCCCAATGATAGAGTAAATTCAGCCGCTTCAAATTGCGCAGACGGGCTAGTATAGCGTCGAGAGCGGCTGTCTTTCGATCGCCGAGCGACACCCCGTTCACCGTGATAGAAGTGGTGAGCGAATGAACGTACGACGATAACCTATCGTTCTCCCCAGTGACCCTCAGATAAAACCCCTGCAGACGACGCAGGTCGTGTGTCGTCGCCACGACGTCCCTAAAGAGAAGGGGCTCGACAAGTGCCTTGAATGCCCGGGATACGAGAAGAAGAGAGAATAGCGCCTCTTTGCCATCGACTCGCTCGAATATCATCTGGAAAAGCTCAGGAGGGAGAGGAGGCGACTTCATGGTGGTGGTGTCCTGATAGGCCGCTATCCGTCGCTAGACCTCCGTTTTAAGTGTGCGGAATTTTCCATTTGCCATGTCGCCATCAATTGATACGTAAGGCTGTGTCCACGGATTCCCTCAGTATTCTGGCCGATCCACTTCATCTGCGCAAAATACAGGGTCAAGTACCCGGGGCAGGAGGAGAAGGACACAAAGTAGGCGAGATTTAAGCTTAGGCGCTGGCACAAGTATTAGAGTCAGGGGCTGTCCTACCCCGTCATATAGCTAGAATCAAAAGGCTTCACGTCCATGGTACATATAGCTCAACTTTCGGGACCGCCGCAAATCCTGAGATAGCGAGGAATAGTCTCCAATTGCGGTAGACCTACTCCCAACCAAACCTAAACACTGGCCAATATCTACATCTACCATCTTCAAAGGCCATCATAAGGCTCGCCTGATGGCGTCAGCCAGCCTTGCCGTCGTCGATACAACGAACCATAGATCAAAGCTTCACAGTTTGGGGAGACGACCAATGTCATGGTTGAATTCCGATACATTTACTGATTCGGTCGTCAGGAAGGAAGCGTATAGGTTCAACGGTTCGTATGATCTGATGTGAAACTAATGACGGACAATTCAAACAGTAGACCCGGAGGTACAGGCACCGAATGCCTCCTGGGAAAGCGTGTGCATAGCAATCGCATCCTTGGGGCGTATCCCAACATACTGCGTCGCGACATCAACACTAACAACCGGTGAAGCAATTCCATGCCTAAGAACGAAGACGCCAATCAGTACTCATTCTATTCTTAAACAATCCACATATCAGGATTGATAGATGACTTACTTCACTTGTAGATGCTCTAAAACCAACTCCTTCTCCACGAATTCAGGGAAGAAGTGCGTGCATCGATTGCATGTATATAGAAACGTCCTCGCTATCGCTACCGGGTCCTCGCGTTGTTTGACGGCAGTAGAATCTGAGGGAGAAAGAATATAGAAGTTGGGATGGGAGTGAGTGGAAGCTTCGATGAAATGATGGACCTAGATAATGGAGTAGAAACGAAGGGAGGGAACGTCAAGCGCCTCAACAAAAAAACAGCGCACTTACGCATTCGCGCCAAGTCATAGCCGCTCCCGCTGTGTGTTCACGGCAATCCATGCACTGAATTCTCGCATCGGCCCGATCCAAATCCTTTGGTTGCGCCGTCTCCAATCTCAGAGCCGGCTCCCCACTCAAGCCTGTATTGATCAATGCGATAAGTGCCCTAACGGCCCCAGAGCCCCTCGAGCTCCATTGAAGCCCGCTGCGAAGGAGACCGTCGCCATCGCGGCGCAATACAGGCACAACATCCGCCCAAGATATATACGCCCTCCTTGACTTTGACGATCTCGGGGTCGGGATCAATGTTGCGGCTGACCTTGAAGACGAGGGAGGGCGGGAAAACGGAAGTGGGGGTGTGGAGGGTGGAGGAAGCTCTAAGACCGTGGTAGCGAGATCGAGGTCTTCGAGCTGTATCTCAGTTCGAGGCGGTGGATCCTTTTTGAGCTTGTCTACAGAGCGCGGGGTCTTCTCCGTCTCCCTGTCATCGTCCTTTGTCAATACCTGGTTCTCATTCTCCCCACACTCTTCGTCCGCATGGTTTTGATTCTTTGCCTCCTCGTTAATACTGGCACGTACGACCTTCAACAGCCTCTGCCGCCGCCTTAATCCCCAGCCTTCAATCTCGCTCTTCATCCTCTCTCTCAGCTTCAAATGCGCAAACTTCGGGTGGTTGATGTCCAACTCCTCCTTTCCGCTTTCTCCCTTGTCGCCACCAATGAATTTATCATTGATCAACTCCTTAAAAACGCCCACCGCCATAACGTACTCTGCACCAGGCAACGCCGCCCACTGTTCAGCAGGCAGCTCTTTCGCGACGGAAAGGTACAACTCGGCGATAGCGCCACGCCGGGAGATGATTATCTCGGCGCGCTCGCGCTCGAGACGCCGGGATTTCGCGGATGCGAGGGTCTGGGTGATTCGGGGGAGGAGTGCAAACCAATCTGGAATGAGGGTGGGCCGGTTAGGTGTAGGGGGCAAAGAGGGGAAGAGACTGACCTGCGTCGGTGACGTGCTTCTTGGGTGTGGCCAACGCTACAAGCTTCGGGGCGACGCTCTGCACATCGCGTGGGTCGTACCCAGCCTCAAGACATCGCGACCTCATACTACAGGAAACACTTCTCATCAGCGCCGTGCAGATGCAAGCATTGTCACGAATCACGAGAAAGGGAGGGCTTAACTCACAGTTTCGCAAACATCAGTTTTTGTTCAACTTTGTCGGCAGCATTCTTGCGCGACAACTCGCTTATCCAGGGCTGCATATCCGCCGCTTTCTAAAAACTAATGGATCAGTACTAGACCGCGTGCACGGATCGACTCCTCGAACTGACATTTGAAACGAGGAGTACGAGTGCTTTCCTCTCCTCAATAAACTTCACAAGGGTGTCCTTGGCCTCCACGTCATCCCCGGCGATATTCGCCTTAAGTTGTTCGAAGCTGCATTTGATTTCTTCCCAGTCTGCCTTCCAGTATATACGGACGGTTGGGCCTGAGCCACCACTATAATCTGCGTAGAAATCGCGTGGTTATCAGGGAGCTCGCGAGGCGAGAAGGGCAAGAGAGTACGTTTGCTGGTATAGTTGAACACCATATCCCGTAGTGGGCTTTGAGGACCTTTGTCCTTGGCTATCGGCTCCCTAGATATCACGATGCTGGATACAACAACATTTCCACGTGAGCATCCGGGGGAAGAAACAGGATAGAACATACTTGTGCGGTTTATCCAAGCAGTCTTGACATATCCTCCGCATTAAGCAGAAATTCGGTAATGTGTCTCCCTTTCGACAGCTCTATACATAACCCCCCTCTTCAATCAAACTCACGCAAACGGCAAGTGAGTAGTAGTGCTCACTTCGCAGATGAGCGCTCCGAAGAGCAAGTCCGCCCATTTGAGGTAGGGAAATCCATTCGGGTGTTGAGGAGCGTTCTCCGCGCGAAGAAGCTTGATCCACACGGTGTTGGCTTCAGGACTCGACAGGAAAACTTGGAATTCAGGGAGTGAGGCGGAAAGCTCGACGGCGTCTCGTGGTGAGAGCCATTGCAGCGTCTGTTCAAGTCAACACTCAGCGCAGGCGTATAAGTGGCGATGGCGGTTGTACCTGATACAAGATGTCGATAGGAAGCTCAAGGAGGCGGCGAAGGGACATCGTCGCCGTGGTTGGCGGTGTGCGCCGAGTGTGCGATGTGTGCGCGTGACTGTGACATCGCGGTCACCGGTCACATCGTGCTGAGAGAGCCACTCAAGGCGCCACTGCTCTGAAAATCTGACACCGGATCCACGGGGAGCGCCTGGCTCCAGAGTCCCAGAGAACTCCAAAGAACGGCACAATCCGGCACGATCCCACATTCACCCGCCTTGCACCTCATGAGCTTTCAACAATCACACGCCGCCTGGTCGCTATCTCCGCCATTCCCGCCAACCTGCACGCCGCCCGTCTCATTCAGGGAATCGACTAGTTATATCGGGACCTTGGCAGCTAGTACTTACTTGAATGTAGTTGTTGACGTAGTATCAAGTTTTGCATTCTGTTTCAGAGCACGTAAATCAATGATTGATGTAGAAGGACGTTGTATTCTAATTCGGCAGTAAGTTACAGCGATGTGGTGTAAATAGGGACAGGTCCGTATCGTAAAGTAAAAAGTGTCGCTTCGTGAGTCCTCAGTTCCCCGAGAAGGGTCATGCTCTTGTTGGAGGGAACATATGCCGATATGCTATATGAAGGGGTATTAGTGAAGACTACAGGATACGTACAGGTGCCTTGCTCTAGCGCAAACCGGTTGTATAGATGAACCTCCACTTCACTCCCTTGCTGTGAACTCTCTGCCCAAATTTCTTCGTGCATGACTGCCCATACAGCGTCAACAAGGGCTACTCCCCATTCAATTGCCCTTGCTAACGCCGCACGAACCGGGTCGGGTACCGAAGATTCTTGCGGCGTGAGTTGCATTGTTATGAAGGGCTTGGCCAGTACAGCGAGGCGAGCGACGAGAACGTGAGACGAGAGTCGGGAGGAAGCTGGTGAAACATAGAGGCTATTGTCGGCGGGAACGACGCCATTGAGGACGATCGTCGACAACAGTGAAAGGCGAAGGCTGGCGCGCATATGCCTCCACAATTCACAATGAACAAGTGGGAGCCGTGGGATTGATTAGTCACCGTGCCGCTTGTGCCGTTCTCCAGCTTTTCTCCAGAGAGTCTCCAGAGCCAAG
This sequence comes from Pleurotus tuoliensis, assembly GCA_036872985.1. Classification (NCBI taxonomy): domain Eukaryota; kingdom Fungi; phylum Basidiomycota; class Agaricomycetes; order Agaricales; family Pleurotaceae; genus Pleurotus; species Pleurotus tuoliensis. The sequence goes on from JAYMDH010000014.1 coordinate 526,180, forward strand.
CGCTTCCCGTGGATTCAGAGTTCTGGAAAATCTGGAAGATTTCGCTCGTTCTCATGCTTTCGACCTCAACCGCCACAACCGAAGACAAGGCTAATGGCATTCTCGCAGTGTGCGGGTTGTAAGTCTAATCACTCATTCACCAAAAAATCCACAAATAACGCAAGCAGCTCATGCATATTTATTCCAGATGCAGGAGACAATTCGCGAGATATACGTGTCCTTCGTGCAACGTGCCGTACTGTTCGTTGACCTGTTTTCGATCTGACGTGCGTCGTTTCACGGACTCTCCGTGCCGCACTGATCCCACTTATCTGCGCGTTTGCAGTCCCATGGCGAATGCTCCGAAGGTTTCTACCGGAAGGAGGTGGAGACAGGCATCCAATCGGAGCCTTCGAAGACGGCTGAAGAGAGGCGCAGGATGATGGAGTTGTTGAAGAAGTTCGAAGAGGATGGTTTGAAGCAAGAGGATGAGGATGGGGATGGGGACGATGGGGACGATAGTGATGGAGAAAATGAGACGAACGAACTATCAAAACGTCTGCGTGGTGTCGATCTCGGCGAGTCGCTCTACTTGTTGCTTTCGTTTGCGTTCTCAATCGGGGGATTCTTTCTTAGATTCGACATTGTTAGACGATCTATGGACGCTCCTCACACCCTCTCAACAACAGAAATTCCTAAAGGCACTCCAAGACCCCTCGAGCGAACTCGCACAACAACTCCTCGCGAGTGACCAGATCGAGAAGGATACGGTCTTACCTTGGTGGAACGACCACAATCATGGCTATCTTGAACTCGACGGAGAACACGAGACTGAACTCAGGGATTCGCTTCGATACGGGAAGGACCCTCGCCCAATGCAAATCCCTACGCGTATAGTTACACCAGTCGAGGGCGGGCCTTCGTTGGTGTACAACATAGTAGCTGTCCTGTAAGCTTGTTTCCACCCAATCAAAGCCTACACTAACATCCCCATCGTAGCATCGCGTATGCCTACACAACGCGCTCCTTCGCCATGTCCCCTCTCTCCTCCATCCCGCCCCACTCCCCCGATGTCCTCGAGGCGCAACGGACGATCGCACGGGTAACGCCGTTCCTCGTTGAAAGGCGGGCGACTGCGGTGTTCGGGAGCGTGGCGGAGGTGGTGACGGACATTTGGGCAAGGCTTGGGCAGGTATGCTACTCAGATCCTTCCCTCGTGAACGGCAAATAAACTAGAACTCCTCTCTCAGGGTAATGACAATAACGAAGCCATGAGTGTGTTCCTGGGGGACGCGGCGGAGCTTCTGCGGCCTCTGCCCGTCGTGCCCTTGCCGCCCTTGCCATTGCTATCTTCTCCTCAAGACCCAGGCCCAGACCCTTCCTATGATTACGACGCGCACCCACACCGCCGGTCTGCTCTCGCGCTGTCAGACCTGTACCATCTATATTCCTTCCCATCTTCCACTCTACGCGGACCCACGAAAGTGAACCCAACAACGCAGAAGCTCGTCTTCTACGGCGCCCGAATGCTCGTGCTGCCCTCGCATATGCTGTCCGTGGTTGCGCAGGAGTTACTGGCGTATATCGAGCTGATGAAGAGGGAGCGCTCCGTGCAAGCATCCGAGTCCGCTTCGGGGGCTATGTCGACGGAGGCTAGGGTGAGGGCGGGAAGCAGCAAACCTTTGGTTGAGGAAGTTTAGCATTTCGCGCCGCGCAAAGTACTACGTAACAACCGCATCCATTCGCGAGTCTACACCTATCTAAGGTCGTCTCCTACCAGTAAACTATCATCGCATACCTCCCTCTCCGGCACAGGATGAGATATCAGAGACCCAGCACGTCCTTCACGCGGCCATCCCTCGGAACCATCCTGATCCTGAAGGGCACAGGGGAGCGCCCGGACAGGCCGTCGTACTCCTTGAGGTCGATGGGCTCGCCGGGGATCTCGTGCATGCGGAAGGCCCAGAGGATGCGGGAGATGCAGAGGAAGATCTCGCGCTCTGCGACCCACATTCCGGGGCATATGCGGCGGCTGGACGGGGATGTGAGTTGCGTGGATCAATGCAGGAGAAGGGAGAAACGTACCCGGCACCGAACATCCAGTGGTCGCGTTCGTAGGGATTTGCGAGGTTTGCCGACTCGGATGAGAGGGTCGAGTCTTTGATGTAGCGCTCTGGCTGCAAACGAACGTAGAAATGGTCAGCCGATGGCGGTGTGTTGTTTGGGCCTTTGATTGGGACTTACGTTGAAGATGTGGTGATCTGTGTGCCGGCTGGGGTCGTGATGCATCGTGTACTGCACAGCCAGGCGTAAGCCACTCAGCACGAGTGAACGAAGCGCAAGTACTTACTGAGTTGATGATGACGACGGAGTCTTTGGGAATAAACTGCCCCCGATACGTGAAGTCTTGCATACTGAAGTGGGGAGCCCCCAGCCAGAATGGGTTATGCACCCGCTCGATTTCCTGAGCACAGCGCAAAGACAAAGGTAGGATCGCGTTAGCTTAACTCCACGGGGTAAAAAATAGGGGTGGAAGGTGAGTGTACCTTTATAATAGCGTGGATGTAGGGCAGATTCTTCTCGTCTTCGAGGGTGGGTAATCGATCCCTGCCTACGACGCGATCCAACTCTTCGTGAGCCTTCGCCTGTATTTCGGGGTATGTAGGTATCAGGGCGGAGAACCACTGTATGATCGATCCTGTCTATCCAGTCACCGTCAGTACCTCCACCCTTATCCCCACAGGATATTTAACGTACCGTTTCAACGCCCCCAACCATAAACGCCGAACACAGGATCGATATATCTTTGTGATCCAGCTTCTCTTCCTCCCTCCCCTCCAGAATCGCTTTGGCGAAGCACTCGGGGACTCGCTCACCCGATTTCATGCGTTCTTCGAACTCGAGGGCCATGCCACCGTAAGTCTCGACGAGGGCGCGGTGGAGCTTCTTGCCCCGGGATGTCATGCGGTTGGGCAGCTTTTGGAGGAGGGGGATGAAGTCGACGAGGTTTGAGACTGGGCCCGTGCAGTTCCTACATCATACATCCCTACTGTTTAGTAGGGTTACAAAGTAATATTAAAGAAAGACGAACATAAATTCGCGGGAGAGCTTGAGTGCATGTGCCACTAAGGGGTGGTTTATCGAGTCCGTACGATCCCCGTATACGATCGACATCATATTGTTGAGCGAGCATCGACCAGCGTGGGGTTGAGGATTGATCGGCGCTGCCCCGGCCTGACCGTGGCGATAGAGCTCCTTCAGTAACTCGGTCGCCTCGAAATCCAAGGTATGGTTGTAGCCGTCTACCGCTCTCTGTACCAGAAAAGCTGAGGCAATCCTACGGTGTTTTCTCCTTCACACCGATGTAGGTCAACCATAATTGCTTACCCCTTTAGACAATATACACATATCACTCACCAACATTCATTGTATGGGGTATCGGTGATACCCCTCCCCTCAAAGATAGTCTGCGACTTGATGAACATATTCTTCCTGGACGAGAAGATAGCCCCATTTGTCACGATGAGATCTTTGACGATCTGTGGGTCAGAGATGATGATGAAGAGCTGATTTCCCAGCCAGAAGGAGTAGAGCGGTCCGAACTTCTTCGCCCAGTAGTCGAGCGTTAATTCGGGGTAGTGCGTGAGGAATGGGAAGGATCCTGTACATGTGAGGATGCGAGGATGAGAATGGTGAAACGGGATAGGGGAGGCGGGCCGGGGTATTTAGTTCGCGTTGTGCTTACCTAGGATGGGCAACCCGATTGGGCCTGGAGGTATGGAGTAGCCGTGTTTGTCGACGAGGCGGGAAGGGAATACCCACTCCCTAAAGTGGTAGAGAAGGAATGCTATGGCTGAGAGCGATGCAGATAGGACGGCTAGTTGGGTATTGGATGCATTTTGGTGAACAATTCCGAGGGCGAGACGTTGAGCTGAGAACGTGGAGTTCGAGGTGGACATGAAATCCATATTCGAAAAGGGTTCTGGAGAAAAAGGGTGCTTCAATTTCAAGCACGAAAGCGCAGTCGCTTTACTCTCTTATAGACGCAGCATTGGTATAGAAGAAATGGGGATCCTGTCGACACTAATTCATCGGCCACATCCCATCTTCTGCTGATGGAAAAATCCAGATGAACGTTAGCTGTGAGTGTGGAAGAAGAAGATCCAAAAGGCGAGAGAAACTTGACCCGCTAGTCGCGCGGGAGCCAAGAATGCAGTGACGAGTATATCGTCCGTGTGGGTTTCTCTACGAGGGGCTAAGACGTTCAGCAGCTTAAAATTAGATCATGGAAGTTCGCACCTAAACTATGTCACGCATGCTTTGATCCAAGCTCGTCTTTTTCCTTACAGTCCGAGTACCATGCATCAACGGCGCGCGCGTAGGGGAGAGAGACCCGGGGAAAGGACGGCACTCGGGAAAATGCGTGTACGCGCGCGCGTAACAAACATATCTCGGTGGCTCTCTCGAAGTACATATGATCATGAGGAGCGGCCAGAGATGACACTGCGGGTTCTACGCAGAACACGTCCAACAATGCTATGCTTACGCTTGAGACCTTTGAGCGATATCCAACGCTTGGTATCAACAGCTTCTGCAAAACAATGATCAATGATGGTTTGTGAATTGCCTTATGCGGCGCAAATCTCAAGACCTACCGGGAATTACCGTTCAGGTACTGCTTGCAAGGTAATTAGAGTCGCTTCTGGAGACGGTAGACCGACGCAATTGACGCTGGAAGCGGAGGTCTTCATGAAAACCCAGACGCCCACTAAGGCTTCGAAAGGATGGAAAGTCAAAATGGATGATGTGAATGATTTAACTACGCCCTCTCGCACCATTGCTTCTGAGTCTCCCTCGAGGTTTAATTGAGGCCGGCATCGAGCGCTGACTTGGGTCCTTAGGCTGCCTATTTACGTGCCGGAGCCAGCTGATCAAACGCACGAATGAAGTATGATGCGTGACATACTGATTGGAACATCTGTTAATCTTTTGCGAGTATCCACACCGATTCGCAGGCCTCCAAAAGGATGCGACGTCTGCTTATTGTCTCAAGATTGTCTTGTGGTCCTTCGTCCTACTTATGGGGTATCATTGCGAACAGAACGAAACTTTACAGTCATCCCGGCTTCTCGGTGTTCCAGGTGGTACATACATAGCTCGCCTGCGAACTCATGACTCCAGCCTTCGAGGCGGAACGCCATGGCCCTTCTTTGGGCATATTTAGAGAGAACATATGAGCAGCTATTGTTACAACTTAGCCCGTGTGTGCGAATGCGAGCAGGCCTTGTGAATGTGATTTGCGCCATGGGAGGGTGATTTGAGTGTTCTGGGAGTTGGGAGTTAAGGTGGTCAACGTTGATGTCCAAGAAGCCGACGACTAAAAGAACACCATCGTGTGCCTCTCCGTGCATAGAATAGTTGAAAAGCACTGATACTTTATTTCCTTCTTGGTTAATTTGATGAAAGCATCAAATCATCAAGGATTTAGAAAAGCGAGGTCCCGGGAACGACGGAATCAGAACACTGCCAGCCAATATCGTAAGCTCACTACAAATAGAAACCTCAGTAAACATAGACATGGCATCACCACGACAAGCGGTTGCGCGTCCCGAGTGCCATTCATTTGCAATTTATTACTCTTCCGTAACGATGGTTCCAGACAAACACGCGAACGGGAGAAGTTCGTCCAGAACGGAATCGTAGAGCGTGTGTATCGTAGGAGTAGAGCTTTGCCGGAGCCCTCGGTCTTGCGTCGTACTTTAGGAGGTTCGAGTTCACAAACGGAGTGGGGTTCCAAATGAAAGCGACGAGTGGAGAGATCAATGTTTGGGGTCCTCTCGACGAGGATACCAACGGTGATAGTGATCTAAGAGGAAGGTTGATGGAGAGGTCGATTTCGGACCTTCGGCGCTTCGTCGGAGATACCTGGACTCGTATGTAGATTATCTGTTCAACGAAATGGTAGCCTCAGTTGAGGTCTTCTTCAGGCATTGTGAATCATCCCCGTGTTGATTGCAGAAAGCGGCATTGGCGTAGACGTAAGGTTCAGTGAGAAGACGAGACGAACGGGATACACGGAGATCGCCCAGAGCTACGACGCCAGACTCGAAGTGCCCAGGAAGATTCGAGCGATCCATAAAGGAAATTCGAGTGCCATGACAAGTGAGGTAATGAAGAGGCTTCATTGATGAGGGTGAGTGAGCGTCGGCGCCCGAAATTAAAGAATGTCGCGAGAAAAACCTGATGATATCAACCAGCCGGTCAGATCGCGAGAGCTTTCGTATAAGAGCAACCTGGCGGCGTTAACTGAAGGTCGCATCAAGAGCTACTATACCCCGAACTTCCATGATAAAGCCTTCCAGCACGAAGAGGAATAATCTTCCCCCTGGGTTCGGGTTTCCCGTGGTTCAACGCTCAGGCGTCAGCGGATTGTTCGATGAGAAGTGAAAAAGTTGACCGCAGTAAATTGAGAACCTTGGCGGCGACCGGGGATGACTCGAAGTCGAACTTACACAACAAAAACGGAGGATCGTCGAGCACGCCCTGGTATAGATGAAATCCAGGAACGTCGCCTAGAAGCGTTATACAACTTGTATACAACGGACAACCGACCACTCGTGTGAGCGAACCACGCTATCTCCATCAGTGTAAGAACTCACCTTCGTGTCATCATTGCCAGCGCTAGCCCCGCCACATTATGCGGAAGGTCAAGGTTGCCTCACTGTGACACTGTAGCTGTCGTTGAGGGCATCCAACTCTTGCTGATTGCAATGACGTTCACCATAGATTCTGATCAATAACGAAAGAGTGCGGTGATCCCAGTCTGTGCTTGCGACGCTCAAGTATGAGTGAAGATGGATTGACTATGTAAGACGATGGGCGGGACATCCACCTTTGGCAAACACGGCAATTTAGGGCAGGCTTATAAAAGCCCGACTCCGAGCGACTGGCGCCTAATACCAACGCGTGCTCTGCCGATGCTTCGCAATCCTTTAACTTAAAGTTACTCTTGCTTACGACCTCCACATTGCCAACGACCTTCAAACTGAGTACTGAGTATTTCAGTTATACAAGATGTTTACGAATCTACAAACGCGTCCGTCAAATGCTGTCGCGCGTCGGAGCTGCTGTCCAAACTGCTTTTTCCATACGGGTTCAATGGCTCGATATCCCGACATGTATCTTCGTCGACGCCCTGCTTGGCGTCTGCCAATCCCGACTTGAGCCTGGTGCCGTTCAGAGATTGATTAATTAATCCACCGAAGGGCTGGCTTTCTGTGATAGCTGAGTCACTATTGATGGTACTGTCGGGGTTGCCTCTTTGGACTCTGTCCGACCAGACGTTTGCGCTGCCATAACCGCCGCTCGATGTGGCTATACGTGGCGCGTAAAGTTAGAAATTGCGGCATGTTCTAGGTGCGTGGCTCACTGTCGTTTGACGGAGGATAATTTTCGACTGCTGGCCCAGGTTTGCTAGTTCCATCGTGTTCGTTTCCGCTTTTTGAACCTGGTTGTCTACTCGCGACTACGGCGAAATCGAATAAGGACTTGTCATCGTACCAGACATGATCGAGTCCTCACCGTTACCGAGGCCGGGTGCATTGGCGTCCTTGTTTCTGTATTCGTTGCTCATGATGGTTCTACTTTCTTCCAGGACAATGGGATGACTGGTCATTATATGTGACCTGTTACTACATTGACGTCAGACCCCCGTCTGCGATAGGGGTGGCGGAACTTCGGCCCCCCTAGCGAGGCAAAGGCGGGCGAAGGCTCGATTGAGGGGCACGCTGGTGGCGCCGCATGCTCACGTCGCACAGATTTTACATTTCATAGGACAAACAGCAATGAATAATGCTCGAGTGTATGGCGATCACCATCGACCACAACCCCCCGCTGCCAGGACCGCCCCAGCAACCAAGACGGTTGCTGGTCAGTGAACTGACGGCCGAAGTCCTGTCTGGGTTCAAAAAGGGGATTTAGTGTTGCCGCCGAATGAACAATCATAAACGGGTTTAGACTTTGTCGAGGTTGCTCATCGTACTCGCATCTGAGGAGTTTACCCATGTCTTCCTTCACCGTTCGTCTTTATCGTCCCACTCTGTCCTCCCCCACATGAGGCCATTTTCCTTTGTGTACTCTCCGATGTCAATGCTGCGCTTTCGGTGCTGCCCAGCGACTATGGCGTAAGGATTGACTGCGCTGTCACCCTCAAGCATGGACACTGAGCCCTTTGCTTCGCAGATTGTCTTGGCCTCAGCGGGCCTCAGCTGAAAAGCTGGAAAGAAACGGTCCATCAACTCCGCTATCGATAATTATAAGACCTCGCAGTGCGTAGATTTCGGGTTTTCTTACTCATTCTCTGATTCACGTAGCTGAGTGCCTAATGCCGTCAATGTAGTATATGGGACAGGTGGCGCCGCAGCACACCTTCGAGACATATTCATAGTAACGAAGCTATATGTTGTCTTCTGCGCCGGCCACTGCGGAACTCATTGGATGACTTGGAAGCTCCTTATTTATTCTGCTGAATACCTTGTTCACCACCAACGAAAACTTCAGAGTCGACACTCTACACTCACTCGATCAAATCTAAAACATGGCTGTTGAGGACGGTATTGCTGTCTTGGTGAGTACCAGGCCACACATATTGCGGCAGAAACTCAGACTGTCACATATCTCTCAGGTTATTGACAATGGATCTGGAATGTGCAAGGCCGGTTGTAAGTGAGCTTCACATCGTACCACACTTGACTTCTCATCTTTTTGCAGTTGCTGGTAGGTCTCTGGGCATGCAACAAAGCAACAGAGCTGAATCACTGTAGGCGACGATGCTCCCCGCGCTGTTTTCCCGTAAGCTGTCGCCGATACTTCCACAAAACTTGTAGACTGACGGTTTCCTCAGCTCGATTGTGGGTCGCCCGCGCCAGCAGGGTGTGATCCTCGGTATGGGCCAGAAGGACTCCTACGTCGGGTATGTCATCACCCCCGCGTTACATTATTCAATTACGACTCAAGTGCGCAGCGACGAAGCCCAATCCAAGCGTGGTATCCTCACTTTGAAGTACCCCATCGAGCACGGCATCGTCACCAACTGGGACGACATGGAGAAAATCTGGCACCACACGTTCTACGACGAACTTCGCGTCGCGCCCGAGGAACACCCGGTGCTGCTCACTGAGGCGCCTCTGAACCCCAGGGCGAACCGAGAGAAGATGACGCAGACCATGTTCGAGACGTTCAATGTCCCCGCTTTCTACGTCTCCATCCAAGCTGTTCTCTCCCTCTACGCCTCTGGTCGCACGACTGGTATTGTGTTGGACTCTGGTGACGGTGTTACGCACTCTGTTCCCATCTACGAAGGCTTCAATCTTCCCCATGCAATTCTTCGACTCGACCTTGCTGGTCGTGATCTTACTGACTACTTGATCAAGAATCTGATGGAGAGAGGGTACCCGTTCACCACCATGGCCGAGCGAGAAATCGTGAGGGACATCAAAGAAAAGCTTTGCTATGTCGCTTTGGACTTTGAGCAGGAGCTTCAGACCGCCGCTCATTCGTCGGCTTTGGAGAAGAGCTACGAACTTCCTGACGGGCGGACTATCACCGTCGGCAATGAACGGTAAGCACTTCGACCCTTTGCGTTGTATTGTGCCTCCCATCCTCTTGCTAGATTCCGAGCCCCCGAAGCTCTCTTCCAACCCGCCATGCTTGGTATTGAAGGAGCTGGCGTTCACGAAACGACGTATGACCATTACACTCCCCTTCGCCGCCTTCGTCTAATCTTTCATGTGCAGCTACAACTCCATCATGAAATGTGACCTCGACGTCCGTCGCGATCTCTACGGCAACGTCGTTCTCTCTGGCGGTACCACAATGTTCCCAGGGATCGCTGATCGTATGCAGAAGGAATTGAACTCGCTTGCGCCCTCGAGCATGAAGGTGAAGATCGTGGCTCCGCCTGAGAGGAAGTACTCCGTCTGGATCGGTGGTTCGATCCTGGCCTCTCTCAGCACGTTCCAGAACCTCTGGTGCTCGAAGCAGGAATACGACGAATCTGGCCCTGCAATTGTTCACCGCAGTGCGTGGATTCCGTCAGTTGCTGATATGGTAATCTACTGACACGCGTGGATTGGTTGTCGTTGCAGAGTGCTTCTGAGTTGATCCGGACGGATATGAAATCTAGGCGCAACAGACAGATGGATAGTATCTTTGCTTCGGTTCAGTTATACATGACCCCAGTATTTCGAGTCTGAGAGAATTCTTGCTACGATGGGAAATGGTATTATATGTGAGATCTCATTCTCATCCTCTAGATATGTATAGCGGAGACATCACCGTGCGCTGCGTTACACGACGATGCAGCACCTTCTCTGAATAGTCAGCTACAGACACCGTAACAGACCCAAGTCAGACAGTCTTTCAGCCGTTAGAGGACACCGCAGACATCGGTTAGAGTCGCATTTTCTCGTCAAAATATTTTGACTGTACCTTACTGAAGAGGGAGGACGTGACCAGGAACCCCTCATCTGTGTAACCGCGGTTCGCCACAGCATTGTCGGCCTCGCCCCTCGATGTCATGTAAAAGCGGTCGAAATCGGCAACACTGTACAGCTTGTACAGGGGGACGCTCCCGCAGATCTGGTTCTGGTAAATGTACGCCGCAACACCTTGGTTCGTATATCCAAGGGACGCTACCACATTATCCCTCTCAGTAGCCGACGTGGTGTAGAAGTGGTCGTTCACGAAAGTGATGAACAAGCGATAGAAAGGAATCGTTCCTGTCTCTTGTGTGTTGTACACTCTTCCTTCGTGGACTTCCTCCGGGTAGCCCTGGTTGGCGACAGCGTTAGACATTTACATGGTGTCGCTTGTGTATAAGTGGTCCGTTATGCTAGGTCGCAATATTTGAGAAAGAACAAGCAATCCAGGCAAGAATCTAGGAGACGAAATAAATGTTTCAAACTGCACTCCCAGAAACTGGGTCTCTAGATCTAGGACAGTTGCACCTACGGTCAACGATGTTGTCACCCACGTTGGGCTTGATTCTCAGACCCAAGTTCACTCAGGCAGTGGCTGAGCTCTGTGTCTGAGGCAATTGCCACACCGCGATGCAATTAGCTTCTCTTGCATCATGTAATGTGCTGTTGAATTCTATGTCAAACTTGAATTGGGCAAAGAAGTCGAAGTGCGTGAATCAACGGCAAAGTAGATACGTGAAAGTTCATGAACGAAGACGATCATTAAAAGGCTTCTAAAGAGGTAACAAAAACGGAGCGCCTCCTCGAGCGCGGTCACTTATTGGGCACAAGTCCTGTGGTTGTCGGTAAGCGAAGGATTCTCCGGTAAAGGTGTATTCACCGTACCCTAGTGAGGGGGAAGGACGTAGCCAGCAACTCCCTCATTCACATACCCAAGCTTAGACGCAGCGTTGTTCGCCTCACTCTTCGAAGTCGTGTAGAAGTGGTCCGTTGCCGAAGGACTGTAGAGCCTGTACAAGGGTACACTCCCGCAGATCTGCTTCTTGTAGATGTACGCGGCGACGCCTTCGCTCTTGTATCCTAGCGCCTTCGCCGCGTTGTCCCTCTCCCCAGCCGAAGTCGTGTAGAAATGATCGCCTGCAGAGGGGCTGAACAAGCGGTAGAGGGGGATCGTCCCTGCCTCCTTGGTATTGTACACCTTTGCTGCACGTCCTTCCTTCGTATAGTCCAGGTGGGAGACGGCGTTGGTCATCTCGTTGCCGTTGGTGCTGTAGAAGTGGTCAGTTGCGTCGCCACTGTAGGCACGTTGGAGGTGGCCTTGTGAACAGCGGAGCAATCGTCTTTCGGCGGAGGGGGAGTATGGGTGGGTGAAGGAGGGGTATGTGTCGTGCTCTTGGGAGGGACGTAGGTGCTCGAAGGGTTAGGCGGGGTGTATGTGTTAACAGATGGGACATATGTTTCCACTGGTAGAATATAGGTGCTGGGAGGAGGGGCCGGTGAGACGTATGTATAGACGGGCGGTACATAGGTGTTAGCAGGAGGCATGTATGTGTTCGAAGGAGGGCTCGGCGGGATGTACGTCTCAGGGTTCGCCGGAGCGGAGTAGTGATGCTATACATAGATACTTGTCAGCCAGTTGTCTGGAATATCAGGATGCAGTGATGATTACCTCAATGAGTTGCCCGTCGGCGTTGCCCCCGGTGGGGAGGGCGAGGGATTCGGTCGCGTAGACAATTGCGAAGACGAAAGAGGCGGAGAACTTCATGGCTAATAGGTATTAAGGGTGAGGCTGGTACTAGTAGCGGTCGTGATTTGTTGAAGTGGGAGAAACGTTAGAGGCGTAGAGTGCTGGTCTATCCAAAACTCTGCCGGCTGCTTTTATACTTGAGCTAGAGTCTTTAGTAGAATTCTTAGCGGCGACTTCAACCTGCATATTCGTCGTGATTCGAAGCATAGAATAGCCTTGCCCGGCAGTTCAATCAATTGCATAACATGTCGCCGTCGCCGTCGGTTAGAGTCTTCATTCTACAATTAATCATGTTACTCACAACTCAATGAGTATTTGTAGTCGCAGATTGACAGGTCTGCGTTGTTGCTCGACATTCCATCACCCTAGTCATCATAAGATATTGTCTTAATGAATCAGTGCTACTTCATTGGCGGTACGCTGCGTCGGTTTTGATGGACCTATCATAGATCTACGCCGTAAGTCCTAAACATCTGATTCCGTCAAGAGGGCGACTATTTTCGGCGCCGACGTATTATGTCCCATCCTAATTATCATTACGATCTGGAAAAGGATAAGGACGCCTCCCAGGCAACTGGGTAAATCAATGAGGGAAACATACCTGCTTGTTGCAAAATGTCCTCGAGTTAGTTTATGGCAGGTGTGCATAGTATCTAGAATGGAAGCTTCGTTGTAGTCACCAGCACGCATCAGCCGTCGTCGCAACTGATCGAGTGTCGTTGAACGGCGGGCGCGTTTATGGCTTTTGGATACCCAATTTGGTGTGTCCTATGTACAAACATAAATGGAAACGCGTGTCTAGCGTGTCTCGATCAAGCGGTACAGTACGCACCGCGTAGCGCGAAAGATGAAGCCTGCACAAGCTTGAACCTTTGAAACATGGCGAGCGCTTGAGCTTCGCAAACCTGCCCTAATGTCGCGCGAAACGGGAACACGCCCCGGTCCCCGACGCCTCGCCTAATTGGTTCCACTCATGCCCCATCTACTATAGTGCGCCGTGAGTGCTCGTCGACGCCGTCGAATCGGCGCTTCTTCACGCAGTGCTGCCAGTGGCGCACTCGGCGCACTATCGCAGATAGTAGCACGTCTGCTGAAAGTGAGTTGCATTCGCTTGACCTTGCTGTGGTTCCTCGCCTCTAGGCCATCATGTAACGCACCCTGACAGCGTAAAGGCAGCTCACGATGAAACTTATAAATCGCAAAAGAATTCGCGTCTTCTACTACATTCAATTTTGACTACAAAGCCCTACACAACAAGCACAATACATCGTTATTGCATGTCGTGATACACGGCAGCAAGCAACATGCGAAGAGGAACGATCCTTGGGCCCGGCGGTCGTTAGCTTGAGGTCTTGCGCCTTAGGGTGTCGAGGATTGAGGTAGCGTGAAGGTTGGCGCAGAGTGAGCGCCTTGCTCATCACAATGCTCTTAGCGCCGTGCTCCCCGCGAATCATTGTAGAAACTCACCTAATACCCCGGCTCTTGTCGCTGCCTTCCTCCCTCTCCGCCCTCCCCTCCATTTCTCTCCCCAAGGTAGCTAGCTTCCGTCCTAACGTCGTCGCGGTTGTCCTTGAGGTCTTGCGGCCGGGGCGCCAGCCTTGAGACATCGAGGTCGAGGCTTGAAGTCCTATGGAGGTCGTCGCGGAGAGCACAAGTTATCTACTGCAATGCTGTCAACATGTCGCAGCTCACACAACAGAACAATAGGACTCACCCGACACCCTGGAACATCCTGCTTACGCTACCCTTGTGCAACCTTGCACTGACTGCTACTGACACCCTGGGTGAATCCTCCCCCAGAGGTATGGTCAAACAAAGATGCACGCGTATCCCAAAATGACACCGAGGAACGCGCCCGCTACTGGTACGCGCCGGGTCATGGGAGGCGCCTCGCATCCTTAGGACACGATCGACCAATGCGACAAGGGCGGTGACAACGACGCCCTCCTGGCACGCGAAACTGCGGTCAGTGTATGTCCTCAACAAACGCGACTGAATGACTTACTGCGAACGAAGTCACCCGCGCTACGACTAGCCGCGCACCCTCCCCAACTATTGCCAACCCGCGCCGTGGAACGCACCACATAGTGGACGAACCGAGACGCCAGCGACAAAAGGCGGGAGGTGGTTGCTTGATGCCCCATCCCCAGGCGGGTACCCAAAGGCGGCATGGTGAAATAGAACCACAACCTTCTACATACACCGTGCTCAATCCGCGTTCGCCCCTACCTAGAAAAAGTAAGTTACCTTCTCATCCTCCCTCCAAGCTGTGGGTGGTATGTCAGCAATGGCGAGGGCGAAGCCGAAGGCGGGCACTCACCAATGAGTGAGGCGATGAGCTAGGGGATTGAGAAAGGCGGGTCAGCATATGCGAAGAAAGAGTAGGAAGGTAGGAGTTCACCTGCAAGAAGCAACTGGAGAGAGATGGCGCACCCGTAAGGTATTTATATGTTCTCGCCGGCGAGAATCAAAACAAACCATCACAACGGCTGGCCCCGCCAGTCAACCTATGTCGATATATAGTCTCGTTCGGCGTCATTACACCCCTGCATGGATATGAGAGCCATTGGTCGTTGTCGTCTATGGTTTACTTCCGCGATATACGAACCTCGCCTGCATAAAGGAGAAGTAAATCCTCCGTGCCACCTTGGTCCGTCTATCTCACTCTGATTCCCGCCTTTGACAAAGGTCGGCGGTGTGTTAGCCGTTAATTTGTGCAGATTGTCATTTGATCGTTACTTAACTTTGCTCTATGGGAGGAATAGGAGTCAGGGGATCCCTTTCCAGGATTCTGATTACCCTCCCTCTGCCTCTGCTGTGACACCCCCGTTGCTTTGCCATTTCGCCCTGCTTCCTCTGTACCTGGCATTGAATAGATGAATGTAGTCCAATAACTATCACAATGGGTGGACGCGGCCGCAAGGTGGCCGAGTCGAAGACTTGGGTTGACAGACTCCTGAGGACTGTTGATACGTTGATACATCTTCACGGTTCGGCTTGATACAGTATCGATTTCGTAGGCTCGCGGTGTCGGCGCCTAGAATACTTGGTTGGTTGGTTGAATGGATTGAATAATTTACCGCCAACCCATAGACAATTGATTATTGAACGAGATTCAAATTGCTTTGCGCCACTTGCTTATCATGTGTCCAAGTCCATTTGCTTCCGCTCATGACAGGGGTTTGCCACTTGACTCAGGCCGCTCAATACGTTTCTTTGCTTTAGCCTTAGGCTTCGATATTCATGGATCTCTTCAGAAGGTTTTCCGACCCGCGACAAACGCCCACTTCTGATGTCAAAACCGGGCATGTAATGGCGGAGACAGACGTCAAACCGCGACCAGCTCAACCAGCACACACCAAGAACGTCCAGCCCCGGCCGAAGTTCAGGTTCTCTCCTTTCTCAGGAAAATCCATTTCGCAAGGCCTATGGTGAGTACTCAATGAACAGTCGGCTGTTGCGCGAAGCTTATGCCGTGGACACGATGGTGCACGCGTGTATAGGTCCGCCCAAGACTTTATGTTAGGAGTGGGGATGGTGATCATCCAGCCTGAGACGTAGAAAGTTGTGGTATGACATACCACTGCGATTAGGATGTTTCACAAACGCTGTGATGTTTTAGCTATGCTACGATCCTAGGCGGAAACAATACTTCTTCCCAAAAGGAAGGAAGGATGCAGGAGAGGCGATGGAAACGGCCGTCTTGCGGGAGGCTCATGAGGAGGTTCGGTCAGTCACATTCAATACCTATTGCGGTAACTGATATATAGCGTCGCAAGTCAGGATTTAGGGCGACCTTTCTACCACTTTACATCCCATCGAATGCGCCCATACCCCCCCAAGATCAGAACACTGCACGATCAAACAATCCAGTTAAATCCTCAGAGCCGTTCTTCGTCTCTACGAAGACATATAACCCACGCCCCAGTCGTAATCCCTTCACAAAATACAACGTCGACAGCACCCGGGTGTACTTTATCCACTGGTACGTCGGTCAAATACCCGCTAATGCTGTACGTGATCTACTTTTTATGAATGAATGAAAGTTAACAATAAACAATTGCTTGATCTTTTGCGCGCCAATAAATCTCGTTCTATAGGTTAGAGAGGAGGGAACAGGGATGCCTGACGAGCTGTGTTATACCTCCCATTTGCTCCCGTTCGAAGAAGCCTCACAAAAACTCGACATCGATTCGCAACGAATCCTCAGATATGCCTGGTATCTATTCCAGGACACCACACAGTTCGATAAGATGGTCGTTCAGTAGTTCGTTGCCTCGACCTAGAATAATTCATCTTGTATTCAAAATCATTGTAAAATGGATTGTAACATTGACCAAAGAAATATGGAATAAAATAAGCCATAGCTATGGCTTTACGGCCTCTTTCTCTTCTTTCTCTTGCCTTGTAGCCACGGCGTCGTTCTCATACCCTTCTACTTTGATATCATTCAGTCCCAGTTCTTCGTTCTGGTCAAACGTGCGGTCGTACATCTCGACCTGCATATTCGGATCTGGGTCCGGCGCGTACAAGTTCTGCACGTACGAGTTGGCGAGAGGGTCGTCGAGGATCAGCGTGAACGGTCGTTCAGCGTTC
The DNA here is from genome assembly GCA_036872985.1 of Pleurotus tuoliensis. Lineage (NCBI taxonomy): Eukaryota > Fungi > Basidiomycota > Agaricomycetes > Agaricales > Pleurotaceae > Pleurotus > Pleurotus tuoliensis. The sequence goes on from JAYMDH010000014.1 coordinate 542,980, forward strand.
CTCACCTACGAGTCGTGGGTGGTAAGTTGGAATTCAACGAGGGGTAAAAACGGGCACCTACCTCCTTCAGGTTTTTCAAGAAGGTTTCAAAGGAATTACGATCTTGAGGATCCTTCGAGTCTCCTGTCTCATTTGCGAACACCTTCTCTGATAATTCCTCATACACTTGTTCCAAAATACCCTCCAGCGTCGTAAATCGTCCGCCTAGAGTTCCATGCGAGAGCACCAGGTCGATCTCAGGTATTGTTAGACCAGCTGTTTCGCTCTGATGTAGTAAATAAGTAACGTCAAATGAGGAATATCGAGTCAATTTGAGGAAGAATAGACGGACCTTGAGGATATCTCTGCTGAGATCCTCCTTATCCTCGACTTTCAACGTTATCCGCTTGCCCTGCTCGGATATCGCTGACCCAGACTTGACCTCGTTATCTCGGTACCCACACCGGTCGCAGTTCGTCGACATGATGATGATATCCTTGAAGTAGGGTATGTTAACCTTCTTCATCATCGTATCCAACGGGTGCCCGCAACTCGAGCACGTCCCATGGAAGACGAATATCTCTTCGTTCACACCCTCTCCATCAATTGTTTCCACTTCTTTACTCGGTTCTTTCCCCTCAGCCGCTACTAATCCCAAATCGACATTTTGCTGGAATGTCCGTGCGTAGGTCTTCATAGTCCACTTCGGGTCAGCCATACTCCCCACGAATTCGATGAACGAGTTGCCAGACGGATCGTCGAGCTTGATCGTAAACGGCGGCATGGGGACATTGTCCTTGTCAGCGGCGTGTCTCAGCACTACCACACCCGGCTTCTCCGCGTCCTTATCCTCGCCATCCTCATCATCGTTCTCCTCATCCGCTAGGATCTCCCTGAGCTGGCCGATCAACGTCTGGATTTTGGTATAATTTTCGGGATCTTGGTATTTCCGGACCGGTTGGTCGAGGCTGAGGTCGGCAACAACGTCGCGGATGAGGCCTTCGACAGTGGTGAGCTGTCCTCGAGACGATGCGGGTAATGTGAGCTGGTACTCTGGGATAGCTATGTCACAAGTCGCCGAGCGAACGATCTGTCGATTTAAGTCCGGGCGTGCGAGGACGCGGACGGTGTATGATATACCCTCAGCTGCAACCTCGTCAGTAAATCGTTTATATACCTAGGAATAACAACGTACGCCTGATCTCCCCAGCAGATTGCACTTCGTTGTTCGTCGCCCCGCAATGCTCGCACCGAAACGACATAACAATGACTTCTCGGAAGTACGGTATCGACGTAAGGAGCATCCGAGTGATTCCCTACTGGTACTCGTTCAGATCAGTAAGCCATACCATTCGGTGAGATAATCGCTGCGAAACGCACTTGTTCGCCGCACTTCATACAAAGCGACTCGATCTCTCGTGCAGGTGTAACATCAGGCTCTTTATCGAGCGTTACTTGCTCAGTCTCTGGTGTATTATCTGCTTTTTCAGCAACTGCGCCGATGGATGGGAAGAAGTTGTTCTGGGACATGGCGGCGAGGAGCAAAAATGATTCAGGGGCTTCGAGATCTTATCCACATGATCGATTTCTGTGGTGCAATGTTCTCGTATTCCACTTCAACAGCTTTTGGGGGCGCTCACCTTACGCTCGACCATCATCTACTGCGCTATCGCAAAAGAAAGACTTTGAAATGACTTCTGCCGGAAAATGGATCCCTCTTGAATGCAACCCCGAGGTACGCAGAAAGGGCTGAAACCGCGGCTCTCAGTTAACTTTCGCTATGTGGGTGATATGTTTAGGTATTCAACTCGGTAAGCGGCGGCATCGTTTCAGCTACTCAGGCTAATAGACCCTGTATTTAGTGGGCCAAGAGGGCAGGACTTGTTACTTCGCAAGCTTGCTTCGGGGATGTGTATGGCTTGGACGAAGAGGTAGTTATTCATACGCGCTGTGTAACAGAATCGCGAATTCTGAGAGCGGGTGAACGAAGCTTCTCGCCATGGTCCCGCAGCCAACCAAGGCCCTCATCCTCATATTCCCCCTCTCGGGACAAATCAAGGAGAAACATCAAGCGGAAGACGAAAAGCTGAAGAGCGAGGGCGGCGGGGTTCCTGTAGATCCTACTGTGATTTGGATCAAGCAGACTGTACGTGCTACATGACGTATATAGGTGGATAGCACTGACAGGCTTCTGATGTAGATCCGAAATGCCTGCGGGACGATGGCGCTGTTGCATTCGTTAATGAACGTCAGTGGTCTATTTATTCTTGCTGAACGTGGTCGCTGAAATCCTCGCCAGAGCGATGTGACATTCACACCCCACAGTGCTTTGTATCAATTTGTCGAGCAGTGCCAGAGTAAGTTGCTGCGAACCGCAAAGTACAGCACATTAACTATAAACGCAGACATAACCCCCGACGAGCGTGCCCATCTCCTCGAAACAACGACGCTGTTCAGCCACATCCACGCGGACACCGCCTCGCAAGGGCAGTCGGCCGTCACCGACGAAGTCATGAACACCGATCTGCACTTCGCGGCGTTCGTGGCGGCACCGGAGCCTGATCTGCGGGAGAAGGCGAGCACCGGGCAAGGCGTGGCTGGGATGGCGTCTGCTGTTGTTGATGCGGTGAAGGATGGTGTTGCGGCGGTAGGAGCGCAGGGGACGTCGGCGTCGGCGGATACGAAGACGACTGGGATGCGGTTGGTTGAACTTGATGGGACAAGGAGTGGGCCTCTGGATAGGGGCCCATGCAATGATTTCCTCGCCGTGAGTTCTCATCTGAAACTCTGGTAGGAATGGCGCTGACTTCCCGTGCGTCTGGTAGGACGCTGCGAGGTATATAAGAGAGAATTACATCTCGTCTTCATCGAGCGTGCAATTCAGCATTCTTGCATTGGGTCCTCCAGCATGAATCAACGACTGGAACTTGGAGGAAGTGTGCTTGGGTCTCCTGTGTAAAATATATGGTGTATACGTGCTTTGCAAATATATTGGTTGTGGACGCGACTAAGTAGTTGGTCGGTGGTTTGCGTCGCAGTGATAAAGGCCTACCAGCCCGCGGAAAGCACGGGCGCTTATTTGCAACGACGCCGGATTTGGCAAGTTCAAGTTGGTCGCCGTTCTTGACAGCGACCTTATCAGCGAGCTCACCATTCAGCACGGTGAGCGATGGCCAACCTGTCGAAGGACAAGGACGTCTTGAAGCCAAACCCACATCCCTATGCTATCAAAACCACATCCACCGCGCTCCTTTCTCGTTCCAACTCATCATCGCAAAGCGCAAGGCCGATTCACAACTACATCCCCAGTCCCAGCCCGAGTCCCACGAGGAGCCGGCCCAGTCAGAGGCAATATGGCTATTCTCATGGAAGTGGTCACAGATACTCGAGAAGTCTGACTGGAGAGTCTCCGAGACCTTTACCAGTGCCGCCGTCACCATCGCCGACGAAGCAGCTGTACACCTCAGGGCACGGACATTCGCCTTCATTCGATGTCGATCTACCCGCAAATCCCAAATTGTGGACACCCTCTCAGCTTGCGACATACCTTGCCACTGCTCTACGCCTTCGGTCGGGGGAATCGTTGCAATTGCCGGTCCCTGTCGCGCGCGACATTGCGGCTTTCGTGAAGACCTCAAAAATCACAGGGAAGGAATTTCTGAGGTTCAATGAGCAGGATCTGAACGAGTACGTGATGCTGCTTAGAACAGCCGGATTCGGGCGTTGACATTCGCGCAGCTATGGCATCAACAAGTTGTGGTCGACCGCTCTCTTTGCAGCATCGCGTACTCTCAGGCAAAATGTTCTGAAGGGCCGCATTTGGGGGTTTGGTAATAACGACTTTAATGGGCCTTCCGGCAATGATACTCCTTTCGGAGGACACGTCCAGTACGACTCTGCTTCTTCCACCTCATCTCTCGACATCGATAGATCTCATTCGGACAACGACTTTTTCGATACGACCTTTCAATCCAATGCGAAACACCTGTTGGATGACGTTACACCCGTCAAGCGCGCGCGAAAAGGTCGTGTTAGCGTAGGGAAACTGAAGCATGGCCGTGTCAAAGGGATGGTCGAAACATTTGAGAGAAGCGGGAGCGTCGACGAGTCTACGAGTGAGTCTCAATCATTGATTTAAACGGTGACTCAAATTATTTTGCAGGCTGGTCAGGTCGCACTCGAAGCGGGAGTGAAAGCAGCGTCAGCGGTTCGGAGGACCCAGTGCATCCTACCCTACGCCCCCACCAGACAGGCACAGCTATCTATCACACTCAACCCCCACAATTTCTACCACCTTCCCACCAAGTATCCGAACCCCTTCAATCCGATGCTGAGACCTACGACACCGCTACCGAAGGTGGTCAATACGATACCGCGACTGAGGGCGGCGATGAAGGCTGCGGATCCGGGGAGCCAAGTCCGCAGGCTCCCAGATCCGAGCGCGTTGCTCAGGCAGACGAAGAGCTGTCCATGGAAGAACTACTTGCCCAGGTAGAAGTAGGGAAATCCAGCGGCATCCACGCTTGGGAGCTCGACGGGAATGGCACCGCTATCATCACGATGAAACATCTTCCATCGACTTCAGAGACTCCTGTTGAACGCTCGATATCTAGCGTTGATAGTTTGAAAGGGAGGCCACTTCCTCACCCCCCCGCTTCAGGGTCGCCCGTCGTGTTTCTTCCCGCTGCCCAAACTCTACCTTCGCAATCCACCGGCTCGCGACAGCTACCAGCTCTCCCTAACTCTCATATCCTCGCGCCAAAACCGCAACATGGCTCCCTCCGCGGCCTCGGCGCGTCATGGAATGCCATCGACGGTGATGGTGTGTCTTTGCTGGCAGGCAGCGTCGATTCTCTGCTTAGCGACGATGGCGTCGCGGAGGCCCAGAATGAGAGCCTCAGGAATAGCGGCGGATGGACGAAAGCACCCAGCGTGGAAGGAAGTGGAAAGGCCAGTAAGAGGAGGATTATGCTGAGCGGCGGCAGCGGGTTTAGTAGTGGGAGCGGGAGAGTTAGTGTGAGTCGCAGAAGTAGCGGCCAGACGAAGAGGGCAGGTATCTCGGAAATCTTTGGGATCTCTAAGGAGGAGAACGCCGTCGTAGAATCGAACGAGCATGACGGCGGAGGAGACGGACCCTCGGTAGAGTCGGATGTCAAAACCGAAGAGGCGTCAAAGCGAGCGGCCTTGGAGGATTTGTTGGTCGACAAATCTAGAGTGTTGGAGGAGCTGCAGGAGCGCATCGCGGAGAAAGAGAAGGAAGTCAAGGAATACGCAGCTGAGAAGGCGGCTTGGCTTGAACGGGAGCAAACGTTGCAAACGGAGCTTGCGGATGCGTTAGCCTGGGTCGAGTCGTACAAGACACGCTTAGCCGAGGCAGAGAAGAGGGTAGATGCTCTGGAAGATGCGGAAGAACGAAGACGACAATCCGAGGCATCCGTGACCAAGGAACCAATTCCCGACACGACTAGCAACAAATCCCAGAAACCCGCCCAGACGTTCGGCGCCGGCTTCAACTTGGGTCTCTTCATGAACTTGGTCCCCCAGTCCGTGCTCGGACGCGTATTCCGGCAACAAACTATCTCGCTGAACACGCCCGAGTCGTCTCGCTCGCAGACAGCTGTTGGTGTTGGGAAAGACGACGTTGAACTGGGTGAAGCCCAAAAGGGTTTGTTTCAACCTGCCACTGCATCCCCTTCCGCGCGCGATGCTCCGTCGACATCATCCAATCGTTGGAAAGACTGGTTAACGTTATCCCCGGCGTCATTATACTCGGGATCCGGAGCAAGCCATGACAGCTCCGAAAACGAAGATGGTCACCCCCGCCAATCGCATCCTTGGAGCAATCCTGCCACTATCCGTGCCCTGCCCCCGTACGTATTCCTCGTTGGACTGGGCGTTGCTGCCGTTGTTCTTCGCGTTGTTTTGAGGCGGGTTGGTTATCGACTTGGACTTGGTGTTGGTGTGAGGCGGTGACATCTAATCGAAATCTGACAACACGTCTCATCTTCTTTCGTTATATATGGTTCTGGCTGTGCCGCGTCGTTTCTGAATATCGTTGAATTATTTTGGCTTCCGTTCACGAACTATTATGCTTACGACTGTTGACGAATTCCATGATCTACCACTAGCTTATGATATATTATTTCTAGGTACAAGAGATAGTTTTCCCCATTGTTATTGCCCGAACTAGGTTCGCTGTGAAGTTTTGCCCTTATCCAGACGACGTGTCCATCTAACAAAAATTACCCGCGCACAGCATATGGCACAGTATACGTATATGTTCTCGTCCGTGTTAGTGACTGCGCCGTTCGTTTTTCTCCCACCATGTCGAGAACACCGCGACCCATACTGAAGTCGATTTCAACGAGGAGTGCGGACGACGAGGACAAGTTGAATCCATTTTCTTGGCATCTTGGCGATTGGTTGTGACTGACGATCGTAACAGTCGGTCCCGTGTCTTCAGCAAACCACTCGATGCATATGCGGACGACAATGATGATACGCTCTACTCTTCGTAAGTGTCTTTCCTTGGGGTCCACGTAGTTGTTGGAGTTCACCACTTCGTAGGCGACTTGACAGTATTGGTTCTACGAGTGCTCGACCTTCAAACCTGATTGATGACCAGTGAGTGCGAACAAAGCAGGTTCATCAGAAACGTTGAGCGAGAAAATGGGATTTAGGGTGCTCATGCTGTTTGAAAAACAAACGGAGCTCATACGGCAGCTAGTCGACTGGCAAATCAAGCAGGACGAGCATACGAAGGAGCAGATTAGGCTCTTGAGCGAAATCAACGCGCGACAGGATAATGAAGGTGATGGTTTACGCGTATCTTCATGGTTAGGGGATAGCTAAAAGATAATTAGATGCCTCGAGAACGACAGCACCGTCAGTTCCCGTTCGCAGCGCTTCAGCATGGAACCCGCTCCTACGGTCAACGTTGAAGAAGATGAGTCCCACTATTGACAGATGGCGCGGTGGCCTCGATACATTACTTATCTTTGTACGTGGTCATCGTCATCAGAAACGCGTTATTCACTCGATTCTTTCATCAGATTGGTTTATTTTCTGCTATCGTCACCTCGTTTCTGGTCGAAGCCATCGGAAACCTGAAACCCGACCCGGCAGACAAGACTAATATATTACTTGCAAACCTCACAGAGATCATCGTATCTATGAACAGAATAAATGTATCACAGTTCCTTCACCCGACTGAGCCTGAGGAGTTTGAGCCGGAACCGGAAGATATTCGACTCAATATTTACTGCTTTGCGTCGTTAATATTAGCGGTAAGTCTTCTCTTGTATCTGAATGCAGATGCTCACTTTTCAGGGGGGTGTAGCTCTGTACTGCTGCGTTAGCTGTGGTGGGTCGCAGTTACTTGACGAGGCTTACCCGGCCAGACGGAGACGCGATTAGTCGCTTGACCGATATCCACCGCAGATGGAAAGGTGCTCAAACATCACTGGGCCCATTCCTTGAGATGTTACCCATGACTCTCACGTTACCCGTGTTCATCTTCGCACTGGGTCTACTTGACTACGTCACATCCATATCCATCAAATTAGATGAACGAGGTCAATACCTGGACAGTGCCTTCATCATCGGTGGCGCCGCAATATCGTTGACCGGCTTGACAGTGCTCTTCACCGTCTACCATGGAATATGCTATCCCGCTACCTCTCCATTCCAAAGCGGAATCAAGACCTTCCTCAGATTACGCGAGACGTGGAAAGCTGACGACCAGCCGTCCGTGCCTTCTTTGAGTCGAGACAATCTGAACGCTTTCCACGAACTCATCCAGGACACTCATGATGACGAGACTCTGACTCATGCGGTCGGTCCGTTGAATTCCCTACTTAAATCCCAGTGGTCGTGGGATGAGAAAGAGGTGAATACTGTCCTACATCTGCTCTCCTTCGAGGCGTCCTTGCAATGCCAGCTGAACGTCCTCAACGTGCTGGCGAAGCGGGACATCTCGGGCATCACCAGTGTACCCATCGGCGTCAGGGTACAGGTGCTCAGTGCCGTCCTAGCAGTCGAGAAGTACCACGTCAGGAACAACCTCCCGCCGGGCAATTTCGACCAACTCGTGAAGTTCCCCTTCGTGACTGTCGTAGCCAAACTGGCTAGAAGCATCATACAAGCCGATTTTTCGGACTGGGACCTCGACAAGAGCCCGCTCCTCGCACTCTTGAGCATCACTGCTTACAAGCATCATGTAAACCCAGAGCACCAGTGGATCATAGAAGTCGTATCATTTCACGCGCTAAAGATATTGACGGATATCTTCGGGCTAGAATTCTTCAATTCCCATGACCCACAATCCATTAACGAACGAATGGACGAGGTCTTCGGTGCGCATGCCCTAGATTTCTCCGAGTGCCAGATATTGGCGGTCGCCCTTGCCATTTCGCAGGATATCCATCCCCATATTTTCCAGGGGATGATGAGCTGGATTTGCACCAAAGTATCATCTTCCCTCAGAATCCAACTATTTTCGACCCACGTCCTCAAGGAGGTTCTCAAGCTCGTTTCAATTGATGAGCACAAACAGATGTATCGGTCGCTATTCCGGCTATGCTGGTTCGTAAACCACATCAGCGAATTCCTTTACTTCCCCGCCAACATCGACGTCAGCGCCTCCTTCACTATGCAAATGGCTTCCACTATCCAGAAGAGGTGGAGCTCGCTTGAAGTAGTAGAGCCAACTCTGTGGTCGGACAGCGTCTTCACATTTGTGATCAGATTCTTGGATTTGGCTAAAGGCAACCTCGGCGAGCTCGCTGCTAGCGCAGACTATCGAGATATTCTCTCCCAAATCAGTGGTGCGCTGGGAGGCCTTTGTGTGCTCCTGTCATCCGCCAACCCAGTGACAATAACTCAAGTAGGCAACATTCAGAGGAGAGATGAGTTCATGGACCAGCTGTTGCGTGTATGCATCCAGTATATTACCCATGAAGATCGAACCACTGGCAAATTGATTCTTCCGGAACGTACGCTAGAATCGCTATTGGTGAGTTTGTCACGGTTGGTCAACGTGGTGGAGATGGAAAAAATAGACAAATTGCTACAATCACAACTTGCAGCTCTGCCAATCGAGGCAACAGTAGTTCGCCGTAATTACCATTGTGAGGTTGTAGAACAAGCTGACTGCGGGTAATACTTGTTCGCAATGTAGGAACATGCAATATATCTACAACTAACCAAGGGTGTTCGGTTAAAGCAACCCTTAGAACAGGTTGGGACACACATTGGAAGATGCCGGGCCGAGCCCCTGGATACCATATCGGGAAAGGCATTCAGCAGCGCGCGAGAGGCTCTTGGAAGGGTAGATGGGCACAGGAGCAGCCGTAATATTTGTACATAGAGTATATGGTATGAACTAACTGTGTGCAGGAGCTCGAGTGGCTGGAGTGAGTACACGGAGCAGGAGGTAAAAAATATGGTCAAAATTGCAGACACAGGGGGGAAATACTTAGCCTGTGTCCCAGAAAATTATTGATCCTTAGGAACCTGCAGGAAATACATCGGATGCATTGGATGTGGCTCGGATGTGCAGAGAGTGGTCGGATGAGAGGTAGGATGGAAAGGGAATGAATATAAGAGTCCATAGAATGAAAGAATAGAGAAAGGAGCAAGGAGGGAAGGAAAGAGACAGGGAAATAGGAGAAAATAGGAGTGTCCCCTTACATCACCCCCCTTTTAAGCTTGCAGCGACTTGACACGATGATTCCTGCCTGCTACACCATGAATTTACCAACCCAGAGACTCCAGATTGCTGTGAGAATATGTCAAAGTACGGCTGGACAGAGCCGGAAGCCTTCTGACAGTGCCAACACTTCCAGGACTGGTCGAGGGCCATCAGAGTCATCTGAAGTACTCGGATTGCATCTGGGTGGTGATCATGGAAGTCCCTGACCTTCTGGGCAGTGTGCTGGAGGTTGCTGGCAGGTTCCCAGGAGTCATGCTCAATTCCATAGCCTCGCCAGCGCACCAGATACTTCAAGACTCAGCTGAAGCGTCTGCTATTCGGGACTTCTTCAACTTCGTGTTCCTCTTCTCCATCAACGAGCTGCGGTGGTGGTGGAGCGACAGGGCATCGACCTGGGATGGGATCGGGAACGAAGGGTGAGAGTTTGATGACAAAGACAGGGTGAAGGTGGGATAAGCCCTGCAGAGCTCGAGTCAGTATGCTGCATTGCCGACCTTCCAGATGACCTTGTAGGGACCAATGTAAGGGGACACTCCTATTTTCTCCTATTCCCCTGTCTCTTTCCTTCCCTCCTTGCTCCTTTCTCTTTCTTTTCATCCTACAGACTCTTATTTACATTTTCTTTGCTTCCTTTCCATTCTACCATGCATCCAACCTGTAAGTACTCACTGAGTACTTCTTATCTCACGCGATGCAAGGTACGTTTGACCAACATATATTCACGGTATGTACTTGTGTAATGAGTGTGATAAGGGTAATGTAAGGGGACACTCCTATTTTCTCCTTTCCCCTGTCTCTTTCCCTCTCTCTTCATTCCTTTCTCTTTCTCTTCACTCCATGGACTCTTATTTACTTTCCTTTCGCTCCCTTTCCATTCTACCATACATCTGAGCCACATCCGACGTATCCGACCGTATTTCCCACGGTCCGGATTCGCTTGGCTGCACTCGGCCACACGTGGGCATGTCTGGACATGCTTCGGACGCACGTATACACTTCGGAGCACGTCCGGGTGACCTATACCTTCTTCCCCCACTTCATTACTTTCCATTCCCACTTTCCCAGGTCGCCGGCATGACTTCTGCATATTCCCTCCACCTTTCTATCACATTCACCTCCTTGTACCTTGTGATATTCTCCGGACTTGTGGCTGTTGTACTATACAGTTCTTCCACCTTTCTCCCACGCTTCTACAGTATATACTTCACCTCCTAGCATGGAGAATCCTTATCTTGTTCTCTTTGGATTCTCCCTCTGCTAGGTGAGCAGCCTCTCATGTATTGTAGTAGCTCTATTCATTCCTTTGGATTCTCCCTCTGCTAGGCTTGCGCTGTCAGCCATCTTGAGGTTGCCCTTGCAGGTAAGTTGTAATAATATGAAAACTTCACATTCGGAAACATGAGATAATAAATAAGGCACATGTGATCCAAGTCACATGTGAGTATTAGTTAAGGGAAAGGGGTAGGGGAATTACACCCACTGCCCTTAGATCGCACTACGTGATCTACAACAAGAGAAGTAGAAGGAGAGAATAGGTAAAGAGGGTGGTGGTCTCATGATACAAGACAAGTTGGGGTGAAGTATGGTGAGGAGTCCACTGCCGTGGGGCAGCAGTGGTAGAATAGTATGAAATCCACTACTGTGGGGTAGTGGGATTAAGGGGCAGGCCCACGAGGGAAGTACGCCGGGACGGTGATGAGTCCCCCTAAGGATACAGTCGGGCCACTGGGGATAAGGGGGAGCCCGGACGGTGCCTTGACGGCGGAACTCCCAGCAATAGCCACTGGGAGATTCACGGTAAAGGGGGGAACAGGATTAACCATTCCTGTGGAAGTGGAGGCCACAACAGGGGGTCGTGGGGTGATATGATGGTCATCCAAGGGGGGTGTGAGTGCAGATAGTCCGCTGCCAGAAGCAGTGGAGGACACGTCTCCTGAGCGAGCGAGGCGGGTGTGGGTGACCCTGAGGCCTGATTTGCGCCGTGATGGTCATCCTGCTGCAGGGGACGGAGGATAGCTGGGTGGCCAGAGAGACATGAACTCCACGAGTCTATCAGGCTCATGGCGAAAAGGTGGGGGTCGGGCGTTATCTGCTAACGACCCCAAAAACTGACAGGTAGCCATCAGATCCCGATCATCGTTGTGGCCATCGGTGATCCAGGCCTGGGTGAAGTCCCAACAATCATTGGCCCAGGCGTATGAGAACCTGCACTCGGCTAAGTGCTGAGCGACCGCACTGACAGTCAGGTTGTTGATAGATCCACCCAAGGGGTGGAAGTCGCTCACATTGGCGATGACAAGGTGATCGTGAGCGACGATACTACTATACTGGCTGGGAATGGCCAGTAACTCACAAAATTGCTGATTGAACAGCATCTGTTGTCACCCGAAGAAGGCACCTGCTGATTGTTCAGTGGGACTGAGTATGTGCATGGCACACCATTCCCGCACCTGGCAGAGGTTGAGAGGGTCCTGGATACCAGGCAGGAGCCTATGAACATGGTGTTCATAGTGATAATACACTGCCCATTGTTGGGGCAGATTGTCCAAATGTGGTGGCCCCATGCCCAGACAGTGAATGTTGAATGAGGTTTCCACTGTGGCTGGCAATGGTGGGGGGTTGATCAAAATGGGGATGTGTGGACTGGTGCGTGCAGTGACCAGAGCCAGATGGGGTGAGGGCCCTGTCGAGGGCTGGGAACAGTCCCCGCCTGCTCTCGTTGGGTGAGAGCACATCTCGTCCTTTGCCCACAGAGGGATGCACCACTTGCTGAGGGCTATTTGCTAGGTGGTGGTCAGGGGCAACCGTTCGTTGCGAGCATGATTGGCAGTGTTGGCCAATGCCTTGCACATGTTTACTGCATCACGGTTTCCCGGGATGTGGGTGAGCCAATTGGTGTGTCCCCAAGCGCTACGGGTTATGGGGATGCCAGCTTCATCGAACTGGGATCGTGATTCTCGTAGATTTATGAGACTGGGATATGATGTTGCAGCTGCAGCTGCACTGGGCAATGGCAGATACGGGTCTTCATCTGGGTCTTCATCACCCCAGTCCTCTTCCGAATTGTAGTAATTGTCTTTCATTTCTGTTAGGGCGACACAATACTACAAACTAGTACGCGGGCTCTACAAGGATGACGAGTGAGTAAGTTGTTTTATAAAAGGGGAAGGGGAAAGCTTAGAGGAAAGGGAACCGGTTGAAGACGCTGACTGGGCACTAGTATAGCGGTAATCCCAAGAGAACGAGTTAACGTCTCTGGGTGTTGTATTCGTACTTATATACTACAAGTCCTCATGTCTACTACACGCTGTATCCTGCTGGTATTCCATGGAATGGTTAGCACATCACCATGAGGCGTGATGTCATGGACTGCGCCCATGCGGTTACGGTGAGGTTCTGACTAAGGTGATTATAAATACGGGGGCCGGTGCGTAAGCATAATATCGTAAAGGAGTAATCATAGTGTGGTAAGCCATCACGTGTTCGTTATGTGATGGGTGTGAAAGGAAAAGAAACGTAAAAGAGAAAAGGAAAAGTCGAACCGTAACATCAACCCCCTTTTACAATCTGTCAACTCCGTTTGACGACCTTTCAACCATGAGTACTGTCGATAACAACGAAGGTGCCTTCTTTTCATCATGGTCCTCCCTTCGCCGGTTCTGGTTTGTCTTCCTCATTGTTGTTGGAGTTCTGGTGTTGGGGTGTTGCACTGTCGCCCTGGTCTGGCTCTACCGGTTCGTATATTTTTGTTAAGGTAGTGAACGTCGGCTCAGTGTACATGTGTCGTGGTTTAAAGGTTAAGAGATCGAATGCCACGGCGGCGATCCTCCTGGGCGCTGCCCCGTGTCGAGAGTGGAATGCCCGTGTTCGCTCCGGTGCGTGTTCCAGACTGGATTCCGGTTCCCATGAGTCGTGCTCCACGGTGTATCCTTTCCATCTAACCAAATATTCCAGCCGTCCCCTTCGCAATCGGCTGTCTAATATTTCCTCGACTTCGTATTCCTTCTCTCCTTGGATTTGCACCGGGGGTGGAGGTGGTGTCTGTTGTCCCGGGATAGTAGGAGTATTTGCCTTTTCGGTATGATGGGTCGAAATGGTGGGGTGTATGGACAGTTTTTTTGGTAGTTTCAATGTTATTGCGTTTTTTGTTGGCACCGCAATCACCTCATACGGTCCAATTTTCTTTTGTTCGAGTTTACGCGACGGCCGGGTCGTGCTTAAATTATCGGTAAAGATGAATGCTTTATCGCCTACTCGATACTCAGGCATTTCTCCTACTTTCCTGTCCGCGTATTTCTTCATTTCCTCCCCCGCCCTTACTAATGCAGATCGCGCTTCCTCCCAGGTCTGCTTGATTCGTTCCGCGAACTTGTCCACTGCTTCTACCTTCGACTGCTTCCTCGGCTCTACTCCCATCCTCGGGTGTCTGCCATAGTTTAAGTAGAACGGGCTCTGCCGGGAGCTCGTTTGGCTTTTATTGTTTAATGAGAACTCGCAGATGGCCAGCCAGTCTGCCCAGTCGTCCTGCCTGTGATTAATGAACATCCTTCGGTAGGTCTCGATTTCTCGGTTTGCTCGTTCGGTTTGCCCGTCAGTCTGTGGGTGAAAGGCGGTCGACAAACGAGTCTGGATCCCTAATAGTTTGTTTAATTCCTGCATCACCTGTGATGCGAACTGGGGACCTCGATCCGATATGATAGTGTTTGGCAGTCCGAAGTCCTTCCAGACGTGGTCCCGGTACAACTTGGCTAGACCGAGTGAAGATAGTTCCTCTGTCGTTGGTACCAGTCGGACCATCTTGGTGAATCGGTCGACTACTGTTAAAATAGCATCGTATCCTGACGATTTGGGGAGTTTGACAATGAAGTCTGCGGAAATGTCGGTCCATGGTTCCGACGGGATGGGATTGGGTTGGAGTTTCCCTTGCGGTTGGTGCGAGTAGGATTTGCTTCTTTGGCATTGGTTGCAGCCCTTGACGTATTCCGCAATGAACCAGTTCATTCCTGGCCACCAATAGTTACGCGAGACCAGCTCTATTGTTTTCCACCTTCCTGGGTGTCCTGCTACTGCCGAGTCATGGTGTAGTTTTACGATCTCCCTTCTGACGTCGACGTCCTTGGGGACGTATACCTTTCCATGGTATAATACGAGGTCCTGCTCTTCCGACCACTCCGCCTCTCTCAGTACCTTGGTAGGTGATCTCTTCAGCTCTTCGACTGCCTTTACCACCGACTCGTCGTAGTTTTTTGCTTTTCTGATTTTTGACAAAATGGGTGATTCTGCCCCGTCGATCAAGACGTGCCCTTGTTGCATGGCCTTGATTCGAAAGTACTCGGGTTTCAAAAGTACCATTGTATTGTCATCCTCCCCCCTGTCTAGATCCGGTCGTCTCGACAGGACATCTGCCTTCATATTTGAAGCTCCTGGCTTGTGTTTTAGAATAAAGTTAAACCTTGACAAATATAAGGCCCAGCGCGCCTGGCATCTGTTGAGTTTTTTGGTTGTCATAAAATATTCCAGATTCTTATGATCCGTCCAGATGGTGAACTGGCGAGTGTTTCCTTCAAGGTAGTGTCGCCATGCTTCTAAGGCTCGAATGATGGCCAGCATCTCTTTGTCGTGAATATCATAATTTCGTTCTGTTTCCGAGAACCCTTTTGAAAGGAATGCGCAGGGTCTCCATTTTTCGTCGTCGCACAACATGGAGAGCACTGCTCCCGAGGCGTAGTTTGACGAATCCGCTTCTATTTTCATTTCCCGATCCGTGTCTGGTAGGACTAGGATCGGTTCTTCTGTGAATACTTTCTTTAGCCCTTCGAAAGCTTCTTCTCTCCGCTTGTCCCACACGAATTCCTCTTCTTTTTTGGTAAGCTCGTGCAACGGCTTAGCGATGGTGGCAAAGTCTTTGATGAATCGTCGGTAATAGTTGCTGAACCCTAGGAACTGCTGTACGTGCTGTAGGTTCTTCGGGACGGGCCAGTTTTTTTACCGCTTCTATCTTTGCCTCCTCCATTTGGACTCTTCCATCTTTTACCACTACTCCCAGGAATTCTACCTCTTCGACTTCGAAGGAACATTTTTCTGGTTTTACATATAGATCGTTGTCCTCCATGATTTTCAGCGTTCTTCGTACCACTTCTCTGTGCTTCTCCACATTGTTGTCCGTAAATATGAGTAAGTCGTCCAAGTATATGACTACTAGTCCTTCGTCAATCAAGTCTTTAAAAAGTTCGTTCATCATAGTTTGGAAGGTAGAAGGAGAATTGCTGAGTCCAAAATACATAACCATTGGTTCGAACGCTCCCCTTGGTGTCTGGAATGCGGCCTTCCATTGGTCTCCGTCTTTGATCCTTACGTTGTTGTATCCCCATTGAAGGTCCATTTTTGTAAATAATCGGGCTTTGGAGATCCTGTCTACCAATTGTGATATGAGGGGTAGGGGGTACGCGTTTCGAACGGTGTACTTGTTTAGGTATCGGTAGTCCTGTACCAATCGTTTCTTGCCGTCCTTCTTCTGCACGAAAAAGACGGGTGACGTTTGTGGGGATTTTGATGGTCAGATGTAGCCCTTCTTCAGATTTCCATCAAGGAAGTCGTTCAGTTCTTGTTGCTCGACCGGTGACAAAGGGTAGACTTTCGAGGCTTTGGGTTCGAATTCTGGGGTTAGTTCAATGACATGATCCCATGGCCTCTTGATTGGCATCCTTTCCGAGTCGCGTTTCCTGAACACCTTCATGAATTCGTGATAGTAATCCGGTACCATCTCCTCCTCCGTTTTCTCTTTTTTGTTTTTTAGCTCCTCCTGGTTATGTTCGATTACGTAGTCATATTTTCCCATCGCTCTCAGGTGTATCTCTTCTTCCTTGCCTACTTCTTCTTCTACCTGCGTGCGACTCTTCCACATTCGGTCGATGTACATTCGGGCGATTGACTCGTGGTATTGGTTGGTCAAGTCGTCCAGACTTCGCAAGTACCCGCTTCTCAGGCGGTTCCATTGCCTTACGCCTGCTACCGAGATGTTCCTTTCGCCTAGCTGGTACCTTAACACTTCTTCTGCTTCTTCGGCACCTTCTTCGTCTCCTTCGTCCATGCACACTTCCCATTCCCTCTTTGCCCATGTTCGGCATCCTTTCGGGCATCGTGACATAACTACCTCTCCTGTTTTCCAATTTATTTCCGGGTTGTGTCTTTTTAGCCATGATAATCCGAGGATTACATTGACATTTCCCAGGTTGGTGACGTAGAGAGTCATTACTTCTGCATGTCCTTTGTAGGTTACCCTTACATCCACTTTCTCCGTGACTCTTCCCGCATTGTTGGGTGTTCCATCAGCATTCCTGATGATGGCGGGGTTTGACAGGGTTTTTGTTTTTATGTTGTTTTTTCTTATGTATCCCTGGTCGATGAATGAATCCGATGCTCCACAATCCAGCATTGATTCTGGGGACAGCGTGGTTAGGGTATCGTGTGTTTTCAAGCCGATTTCCACTGGGACATAATTCTTATCCGAGAACGTTCTTCGCAAATAAATTTCTTTTGTTTGGTTTTTTGGCGTCTTAGGGGTCTCGTCTTTTGGTGAAGGAATAGATATTGTTTGGTTATTTACTGGTACATGGTTTTCGGTACAAAAGATGGAGTCCGGCTCCGAGACGAGTGCTGCAAACTTATTCTTGGAACTCAAGTCGACGCTTCCTGAGTTCCTTCGGAAAAACCCTTTTTTGTCAACTCCTCCCTCCAGTACTCCTGCTGGTCCTCGTACGTCATCTGCCTGACATCCAGTCTTCTCTTGCAATCCCGGGCCATGTGTCCTAGCCCTCCACACTTGTAGCAACGAATCGGCGCTCTTTGCGACCGATCTACATCCATAGCATACGGATCTCTGGCCGCGATTTGCGGGGCGGGGGGTGTCGGTTTGGGCTGTTGTTGCTGCTGCTGCTGCTGCTGTTGTTGTTGCTGCCCTTGCGGGGGCGGTGCTTGTCGTTGGTATTGATTGGCGTATGGTCGCCACTGGTTCGTTGCTGTTGCCGTGTTCTTGGCTGCTGGTTTGGCCGGTGCTGATTTCGCATAGGCCTGTTGTTCCCTCCACTGTCTGTCCATGGCGATGGCTTCCTCCTGCCATTCTTCCAATCTTGCTGGTAGGGGCCTTCTACCATATACCTTTCCCAGCAATCCCGAGCTTAACCCTCTTTTGAATACTTCAACCAAGGCTACGTCGTTGTAACCTGTGTCGTCCTTGTAGGCATTGAACTTCATGATAAATTCTTCTGCCGTGTCTGATCCCTGATGCAGGTGGGACAGGATCGTGATAGCTGTGTCTTGGGGGTTGGGATCTCCGAACGCCTCCTGTAGGCTTCGGCAAATCCTTCTGAAGCTTGAAACCTGTTCGTCGTGTTCTCCGGTTCTTGTCCATTCCAGGACCTTGTTTGTCATCGTGTTCTTCCAATTGTCTACTCGCTTCCCCTGGACGTATGATAGCAGGTACAGTACCTTCGTTGCTTCGTTTTGGAATTGGTAGGCATTTACGTAAAGATACACCTCGATACTTCTGATGAATCCTCGGCATTTGGAGCGTTCCCCGTCGAAGATTTCTGGTCGTGCCATTTTTGGGCCATTTCTGGCTTGGGGTATTATTGGGTTTTCGGCTACCGGTGCAAGAGGAATAGTGGGTGGGAAAGGTGGTGGAGCCGGTGCTCCGGGTGCTGTGCGTGGGAGTGGGCGGCTTGCCCGGGTCATGACACTGGGTGGTCGGCTTTGCGGAACCAGTGCTTGTTGGATACGCGCCTCCATCCTTGCTTCCATATCCGTCATCATCTGCCTCATGGCAGCGAGGATATCGTTGGTGTCGGTGGGGGCGGTGATCTGATCAGTCGGAGTGGGTGTTTCGGTGCCTTGCGGCGGCCATTGGTACTGAGCGGGGGATTGGGGTGTGGGTGATACTGGATCAAGACCTCCTGCCCATATACTAGGCCCTGCGGCCTCCTCTGACATGTCTCTCCCTTGAAGCGCCGGCCGCCTCTGCCTGTCGTATGGTTGTGTGGAGATCGGCCTGGCAGTTGAGTACGACATTGTTTCCACGGATGAAGTACCGGGCTGGTGTTTGGTGTGGGTGGTGGCGAGGATTTTCGGGTGTGACTGGGATGATGATTGTCTCGAAAAGTTGGGGAGTACTTTTCAAGATTTGGCCGGCAAGTTTCTTGTTTCGACGGTTGAGGGTAGGGTCGGGAATAAGAAGGTATGGGAAGACGGTGAATACGGAAGTGCGGGTGAGATGTGAGCGGGTTGGGGGCATGCGGTGTTCCTGTCAACCAACGTTGAACTTCAAGCTAGTGCACGCCGGCACCTGAGCGGACAACGATGGCGAGGTAGGGTTTGATGATTGGGTGCGATGATGAGCAGCGAGAAAGTTCTCGACTGGTCACACTATGCGATGATGAGCAGCGAGAAAGTTCTCGACTGGTCACACTATGCGATGATGAGCAGCGAGAAAGTTCTCGACTGGCCACCGTTGATATGGTGTAGAGCGGGTGTATGGGTTGGAACTCGTTCTTCTGTTAGGGCGACACAATACTACAAACTAGTACGCGGGCTCTACAAGGATGACGAGTGAGTAAGTTGTTTTATAAAAGGGGAAGGGGAAAGCTTAGAGGAAAGGGAACCGGTTGAAGACGCTGACTGGGCACTAGTATAGCGGTAATCCCAAGAGAACGAGTTAACGTCTCTGGGTGTTGTATTCGTACTTATATACTACAAGTCCTCATGTCTACTACACGCTGTATCCTGCTGGTATTCCATGGAATGGTTAGCACATCACCATGAGGCGTGATGTCATGGACTGCGCCCATGCGGTTACGGTGAGGTTCTGACTAAGGTGATTATAAATACGGGGGCCGGTGCGTAAGCATAATATCGTAAAGGAGTAATCATAGTGTGGTAAGCCATCATGTGTTCGTTATGTGATGGGTGTGAAAGGAAAAGAAACGTAAAAGAGAAAAGGAAAAGTCGAACCGTAACAATTTCCATGATCTTCGTCGTGGACATTCCCCCAGTGGCAGGGTCCCTTATCTTCCGACACACATCCCGTCGGTTGTCCAATTCGTCAATTTGGTGTCATAGATCACGAATTTCATCGTGAGCATCATCGAGCTGGTCTCAATAGTATCACAGGTCATCTTCTAACTATTCCCAATCCTACTATCCTATTCAGCGACTCTCAATCCACAATCACACTCATGAGAGATGGTCACTACCATGCACGAACCAAACACATTGATATGCAATACCATTTCATCTACTACATGATCAAAAACAGTTCTATCAGGTTAATCTATTGTCCCACCAATGAAATGACCGCTGATGTACTCACAAAGGCATTACCGAGCGCAAAAGTCAAGCATTTCGCCTCCATGCTTGGGTTGGCAACAGTTTGAGGGGGAGTGTTGGAATGCATGGAATGCACTAGCAAACTGTGCTTTCTATCGAGGTGCCGCACTACACAAGGTGGCCGTGTATAGTATAATACTTATTTCTCTAATGCTTACTTCTTGCTCACCAACTATTATAGTACCATAAATCATATCCTATTTAGGGTGTATGTACAGTACAAATACAGTACAATATCATGGTGTCATCTCAGTCGATTTCCCATCGTACTGAGGTGAGCTATACTTACTTTATCTTACCTACTTTACCATACTGATTATGGCACGTAGCACCTTTATTATTCCACAGGTAGCTACTATTAATACATGCTCAGTCAATTCCCATCATACTGAGCACCTTTATTATTCCACACGAAGAACAGGGAGGGGTGTCTTAAACTTTAAACCCTCACAGTGGGCTCCAGAATGTAGTAGTGAGTATATGAGGGTCTGCCTCCTCCAGGACAAGTCTGTGTGACACCCAAGTGAGGTAATGTGTGAATAAATGAACCCGAAGTGACAAATGTGAATCAATGTGCTTCAGATGGCTTCGGCCAGGCCCAGATGGCTTTGGATGGACGACAGATGTCTCGGATGTAGAACAGATGGCTCAGATGATGAACAGATGGCTCAGATGATGAATGGATGACTCAGCTTCGGATGGTATGTCAAGAATGGTAGGAGAATGATGAGGATGGCAGGAGAAAGTGATGACGGATGTTTACTCGAACTCAGATGAAGGTAAACTCAGGCAACAAAGATGAAATGATGGCTTTGGATGACTCTTTTTGGACTCGGCTCGAAGTGAGGGAAAAACAACTTACTTCTTCTAGCTACAAGTATTTGTAGGTATGATGAGTATCAAATGTAAGTAAGATCAGAACTACAAATCGATAAGGAACAAGGAATGGGGGTAAAGATGTCAAGGTATTAGAGGATGAAACAAGAAAATGATGTCAAGTCAGCCTGAAAACTTTGATCTGTTATCAGGTGCCTGAGATGAATGTCGGTCCGAAGACTTTCATCCATTATCATGTGCGATTGAGATGAATCCATTTCAGCCAAGTCATGTGTGTACAAGTCCAAGGAATAGGAAAGGGGTGGATAGGAGATAGGAGTGGAAGCGTGTACAAGGAACGGAAGGGTACAACCCTTACAATACTCTTCTTCTGTGCTGCCTTAAATGCGGCCTCCTGGCTTCTCTGCCATCGTTCGTATGCACTCTGGGGGGCAGTCTCGAGCGTGTGGCCACTGGCCTTGGAACGACTCCGGGTATGTCTGCCTCTTCCATTCCCCTTTCTGTCCATAAACCTAATCCAGGCCCTGCAGACCAGCTCCCAATGCTTGATTTTTCTATGTCATCCTTAAATCGATTTCTCTTTCAATTAACTGTGACTAGGACACTGCAGAGCGCGTCTTTGCCAATGTCTGCACAGTACTAACATCCATCTCCTCATCGAAAGTTCAAACCATCAAACTTCTGCTGCATCCTCGCGATCGCTCACGCTCTAGGTAGCATCATGGATGACGCCCAGTTCGGACGTCTCCAGTCGTTCCATCTATCCTGGAGTCTCAACGAGTGCCACCCACGATGGCTTCTAGACGATCTGGCTGCATTAGCTGTGGAGGGATTGCCGCATCTTGCGAATAAAGGCATTCTCCATTGCAGTGCGCCTTGTTCACTCGTGGTCGTGCTACATGTACTCAAAGACATTATTGGACAGTAGCATCATAAAAGCAGCACAAGTGTTCGTGACAATAGCTAGAAGGGTATGGAATTATTGATATTTACTTCGGAACCACATAGCCTCAGCTACGTACATGCACATGTATTGATATAATCGAAGAAAAGTAGAACCTAGAAAGAAAGGCGAAACGATGTATAAATGAGTTTCTTTGTACACCCAATCGAAGAAGGCGTTTCTCATACGAAAACAAGAGTAGCCAGACTATCGGCTCCGAGGGCGCTCACTCTAAACGCTCTTGAAACCTGCTCTCAACAGGCGCAGGTCCCGCTTCATTGGCAGTGTCATCTGCATGGGCGTGGTCTCCTTCCACTACCTCTGGCAGCGCATCCTCGTGATGAGAGGCGTTATCTATCGAGAAAATGTTGAGAAAGTGTGCAAAATAAGATGAAATTGGATTCTTTGCCAAACGTCTCTACCTACCATTTGCAACTACTCTGTCTGCAGCAGGAGCGCTCGAGTCGCCATTGGTGTGAGGAGGGCGACCTTCGGGAGCTTTCTCCTGCCTCCGTTTGCTGACCCGCCGAGACAGATCGGCGCCCTCTCCTCCGTCTTCAGAGATCGCCCGAGGAGGTGTCCTGGCCTTTTTCTCGAGCTAGAAGCCACGGTGGTAAGCATCGCTCGACACACACAACCACAACATCACTCACCGCATAACCGTTGGGACCCATCTCAATGGTCTGTCCCTTCACTGGGTGCGAATAGGAAGGAGGCATGTCGGCACCGTCAGCGTCCACATAGATATCGTCATCATCGTGCTGCGCGCCATCTTCCTGTTCTTCCTCGACGCTGCTACCCTCATCGTCGTCGTCTTCTTCCTCGCTGATATAGCCTGCAGCTCGGACGGCAGCAGCGATCGGCCCGCTTCGTTCAATAGTCTCGCTCGCGACTAAATATCTAGCACAAAGCATGCGGATATCATTCCACCACTCCATCATATCTTCCCGGCTGCGCGCCCTGAAACTCCACGCATATGCACTACGACTTCTGATGTGCATCTTCTCGCGCAAAGAGCCCGTCTTGATAGCGCCCATGCCATCCTTCCTGCCCTCGATATGGAATTTGTGGGACTTGGCGCCAGAGCTCGAAGGCGGGCCAAGCGTGCAGGCAGGCAAGAATAGGGAGAAGATGGGCGACTGTCCGGCGTGCGTGGCGGGGTCCGAGGAATTGTACTCGTGGAGGAATCCCGCGGCCGTGAGCACATAGAACGACTCTCGATATGTACGCGTGTAGCGTTTCTTGCGCTCAAGAATGCCAGTGTGAACGGGAATGATGATGGGATCGTCTTTGCACGGGTAAACGATGGTGTCCGGGTTGCGGAGAGGAGTCTCGGGGTCAAGCAAGTGGTCCGAGCGGGCGCTGAAGCTGATCCACTCCCGATCAGGAGCCAACGAGCCAAAGGTTTCGGACAAACGGGTATGGATGTCGGCGATTTGTGACGTCATTCGGCCTTGCCACTCGTCGTACGTTTGCCAGGCGGATTGTAGAGCTCGGACGATGCCCTCTTCAAAGTGTGCGGAGTTCTGCTGCATAATTATGATAGATTTCTGGAGAAGGTTTTCCTCGTGGACTTGCTTCTGTAGTTGGCGTACAACGGCTTGGTTGGATACGTATCTATCGTCGATTTTGGTTTGACAATAGAGGAAGAACCGAACATGGACTCACGGATCTGTCTTGCTGGTGACTTGCAGTGGGCTGTTCTTGTACGAGGAGATGGAGTTGGCGAGCTCGGCGACGAGCTTCGTGGATAATTCACGCTCCTTTGCAACACTTGTGGCCAATTTGCCGGTGTCGTTTTGGACGTTCTGCACACAGGTACAGGATTGCTCGCCTAAGCGTAAAGAAAAGTGCGCACCTTGACATGTGCCTTGATCTCTGCTCGGAGCTTCTGGAGGTGCTGGACAATGGAACTGTCAATAGTTCGTCCCAAGTTTGCATGCTGATCTGCTATGGAGCGCGTCTTGTCGCGTATGTTGTAGTAGACATCCTGCAGATAGACATTGAGCCGCGGCTATTTTCGGATCGCTGGACGCGCACCTGTAACCCGCCTTCGCCTAAAAACTGATTGCCCGCTCTGAAAGGTACTTGAATGACTGCCCCGAGCTTGATGAGTTCTCGGGCCGTGTTGTTGTGGATGTCAGCGATACCCTGTAAGCGTCACCGTGAATTGCCTATCGTCCTGCTTTTGCGAAGAGCGCACCTCGAAGTACGCAATAAGTTGTTTCACGATCGCCTTCCACGCAACGAAACGCTCGATGAGAACATCGGAGGGGCGGAGGTCGTGAGGCGCGACGTTCTTCTTGATCAGCGACTGGTTTCGTGAGACCGTCGAGCCTTGCTTGGAAGCACGTGAGACCGAAGTTGCGCGAGACAGCGATATGGTTTCCTGGTTCATTGTGGAGACGGAGCGACGAGAATGGGGTTGCTGGGAGTAGAAGCGGGGCTGCACGCTGCTCATTTTATGTTGCTCGGCGAGCGGACCTTGCAATGGCAATGGAGTTCTGACGTAGTTAAGTCGATTTACGGAAGTCGCGGAGTCAGGTGACCAATTAGGGGAGGGCGCGTTCCCGTTTCGGGCGACATTAGGGCAGGTTTGTGAAGTTCAAGTGCTTGCCACACGTTGTGCCGGCAGTTGAAGCGGCGGCTTCATCTTTCGCGCTACGCCCGCTGCTTGAGCAATACACGCGTCTCCATGCATGTTTGTACATAGGACATAACAAATCAGGTATACAAAAGCCCATAAACGCGCCCGCCGTTCAACGACACTCGATCAGTTTGCGACGACGGCTGATGCGCGCTGGTGGCTACAACGAGCTTCCATTCCAGATACTATGCACCCCCCTGTCATGAAGCAACTTGAGGAACCCTGAAACCAACAGGTATGTTTCCCTCATTGATTTACCCAGTTTCCTGGGAGGCGTCCTTATCATTTTCCATGATAATTCAGACAAGGCATAATACATCGACGCCGACAATAATCGTCCTCTTGACGGAATCAGATGTTTAAGACTTACGGCGTAGATCCATCAAAGCCGACGCAGCGTACCACCAATGAAGTAGCACTGATACATCAAGACGACTTCTTATGATGACTAGGGTCATGGGATGTCGAGCAACAACTCAGACCTGTCAATCTGCGACTACAAATACTCATTGAGTTGTGAGTAACATGATTAACTGTAGAATGAAGACTCTAACCGACGGCGACGGCGACATGTCATGCAATTGATTGAACTGCCGGGCAAGGCTTCGAATCACGACGAATATGCAGGTTGAAGTCGCCGCTAAAAATACTACTAAAGACTCTAGCTCAAGTATAAAAGCAGCCGGCAGAGTTTGGGATAGACCAGCACTCTACGCCTCTAACGTTTCTCCCACTTCAACAAATCACGACCGCTACTCGTACCAGCCTCACCCTTAATACCTATTAGCCATGAAGTTCTCCGCCTCTTTCGTCTTCACAATTGTCTACGCGACCGAATCCCTCGCCCTCCCCACCTGGGGCAACGCCGACGGGCAACTCATTGAGGTAATCATCACTGCGTTCTAATCTTCCAGACAACTGGCTGACAAGTATCTATGTATAGCGTCACTACTCCGCTCCGGCGAATCCTGAGACGTATATCCCCGTCCCTCCTTCGAACACATACGTGCCTCCTGCTAACACCTATGTACCGCCTGTCTATACATACGTCCCACCGGCCAGCACCTATATTCTACCAGTGGAAACATATGTCCCACCGGTTAACACATACACCCCACCTAGCCCTTCGAGCACCTACGTCCCTCCCAAGAGCACGATACACACCCCTCCTGCAAGCACCCACACTCCCCCTCCGCCGAAAGACGATTGCTCCGCTGTTCACAAGGCCACCTTCCTCCAACGTGCCTACAGTACCGGCGCAACTGACCACTTCTACACCACCAACGGCAATGAGATGACCAACGCCGTCTCCCACCTGGGCTACACGAAAGAAGGGCATGCGGCGAAGGTGTACAACACCCAGGAGGCGGAGACGATCCCCCTCTACCGCTTGTTCAGCCCCTCTGCAGGCGATCATTTCTACACGACTTCGGCTGGGGAGAGGGACAACGCGGCGAAGGCGCTAGGATACAAGAGCGAAGGCGTCGCCGCGTACATCTACAAGAAGCAGATCTGCGGGAGTGTACCCTTGTACAGGCTCTACAGCTCATCTGCAACGGACCACTTCTACACGATTTCGAAGAGCGAGGCGAACAACGCTGTGTCTAAGCTTGGGTTTGTGAATGAGGGAGTTGCTGGCTACGTCCTTCCACCTCACTAAGGTACGGTTCATACATACTTACCGGAGAATCCTTCGCTCACCGACAACTACAGTGCGCCCAATAAGCGATCGCGCTCGAGGAGGCGCTCCGTTTCTGTTATCTCTTTAGAAGCCTTTTAACGATCGTCTCAGTTCATGAACTTTCACATATTTACTTTGCTGTTGATTCACACTTCGACTTCTTTGCCAAATTCAAGTTTTGATTCGTTCATGGTGGAGGTGGAGGTGGAGTTGTACATGAAGGTTAGACGAAGGCGGCAAAGGAGTGTGCGACGATCATGCATCGCTTCGTGAATACTGGCTCCTTCAACACCAAGTATGTCGGGATGGAAGAGGGCTTCGGGCGCCCGGAACCTAGCAAAACGATGAGAGGCACAATACAACGCAAAAGGTCCAAGTGCTTACCGTTCATTGCCGACGGTGATGGTCTGCCCATCAGGAAGTTCGTGGCTCTTCTCCAAAGCCGACGAATGAGCGGCGCTCTGAAGCTCCTGCTCAAATTCCAAAGCGACATAGCAAAGCTTCTCTTTGATATCCCTCACGATTTCACGCTCGGCCGTGGTGGTGAACGGGTACCCTCTCTCCATGAGATTCTTGATCAAGTAGTCGGTAAGATCACGACCAGCAACGTCAAGTCGATAAATCGCACGGGGAAGACTGAAGCCTTCGTAGATGGGGACAGTGTGCGTAACACCGTCACCAGAGTCCAGCACGATACCAGTCGTGCGACCAGAGGCATAGAGGGAGAGGACGGCTTGGACGGAGACTTAGAAAGCGGGGACATTGAACGTCTCGAACATGATCTGCGTCACCTTCTCTCAGTTCGCCTTGGGGTTCAGAGGCGCCTCAGTGAGCGGCACCGGGTGTTCCTCGGGCACGACACGAAGTTCGTTGTAGAACGTGTGGTGCCAGATTTTCTCCATGTCGTCCCAGTTGGTGACAATGCCGTGCTCGATGGGGTACTTCAAAGTGAGGATACCACGCTTGGATTGGGCTTCGTCGCTGCGTACTTGAGTTGTAATCGAATAGTGCAACGAAGGGGCATAGACATACCCGACCTAGGAGTCCTTCTGGCCCGTACCGGCCATCACACCCTGCTGACTCGGACGACCCACAATCAAGCTAAGGAAACCGTTAGTCTATAACTCCGTTGTAGACTTTTAGCTTACGGGAAAACAGCGCGTGGAACATCGTCGCCTACAGTGACTCAGCCCTGTTACTTTGTCGCAATGCCCGGAGACGTACCAGCAACTGCGAGAAAGATGAGGCGTCAGGTGAAGTACGATGTGAAGCTCACTTACAACCAGCCTTGCACATTCCAGATCCATTGTCAATAACCTGAGAAATATGTAGCGGTCAGAGTCTCTGCGGCGATATATGGGGCCTGGCGCTCACTAAGACAGCGATATTGTCCTCTACATCACATGTTTTATATATGATCGATTGAGTGTGCAAAGTGTCGACGATGTTTGCGTTGGTGGTATACCCCAACTCAGTTGATTAAACAAGGAGTGTCCAAGTCAATTAATGAGTTACGTTGTCGCTGGCGCAGAAGACAACATAGAGCTTCGTTGCTCCGAATATGTTTCGAAGACGGGCTGCGGCACCATCTGTCTCCTACATACTACATCGATGGTATTAGACGCTCACCTACATGAATATTTGAATCGGAGAATGAGTAAGGAAACCCAAACTAGCGGAACATCTACGCATTGCGAGGCATGATAATCGACAGCGGAGTGGATGGACCGTTTCTTTCCAGCTTTTCAGCTAAGGCCAAGGCGATCTGGGAAGCAAAGGGCTCGGAGCCTATGCTCGAGGGGGACGGCGCAGTCGATCCTTACACCATAGTCGCTGGGTACCGTCGGAAGCGCAGCGTTGCCATCGGAGAGTACGCAAATAAAAAAGGTCTCGTACGGGGGGAGGAAAGAGTGTGACAAAAAAGATGAACGGTGGATTGGCAAACTTCCCAGGTGCGAGTACGGTGAGTGCCGCCACCCCTAGCGTAGACAGGAGGGCCTGACGTCAGTGGAGTGGGCAGTCGTATATAATAACCACTCATCCCATTGTCCTAGAAGAATGTAGAACATCATGAGCAACGAATACAGAAACAAGGACGCCGACGCACCCGCCGTGGGTAACGGTGAGTACTCGATTATCTCGGCACGATTGCAAGTGCTTATTCAATATCATCGTAGTCGCAAGCAGAGAACCAGGTTCAGAAAGCCAATACGACCATTGTAGAACTAGTAAACCTGGGTCAAGCTTGGAAATTATCCTCCTGGAAACGACAGTGAGTGATGCATCAGGACCAGGCCGCAATCTCTAACTTTACGCTCCACGAATAGCCAAATCGAGCGGCGGTTATGGCAGCGCCAACGTCTGGTCGGACAGAGTCCAAAGAGGCAACCCCGACAGTACCATCAATGGTGATTCAACTATCCAAAAAGCCAGACCTCCGGTGGATTGATTGATCAATCTTTGAACGGCACCAGCCTCAAGTCGGGGTTGGCAGACGCCAAGCAGGGCGTCGACAAAGATACATGGCGGGATATAGATCCATTGAACCTGTATGGAAAGAGCAGTTTGGACAGCAGTTCCAACGCGCGACAGCATTTGACGGACGTGTTTCCGGATTCGTAAACATCTGAAATACTCAGTACTTGGTTTGAACGCGGTTGGCAATGAGGATGTCGTGCGCAAGAGTAACGCAGTAAGGATTGTGGACCAGTGGTGCACGTGCCGGAATTACTCACGCTTCTATGAGCCTACCCTAATGTCGCGTTTGCCATTTGACGAGGTGCCTAATAATCGATTCCTCGGACGGAACTGGCACATTTGTCGAGGGGAAGGTTGCCACAATCCAAAGGAGTGATCAAAAAGCACAGTGTCATTCTGGAGAAAGGAGAGGTCATCGCGTTCGAATACTTGATGCTTGCAACGGGAAGTTTTCATCTTCCAAGGGCCATTGGCATTTCCCGAAACGAAGGATGACGCCCTACCCTTTGTCGAAGGTGTTCGGAAGACGATCAAGGACGCAAATGATATTCTTCTGACTGTCGGAGGGTCTGTGGCAATTGATACGCTTCTCTTCTCCTTCAACCAAAGTGCCCGCGTTGATAGAAGACATCGCGCTCGGCGACGTCGGGTGGAGTCATTCACGAAGGGAAGCGGACAAGGGGGGACCCTCTATCACACTCATTCGGTTCCACTGACAAGGAATGAAAGATGAATGTTGGACGGAAACGACACAGAGTATAAGTACAGAGGATGATGATAGAAAACGTACACATAGGATAGGAGAAAAGAATTACGATCATGCCGAGATGTGGATGTCCTTCAACTTCTCCAAGGCAGCTTCTCGCGCGTTCATTTTAACTGACCACTCTCTAGCTTCGCTGGGAGAAAGGACGCGAGGAACTGTCTCACGCAAATTTAGCTAAAGACATACGATGAGAGGCGAATATGATATACGCACGCTTTTGCTTCCACTGCCAGTACCATGGGTCCAAATGCCATTGAGGTGGCTCACTCTTGAACAATCTCTCCGCAATTTTCTCAATTGCGCCAGGTTGAGGACGGAGGATGCCAATCCTGTTGTCGCCTACGCATAACGCTAGATGTATGACGCCGTCGGGTCGTAGAACCTCTGAGACCTGGACACACTCGTGAAGATCCTCGGGGATATCGAAGTCTTGAATAACACCGTCGATTAAACAGAAGATCGACTCCCAAATAGGCTCGCCCTTGCGGTATTCTTCAGAATATAAGACGAATTCAGGAAACTCCCTTTTGACAAGTTCGAACAGTTTGTCTTCACCGACAGCCCACCCAAGGTGAAACATCGGAGGTAGGAAGTGGGGGTCTCGCGAACCGAGCAGGCAGGGATGTATGTCCCAGAGCGGGATCGGTGCTTCTCGCAAAGTTGCTTTTCATCCTAGACGGGCTACGTGAGCATGGGGCAATTGAAGCAGAAAGACGTGTCATACACCCGCTTCATATTTTATGCCATTGGGCGGAGAAAAAGGGAAAGATTTCGGAACCAACATAATAGGTTGTTGACGCAACATGATGGCGGTGTTTGGAAGACTTGCTGCAGCCTGCCAGTGGCTGGAACACTCTCAAATGAAAACCGCCGCCAGGGGAGCAGGGGAAGCCAACATCGGTTTAAGGATATTGAGAGTGTTTCTACCTCGACGACTTCAACTGCTCCCGAAGACATAAGGGGATGTCAGAGTTGACATTGCGGTCGAAACGAAACGAAGCAAAACGTTTCGGTGGTAAGCCGAGCTCCCCGCACGATTTGACGCTGGTACTGTTACCAGCGCTTAGGACAGCGGGGAATGAACTTCCACGAAGGTTGCTTCATTTTCGTATAATGCCACATTTTACCATGTATATAACAGTTTCCAATGAATTGGTGTGGCTTTGGCTTGATGCGGCTCAGAGATAGTACTCCAGAAATAAAATAACTGTTATGGCAGTAGCTCACTTTTGTATATGACGAGCACAAATCCCACAATGTTGGCCATCGGCGCCCTATCTATCGCAGCTTTCTTCGTTGAACACAATATTTTCGAGCATCTCTCATATGCCAAAGTCAAGAACTTAAACAACTGTGCCAGTGCGAGCGGATTATGATGCACGAGCGTCTTAGGTTATGAACGTCTTCAGGGAAGACCTTGACATCCCGGGGACTGATTCTAGCCTTGCGTCTGATTCAAGTCTGATCACAACTAGCCATGAATACCTCTTGAGTACTCGTCGCCTCTGTACACCATCGGCGCTACTCTAGCATCTTTTGCACCACCGATGGTTTCCTTCAGGTGTATGCCCTCGATGCTCACTACAGTCATCCACCGGCCAGTGGCATACCCCGAAACATCGTTTGATTGAAGACCGAACATCGTATCGTATCTAATCCCCCCCCCCCCCCCCCGAAAAACTATATTTGTAATAAAGAACATCTTATGTTTATAATGCAGATTTTTATTGATTAATTATTCGGTGCTCTATTGATTAACTGTGTCTCATGTTTGGATTCATCGAATCACCGGCCAGTGGCACAATCACTCCTGGTCTCAACACAATTCACCATGTCCGTAAAATTTCATTGAATTTCATTCAAATAAAAAAGTACACTGTATTCTACTTAAATAAATACTTACAGATGAATTGACCGAGGCCAGTAATGTGTGGTCATTGCTTGTAAAGTTGTGTCAGTGGACGGTGGTGTGCCACTGGCCGGTGGATGACTGTAGTCGCTTCGGCAGCCGGGCAGTGTGCAGTATATTAATTCAGATTCACGGGCCTGGTACATAGGCGTGTTCGCGATGTTTATGGTTGTGTATGGTTGTGGGGAGGGCTTATATCCCTTGGGTGAGTACTTCTGGGTTCCGGATTTGAGTTCGTTTGACTGGGGTGGTTGACTCGTCGCGGAAGTCGAGGACGATCCCACTCTACCGCTTGTTCCGTGAATGAGCCAGTGATCACTACTACACGATTTCGGTCGAAGAATGGGACACTGCCATGGATATCTATAGGTATAGTAAGGACGAAGGAATCGCGGCGTATGAGGGTCGGATCGTGGGAGTGCCCCTTTCTACGTGCTCTGTGCCTCTGCGTCCGAGTCAGACCGCTTCCACACAACGTCGGAGGCGGAGGTGGGTGCATCGGGATATTCGTCTAAGAGAATTGTTGGATACGTCCTCCCGCACAGCGAGGTCGAGTTTCGGGCACGGTGTATCTTCCTCCTCCCGCCAATCATGTTTGCTAGTCAATCAAGGGATCGTCCTTTTGCTTGCGTTGACTTTGATAGTGACTTGCCCTACCATCTTCACGGCACCACGTCTAAAGATGGATGGTGGTTCGTTGTAATGGGCAAAATGATCAGTGACTTCGGCATTCTCGCGCTCGTGAACTCGCAATGATGTGCAGGGAGTTCAGTCCGTTTATGTGACGCTCACTGGCGGCTACAAAGACTCATGATGACATCGGTTCTGAGTCGATCGCTAGGGGATAAATTAGATAGGTCTACAAAAACAAGGGGACTTGTTTGGGAAAGAAACTTCGACTTTTCGCGCTCGGGGTCTAGACTGGTATAGGATCACTGCGCTATGAACTCGCTTATGGACTCCCAGAAGCTATATGGACGCATGAGGTGAGATGATGGGGATGTCCTCGGGATTTCGACTTACGCGCATCTCTCCAGAAGTGCCGGGTCAGTCGTCTCCGGGCGTATGACTAGCTGACCGTCCTCGGTCCGGTTGAACAACATCTCCGTGTTCGTTGGCGCGTAGCGCTCCCACGATGGAGTGATATTGTCGTCGTCGAACTTGATGTTCGGATCGAGATGGATGACGAAATCTAAGAATGACTGCGAGAATGAGGTAATGAACTCGGTGTTGTTGAATAATCTGGGTCCCAGGCTAGATTCGGAACGCTTGATTGGTGACCGACGGGAATGGTGATGAGTGGATCGACTCACCCAGTGGGGAAATAGAATGGCAAATCATCCGCGTGGTATGACGGAGGTATGGCAAATATCCCCTACAAGCGAGACGTGGCATCAGCAAGGATGACTGATTGTGTCAGACGCACTACCCACCCTGTAAGCACCTGGAAAGGCTCGCAACAAGTAATATGAAGGGCAAACGAAGATGGCTAACGTTTGTCATCAGCTCGATTCAGTACATGGACTAGCACTGACTCACATTCGCCCATGATTAGATTCGCCTGTTCAGTCGGGGATCCTAAGTTGGCGTACAACCGCGCAATGGCAGCGCTCTGCGCTGGCGTGATACCAGGGAAGAGCTCTAGTGAGTATTGAGAGGAGTTACCCGACGCCGTGGTAGTCTGATTTACGAAAAGGGCCCCTTCATTGGCGTTAGATATTGCGAGAAGCGCACGCTGCAAGTGTTCAATTTCGATACTGGCGGGAGCAAAGAAAGAGCAACTATACGCACCCCATTGACCCTCCCCGAACGGAGGACCTCAGTTGGTCGTCGCCTAATGAATTCCCCGTCGACGACTGGTACAGTGGTCCAAGTACCAAAGAAGCCGTCGTGGACAACCTGGGCATTAACATTTTGGAGGATAGACGAATTAGTAGCTCTTAAGCAGGCAAGGGTATCTGCCGCGGTATTGCAGCTACCAAAAGATACATCAATACCATGCGATGCGAGCTTTATATCGATATGGTCTCACCCGGTTCCAGTCAGTACGGACGAGTAAATTGACTAGAAGCGCCCTTAGTAACTCGAGGAAAGAAGCTTCAGGACGAAGACAAACCTCTGGGACTGTATCGTTGTAAAGATACTGGGAGGGAAGGAACGTCGAACTTGTGATTCCCGCCTTAAACAGAGGGGGACGTGTTTGCCCATCCCGAGAAACCATATGCTGTAGTACCGAACCAGCACCTGCTGACTCCCCCCATATAACGACATGGTTTGGATCGCCACCGAACTTTGTGATCTGCGAAAGGGATTAAGATAGCTCTATGCCATACCGAGAGCAGACAACGTACGTGTTTTTGTACCCATTGAAGGGCGTACTCTTGATCAACTAAAATATCTTGTGAGATCGCCCAGAAGGACATAGGTGATGGAAGACTTACGTAGTCCTGCGTTCAAGGCTCCATTTGCTTTGACTCGCGATCCGGGTAGAAATCCTACGGGATACACAAACTCAGAATTCGGGTTTAAAAAGAGGAAGGAACCACTAAAGACGCACCGAATATGCCGAGTCGATACTGAATGACAACGACCACAACCCTATTGTCTGCCTCGGTCACCAGATCTGCTCCGTTGTATGCCGCACCATTGCCAATTGTGAAGCTATCAACAATGTTAGCGTTGGGAGTTCATGGCCTAAATACAGAGCCAAAATACGCACCCTCCACCATGAATCCATACCATAACTGGCAACTTTTTACGCGGGACGGTGGGTCCTGGGAAGTGCACACTTTGTAGTACGTCAGTGAGGGTCAATCCTTTCAGCAATCAACGACATACTTCAGAAATAGGCAATCTTCGTTCCCACCGGGAGGAAGCAATGGAAGCGAAGGGGAACTGTTGATCTGTGGAACTGCTTGGGGACATTGTGGTGGGGGCGTCGTAGCATTCAGAACCCCACCGTTGCGAGCGACAAGAGGGGGCTGAGGTGCTCGCCAGCGCAGTTGCTGGGTAGGAGGTGCGGCATATCGGATTGACAGGAAGGTAGTCACATTTGTCGATGCGTTGGTAGCGCCTCGGTATTCGGCATACCCCAGGTCGACGACCTTATCCCAACTTTGAGCGGCCGCAAGGGCAGCGCAAAAAGCCAGTAAGATGAGCATAGTCACCCTCAGCAATTCCAGAAGTCGAGTCGGAGCACAAGAGATTGTATGGGTTCCAGCGAACGACTATGGCAACCGCTTCAATGTATTTATTGGCGCGGCCTACGAATTCCCTGCGGAGCAATCAGAGAAGCGGGCTTAATCAGTCAAAGAGCCAAGATCGTCCGCAAGTAGATATGTTGTTCATCATCATACTCGTCTCCCGAATGGTCGTAAGGCAGCATGCTCGTCGGGCACAAATACGGTCTGCAAGTGGGTCTGCACCTCCATGCAGGGGCTCTCTCACATGGACACTCATCAAGTACACGGGAAAACGGGGTAAAGAACTGTTAAGCTAGGATAGAACTACTCACCTTCCTGCGCCTGCCTGCCAATGGGGTGCGTGCGATTATGCTCAGGCGTAGAAACAAGAACCCACTGACAATTCCGACGTAAACGAATCTGCATCACTTAACGTCCCGCAGAAGTCAAATCATTCGCGTCCAGCATTGGCATGCCCTTCGCCAAGCAGCGGGCCCAAAGCGTAGGGAGAAAACCTGAATCTAGTTGTACTGTTATAAAAATTCCCCGGGCGATGTCGAGCTGCCGAGAAGAGGGCAAACTGGCAGTGTAAGGCGTCGTGTATATTCATCAAACTTGGTAGAGATTTTAAGCTTAGGAAAGGTACAAGTGGCCAACAAGTGGTACAAGGACAAGAGTAGGAAGTTCGAAAGTGCTTGTGCCGTGGGACCGGATCAATAGGAGCTAGGGGTTGGCGGAGGCAAATCATCATCTTGTTCGCAATCTTACTGAGCGGTGAGCGGGCTAACAGCCTCCCAGAAGCTAGAAGGATGATAAATACGAGAAATCAAGTGTATTCTTAAGGAACTCACGCGCATCGCTGCAAGAGTGTGCTTGACGTCGTGATGGCTCGAATATCTGGCTGTCCTCCCACTGTGCGATTAAACAGCATTTCGGCGTTACCTGTGAGGTGCCTCGACCACTGTGGCGTGATATTAGTGCTATCAATTTTGTGGTTTGGGTCTAGTGCTGTAGCGAAGTCCATGAATGCCCCAGAGAACGCAGTGATGAAAGTCGGGTTGTTGAAGGCTGGAGGCCCAGAGCTGTGGGAGGACTGGGTAAGTACAATCACGACCAAATTATACAAAAGTTACCTAGTGAAGTAGAAGGCTAAATCCTCTCCATGACTGCCATTCGGAACAGCGAATTCTCCCTAGAGGAAGCTTCAGGAGATACTGCGTCCGAGCAACCACGAAACTCACCTTGAAAGAGGTTCCGGGGAAGGCATTCAGCATGAAGTATGTGGGACAAATGAAGATAGCTTCACAAAGGTATTATCTGTGAGTGACAGATTTTAGCAAGATCGTACGAAGACTAACATTCTCCCATAATTGCGTTCGCTTGGTCAATAGGTGCTCCGACCCCTGCGTACAATCTTGCTACGGTGTCGGCATTTGCAGCCCCAATGTTAGGGAACAGGCGTAGAGCATAGTCTGCCGCCTTGACTGTAGCCACCGTACTTTGATCCACAAAGCTGTTGCCCTCGTGCGTGTTGGTCACAGCAAGAAGGGCTCTCTGGGAATGAATGAATAAAAGAGACCGCAAAGAAAAATTGGAAAAGCCTACGCCATTAACTCTTCTCTGACGAAGCGCCTGGGTAGGTCGTTGATTGATGAATTCACCATCGACTACTGGAACGGCTACGAATGTCCCGAAGAAGCCAGCTCGGTTTACGTTTACGTTAGCGGCCTGCAGTATCGAAACGTTTGCCGCCCTCAGACAAGACAAAGCATTTGCGGAGCCATCACATCTACCAGAGTTGATTAGTTTGACGAGGCTTCATACGCGAGGCTTGGCCTTCAATCATACCCTGTTTGCGAGACAACCTGGCTAAAGATGCTCTAGAACGGGGAGAAGCATTTCAACAAGGAATATTAGAATCAAGGAACTTGTGCCGGACCTCTGGGACAGCTCCATCGAAGGGTTGTTGAGAAGGTAAGAAAGACGAGCTCGAGATAGCTGCTCTGAACAAGGGCGGACTAGTCCTTCCGTTCCGGGCTATGACATGCTGTAGCACAGAACCAGCGCCTGAGACTGTCAGACCAAATAAAGCACATATAGCATTCTATACTTACCCGCTGACTCCCCCCATATGGTGACTCGATCAGGATCGCCTCCGAATTTACTGATCTTTGTCATATGGGGAAACAAAGTCAGAAGAAGAAGGTCGGTAGGTCGAGGAAGCAAGCTCACATGTTGTTGCACCCATTTCAACGCGAATTCCTGGTCGACTGGACGCGACCCATGAGGTCAGCTATGGGATTGGGAGCATATGATACCAATATTGTACTCACGCAAACCAGCATTCAGCGCACCGTTGGCCTTTACCTGTGAGCCAGCCAAAAAGCCTAACAATAAACAGTGAGCACATGTTGAAGAGCAAAAGGCGATGTGCACACCAAATATACCAAGGCGATATTGAATGATGACAGTCACTACGCCATTCTTAGCCTCGCTAATTAGATCGCCTCCGTTGTACCACCCCGCTCCTCCAGCTACATAACTACGGATCGAAAGTCAAAAGTATCCTAAAAGCATTGAGTTCGCAGGCCGACTCACCCACCACCATGAATCCAAAAGACTACGGGGAGTGGGCGCGCAGGGACATTACTCCCCGGGAAGAACACGCTACCGTACATCAGGCCTGACCGTCGTATTGAGGAAGTGAACCGTGACGTACTTCAGGAACAGGCAGTCCTCAGGATCCTGTGTCGCTCTGCTGCTCAGAGAAGACGTTGGCTTGGGATTTGTGGGTGAATTCCCGGAGCCTGCCTGGAGGCACTGTTGTGGTTGAGTAGTAGCCTGTTGCACGCCATCAAGAACCGGAGGGGTTTGAGGCGCCCGGAAGCGCAAGTCGCCAACGGGCGCGGTGGCGTATCGAATGCCTAAGTAACTCGAGATGTTGGTAGCAGCGTTGACAGTTCCCTGATATTTTGCATTGCCGACATCAATGATTGGAGCCGGTGCTTGGGCGGACGCCACGGATAATAAGGCGAGAAGAATAGGGAAAGTGCCTCGCATTAGGAGGGACAGGCAGGACGAATCCTCACTCCAACGAGTTGTGTCTACCTATTTATGGGTTCCAGGGGACGGAAGGACAGAAGGCAGCCCGAGCGATTGATGGCGAGCACTCACGAGAACAATGTGGTGGGAGGCGGCTAAGAATATCCGAAGGAATCATACATCGTGTTCCCTTGGAGCGATTGAGCTCCGTCAAGGGGTTCTAGCATTATCCACCTGCTGTAGAGGCGGATGAGTCTTGAAATCAAAGCATTGATTTGCTGGATGCTGGCGTGCTGGCGTGCGGAACTGAGTCGCCGGGCGATGATATATGGCGCCTGGCCCTGTCACACCTCCACTCAACCGCGAGCGAGCTCACGCTCTCAGCTGCGGTAGGTCATGCGTTGGTAGCCTTCCACGGCGAAGGCGGGGTGCCATGTCATGTTCAGCCCTCAAATAGCGTCGGATCATGGTATTCGGCCAAGTATGTATAAGGTAGGGTGTCCTCGGTCCGGTGAAAACAGGTCGATGCGAGATGCTCCCATGGTGCATGTGTATGTAGCCTGCGAGGTTCCACGATGGAAATATACTGGTGAATTGAGATGTTTCTTTCGTACCACGACGGGATACAAAACATATGGTGCAACGATCTCAGTGTTTATGGAAAGCACAACGAGGAGATCATTGAGCCGTCAGCTCGCTCACACCCTGCCAGAAGCTGCGGATACCATGAAATCAGACACTTGAGGTGGGATTTAGCAAAGAGGGTGAATGCTTACGCGCATCGCTCCAGAAGCTCTACATCCGTACTCCCCGAGTGTATATTGAGCTGCCCTTCCTCAGTACGATTGAATATCATTTCCGAGTCGGATGGTGAATAGCGATCCCAAAGCGGAGTCAAGTTTCTCTTGTTTACTTTAACATTGGGGTCAAGGTTGAGGACAAAGTCCAAGAAGGATTGGGTGAACGACGTCGAAAAGTCAGGGTCATCGAATCGTCTAGGGGAAAAGCTTGGAGGCGATGATCTAGTAGTCATTGCAACACCAGCAAGCGATTAACGCACCTTGGGAAATAGTGGGGTAGGTCGTCCCCGTGTAATGCAGGCGGAACAGCATACTCTCCCTAAAGTACTTTCAATAACTCTGAGCGC
Source organism: Pleurotus tuoliensis (assembly GCA_036872985.1). Taxonomy (NCBI): domain Eukaryota; kingdom Fungi; phylum Basidiomycota; class Agaricomycetes; order Agaricales; family Pleurotaceae; genus Pleurotus; species Pleurotus tuoliensis. The sequence goes on from JAYMDH010000014.1 coordinate 581,683, forward strand.
TATATTCAATCTGTTTACCTTGAATGATCCGGGGAAGGCCTTCAATAGGAAGTATGTTGGGCATATGAAGATAGCTATATGGATCTAGTTAGATCCAGTCTAGGGATTAGCTAAATAGTGCCCACCTTCCCCCATAATTCTATTGGCTTGTTCAATCGGCGTTCCCACCCCCGCGTACAAACGGGCGACCTCCGAACGTTGCGCTGGAGTTAGACGGGGGAAGAGACCATGGGAGAATTGTGCAGTTTCTACTGTGCTTGCAGTCTGATCTACAAAAATATCTCCTTCGTTGACATTTGAGACGGAGAGAAGCGCATGCTGCGAAGAGCCAGCATCAATAGGTGTAGTCGTAAAACAATGGGTACGAAACCTACCCCGTTCACATGTCCTTTTCGTAGGGTCGCTCCTTGATGAATTCTCCATCTACAACTGGGACGAGGGGAAATGTCCCGAAGAATCCACCGCGACAGGCCGCAACATTAGCTGCTTGCAAGGTTGTTGTATTTGTGCCTCGTAAGCAAGCAAGAGTGTCGTCAGCAGTCGCACACCTATAGGTGATATCAACGATAAGCGTCTCATAAACGGAACCAGTCGCAGAGCTCACCCAGCGTTAGACACGACCGAAGAATATATAGTCTTAGTACGCCGATATTGTTGAGCCAACCACGAAAGCCACGAGAGAAGAACCAGCGAAGGCACACCTCTGGAATTGGGTCGTCGAAGTAATACTGGGATGGTAAGAAAGTGGAACTTGTCATCGCCGCCCTGAACAAGGGAGGGTTCGTTTCGCCATTTCGAGCAACTACGTGTTGTAGCACCGATCCAGCACCTGCGTAAACAGAGCATTCAGTGCCATAGGACAGTGCCACAGGGAGTTGAAGCCCACCTGCTGATTCTCCCCATATAGTGACTTGCCTCGGGTCGCCGCCAAACCTGTCGATCTGCAGAAGTGGTGAGCTCGAAAGTTGTACGCGGTAGGATGTGAACCCGCATTTGTTTGGATCCATTGAAGAGCGAACTCTTGGTCCACTAGGTCGCAGTTATCAGACGACTTCGACGTACACCGACAACAGCAAGGTTACTCACGCAGACCAGCGTTCAAGGCACCGTTTTCTCTGATCTTGGTGCTAGACAAGAAGCCTGTAAATGAATCTTCAAAGACAAAGACTAGAAACCGAACGCGACTTTCGATAGCATACCGAATATTCCAAGGCGGGGGGGCTTCTCTTCCTTTTACCACGACCTTCAATTTAGGCGCCCGACAAAATTTCGGACACGCAATACGGCAAGTACGCAGGAAACGGAAGACGAAGAGGATAGATGAGTACTACGAACCCGGGGAGTAAGCCCGGGGTTACTCTATACAGCTGGCTCCGCCAGACACGTACGACGAACAACGATAAACGGCAGAATGACGAAGACATGGTCATCGACTCAGACGCCTCAGACGACTCAGACGCAGACGATTCAGACGCAGACGATAATGACGACAAATACCACTCGTCATCGGAGCAACCTAACTCGAAAAACAAGGGGAAGAAAATAGCAACGAGAATCGGGAAACGCGACTTCACCTTTCAGAGTACACTCAACAGCTTGAGGGCGAGGAACGTAAACAGCAACGCAACAACAAATATACCCTCACGCGACACCGATGAGGATCCCCCCAGCCTGGCAAACCCCGTAGACACGCAACAGGGAACTGTGCAACACACGACAGCAAGCCTTGCTGGTACGAAACGCAAAGGGAAAGATCCTGTGGCCTCGATCTCCGCAACACCCAAGGCAACCGTACCAGCAGTGACCGCACCAGTGGCAACCCCGCCAGAAGCACCTATACAATCAACCGACGACACGCCCCTCCGAGATCCCATGGCGCCACCGCCTCCAACCAAACGTGCAAAGAAACTCCCAGCCCGCCGAAAGGCTATCAGTGCCTTCAACAGATCGGCCCAATACCTCAGGGACGTGGGGATGATTGGGCACACAGGTACGATCGATTTCCGTCTCATTACTAACACTCTCTTCAAGGTAGCGGCCAGAGCGCAGGACACTGGGACTAGCGAATTGCTGTACGCCCTAGCCACCCTCCAGGACGAGCTCTTGTTGCAGCAAGGAGTAACCCAGCTTAGCAAAACTTTGCGCGATACAGCGAAAGAGATCACAGACAACCTTGTACAGAAAATGGCGGTGCTGACCAAGGACACAGTGACGGCGGTACGACAAGGAGTTATTAAGGCAGGTCGCGAACTAGATAAATGCACTGATGTGGTCAAGGTAGCTGCCGGAGACCTAATGGCCACGGCGGAGGGCGCCACAACCTCATACGCAAGAGCGGCGGCCACTGGCGACTGTCCCAAGCCAACTCTGTCGACGTTACTCCAACCCACAACACAGGCCAGGATGGAACGGGATCGTAGGTGTATCCTTATAGACCCACCGAAGGGACAGGCAAGGCTATATCCCACTACTGTAGGGAACATCAGTGTCGCCAAGACAGCCACAGACGCCCTTCTCAAAGCCGGGGGTAAGACAACATGGGCCTTTATCAGCTGCACCAAGCTAGAGAAAGGCGGGGTGCTGCTAGAGGCCAACGTAGCGGACGTCAAGGACTGGCTGGCCGACAGCGAAAATCTTACCACATTTCTCACCACTTTCAGCCCAGGCGCGGCCGTGAAAGCTAAGAAGTACACGATCAAAGCGCTGTACCTCCCCGTGGAGCAGCCTATCGATACCGCCGAGGCCTGGCGTATCATCGAGAAGGAGAACGACCTCCCCCCATTCGCCATATCTCTAATAAAATGGATGAAACCAGCAGCACGATGAGGAAAAAACCAGCAGTTTGGACATGCCACGATCACCTTTGTGTCGCCAAAGGATGCTAATCAACTCCTTAGACAGGGCCTGCAGACGTTGGACAACAATTTTAGGTGTCACAAAAGCAAAACAGAACCGCTACGATGCCTCAACTGCCAGAACTATGGACACATCGCCAGCAGATGCATGATACTCAAGGCCATCTGCGCAACCTGCGCCCAACATCACGTGAATACTGGTGATTGCCCACAGTTGAATCGAAAGGAGGCGCACTTCTGCGTCTCCTGCCAGACAGCAGGCCACCCGAGCTGGGAGCGCACCTGTCCCAGTCGCCTCAAACTTCAAAGGGATTTGGATGAGCGTCTGGAGAACAACCTCCTTCCCTTCTTCCCAACAGAGGAGCCGTGGACCCAACGCCGGTCGCCCTTCTACTCTGGAAGAGGCATCAGCCAAGACCTTTCGGACTGCGACTGGAGGCAGGCGAAGAAGGACCGTTTACAGCAAATGAGAATACCGGACGTTTTTCGTCCGATGGTCACGGCCAGCCTACAGCACAACACGAAGGGCCGCGGCGAACCGTCCTCAGTGAAACCCAGCAAGCCAGACCCGGCTAGGAGCCCTGCCACGAACGAAGCTATAGCTACGACCACCACTAAAGAGAAGTCCCCCATGCCCGTAGCCTCATGACTGATAAAACCACCAACAGCATCCGCATAAGACAGTATAACCTCAACAAATCTGCAAACGCCCAACAAACTGTATCAAACTCCCCCTACACGAAGAATTCGACATCTTACTCTTTCAAGAACCCTACATCTGCACCTCACTACTAACCCGTACTAATCGGCACTGGATCCCGCTTTACCCATACTCACAGGCAGAAAACCTCTACCCTACCCGATCTATAATCATGGTAAATAGTAGAATCAGCACTGATGCCTATGACCAGGTAGCCATTCCTGGGACGGGCGATGTTACAGCCCTACGCCTCCATTCTAACGCAGGCGACATCTTTATCTTTAATATCTATAATGATTGTAATCACTCACAAGTGCTAGATGACATCCGACGAGCTGTGGCCGACCTGCGACAAAAGTACAGAAATCCGCAAATGGTGTGGGCCGGTGACTTTAACCGACATCACGAATGGTGGGACAAGCCTACAGACCACCACCTATTCACCAACAAAGCCCGAGAAGAGGCGCAGCTTCTAATTGACCTTGTCTCGGACCACGATATGGAAATGGCGCTGGAGCCAGGAGTCCCTACCCTGGAACACATGGTAACGAAGAATGAATATCGAGTTGATAATGTCTTCGTCTCGGCCGACCTTATTGACAGGGTCCTCATATGCGAGGTACACCCAGATCAGACACCAACCGGAGCGGACCATTACCCCATCGACACTGTCCTAGATCTATCGACGGAATTGTCAGAAGAACGACGAACTCGCAACTTCCGTACCGTGGACTGGAAAGCCTTCAACGATGAACTCGATGGACGCCTACTAGCAGCAGGGATTCCTCCAGTCATACTCACAGCGGATGACATAGACACCTCAGTTAACCACCTTACCCTTCTTCTCCAGAATATCATCAAGGATACCATTAAAGAGAGCGGGGCCGCACCATACAATCGAAGATGGTGGAACGCAGAACTGGAAACTCTACGCAAGGAATGCACGAGAACGAAACGAGCCTCGCACAACCTGCGCGGCATAGAAGCCCCCATTCATGAAGAAGCCCGGTGTGTTAGCACTCAATACAAACGGCGGCTCGAGGAAATCAAATCGGCACACTGGCAAGACTTCCTGGAGGACCTGGACCCACAAGAACTTTGGATCGCCAACAAATACATTTCGGGCACGGGCTCGGATGGTGGCAAGGTGCGTGTTCCTGCACTCAAATTTGACATGCCCGATGGCTCTCAGAAGGAGGCTACCTCCAACGAGGAGAAGGGCCGCATGCTCGCTAACATGTTCTTTCCCAAACGACCTGTCGATTTCCACACGACTGAGCCTGCTCACTATCCAGATCCCATACAGCATGATTTTGACGCAACCACGGCGAGAACGGCTACAGTACTAGCCCGCCTGAAGCCCTACAAAGTCAGCGGCCCAGACGGTATCCCGAATATTGTCCTTATGAAGTGCAGCGGCACCCTTGCACCCATACTGACCAGAATCTACGAAGCGGTATTTCGACTCAACCACTACCCCCCTGCGTGGAAGAGATGGACAACAATAGTACTCAAGAAGCCAGGCAAACCTCGTTACGATCTCGCAAAGGCATGGAGGCCAATCGCCCTTCTCAATACCATGGGCAAAGTCCTCACAGCACTCGTTACGGAAGACATGGTCGATATGTGCGAAAGATATAATCTACTACCGGATCGTCACTTTGGAGGACGCCCTGGGAGAACCACAAGCGATGCACTGCACACTCTTACCACCAAGGTAAAAGATGCATGGAGTAGAGGGAAGGTCGTATCCGCGCTCTTCTTAGACATCGAAGCAGCCTTTCCAAATGCCGTTACTGACCAATTACTAACAAACCTACGCAAGCGAAAGATTCCAGTAGCATTTGTGGACTTTGTTCGCAACCTTCTCTCCAACCGGCAAACGACTATGGTCTTCGACGACTACAAATCCGAATGGATCAATATCGATAACGGAATAGGCCAGGGAGATCCAATTTCAATGATCCTATATCTGTTCTACAACGCTGATCTTATTGACATACCAGTGACTGCAAAGGGAGAATATGCAATTGCATATGTAGACGACACCACCTTCATTGCAGAAGCCAGGACCACCAAAGGGGCGCACCACAAACTCGTCAACATGATGACCCGGCCAGGGGGTGGGTATGCCTGGTCCCTCGCTCACAACTCTCGATTCGAAGCCAGCAAGCTGCGGGTTGTCAACTTCACCCCAGATGACATTGTACATCCCACTCTGGTACTTCAAGGCCGCAACGTCATACGCGAGACATCATACAAGATCCTAGGTATTATTCTCGACGAACACCTATGATGGAAAGAGCAGACAGCAGCGGCACTGGGTAAGACAATACAGTGGATAAACGCGTTCAAGAGGCTAGGTCGAGTAGGAGGAGGAATTAGCGCCCGGTTCCTACAGCAGCTATACATGGCCGTCGCAATCCCCAAGCTCACATATGCCCTCGACGTTTGGTATACCCCGGTCCGATTACCAGAAGGCAAAAAACGGAGAGTAGGCTCAGTCCAGTCGCTCAAGACTCTCATGAAAGCGCAACGAGTTGCAGCACTAGCAATATCAGGAGCCATGCGGACGACAGCAAACGACATTCTGGATCTACATGCCTCCCTTCCCCCGATTGAGTATACCCTGGACTTCATCTGCCACAGGAACGCGGCCCGGGCCGCAACACTGTCGACAGCACACCCGGTAGGCGAAATACTAACACGTACCTACAGTTATCACAGGAATCATATCCCTCCCATCATCGCGCTCCTGCGGCTCTACTCCCTCAAGCCAGCAGAAACCGAAGTCATTCTTGCGACCTCTTATAGGAAACTGGGAAACACCTGCCCGGTTCCAACGCACATAGCGCAGATGCGCGAAGACTCAAAAGCGCAGGAAGCCAACTCTACGGCAGATTACAAGATATATGTTGACGGCTCAGGGTACGAAGGAGGTACAGGCGCCGCGGCAGTGGTCACGCAAGACGGCAGAGAAGTCTCAGTCGCCAGTCATACCCTGGGACCCCTCACGCACTATACCACCTTCGATGCAGAAGCGGTAGGACTCTTATTAGCAGCGAACGAGATACTGAGTAGAAATTTACAGGGCAATATTGATATCTACATGGACAATCAGTCAGTTATCCAGCGCATGGAATCCGGCAAGAAAGGGACTGGCCAGTACATCCTAGCCTATGCCGAAGAAGCTCTGGTACTCTCGAAAGAGCGTGCGACAGCATCAGAGTCCCCTCTCAACATGAAACTACAGTGGATATCAGTGCATGACAATGTCGTAGGGAACGAACAGGCCGACACCCTAGCGAAAGAGGCAGCTACAGGAAAGGAGAAGCCAGCTAAGCATACTCCCTTCATGTTCAGGGAATTTCCAAAACTACCGTTCAGTAAAGCTGCAGCGCGAGAACTAGCACGAAAGCGAATACCAACCCAGTGGGAAGCAGGGTGGAAGAAGTCCATCCGCAAGCCCAAGATGGACAGAATCGACCCAGGTATGAAAGTGGGAAAGTACCTCAACCTGGTAGGCGATTGGAAGAAAAACCGAACAAGCACAATCACGCAACTTCGTACCGGACACGTACCTCTCAACTACCATCTACACCGTATAAAGAAAGCTGATTCACCCTTCTGTCCACACTGCAACGACAAGGAGGAAACCATACGCCACTACCTCATAGAATGCCCAGCGTATGATGCAGAACGAATGCAGATGCAGGCCGCATGCAAAAACTACGATCTACCGATGAAAATCCTCCTCTCAACAGTGGAAGGGATGAAAGCGACCATCACTTTTGTTCAACGAACCAAGAGATTTAATAATCCATTCGGGAACCTGGAAGGAGAGCTGGTGGCACCAAGACGGGCCGCAGTGCTGAAGGAAAAGCGCGAACAGCAGGCAGAAAAGAAAAAGAAGAAGCTTGCAGGAGGCAAGAGGGGACGGGAAGGGGCGGCGCAACATAGACGATGATTGCAGCCGCGTTTCGCTCGCGTGCGGGACGTGATCTGACGAAGTAGAGGGCGGTTACTCCTTTTTTGCGGACACTCTTCAAGACATCCTCAAGACGTTGTCACCTTCTTACCTTGACAGATAGCCACGAACTCGCTCTCCTTAGGGACGAGCACCTAACATGCGAGGCTTTAAGCCAAGAAGACGACCAATCATCACCGTCATGGCTACCCCACAAACACACTGGTGTCGGACAAACAGTGGCTTCCACCACTGGGCGGCAGGGGGACGAGGTCACGGACCGTCCGTCTGTCGTGCATGAAGAACCAGGGGGTCAAGGTGGGCACGGGGGCCCTTTGTATTTACTAAAGTAGATTACAGCGGTAGACCCAGACTCTCGTAGTACAGAGCCGTCCGCATGGAGTAGCTCCGATGGACGTTAAACAGAGACCAAAAAAAAAAAAAAATTCCAAGGCGATATTGAATGGAGACAACGATGGCGGCATTGTTTGATTCCCGTATCAAATTCGTTCCATCATACGATGAAGCGTTACCCAACGAGTACCTGAGAGTTTGTAAGGGATATACTTCGAACTGACAGCATGGTATGTGACTCACCCTCCACCGTGGATCCACGCAATCACTGGTAGCTTCTTGTTTCTTGTGCGATTTCGTGGTAGGAAAACACTACATAGACTATGAGATTAGCCCTCATACGATACTCTGGACTTACTTTAGAAACAGGCAGTCTTCGGTGCCTGTCGAATTACCAGGAAGTGGGAACGTGTCAGAAACCGTTATGTTTGGCGATGCTTGTGGACACTGTGGGGGTGGAGTGCTCGCGCTCTGTACGCCAGGGGACTTTGGGGGCCGCTGAGGGGACCGCCACCGTAAATCTTGTGTAGGCGCGGCTGCATAGCGGATCCCCAGGTATGATGTTACATTGGCGACATCGTCTATGGTACCTTGATATTTAGTGTAACCCAGATCAATTACGGAACTCTTTTGCTGAGCAATGGCGAGATGGAAATAGAGCGCTGCCAGGAGCAATGTAGAGCTTTTCAGCATCTCTCTGGGTAAGGGGGTCGGAAAGAAGAGGGATGCGAAAACCACGTACAATGTGGGATGCCTTTTTCCGAGCGTAGTTCGCTTACTATGCTTCATCAGTGCTTCGTACCCCATCCGCAGCGTCACAAACATCCAGGGACGAGCGGAAAAGGTATTGAAACTCACGCGCACGCAGGATAAATCAATCCCAGATTGATTGTCCGCCGCGGCTTCTGCGGCAGAGCGTGACACCAGCCAAAATCCTATCGTTGAAAATATGGACGTGTATGGCTTGAAAGTGGTACGAATGTGTATGCAGGCATTAGAACATCATATCCCGAAGATATCTTAGCAGGGGACAGGAAAGTGGGTAAGTAATTCAGGGGACACGAAGTACTGATGGGGTACGAAGCCTTGATGAAGCATCCTTCTCTAAAGGGTTAGCGACGATCACCAAAGATCGATGCCGTTGAAACAAAATCCCAGCGCTCATCGAACGCCGTACTAGCTTGTCGCCGCAGTCCTCGATCACCACGATCCACAAGCTGACCGCCCATTTAGCTCACTATTTGGCACGAAGCCATCATGGACATCCCCGCACTCGGACTTTGGACGTCGTTGTTAGTAATGTAATTCCCCATTCCTCTCGTATCCTTCGCCATTAATCACCGACGGTACCGCCTCACACAGATGGATCGCGCAATGAATTATATTCACCGAGGGTTACTTGACATGGGCCCATGGCCGACTCATATGAGGGGACTCACTGGACAAAATTATTGGCCAACTCAACTTCGTGATTGGTCAATTGAAACTCAGCTAACGTGCAATCAAAGCTCCGAAAGGGTAACAAGCGACCTGATAATTGTTCAAACGAATCTCCGAAAGCTTGAACTCGCAACTGGCGTCTATTAGGTTGAGACTCCGAAAGTGCAACTGTGAAGTACTTGATACAATGAAACTCCGAAACCTTCGTGACCTCGCAAAAATACATAGATAGCAGCCGAAATTCATGTACTTAGTAGCCGCTTCAAACCTCCAGCGTAGTCTCCTGGTCGGCCCTGGTCATCCCTGGTCCCTGACGACTACAGCACACACTCTAGTGACCGCGAGACTGCGAGTGTGTAAGACGGGACGACGCGCCGATGCGAAAGTTTCCGCGGCCAGGATCCTCCATCATCGTCATACACATTAGATGGTAGATTGAAGGGACCGCGAACATGCTAAATGCAAGTTCGTGCTGAAGCACTCACATAAAGTTCGCGGCCACAGGTGTACATACGACATTTGGCGCATCGGAGTTTAAATTTTACAAGTGCAAGCTCACGTTTCGCGAGTTCGATTTGATGTTCTCATTCCCACAGTCACAAAGGCTCGCTTTCGGAGTTTGTATTGCTCAAGTGCAAGTTCACGTTTCGCAAGTTGAGTTTACAATTCTCGTTCTCACAGTAACAAAAGTTAGGTACGGGTTTAGCGATTGATAATACATCGTTTACATCTAAATGTGTCCAGCACGGCCCGTCATAGACTCAGTGCCAAAGACCAACTACCAACCGACTAACCACCATGCAGCATCCACGTACGCCTCACAATGACAAAGATATCTCTGCGCGGTGTAGCGTTCATTCATTTGTTCATTGTCCTCTACTGATCGTTTGCAGTTCGCGCATCGCCGTAAGCCGCCATCCAGACTTGACTTGCCGAGCGCCGAGCGCTTGACAACGAAACCGCACCCTCCCCGTCGTTGTACAGAGCAGCGCCAAACTTCGAGTGGACCCAGGACCGCCTGCGCGCCCAGCTACGATCGACGCCCGCAAACTATGTGAACAAGCTGTGTAGACGAAAGAACCAAAGAAGAATGAAATAATCTGCAAACATCCACGGAAACACAAGTCGGTTAGATTCCTTGCAACCTCGCGTCCGAGGGGTTTACGAGCGCCTGTGCAACGATATGAAGACGGTCGCCATGATCCTGCCTTGTCAACAAAGAGCATTCGAGTGTACTTACTGTACTAGACCCCGTCCTGGCATTGTAGGCGTGATAACTCCGACGAAGGCAGCCTTCGATACAGAGCAAGAAATCCTCTAACAGATGGGGAATCTTGAACAGGTTTGGAAAAAGGAGGGGTCTTTGACCGTCTGTCGCCGCGTAGAAAGGAACAGTAGTTTCATTGTAGTAACTTTTTTATTTCAAAGCAGCAGAAAGCGTAAGGGCTGTTCATACTTATCACTATGTGGTACTCAAAGTCCCATTCGCATTCACTGAGCCGTCAGCTCGCTCACACTCTCCCAGAACCTGATGATGATTCAGTATGTTTACTCGCCAAAAAGAACAAGTAGCACGTACGCGCAGCGTTCCAAAAGCCCCGCGCCGGTGCTTGTCGGGCGGATATCAAGTTCTTCCCCGTCAGTGTGGTTGAACACCATTTCAAACTTGGAGGAGGAGGTGTATCGGTTCCACCGCGGAGTCAAGTTGCCGTCATCGAACTTGGTGTTGGGGTCCGAGTTGCGACTGAGAGCGAAGTCCAGGAAGGATTGCGTGAACGAGGATGTGAAGACTGGGTCATCGAAGAATCTCGGAGCGAAGCTAAGTAACGGGCGTGCAAAATTGTCAATATCCATTGATTTAATCCTCGATGGAGGTGGATGGGTAGTTGGCTAATGAATCCAGGAAACGTACCTTGGGAAATATTGGGATATGTCGGATCCATGGAATGCAGGTAGGACCGCGTATTCCCCCTATGGATTCAACGTTTAGTTACTGGATTCAGGGGAGGTTCGCGCCTGTTGTGATTGTACCCACCTTGAATGACTGGCCGAACGCCTGAGAGAACCAAATCGTAGGGCATTGGAAGAGTGCTGATTGAACAAATCATCGTGAGATCATGCAGACTGTTTGATACTGGCGGCTCACTATCGCCCATGATGCTATCAGCCTGTCGAATCGGCGCACCCAATCCCGAGTACAAACGCACGACCTCCGCGACCTGCGCTTCATTGAGACGGGGATACAGATCACGCACGAACTGTGCGGCAGTCACGGTGTCGGCTTTGCTCTGGTCGACGAAAATGTTTCCTTCGTTGGTGTTTGAGATGGCAAGGAGCGCATTCTACAATTGTTGAGTCAAAAAGTCAGCGCTTAGGTACGGTAGGAGCCTCAAAAGGCACTAATGATTGATCCGTGTACGCACCCCGTTGACGCGTCGTTGGCGTAGAGCTTCCGATGGTCTCTGCGTAATGAACTCACCGTCTACAACCGGAACGACAACCGATGTGCCATAGAGTCCACTGCGACAAGCCTTGTCATTAGCAGCTTGTAAAATGGACGTATTCGAAGCCCGTAAGCAAGCCAGAGGATCGGTTGCGTCGGCACACCTATAGCAAGCACACAATATGAGTTCACTTGATGATCGATGTCGTCGGTAGATGAAGATCTTACCCAGCGGTAGACACAACGGTGGAATAAATACCCTAACATCCCCGGTGTAAGTGTAAGGCGAATTGAACGTATGGAATAGAAGAAGGCAGACCTCTGGGACGGGATCATCGAAGTGATGCTGCGAAGGTAGATAGGTCGAACTTGACATGGCTGCTCTGAACAGAGGGGGGTTTGTTTGCCCATTGTGAGCAATTACTTGCTGTAGCACAGAGCCACCGCCTGGAGAAGGCATTCAGAAAGAGATACCAACGGCTACTACGCTAGATGTGCAGAGGGAAAGACTGATGCTGACCTGCTGATTGTCCCCATATGGTGACTTGCTTGGGGTCGCCACCGAACTTGTTGATCTACGGCGAAGGTCATTTGAGATGCTTGAGTATGCGGGTCAAAACGCGACATACGTGTTGTTGAACCCATTTCAAGGCAAGTTCTTGGTCCACTGTGTCATCACATTTAGACAATTTCGACGGGTACATACGAATACTATGGGACTCACGCAAACCAGCATTTAGATCACCATTCTCTTTGAGCTTCTTGCCAGCCATGAAGCCTATCACGAAACAAAATCAGGGGAGTGTCAAGGACCTCGATTTGAGAACATACCGAATATGCCGAGCCGGTACTGAATAGTAACCACGATGACACCGTCGTTGGATTCGCGTACTAAATTGGTTCCATCAAACGTCGCGGCACCGCTTACAATGTAGCTAAAGACGCGCACGTAAGGGAATGATTACAACTAAGGAAGCTGCGAGGACCTCACCCGCCTCCATGGATCCACACAATAACAGGTAGTTTCTTTCTTTTTGGTGGTAGTTTCCGTGGCGCAAACACGCTGACGACGTCATCGGCTCGCCGTACTCACGGAACAGGAGTGTAGACGTACCTCAGAAACAAGCAATCTTCCGACACATTGGTCAGATCAGGTGGAGGTATACCGCCGGGAATCGAGATGTTTATAAACCCTTGGGGGCATAGTGGGGGTACAATTGTTGCGCTCCGTATGCCAGGCAACCTTTTGGGAGGATGTGGGGTACGCCAGCGCAAATCTTCTACTGGCGGCTCGGCGAATCGGATTCCAAGGTACGAAGTCACGCTAGTGGTGTCGTTGACGGTACCTTGGTATCGTGCATAACCCAAGTCGACTATAGGGCCAGTCGTCTGAGCAGTAGGCGTGAAGCTCGAGAGGGCTGCGAGGAGCAGCGAAGGAGTCTTCCATGGTAGCATGGCGGATTGTGGATAAGAAAGATGTTTGTGGATGATACAGAATACCCATCACGGTACCTGTGGCTTTATAGCTGCTTGTCGATCCGCGTTGGTCAACATAGGAAAAGCGGTCATGGATACAAGAAGTTCGGTTCCGAGCATAGGAAAGAGACCTATGACTAGTAAGTACTGGGATTTGACTCAATGCCCGTCCGTTGCGCCTGCTAGATGAGTATATCTGATCTGCTTCCGGCATGGCGAGCAAATCAGGGCCGGTCATCATGGAGTTGTCAGAGACCCATCGTCTTCCACTCCACAAATTTGCTCAGGACGGCTTCCAGTAAGGCAGTTTAACTGCCTTAGGTCCAAGGTGCAGCTAAAAGCGTCATGAGTTCAGGCCCGAGTCCGAGTGGTGCAAGGCGGTGTGCTCGAACTTCTCGTCACTAGCCACCTGATTCGGAGCTCCTTCTAGAGGTTTTCCAGGCGCTCAAAATTGCAAAGGCCGTAAAAGCGTTCCACTCGGAACTTCTTGGAAGTCGCAAAGGAATCGGATTTCGTGGATTTGGGGATGGAAATTGTGGCAACTAGCAAAGACGCGACAGGGCGTGAGTACCCCTTAATCAACTTTCCCACAACTCTGAGTCCTGAAAATTTCCTCCCTCTATGTAGTTGCTCGTGTCTGACACTACGCATACGCATCATGGACGGCGGTTCCTAAGGTTCTTACGAGCCCAGCGGAACAAGTGGACCGCTCAGAGAACCCCGGTGCATGCGGTGCATGTTTATGTTATTTTCTTGCGAAAGGTAGAAGGCAAAAGTTTGACGATAAAATAGCATGGACGTCCTTCCATTTGGTTTCAGGCGTCGAATTGAAAACAAGGTGAGTAAAGTATCCAATGTACGCCAGGGCCTCTTACTGAAGATCATATAATAGCTTTTGGTGGGATTATTCTATATATCGACTAGAACCTGCGTATATATGCTCCGTTTGCTATGAGTACCGCCCCAGGTGTCACAGTGGTCGCACCGCTACGTTTAATGATCACTTCTTCACATGGATCCCGAAACACCACGCGTGAACATCAAAAAGTTACTTTCCCTCCTCGCTATCTTCTAGGCATTCCGGGAGGCTCGGGTATCGATGTGCAATTCTATGAACTCATGGTCATGAAGAGAAGTAGGCGGAGAACCTTCGTCGGTGGTACTCTGGAGTCTGAGACGATCAAAAAAGGCATGTGCGGTACCACTGCTGTGGGATATCATATACGAGACCACTTCATACGATGGCCGGGGATTGGAATGATAACGCGATAGATAACGGTCGGTTAGTGGTTCATGAACGTACTGGCAGCGATCTTCTATCTTTTCTTCCAACAGAGCGATTCGTCGAATTCCAAGAAACCTCAAATATCCCGCCCTTTTCATATCATCGCAACCAACCACATACAGATTACGACAGGCACTCGCGCGCGAGTTAACATACTACCAAGACACGCGATGCGGCAAGCGTTCTCCATTCATAAAGACAAGTCCACTACCTCAGTCTTAGGGCTAAAAGAATGAAGGTCGATTGTCAGACTATTCGCACACCCACCCCATTTATCCGGCATTCGGGTCAACGCCTTATCCCAAGGCTCAGAGCCTCGACCGTCCCCAAGTCTATGAAATGGATCATACAAATTCGAACCACGAACTGTCACATACGCGCAGTGTCCATCTGCACGTTTGTCGTTAATATATCCCCCAACCCTATCTGGTATGTACGTGATTTCATCCCCACGCAGTGCGATTAAAGTTCCCCAAATGCTCCACCAGTAATGTTGATCTTCATATTCATTCATGATCCATACGTACGTTGGCATACGCTGCTTAGCGACACACTTTAACGCGCCATCTCCCGTCTCAATTACAGGAAGTCAGGATTTTTTTCCTCTGGACAAGCGAGACGTGGGGAGGAGAATAATAGGTGAGATGCGGTGGTAGCCTCGAGGCAGGTCCACGTTGTTGTGACGGAATTCAATTGGTCGTCCGTAGCCTCAAAACCTCGAGCAAGGTGGCGTACGAAGCGGGAGATGCACACACAGTAAGTGGGTCACCTACATAACGCCGTTCGTCGTTGCTTAAGTGCTTCCCGATGCTCTGTTTTGTAGACATCTAACGCCCTTGCGTGCCCCTTCCTTTCTAGACACATCCACTCGACAAATTTCTCGGAAACTCAGAAGTACCTCTTCTAGCCAGGCAAGGCAAAGAATACCCGACGGAAGGAGTCTCTGAAGACTCCACTTAACTTCCTTCAGAGTCACCTTGGCTACCAAATTGACTTATACTTCCGGCCCTCTCCTCAAAGTGCACGTGTCGGTCAAAGAAGGTGATAATGCACTGAGTCAGGTGTGCAATGTGCCTTGGTATATGTAAGTAACACTCTTGTTCGCTTTCCTATCTCCTCTTGAAGGGTCTACGCTTGAAAAGTTGAGGCGAACGGTGAGCTCAATCGTACCGAATTGCTGGACTTTTTTCAAGCAAGTGATCAGTCCACGCACTCATATGTTCGAGATTCATTCGATTTTTTCTCAATTCGGAATGTCGAAGCCCATTTGTCGGGCACAGCCAGGCAGCATCACGCCGAGTCGACTGGGATCATATCAGAAGAACGCAGCGTCTCTGAGGAAGCAATGCTACACAATCCGGAAGTCGCTCGCGCGTCCGCGTCAACGTTTCGAATCTAACTGCAGACTTCTCAGCTTTCAGCCCTCCCGGGCAGACGGGCTCGCCTATCTGTTGCGAAGTTCGCAGCGCGCGTGGCTTTGGAAGTCCGTAATCAAATCGACACGTAAGCTCAGGACATGCCACGGTGAGAGTAAAAATACTGATTGCTTGATTCGTTAGCTCCGGAGTCCCCCTATTCATATACCTTTATTATCTTTCCCGGCGTATCCCCTCATCGCGTTAAACCATCACCACCACTGCGACCATCCCCTCCCCCCGTCTTCTGCGTCTACCTGCCTTGGCGCCGACGCTGATGGCACAATCCGACACATCTTCGCGGTGGGTGTACACATGTATCTCTCTGTGGTTCGCTATCACTGCGCCAACAATGATCATGGATGCGCTCTACTGTCTACTTCGGTGCGTCGCGTCACGGTCCACCCGACTTTCCTGACACTCAATTCGTGCTCACTGGACTAGGCCTCGGACAATGATTGGAGGTGATCTTCATTGGGCCTTTGGGCTGTACGAGGTGTACCAAGAAGTCGATTATGTACGTTTCTCACTCGTTTTCATCTCGGCTAAGGCAGCCTGACGTTCGTTATGTCTCCAGGTGTACGGAGTGAAGGCGTTTGAAAATGGAGAAGGGTTTGCTGACGCTGCAGGTGAGTTCCACGTTTCCTTCCCATCACACACACGCCGTAGACTGCGGAGGGTGCGTACATATCCTCGTGTATCAGCCGTAGGCGTCGGACCACTCTCACCCCCGGTACGCCCGAGGTCGCTGCTTTCCCGAACAGATCACCGCTCCTTCCTCCACCGCACTCACAAATCGCGAAATCTTAATACTGACTTACTCGGCTCTTTCCCCCCATCCCTCTTCCTTTGCACCCGTCTATCCAAACCGGTATACAGCAATTCTTAATTTGCTCGAGATATTTGCCAATGTAAGCCACCCATCACACGCCTCACACGCCTTCCCGTCTATGCAATTGGCTGATTGATGAATTCTTGATTCCCGCCTCGGCTTTCGCCCATACGCTCGCATCGGTAATCGATTTCGATATTGATATTGAATATTGATGCGTTGCACCATGCTGCCTCCCGCATTCCCCGTCACAATTCTGCGCCTTACGAAAATTTCTCGATGTTCCAGCTCCTCTACCTCCTTACGACTCATGTTCTCCCCCATCCATGTTCTCCCCTCCTGGGCTACTCCAGCGCCCTCATGACCCTCTCAAAAACAATCCTCTATGTCACCCAAGAGTACTTCTGCGGCTGGTGCGCGACGGGCCATAACACGCTGTTGAAAGCAGCCTTCTTCTGGTACATGCCAAATTGGTGAGCTCGCCTGACAGGGGATTCCTTCCCTGAGTGATTCTGGAGGCTGATTGAACCTGGAACGTGTTGTTTTTTCCCTCATTAATGCTTATGCGGTCGCGCGTCCTTAACGCCATTCGTGGAAACCTTCGCACAACGACAATTCGAACTTACGAACGGTTACGGACGGGTAGCGTGTGGATACTCCTCTCTTCCCTCACAATCTATGTGCTCGGAAAAGACATCATCTCCTCGTTGCGAGTAACTTCCCCTTCCACCTCCATATCGAGTCCATCATCTCGTATCCCTGGCGCTAGTAGTCGCGAAGCGAAACTAAAACTGAGCTCGGAGACGGCGAGTCAAACTCAGAGTCAGAGTTTGGTGGGAGCGAGCAGCGGTGCAGGGGGAGGCGGTGCAGGGAAGACGCTCAAGGTGCATTGATTGGGGGATTCATTGCGCTGTGGTTGACGTAGGGACGCTTGGGTCGTCGGTGCCTTGCGTCCTTGACAGGAAATGGGAGGGGATGATGTGGTGCGGTCGGCGTACTAGAGGTGCGGTCTGTGGTCGTTGTAACAGAGCTCGGTGGCTACTTTGAGCTGTCACTACCCTCTTCTTTTGAGTCCGCGAGACAACCGAAGGCGCGCGATCTACCGGTTGCGCATGAATGGCTTTCTTGCTCCTGCTGGATGCCAACTTTCTTCGTTCAACCGACCATCGCTGACATGTCTAGGGCCATCTTTTCCTTTTAGCACGACAACGAGCAAAGGTAGTCAGGTAAATCGATTCATCCGCCTTCACAACCACCACTGAAATGTTAGCAACGTAGGAGTTATATTGCAACGCCTAGCTTACTATGCAAGCTTCGCTACCGAGAGTCAACACGTTGAATCCAACCAAAGATGGTAAACCTGTACTTTGAATCTCTCGATAGGCGCGCGTATGGGGTTTCTTCGCGCACCTGCATCTCATTCACAACTCACACACAGACGTCTGATTTATATATCCTGATCCATCGCCCGTCCCCACCAGCCTGATCCTGCACGGCTCACTGCTATCGCGGGCTCACGGCCCCTTGAGCAGCGTTGAGCTTAGAAAGAAG